>CM059213.1:12143371-13343371 GCA_030347435.1 Clarias fuscus | reverse complement strand
TCCATTAGCTAATGCCTTGTTTTGAGACTGCCAGCCAATCAGAGGCACTGTATCTGACTTGTCACCAAATCGGAGGCTGTGTTCCTGAATTTTTGCTCAGTTTTTGACTGTGTTTCCATGTGTTAGCTCTGAACTGCAATGGACTATTAATGAGCATTTTTGGCTTAAAATTTTTGTTCAACCATCTAAAATTTGCCAGGTACCAGGCAAAACTGGTAATAAAATGAAACAGAAAAAATGTATGATGATGCAGGGCTACAAGGCAAAACGGTAAATGAAATTCTTGCTGAGTTGATCTTAAAAGTTTTCTTGGGTTTGCTAAAGCTAGGAGGTCTTTGTGATTTGATTCACCTGAAGAAAGCAAACACATAAGATAAAATAAAATTCAATTACGATTTTTTATCAGTTGAATGATCATTGTTGACATTGTTATAGTAACATGATAGCAACATGGTAGACTTTGCACAAGGTTACCAGCGGGAAAAAGGTATTTAAGTTATCTTAGTTTTTTTTTTATAAATATTTCCACTTAACTGTAATAATTAGCATCTGCCATCTTTAAACTTATATTACACATAGATTTGACTCTCATCTCCTCCTAGTACTTTGGACTTGTCAACATAGTTCCAACAGTTGTCTTCAGAGAGATCCCATGCATAGTGGTCTTTTACACAGCGTTTTGACTCATTGTGTATTTTTATTTTTATTTTTTAATTTGTCTGTTTATTTTAAAAAGAGAACTGAAATATTATACAGCACAATTCTTAAATCTTTCATTAGCTTTTTAGTATGGACATTGTTGTAGCAATTCATGTAGTCCAGTGGTCAGTGTGATTATCAGGCAAGAAGATCATTTCTGAAAAAGCTTGATGAAAACTCAGGGTGATATTACTGTGCATTGGCACTTTGCCCTCTAGGGTGTGCCCAATAGCATGGAAAAATAGGCATTTCCTGGCAACTGAATCCAAAAACAGGTATTTTCTATACCATTATTATTTTTTAAACATACAATAAAATAAAAAAGAATTCACCCATCTTGTCAATAAAAAAAAAAAAAACTATCATTAAACATTGGAGTATAAACATGCGCTACTAAATTCTTTTCACAATTAATTAGTATATCACTTGAATTACTTCTGTTGTGTGTGTTTAGCTAGCATAGCATTAGAGCTCAGACTACAGATTTTTACACTGTGTGTGTGTGTGAGTGTGTGTGTGTTTGTGTGTGAGAGCCTAGTTAAGGCTTAAGAAGTTGTACGTTAGTAACAAGGGCTGCAGGAGTGCTTGTGCATACTTTTGCAGAACACATAAAAGAAGAACTTTCGCAAAAGAAATACTTTTTTTACAATCAAAATAAATCATTTTTATTAGAAAAAATATTTTCTCCTTAACAAAATGAATCTTTTCTTTTAACAGAACAAATCTTCTTTTCAACATAAAGTTATTTTTTTCTTCTCAAACATAAAATTCTCTTTTGTTTTCTTTTTTCTCTTTTCACTTTTTTTTCTTTTCACTTTTCATTGTGCTATCAAAGTAATTCAAAGTTGCATTATGACCTTACCACAGTTTGCCTGCCTTGAAATCCATGACATTACAGCACCTCCAGGGATGGACATTCTCATGGCTGTCACACGATTTCTGCTTATCTCCACTGATAAGTCCTGGCGAGTAGTATGTACTGGAAAAGCGCTGCTTTGGTAAGAATCTGCCTCACAGTGATAGCCAGGGCTCTGGTGATAATACGGGGTGGGGGTGAACTTGGGGGCTAGTCACCCATCAATGCTCGGCAGAGAAATCGCTTTAGCCGTGAGACATGTAAGGTGGAGTTGAGCTGCATGGATTGTGGATGTGACAGATGGTACGCCACAGGAGTAAGCCTCATAAGAATAAGTTTCCAACCTCAACCAGGTCCATCAGTAGACCATGAACTCAACATATAGCAATAGTTGAGCTTTTTCCTCAGCTGAAGGAAGCTTGGGTAATGGAACACATTTATACTCCTTAAACAAATAATCTAGCATGACCAAAAGGCCATATTCCTTGCGATGCCAGAGGTCCTGTGGTGTCTAATGAGAGGTGGGAACATGGAAGGGAAGGTATGGGCAGTAGACTGGGCAGAGGTGCAGGGTTCCAATTTTGTACTTTAAGGTTTTAACTACACAGGTGCTTGTGGTGGCCTGGAATGAGCCAGGATGTTTGAACCTACATTGCCTATGCTGAGCCACCACAAGTACCTGTGCCAAGGTTCTAACACCGGGGTGTCCTGTGAAGGGAAATATATAACTCCAGGAAAAGTCTGGGCCACACCAATGTGGGTATGTACACTTTGACGGAATGCTCCCCTCCTGGATCTGGTTCTCATGACTGTGCTTATCCCATATGGCCTGCTCTAACAATCAGTGCAGAGAAGCCATAATACGAGGACTTATTATAGACAGGACATTGGGCTTAGTATTCTTGGAGCCCAGCCTAAATAAAATATCACATATAGTTGAAGTGGGTAAAGAACAGGGACCACCTGGCATGTAGATGGTTTAGTTGCCTGAATGTATGGTAGGTTCAGTTCTGTAGGTCCAGTTGCTTAGCTCTGCAGACAACGTCTTCATTTTGCCAAGGCCAATGTATGATTCCTCCCTGGTGGGTTTAGGTGATGAGAAAAATAGGCACAGGTGGTGAACCTTCTTATTAGATCTTTGTACTTTGCAAGCATGCAAAGGCATTCAGTTCAGATGGCATTTCCTTTCTTCTGATTTACAGCATTTAACCCATGGTAGTTTTCGCAAGGATGAAGGTGATTGTCTGTGGCTTGCTGTTCCAGAGGGGAAAGGGAAAACAAGTTTCCACTGGTATAATTAGCCCCTGGGAGAAGGTGCTAGCTTTTAGTTCTTTTAAAAAAGCTGTGGGAACACTTTCCCCCCAGAGTCAACCAGTCAATTTGTGTTTGTGTTGGAGCCCAAGAAACCCTAAAAACAATTTTAATTCTGGGACTGAAGTTATGAAGTAGGACAGCCAATATATTGTCCAAGTAAAATAAGTTCTGTCTGGTGTTTAATCAGCCCTAACCCTAATGCAGTATATCCAGTGCAGTCAGTGTCTGATATTGGAGTCACTAGTAAACCCAAATGTTCAACACAACCCTAGTCAATAAACTTACACGCTGCTCTGGAGTCAATAAGGGTTTTTAAACAAACCTCCTTGTGCTCCGGTGTGGCAAGTGTGGCAGATATACAGTAGGTAGGAGACTGTCTTGGGTTACTTTGCTGTAAAACTGTTCCCTGAAAAAGCAGGAACGAGATGCTGCGTAAAAACGCTATGGGAACGTCTCTTTGTTCCACCGGTTGTGAAGCACGTGTGTACCAAACACACCAAACTTTGGCTTATATAACCTCGGTTAGGCGACGTCATCTGATGAGGAGCACCTGCAGGTTATAAATAGGTCTGAACCAGAAACATCCTCAGGTAAATTTTTTGTCTGAAAGGATGTCCAGTCACCCCTTCAGTGCGGCATTGGAGCGCAGCATCTCGTTCCTGCTTTTTCTGGGAACAGGGTTACAACATAGTAACCCCAGACGTACCCTTTCAAAAGCTACACTCGATGCTGTGTGAAAACACTATGGGAACGAGAATACCAACGCCGCTGCACTGCAAGTGTCTAGACACCCAGGGTTGTGTAGTGTGTGCGCACAATCACCAAAGAGGTCTCAGACATAACTTCGCGATGCTGACTTGAGGACCCGCGAGCCTGGAGTAGCATGGACATCCAAACTATAAAATCTGATAAATGTGTAGGGAGAGGACTAACCAGCCGCATCACACACTTGCTGCAAGGGGACACCTCTTGCCAGAGCAATTGACGAGGCAAGCTCCCTAATGGGCCCTAATTCCTAGAGGTGAAGTCTGACTATGCACCTCGTAGGGTAGGGCAATAGCATCTCTCACCCAATGTGACAGCGTTTGTCTAGTGGCGGCCGCCCCTCAGTTGCGGCCCCCATAGCATATAAAAAGCTGCTCTGATTTGCGGCCACCGGCTAGTACAGTGGACATAAATCTGAAGAGCACGTACTGGACAGTAATTGAAGTCTGCTCCGGAGCTGTAAATGGCGGAGGACAGAAGGCTTTGAGATGGTTGAGAATGGAACTTTCGGAAGATAGTTCGGGTGAGGATGCAGAATAGCTTTGACTAGCCCAGGGGCAAAGTCTAGGCCGGATGGTGAAACCGACAGAGTGTGCAAATGCCCAATTCTCTTTAGAGAAGTAACGGCAATTAGAAAAACCATCTTAAGAGTCCGAAGCCTGACAGGCGCTAACTCTAGTGGTTTGAAAGGGGTATTAACCAGACCTTCAAGCACAATAGTCCCAAGAAGGGACTGTCGCTTTAGTGGGTGGCCTCCACTGTTTAGCTCCACAAATAAAGTGGGCAACTAAAGGGTGCTTTCCCAGGGAAACCTCATCAGTTAGAACATGACAAGTCGAAATGGTGGGGTCTAAACCACATAGAAGGGGAACGAAGCCCCTGGCGCATACCCTTATTTGCCTCTGGGGATTGGCCCTTTCTGGCCTAGCCTGATTTCCTTTAGGGTTTTGAGAATGGATTCGACACGTGCAGGAGACAGCTGTGCCTGCATTGCGATCGAATTCCATATGACACCCAAATACGTTGTCCTCTTAGCAGGAAAGAGAACGTCTTTCCCGACGCTGAGTCTCAATCCTAAAGAATCAAGATGAGCTAGAATGACATCTTGATGTCGAAGCGCTGGCTGCTGAGACTGAGCCAGAATCAGCCAGATGTCCATGTAATTCAGGATACGGATGCCCTGGAATCATAGAGCCAGGGCTGCATCCGTGCATTTTGTATATGTGCGGGATGACAGGGCTAGGCCAAAAGGAAGGACATGATACTGGTAGACTTTGCCCCCAAAAGTGAACCTCAGGAACTTCCTGTGTTGTGGCAATATTTCTTTATGACAATATGCATCCTTCAGGTCGATTGCCACAAACCAATCCTCTGGTTGGATTTGAGAAAAAATCATTTTGGCTATCAACATTTTGATGTTCAGCCCACAAACATAAAATTGGACGCAACCCCCCCGTCTTTCTTGGGAGCCAAGAAATACTGACTGTAATAGCCTGACTCTCTGTCTGGCAGGGGAACATGTTCTATGGCTCCTTTTTCCAGCAAAGTTTGTAATTGCTGAGTCAAAAAATGCGCCCGTTCCAGTTTCATGGAAGTGGAGACCACGCCATTGAAACGCGGAGGACTATGTGCAAAATGAATCCTGTATCCTCTCTCTAAAGTGCTTTGTACCTAAAGAGACATACCTGCCAGTTGGTTCCTTGCTGCCAGCTTCTCTGAAAGGGGCACAAGTTTTGCCAGTTTGGCTAGATGGGGGGGGTGTTAAATGTTCGGCATCCTGAAACATGGCAGGAGGGAACCGAACACCTAACATTTCGCTGGAGACTGCTGCTCACCGAAACACCAGTAGTGGTAGAGATTGAATAACGCCCCCCTGAGGGTGCCAGGAAGGAGTCTTCATTCCTTATTGGAATTTTTACACGCACCTCCCCAGGGGGAGACACCCCCACGGTCCTGGGCACGTAAGCCTCAGGACTTCTTTTTACAGGAGATGATGCTCCTCAGGTGTGGTCTCATTGAGGCGGACTGCGAAGCACGGTGCGTCCCGCCCCAATCTCTACAAGGTGGTGCTTGGCTCGCCACACACTCCTTTTGCGTTTCATGCCTGGAGAGAACCGGACCTGGTCAGGACTGGGTGGCCGATGGTCCCGACTCCTGTGCACGGTGGGGGAGAAACCTCACAAAGGCCTGCTTATAGAGCTTCGCCTCCTGGACCTAGTGGCGAGGGTGTTTACGGCGTCGCCAAAGAGGCCGGAAGGCGAGATGGGGGCATCAAGGAGGAAAGTGCGATCCTTGTCCACAGATTTCTCTCCGTGGCGACCATTGCAGCTATAGAACGGCCGATAGTATGCTCTGTCTGCTTGGTGGCATGGAGAGATAAATCTGTGGTTCGGCGTAGCTCCGCAAACGCCGCGTCATCGATTGCCCCGCCGGTGCTCAGGCCTCTCAGCAGGTCAGCCTGGTATGCCTGCAAAACCGCCATGGTGTGCAGAGCTGCACCAGCCTGACCCGCTGCCTGAAACGCTTTTCCCCACCAACAAAGATGTTACTCTACAAGGCTTCGTGGGGAGTGTGGGCTTTTTCAGTGAAGATGAGCTCCAAGGAGAGATATAGCGTCTCTGCAATCTAGGGCATCATCGTATAACCCCGCGCCATTGTATCAAGGACATTAGAATAAATCGATGTCGATGGCACAAAGACACGTAAGGATTACTCCAAGAACGAGTTAACTCGTCATGGAGGTCGCCAAAGAAGGGGAGAGCGCGCCGTTGAGGCTCCTCTCCCCGGCCACTTGGGGGTGCTCTGAGGTCAATGTACATCTCTGCAGAAGCAAGGGCGGAAGTCTCTTACACCCGTTCAGAAGAAGTGCTGGGGTGCGCTTGAGAAGTAAGCGCGAGAGCACGAGAAAAAAATCCATTTCACACGCTTCAGCCAGATCGGCACGTGATCCCCAGGAGTGAGCCGTGGCTCGCGGTTTCTCTTTAAAGAACGCGAGCCGAACGCGAAGCACTTTCATAGAAAGGAGATCGCAGTGCTCGTGTTCTAGGGTGCTCCTCCCCCAAACACTCGAAGCAGAAAGTGTGGAGATCCCCGCCCGAGAGATATCTCTCACATGGAGGCACACATCTCCTCTCAAATTCCGCCATGAGCCGGTGAGTAATATAAACACATTCTGCTCGCTTTTTTTTTTTTCTAAACTGCTGCCGCAGTATTGAAAAACAGACTGTTTGCACACACACACACACGCACTATATGGTCCTTGAAGACAAAAAGACTTATTTATAACCTGCAGGTGCACCGCATCAGGTGACGTCACCTGACCGAGGGTATATAAGCCAACGTTTGTCATGTTTGATACACACGTGCTTCACAACCGGTGGAACAAAAAGATGTTCCCATAGCATTTTCACGCAGCTTCGAGTGCAGCTTTGAAAGGGAGCAGAATGTGCTTTACTGTCGCATTCATTGCCGCAGTAGGACAACAGCGGGAGATTTAAATCAGTCACCTTTTAAAGTCATCCCTGAAATGACCGCCAGGTGGTGCAAAGGGACATTTTGCAAAAAGACTGAAAGCTCCGCTGCAGAGGCTCCGCCTACAGTATATTCATGTTTCATGTAAATTACATCATCCGAAATTAATGTAAAAAATTTTTTTTCCATTAGTTTCTGTAAAAGCAGCCATTTCGCATTGTATAAGTATATATTTTTTACATCTGTGAGGCAAGTATACACAGAGTTTTGGTTAATTTTTTCACATGCTCAAGTTCACGAAATCATAACATTTTGTCGTCACACATGTAATGCAGTAAGCATGCACTACTATTCAGCATAAACACTTAAACATAAGCATTTTTCTAAGTTAACATTAGAGCAAGTGGCATGGAAAGTTGCATTTTTCAGATCATTATCCGTATTTGAGGTTAGTCAAGATATTAACATTGATTATCAATTATCCCCCGGTAAACTAAGGTAAATTAAGGATGTCTTGAAACATAATGCAATAACTAGTTGTATTTATTTATTTTTAAAATCATATAAAAAATCAGGGGTTGTGTTTAGAGTGATTAAAATTTCCTTGAAAGTATCTGATAAATTAACAAGACCAAGCAGACGTCTCTGCCTAAAGACATCTCTGCTTAAAATTAATTTCGCCAGCAAAACAAAATAAATAAAAATAAAAATGTTTAATGGTAGCAATTAAAACAGACTTCATAGTTGGATCTGATACTTTTTGAGTGTAATTCATAAATTTGCTGAATATATTCAGATTTTGTAAAATAACGAAAACTGATGTCTCCGTTTCCTTCCTAGACTTTTTGTCTGCATCACAATGAAATGGAGCTCAGCATGTCTCCTTTCCTTTTGTTCCTTTCCTTTTAATCTGTGATATTTAAGTGAAATATATTTTGCGTAAAGGTACAAATATTCCTTTTTATTTATAGGCAGGTGTATTATATTTGATCTGCATTATTGCATTATATTTCAAGACATCCTTAATTTACCTTAGTTAAGTTTACTGTACATATTTACACCTTACAGCATGGACACAATGAAATAGCTAAAAACTACAGTCTAATGCCACAAAAGTAAACAAATCATATGATCAATAAAAAATAAAAGCTTTGAGATGATAATTTTTTCATATTTTTTGTTTATTGGATTAAACTAAAACATTAGTATTTTTATTTCTAGTATATTCTGTCGTTATATTCCCGCCACATTGCTGAGCGCACAGTTTTGAAATTTTGAGGGCAGACAAAACAGACATACAGTAGTCTAACAATGAGCTAAATGAAAAAAAATATTTTTAAAACTGGTGTATACTAATGCTTAATTCAATAAAAAAGGAGATGCTATAATATTTATTTATAATGATATTATAAATAAATAAAAAAATGCTTCCTTTATGTAACTTCCTTTAATTTATATATATAATTAAAATTTCCTATAACTTTCTTTTGATTGTATACAGCCCCTTTGAGACAACGACCATTTTTTAAAAGCACTATATAAATAAAATTGAATTGAATTCCTTTATACGGTCGATAGTGTCAGCTGGTTAGAGAAGAAACAATCAGAAGTAGTGTGTGGAAGTCTGTGATTTGCTAGTGTAGTGGCAGTTTTGTAAGACTGGACAAAGGTGAGCGGAAAACACGTTGAGCACGCAGTGGAGACACTGCACACACAGAACTGAGCTGTTGAGCGCGCAGGGGAGATTCACCTGATCAAATGCAGATGCATGATTCGCAAGAATCTAGATTATCGACAACCCATTCTCACTTTCCACTTTCCATGACATACTGTCATGGGTCTAGCTGGTGGTGCTGGCTAGACCGGCTGATGGTGTGGTTGCCGTGGGCATGAGGGTAGGCATGAAGGCAGAGGGGTTTTCAAACAGAAAGTGTCTTTATTTACAAAACTCAAAACAGACACAAACAAACAAAGGAACCAAAACAACAAACTCAAACTAAAACTAGGGCTCAGGAAAAACACAGGGAACGGCGCGCCAACACAGGGAACGGCGCGCCAACACAGGGATCTGACACAGAAAACTGGGGATGAGGAAACATGGAGGTGGAGCTAACTAAAGACACATAGGGGAACTAGAGACTGGAGAGACAGGAGACTGGAGAGACAGGACTGGAGAGACAGGACAAGACAAGAAACAGGACTGGAGAGACAGGACTGGAGACTAAATACAGGACCAGGGATACAGCCTAGAGACAGGACTGAAGACAGGACTAGGAGCACAGAGACTAGAGATCAGATGGGTTAGTGGCTAGTGAGATTAGTAGCTACAGGGAATACTGGGGACACTGGATGCTGACCTAACCGGGTTAGTAGCTAAGGGAGTTAGTGGCTAACCGGGTTAGTACTGACCTAATAGGGGGGAACTGAACACAAAAGGCAGGGCACACATGAGGCTATACCAAACTAGCGGCTAACCTACTAGTGACCAGAACCACTAGCAGTCAATCCCACTAGAGGCTAGCCTACTGGATGCTAACCCTACTAGGGGCTAACCCTACTTGCAGTCAAGGACTACTAGCGGCTAACCCTGCTAGCGGCTAAGCCCTTATGTGGCTACACATACAAGGGAAGCTACACAAAGGATTAAACCAGAAGGCTGACACTGGGGAGACACAGAACAGTACTTACACAGTACACAGGAGGAGACACAGCCTAGCTAAACACTGAACAGGACAGCTCCATGAATCCACAAACACAAGGAACATCAAGAAAAACAAACAATAGAGCCCTCTAGAAAAACAAAGGTAAAACAATATAACTAAAATATAAACTCAAAGAAACAATCAAAAAGGAATGCCCACATGACGGTAATACAAACAAAACATTCAACAAACATACCAAAACAAACAAACAACATACCAAACAATGCTCGACCCAGTTTCCCAGAACAAACTGCTATTTATAGAAACTTTAATGAGGCACCTCAGTTCAGGTGAGCACTTATCACCTGACTGAGGTGCCTTCTGGGAAACTGAGTCAACCAACAAGAACTACAGACATGAACAGTGACCTCTGGTGGAGGTCCCAGTCACTCTTCCCCATTGTCTTGAGTCATTTCACTCGACTTACGACGCCGATGAGCTGGTTCCCCGAGCAGGATGGGAAGGCGGGCGAAACTGGAATGCCGCCGAAACCAGGCGTCGGAGGCAGTCTCGGGTCTGTCCTAGACGCCTGGCAAAATAGGCGGCAACGGCCCGTTCTCAGGGTGGTAGACTCTCGACGCCGAAGCCGGGTGGTGGATGTGGGACCTCATTGACGCTCTGGGACGGGAAGGGGTGGATTCTCCACTGAAGCACTGGACGACGGAGACGAAGGGTTGGAGCCTCCCCGTGAGGCTCGGAGACGAAGGGTTGGAGCCTCCCCGTGAGGCTCGGAGACGAAGGGGTGGAGCCTCCCCGTGAGGCTCGGAGACGAGGTGGGACCTTCACTGTTCAGCTGTAGGGCAAGCCGACTACCCTCCGCCTGATTGCCCCTGCGTTACGGTCCCAGCCCCCCCCCCCCCACCCCAAAAAAATTCTCCCGGGGGGCCCCCTCTGCTATGCCCTTGTTCGGTCCGAGATTCTGTCGCGTACCTACGGAACTCACACGGAGAAGTCACTGAATTAGCCCGGCAGGGCGGTTTATTAACAATGTCGGGGGCAAATAAAACACGGGGTTCAACAGAAATATTATAAGCAACACTGGAACTGAAACACGGGAATAATCGGAAACCAAAAGCAAAACAGAAACCAATAAATAAACAGGGAATAATGCGGAACTGGCAGGAGGGAAAACGGGAGTGCATAAGATGGAGATTGGAACTAGAAGGGAGCACGGGAGACACAGAAACAAAAACACGGAAACACGGAAGTACACGGAAACGCGGAGTGGAGCAGACAGGGAGAAACAGGAATCAAATAAACAGTCTTTTTAGGAAACACGGAAATACATAAACAGTCTTATCTTTTGTGCAGGAGTTCAGGTCGCGTGATCAATCTCGGACGGAGTGCTGGTGGAAAAGTGGTGCTTTTATGTGCGTGTGTGCGAATCAGCGGAATGTGGAGCAGCTGTGTGTGTGTGTGACGTGCGTGCGTGCTAGAACTCAGTTGACGTAGGACGTTGTGCGGGGGCGGAGCCTGGCGTGCGCGTCACACATACATAGCGTAGATAAATATAGTCAAACCACACGTACAGTAAAGGCATTTCAAAATGACCAAGATCAGCAAGATTCATTCTCAAGACATCAGGACACTGAGATCGCTGCAGTTTCAGTTGTTTACTTAAAACTTGCATATGAATGGAGCACTAAGCGCAGGGGCAATTTATTTGGCAATAAACCTTTTGGAAAAAAAGACTTATTATTTTCACCACAAATGTTCAAATTTAGCAGTTGGCTAAAACAATGCACTATGTGCTACTGGAATGTAGAAATGTACTTTTTTTTTCATTATTTATTAAAGAAATATTGGGTTAGGGTTAGGGTGATGATGTTATGATGATCATAACAGCATACTGCATTTCATTCTTAACATAAGAATGCAAAAACACCAGCGCTGCTGACTGACATCGATTTATGTTTGAATTTTATGATCATTTAGTTTAATTTATTTCAGTTAATAAATCTACTATAAAAAAAACACAAAGTATAAAATGACACACAACCCTTTTGTGGAGTCTCTAATAATACATGATAACATCTTAAGTCTCATTGTGTTAACGTTTACTTTCGATGTAAATAAGAAATGACTATATTTAATTAAAATTCTAAATTCTGCGTTTATTTTGTCAAAACAAAGTCACATTTTTCATACTGTTTTTCATACTAGTCAAATAAAAAAAAAGTAATATATATTAAACATATTTAACTGTTACGTGGTCACTACTAGCTAGGCATACATGGTATAGTTGCACAACTACAGTAGCTGGCTGCATAGTTACTAATTAGAGAAAGTTTAGGCAAATCCTCCTCATTATACTTCAGACACTTTAGAAGTGAAAGCAATGCACAGGCATTAACACAGCACCAGCTTCTTTCTGGCTAGCTAGTCACGGTGTAATGCTGCATTAACAGTGTTATTCAGATGCTGGTGTTAGTGGTATGTGTAATGTAACAGTGTTGTCTCTGCGCCTTTAAATTGCAAGGGGAATCCCGGACGCCATTCTGTCAGCTGTTTTCTGCTTTCTTGGACTGTGAACTCTGTTTTGTTGGGGATTCCCCAAAAATAGGATCATTCTTCATCAGGACAGCCTTACAGGACAGCCATTTTCTACTATTGTCCGGACTGATTCATTGAAACTGGTGAGGCCGCCTCGTTTCTCCCGCACAGAACAAACCACCCCCCACCCCACCCTGGATCACTGATGGATGCATGCTTTCATGTTGTTTATGCCAGTTTTGGAGAATCCAAGCGAATTGTAGTCTTAGTTACTTGTTCTTAGCTGACAGGAGTGGCACCAGTTGGCTGCTGTAGGCCTGCTGTTTCCTTGGATTGACATTTTGTTTATTCACAGATGGTCTTTGGCATATTTCAGTTGTAACAGGATGTCACGTGAGTTACTGTTGCCTTCTTATCAGCAATTTTAACAATTTAGCACAAAACCAAACAATGAAATATTCCTGTAAAACTTGTAGAATGCAGTATATATTCAAAGTATTATGAATGAACTGTGGTTTATTTGGTACCATTTCATAGTGTGATTGATTTTACTAATTTCGTTGCTGTGAAAAATTAGATCCCAGGTAACACAGGACTCTGATCCAGATCCACTGTGGATCTGGTGCAAATATCAGTGCAAATGAGTGATAGAAAGCTGATCATGCAAATGTTATCATGGTTGTGAATTTTTTTCCCTTTCCTACTGTACACTCTGTACTGCACCCAGCAAGATGCCACCCTGTAACATGTTATTCTCATCACTGCCATCTTATATAGAAATAGAGCAAAAACTTTATTTTATGGTTCTTTATGTGCAGCAAAATGCACTTCAATTGCCAGCCACGCACAGGTAACACATTTCAGTAAGTCTATTTAACTAGACACTGTGTACAAAGACAGGTCAATCAATACATAAACAACAAATAACCTAAAGGAGTGCATATCATTTTTTTATAATGCTTTCTGCTAGGAGCCGTTGTAAAGGTTACTCTCATTATATGAGCAAGCCTGCATTAATTACAGGAGGATGAGGAAGGCGTTTCCCTGCTGGGTTGAAGGGCACATTCCTGCCTCAGCAACAACTGTTGAGAAGATAAAGAGTGTAAAAGGTCAACAACAGTATTGATAAACATTTTTTAAGGGTTGTCTAAGTAATTCTGGGGTGTTTCCATTCTTAAAATCTAGTTGCAGCTGAATAATGGATGTCCATATTTTAACATTAAAAGACCGAAATTTCTCATATGAGAGTAAATTTTCACCCAACAACATTACAGCCTTGTGTGACCCTCATTGGAGGAAATTTAGGTAACATAATTTTGCCAAACTTCTTTCTATTAAAAATGTTGATTAAGTGCATAGTCATCAGGTGCTATAAGAGAAACAGCGAGGAGAAAATGCAGTGTACACAACAGTTGTGTCCATGTCTCTGGAGGTTAATTATTGGCTACACTCTTCCCTTCTATAATCCGGTCCACATCTTTATTTCATTGCCTCGTCCAATTGCTCAGTGCATACCTGTCTTCACTTTCATTATCATCTGTTCCTTCTATAAGGCATTTATCTCCTTGCCGGGTTATTGTGTGCCATCTATGGCCAGTATTGTCACGTTCTAACCCGTCTTGCCTTTTGATCTTGATACTCTTTGTGTTTTGTACCTCATCTTCGTCTTGCATTGTGATTTATTGCCATGCTTCTTGTATTTAATAGCTCGGAATTCAGTTTTGCTTAATGGATTACAAGACTGTTCAATTGGTTGGATTTTTCTGACACACTTTTGGATTCTCCAACTTTGACTTCCACTTGGTTTTTACGGACAGTGAGACTGTTTGATTGTTTGGACTTTTGGCACGATTTTGAATTGACCTACTCCGACTTCCACTTTGTTACTAGGACTACAAGAGTGTTTGGATTTTTGGCACTCTTGGATTTACCATCTCTGACTTCCAGTTTGTTTCATGAACAATGAGCCTGTTTGATAGTTTTGGAATACTGCCAAGCGTTTGGATATTTCGTATTCAACTTCCTCTTTGTTTCATGTGCAAATGAAATGGTTTATTGTCTTCATCTCCCACTCAGCTTTTACTGACAACTCATTCTTGTGACATTCATAGGAATTACAGATTTACAGATTGTAAGATATAGTTGAAATCAGAGGTTTATATAAACTATTAATGACCTTGAATGAGCTTGAAGTATTTAAATAATTACTTTAAACCTTTGAACAAGTTTACCGATCAGGAACGAAAGCAGCTTATCATCAACAGAGAATATTCTTTGCATGCAGGTGATAAAGTGGTGATGTTTAGAGGAGGGATTGACCAAGCATCAATCACTTGTCTCTTCTTTCTCATAGACATATCCGTCTCTGTTGTTCTCACTTTCTATGCTGTCTTGCCAACTCCTATTGATGTATGATTGTGTGCATTAAACTTGATGTATTGCTTATGTAACAAGATTCTATTTCAAGAGATGAGGTCAATGTCTGTAGGCATTCACTCCTTAGTGAATGGAAATTGGAAAGGTAATTGATTTTATTGACAAAAACTGATGCATTTGGTGTGTAATGCACATTATAGTACATTGATAAATCCGTCTTATATAGAGTATAAGTGCTGTATTAAGTACACCAATAAGAATACCCTGCTTCCAACATTTTTGTGGCATGGAATGTACCAGGTTTAGAACCATAATAGAACACATTTACTCCAAATACCCAAATGACCTATAGTATGCATATGGTGTGCCAAAATAAGTTTTTTGGGAGTAGGTACCACAAGATTAGGCCTTAAAGCATGGCCAGGCAGCCAGTAATATTTGATTTGACTGTTATTATTCATTTTTAGTTATTAGTCTGTTTGTCTGGTCAGTCAACTTGTTAGGTTGATTAAAATATCATGACAAAGTGGAATTAATGTCATGTAAACTAAGCAATAAAAAGCACTATGGTTCATATGTACAATTAAATATATATTTTTTTACAAACATTCAATTACTGTGAATTAAGATAAGAACATAAGGAAAGTTTTCATTTCTAATTGTTATGTGGTTAACCAACCACACATACAACTCAGCTGATTATAGAAGTGGCAAATTATATTATTGTGTGGTGATTACAAATGATTGCAAGTCTGATTTCATATTTAGACATACACTGTAATGGGTATGTCATTAGATTAGTTTATTGGTTGCCAGCTGAATTAACCAAAACATAATTGCCAAATTGAAAAAATAATTTTTCATGTTTTTGCTAAAAAGATATTTTTGTATATTACTTAGATGTTATTTTAATTATAAGAGTTTTTTTGTGTCTTGAACTGGTTTTCAACCAAAATGCATGACTATGTACTGTGTATACTGTAATTGCACAGATCAGATACATGAAGAATGAGATACTTACACATATTAGATATGATTCACTCTTTCTCTCTTCAGCTCATTCTAACCTCTGTTTTCTGAAAAAACTCTCAAAAACTTGTGTGTGCATGCATGCGTATGCGTGTGTGTGTGCATGTGTGTGTGCATGCTTGTGTGCTTGCCATGTCTTGGGGGAGCAAAGATGCACTCTGAAATGGAAACCAAGAGAAATTGCAATCATAAATTAGCAGCTGTATTCGTCCATTATCAGTCACTTTCTCTGCTTTCTTTACCACCTCACACACTGCCGCGCCATTTTGCTTTATCAAGTGAAGCTGTGAGAACTAGCAGAAAACATGTCTCTAGCTTGACAGTATAATCATTTTATTTGCTCTCACTAGTGACTGCTCACTGGAGAAGAGCTGCTATTAATCTTAATGTGCCTTCATGAAAATGGAAGAAGGTATATGACATAAAAACGATATAATAACACAAAGAGAGAAAGAGATGTAGGTCAACTGATTTTAGACAATGCGTCCTCTGAACAGCAAGAGTGAGTAAGTAAATGCAGAGTGAATGCAGAAAAAAGAGCAAAGAGGAAATGCAGAAAAAGGGTTATCATTAACATGCAGTGTACTGTAGATTACACCTCCTACCACATCATTAGACACTACAGAACTCCACATTTTTAGTCACTTGTAATTAAATGCAAGCTCTTAAGTACTGCACAGCGCTTATGCATGTTTTCCAATGTAAATTTCCAGATTACTGATTAACAGAGGATTAACAGTGGTTAACACTGTTGCCTAGCACCGCTAGATTTGGGAGTTTGAATCTTGTGTATGTGTTTATTTTCTACGTCCCACAATCCAAAGATATGTGATGTTGAAGGACTGATTGGTGATTGGTGTTTCCAAATTGCCCTTAGTGTGTGTGCTTGTGCCCTGCAATGGGTTGGCATCCTGTCCAGGGTGTATCCCTGGGAAAGGCTTCAGGTCATCCAGCAAGCCTACATAGGAAATGTGTTATAAACGATGGATAGATGGATGATTAAATGGATAGATAGATACTTTATTGATCCTGGAGGAAATCTATATAAATAAAAGAATGGTTTTGTGTGTATATTAGTCAGAACAGCTCTTTTAATGATATCTTTACGTTTCATACATTGGAGGACACAAAACCTGTCTCAGCAAAATTTCTTGTGCCCTGTCTGTATGTTTGTCTGTATGTCTGTAATTCTGAATGTCTGCCCAGCCGGTTTTGTCACAGCATCACGCAAAGGTTTTATGCCAGATTTCCTCACATTTTTCAGGGGTGGGCGTGGCTATATGCATCACTCAACAAGGCCAATCAACACGATAGTTTACTGTAAATACACAGAATATGCGGAGCACAAAGAAATGACCTTAATACCTTTAAAAAGCGCCCGAATTCTTAGGAAACACAAACACGCGACACAGCATGGCTTACTCCAAAAAAGGTATGTGACTTATGAAAATTTAATCTTCAAAGATGAATGGACAGATCATTGTATGCTTATTCTTCCTGCGGTAAGTTTAACCAGTATGTCTCGTATAGGTTCCGAAACCGTGGCGCTAATTAAAGCAGTACTGTGAAACGCCACTATGAGATAAAACACAGGTGGTTAAAACAAACATGTCCGCAGCAGTCAGAGGTGAGGGCGTGTAAAATATCTGCACTTGGGAGTGTGAGCTGCTCAGATAAATATGTTGAGTAAAAGTGATGTTATTAACAATCTTGTGCCGGATTTAATAATCTACTTTAAACAGGGAGTGTACAGTATTTGGCTGAGGATGAAAGAAGTACAACTTAGCGTTAACAAGATGTAAGATACTCAACCTTACAAATTTTGATTTCTTTATATTAAGAAGTTAGGCAGAGAGTTCTGCCGTACAGAAAGACAGGCAAGCATGTACTGTAACCCACATCAACCAGAAATAATATCACGGATTACATTAAAGATGATCATCTTATTTGTACTAATGCTAGTTTAATATAACAATGTAGAATATTTTTTCAGAATTCACAGGTAATCCTGTATAAGGTTACAGTATTACAGTATTACGTTTATAGTTATTGTGTTTAAATTTTAGGTACAGCCTAGCACACTTTGTAAAAGCATGCCATGCGACTGACATTTCAAGTAAAAATTGTTGACAGATTAAAGGAATATAGCATATATTTAACATTGGTTAGAAGAGTCGTGACATTGTTTTGAAATTCAATATACTGTTGGTGTTCAACTTAAGATAGTCAGCAACTCTGCATTTTATTTAGGAGGCAGCAATTTTATATGTATACACAGAGGCACAGATACAATATGTGCTTACTCTTACTCTCATTTTGTCCATCCTCTTATATCCAGAAATCAAAGAATATTTTATGAATAGCTACTGATGTCACAGACAGCAAGGTAGCACCTTATTGCATCATGGGCCCCAGTTCTATCCTCAGCTCGGGTTACTGTCTGTGTGGCATTTATGTGCATGTTCTTCACTTGTGCATAAGTTCTCCAGGATCTCAGATTTTCTTCCACCTCGTTGGATTTGCTAAAATAACATGCACATATACTGTAGGTGTCCATGTGTGCCTGCTGCGCCCTGAAATGAGCTAGCATTGTATCCAAGGTGCATTCCTGCTTCAAGACCAATCTTTTCTCAGATAGTCAGAGAAGCATGAAGTGGTTACTGAAAGCGCATAAGTGAGTGAGGGTGTCAGGGTGTCATAACAATTAGTAACTGTATATCTAAAGTCTAATGTGTAGAGAGTAAAGAGAAAGGGAGAAAGGAGGATATTACTGCCCAAGACAGCTTCCTGACTCTGTGATGAGTCAGTGAATTATACACTTGAATGGTACACACTTTCATTTTGCTCGATGTCCCTTCTAGCAGTGATTCCTGGTGTTGAGAATACTCATTATGCAAGTAATATTATCAGAGCATAAGTGAGTGTGGGCATCTGCAACTAGCTGGTCTTCCATACCATCATGCTAATGATTTGTATCAGAATTAATAATTCAGCAGAAACTGAGGTCGTACATGGATGGCAACTTTTCAAGGATCATTGTCTTACGGGCATGGGTAAAAATACAAACAAACTCTGACCGTCTGATGCATTCAGTAGGCCCCATCTGTAGAAAACAATGGTGCAAATTTGAGTCTATGTACAGTATATTGGTAATCCATCTTCAATAGTATTCTATCCGTAAAATTGTTTTTAATTGCGATTCTTCAGTAGTACTTTAATTGTATACTTTAGTACGTTTGATTTAAGGACATCTTAAATTATATTTTTCCATTTGTTTTCCACTAAAACCATACAGAACTGGTAGTTCAGCATATCACAATGGCAACTCATAGGGCACTGCATTATATCTTTCTCTGTCTTCTTGCTTGAGCAAACTTTACATATGTTATATACAGTGGAACCTTGGATTACGAGCATAATTCGTTCTGGAAGTGAACCAAATCATCATTTCCCATAAGAAATAATGAAAACTCAAATTATTCGTTTCACAGCCCCAAAAAATAAATACAAAAAAATAATTAATACAATCTATAAAATGAAAATAAAACAAATTAATCTGCATTTTACCTTAAAAAAAAAGTACAAATAAATCCTGACAGATAAGTGTTTCCGTTGGTGCGCGCAGGCGCCGTGTGTGTGTGTGGAATTAGCCCCTTCCCTCGCCTCATTTTACACAGTAACACTCCTCCCTCTCCCCACCTTGCTTTTTAAGATTCACAACAAACACACACACACAACGGAAACACCGTTTTAACAGGAAAAAAAAAAATCTTTCTGAGACCGGCATGAGCGCATACTAAAGGAATCACTTAAGTTTCACAACATAAAAATAAAAATCATGTGAATAGTAGGTTTGCAATGATTTCTTGAAAAAATTATTCTGGGGTTGAATGATTGTACAACATACACTACCTGTCAAACAAACAAACAAACTAACTAACTAACTAACTAACTAACTAACTAACTAACTAACTAACTAACTAACATACTTCAATATTTTATTACATTTTTGGCAATATTTTATTTTGTTAGGTTTAATAACAGCACACCTTGTGGCAGCCAATTCATGTGTGAAAATGATTCCGCATGCTTCCATAAATACTATTTGAGTTTGCGAATATGAAAAACCCATTGATGGGATAACTTGGTTATTCAGCACATTCAGGTAGCTGACTTTGTATCGCTATCTAACTTTGATTCTGATTGTAGAACTGACCAATTCAGAAAACCCCAGATCATACACATGTGGACAAAATTGTTGGTACCCTTCGGTCAATGAAAGAAAAACTCACAGTGGTCACATAAATAACTTTAATCTGACAAAAGTAATAATTAAAACAAATTCTATGAATGTTAACCAATGAAAGTCAGACATTGCTTTTCAACCATGCTTCAACAGAATTATTTAAAAAAATTAACTCATGGAACAGGCCTGGACAAAAATGATGGTACCCCTAGAAAATACTGAAAATAATGTGACCAAAGGGACATGTTAATTCAAGGTGTGTCCACTAATTAGCATCACAGGTGTCTACAATCTTGTAATCAGTCAGTGGGCCTATATATAGGGCTCCAGGTAGTCACTGTGTTGTTTGGTGACATGGTATGTACCACACTCAACATGGACCAGAGGAAGCGAAGGAAAGAGTTGTCTCAGGAGATTCGAAAGAAAATAATAGACAAGCATGTTAAAGGTAAAGGCTATAAGACCATTTCCAAGCAGCTAGATGTTCCTGTGACTACAGTTGCACATATTATTCAGAGATTTAAGATCCATGGGACTGTAGCCAACCTCCCTGGATGTGGCCGTAGGAGGAAAATTGATGACAATTCAAAGAGACGATAATCCGAATGGTAACAAAAGAGCCCAGAAAGACTTCTAAAGAGATCCAAGGTGAACTTCATGTTCAAGGAACATCAGTGTCAGATCGCACCATCCGTTGTTGTTTGAGCCAAAGTGGACTACATGGGAGACGACCAAGGAGGACACCATTGTTGAAAACAAATCATATCATATCAAGAAAAGAACACTGTCCCTACTGTGAAAGATGGAGGAGGCTCTGTTATGTTCTGGGGCTGCTTTGCTGCATCTGGCACAGGGTGTCTTGAATCTGTGCAGGGTACAATGAAATCTCAAGACTATCAAGGGATTCTAGAGAGAAATGTGCTGGCCAGTGTCAGAAAGCTGGGTCTCAGTCGCAGGTCATGGGTCTTGCAACAGGACAATGACCCAAAACACACAGCTATAAACACCCCAAGAGAAAAACATTGGACTATTCTAAAGTGGCCTTCTATGAGCCCTGACCTCAATCCTATTGAGCATCTTTGGAAGGAGCTGAAACATGCTGTCTGGAAAGGCACTCTTCAAACCGGAAACAACTGGAGCAGCTTGCTCATGAGGAGTGGGCCAAAATACCTGCAGAGAGGTGCAGAAGTCTCATTGACAGTTACAGGAATCGTTTGATTGCAGTGATTGCCTCAAAAGGTTGGGTAACAAACTATTAAGTTAGGGGTACCATCATTTTTGTCCAGGCCTGTTCCATGAGTTCATTTTTTTTAAATAATTCCGTTGAAGCATGGTTGAAAAGCAATGTCTGACTTTCATTGGTTAACATTCATAGAATTCTTATTTATTATTACTTTTGTCAGATTAAAGTTATTTCTGTGACCATTGTGAGTTTTTCTTTCATTGACCGAAGGGTACCAACAATTTTGTCCACGTGTGTAGTACTATTTCCAGAGGCTTTTACAATGTCCACTGTTTTTACATAATTCATGCATCGCTTCATGAGCTTGCCTTTTTACACTGATGTGCCCATTCCTCTGGAATAGGATAAATCTGAACTCGTTAGACCACAATGCCTCTCTAAGAAGTGGTCTTCCTGTGGCCACACAAGAGTTTTATTCCCAGTTGTGTGAGATCTTTTACAATGTGCCTGTGGAAATGTACTTATCTTCACTATGAACCATATGTTTTCTGTAGCTGTTGCTTTTTTAAGTGATCTCCACCACATTTCTTCCACAAAGTTAACAGTTCAGTACTGTCCCTCCAGGTTTTTAGTAATGTTTAATAAATAAAGTTTTAACATAATTTGAGTAATTACAAATCTCCCAGATTGTTTTCTTGCTTGATACAATTGATTCAGGCCAATAATTTGACCCTCTGAAATGGTGTGTTTTTTTCCATAATATTTAATAATAAAAAGATCCAACATAAACCAGTTTTAATTTAATTTGGATTTTCTAAAATACCTAATGTTTGCTTGATTGTCCCTTAACAACAAGTCCCTTAACAAGCTTTAACCATTAGCAAACTTCTGACAGGAGTTCTGGTGTGTTATCTGTCCACTCTTTTTAACAGAATGAGCAGTATTCTATTAAATTTGCCATGGACCATTTGAAATACAGTCCACAAGTTTTTTTTAGTGTTCATGCTCACACTTAAAGTTTGCCTGCCTTATCCACAACCAGCTTTGAAGTGGGTCATTGCTCTGTTGGACCTTTCGGTGATGTCCAAGTTTTCACTGCCTAGCTGATGATTTGAGCTTATGCTAAAGAGTTTGGAGGTAGTCATTCTTTATGGCAGCAAAACAGCCAAAAGCATCATTATGACCCTGCACTGATTTCAGAAAATTCATAATAAATTAAAATTGTGCTTCATTTTTTTTTACAACCATTCTACTCCAGAAATTGACCAGGTCATAGAAATTATTGAAAGTGCATTCTTGCCATGAAATTCATGTTTATGAGGAGTGCTTCTGACTGCAACTTTATTGAGGTACTCTGGGGCACTTCCTTGTTTTCTCATAAATGAGCCATCCTTTATATAACATTGATAGCCCTTATCCTTTGTTCAGACACCTTTGAAGGCACCTCATTGTGTTTACTTTACTTTTTACTAAATTTGCTCTCCTGGGCTGGCACCATACATTGCACTGCACTGTGTTTATTCCACTATGGGGGGACACATTCCTTGCTACTGTACTTTGTCATGTTTTCCTGACTGTGGGGGCACTTTAGAATGCCTGTTATCATAACTACTCTACTATCGGGGCACCTTACAGGGCACTTCATCATGTGTGCTTTACTATGGGGCACCTTAGATGCCAGCTTCTACTATAGTGGCACCTTAGCAGTTATTTTGACACATTTGCTCTACCATTACTTGCTTTTTATTGTACCTGCAATCAATGCATTCAAAGATGTGGTATGCACTTACCTTTGCATATTATACAGCTTATATGGACAATTCAAATGTGGGTGCACCCCATATTATTATTTTTTCTTTTATTAGGAATTGTGACAGAATTCAGTATGGAAACAACTGTTTATGTGTTGAGCATCTCTGAATTATAAAGGCATGAAAATCTAGATCAGTAGCGTTCTATATTTATCCATGACTATCAGTTTGTTTGACCAGTTGATTCAATGGGGTGATAATTAGAATGGGTTGTTCTGTCTCTGTCTTTCTGTCTTCCGCTCTCTCTTTGCCATATGATGCTGTAGAAAGAGATATGTGGCAATATATCTTAATGGTTATAAACAGTGGTGCGGATGGATACTTGATCAGACACTTACACTAAAAAGCTTCTAATTTCTTAAATAATTTATTAGTTTCTGAAAAAAAAAAAAGGTTTGTGGGACTCTTGTTGAAAAAAAATACTTGTGTAGCACAATTTAAAATCAAATGAACAAAGTTCTAGGAGACTATATAGCTCTAGATTAGGTATCACTAAATGGCATACTGCAGTCCGGACCTGAACCGAGTAACAGGATAATCCCTGATGCTTTGAAAATAATGAATATACGAACAACCTTTTTTTGAGGTGGCATGTCTGTGTGTCACTCAACAGAGATAATGGAAAAATAGAAACGAAAGCGTGACAGAACATTTCTGTTCTGTTCAGGCTTACTCCTAAAAAAAAAGGAAACTAGACTATGAAAACTGAAACTTCAAAGATGATCAGTTAACAATAAATGTTGAGTGACAATAGCAAAAAGCAGCAATGTGAAGTGCCATTATGAGACAAAACAAGGATTTATATGAGCAAACATATCTGCAGCAGTCTACAGTCAGGGCGTGTAAAATTCTATGGAGATTTTAAATTGCTTTATAGACTGCATATATTAAAGACTGCATACAATTACTGCATATACAGTAGATCTGAATCCTAGAACACACATGAAATTCGGACCTTGGCTGGAAGAAAATTTTATTGGCCGGACCTTATTAAATTTTTATTCAGTAGCTCTGTTTCTTCTTCTTTGTCTTTCGGCTATTCCCTTTTAGGAGTTTCCACAGCAAATAATCTGCCTCCATCTAACTCTGTCTTCTGCATCCTCTTCTCTCACCCCAACTTCATGTCCTCTGTCACTGCATCCATAAATCTCCACTTTGGTCTTCCTTTAGACCTCCTGCCTGGCAGTTCCAACCTCAGCCTCCTTCTACCAATATGCGCACAGTCTTTCCTCTGAACATGTCCTCTCTGCCTTTATCTCCAAAACATCTAACATGGGTTGAAATCATTCTTGATCCTATCCATCCTTGTCACTCCCAAAGAGAACCTCAACATCTTCATTTCTGCTACCTCCAACTTTGCCTGCTGTCTTTTCTTCAGCCACTGTCTCTAAGCCGTAGTGCATCGGTGGTCTCACGACTATCTTGTACAGTGGAACCTTGGATTACGAGCATAATTAGTTCCGGAAGTGGACTCGTATTCCAAAACACTCGTAAACCAAGAAATAAGAAATAAAAAAAAATCTAATTATCTGTTCCACAGCCCAAAAAATAAATACATAAAAATAATTAATACAGTATATAAAGTAAAAATAAAACAAATTAACCTGCATCTTAACTTTTAAAAAAGTAAAAATAAATCCCAATAGATAAGTGTTTCCGTTTGTGCGTGCAGGCGTTTTTGTGTGTGTATGTGTGTGTGTGTGTGCAGGCGTTTTTGTGTGTGTATGTGTGTGTGTGTGGAATTAGCCCCTTCCCTCGCCTTGTCTTAAACAGTAAAACTCCTCCTCCCTCCCCCCCTCCTCGCTTTTTAAGTTTCACAACAAACACACACACAACGGAAACACTGTTTTAACAGGGAAAAAAGGAAATCTCTCTAATGACACTTGCTTGAGAGCATACTAACGGAATCACTGCTGTAAAGTAAATAAATAAGTAAGTAAATGAACTAGCACTTTACATTTGAAAAGAATCGCGAAAGAGCAGTGTTTTCTGTGTAAAGCAGAGAGTGTCTGTATGTGTGTGTGAAACCGGGGAAGGGGGTGTAAAGGCGAGAGAGTGTGTGTGCGTGTGTCGGTGTCAAATTACGCGTGCGCAGACACATAGGAGACACGCTGAAACAGAGAGGGTGATGTTGATTATACCAGTAAGAGACGAGCACTAAGACCAAGCAGGGGAGACTCATTGGCTCAGTTGTGATCACGTGACGCATGCGTGATACATGATACTCTGCACTCGTAAACCAAGACTTGCTCGTTTTTCAAGTCAAAATTTATTAAAAATCTTTGCTCGTCTTGTGGAACACTTGTTAACCGTGTTACTCACAATCCGAGGTTCCACTGTACATCTTTCCTTTCATTCTCGCTGATACTCTTTTGTCACATAGCACACCTGACACTTTTCTCCACCTATTCCAACCTGTCTGTACCCGCCTCTTCACCTCCTTTCTACACTCTCCGTTGCTCTGGACCCTAAGTACTTAAAGTCCTACACCTTCTTTACCTCTGCTCCCTGTAGCCTTACTGGTCCACTTAGGTTCCTCTCATTCACACAAATGTATTCTGTCTTGCTACGGCTAACCTTCATTCCTCTGCTTTCCAGAGCGTACCTCCACCTCTTTAGATTTTCCTCCACTTGTTCCCTGCTCTCGCTACAAAGCACAATGTCATCTGGAAACATCATTGTCCATGGAGACTCCTGTCTAACCTCATTTGTCATCCTGTCCGTCACCATAGCAAACAAGAAGGGGCTCAGAGCTGAACCTTGAGGCATACCAACCTCTACCTTGAACTCTTCTGTCACACCTACAGCACATCTCACCACTGTCTTACAGCTCTCATACATGTTCTGCACCACGCTAACATACTTCTCTGTCACATCAGACTTCTCATACAATATGTTTGCATCCTCAAAGCAAATACTGCATCTGTTGTACTCTTTCTAGGCAAGAAACCATATTGCTGCTCACAAATGCTCAGCTCTGCCCTTAACCTAGCTTCCACTGCTCTTTCTCAAAGTTTCATTGTATGACTCATCAGCTTTATTCCCCTGTAGTTGCCACAGCTTTGCACATCCCCCTTTTTCTTAAAGACTGGCACTAATACACTTCTCCTCCATTCCTCTGGGATTCTCTCACTCTCCAAAATCTTGTTAAACAGACTACTCAAAAACTCTACTGCAACCTCTCCTAAGCATTTCCATACCTCCACAGGTATGTCATCAGGTCCAACTGCCTTTCCTTGTCTTTTTTGATCTTTGCTACTTCTTGCTTCACAAGAGTCACCTCTGCTACTCTTTGTTCTCTTTCATTTTTCTCATTCATCAACTCTTCAAAGTACTCCTTCCATCGTCCCATCACCCTCCTGGCACCTGTCAGTACATTTCTGTCCCTATCTTTGATCACTCTAACATGCTGCACATCATTTCCATCTCTCTCTTTCCCTCGCCAACCATTACAGATCCACCTCTCCCTCCTTACTGTTCAACCTAGCATACAAGTCCTCATATGCTCTTTGTTTGCCACCTCTATCTTCACCTTACGCTGCATCTCCCTGTACTCCTGTCTACTCTCTTCAGTCCTCTCAGTATCTCACTTCTTCGTAACTAGCCTCTTTCCCTGTGTACAATCCTCAACTTCCTCGTTCCACCACCATGTCTCCTTGTCCACTTTTTTCTTTCCTGATGATAGACCAACTACCCTCCTACCTGTCTCCCTGATCACCTTAGCTGTAGTTTTCCAATCAAGTGGAAGCACTGACAACCGAGAATCACCAGGGTCATTTTACACACCATTGTCCTGTGTTGTCTGGCTACACTCTCCCCTAACAATAATTTGCAGTCACTGATCTCCTTCAGATTACAACGTTGACACATGATGTAGACCACCTGTGTGCTTCTGCCTCCACTCTTATACTGTATGTGAATTATGTTCCTTCCTCTTCTGGAAGAAAGTATTTACTACTGCCATTTCCATCCTCTTTGCAAAGTCCACCACCATCTGTCCTTCTGTGTTCCTGTCCTGAAGACCAAACCTGTGCATCACAGTTTCTTCCCCAACATGTCCATTAAAATCTGCACCAATCACCACTCTCTCACCTCTGGGGATGCTCTGCATCACTTCATCTAACTCACTCCAGAATTTCTACTTCTCTTCTAACTCACATCCTACCTGTGGGGCATAACCACTAACAACATTGCACATCATATTTTTAGCTCAATTTCCAGCTTCAGACTTATCAACCTAACTGATACTTTTTTCACTTCCAGAACATTCCTTATAAACTCTTCTTTTAGGATGACTCGTACTCCATTTCTTTTCCTATCCACACCATGGTAAAACATCTTGAACCCTGCTCCTAAGCTTCTAGCCTTGCTACCTTTCCACCTGGTCTCCTAGACACACAGTATATCCACCTTCCTTGTCTGCATCATGTCAGCCAACTCTCTTCCTTTCCCTGTCATAGTCCCAACAATCAAAGTCCCTACTATCACTCCTAAACTCTTGCCTTTCCTCTTCTCTCTCTGCCTATGAACACGCCTTCCTCCTCTCCTTCTTCGACCAACAGTAGCCCAATTTCCACCAGCACCCTGTAGGTCCGAAGCACCGGTGGCAGTCATTGTTAACCGGCCACGATCGATCTGGCTTGGAAGACCTGTTAATGATTTGTATCATTTGATTTGGCTCAAAAAAAAAAAAAAAAAAGAACAATTACAGCATATTACAATTTTTTTATTACTCAATTTTCCCAATTATCCTTGCTATGATGATGAGTGGTTATTTTTATACTGTTAGAAAGGGAAGAAGAATGATAAAAATGACAGCCTGTAATTATATGGAACACTGCCAGTATCCACCCTCGTTTCCCCCTCTCTCTTTCTCTCGCGCTCTGTTTACTAGGGGTGTAATTGTATTAAAGCCAAATGGAATGTCTGACATGCACTGTTAATGTGTGAATCACCAAACCAAGTCCTGGTTTTAATCTCAGGACTGCAAGTAATCCACTTTTTAGACATAATTTTTAATATAAAAGCTGTGCAAAATATTGCACAATGTATGTACTGTAGATGCGGTGGCACGTGGCTTAGTGGTTAGCTCAGTCGCCTTGCACCTCCAGGGTCTCTGTGTGCATAGAGTTTGCATGTTCTTCCTGTGTTTGGTGGGTTATTCCCGTGTTAGGCTAATTGGCATTCCCAAATTGCCCGTAGTATGTGAATGAGTGTGTGAGTGTGTGTATGTATGTGTTGCCTGCGAAGGATTAGCATCCTGTCCTGGGTGTACCCTGCCTCGTGCCCTAAGCCTCCTGAGATTAGGTTCCAGGCCCCCCGTGACCCTGAATACAGGATAAAGCAGTATAGACGATGAGTGAAAGTGAGTGAATGTGGAGATGCTTTTTTGTCCAAGAGAATTTGTTGAGTCATGAACAACAGACAAGGTGATAATAAGGTGGATCCATTAAGATGTTTGCGACCCTGAAAGGGGATTTTTAGGTTTGGCCTCTCTGGTAGACATGTGAAGTGTTCATATCTGAGGACATAGAACATAGTGTTCCCTTTCAAAAGCTACACTCGATGCTGGGTGAAAACGCTATGGGAACATCTCTTTGTTTCCGGTTGTGAAGCCTGTGTATGTCAAAACCGCCGAATACTTCGGCTTATAACCTCTTCCAGGCATGACGTCACCGAATAAGGTGCACCTGCAGGTTATAAATAGGAGTGAACCGGAAACATCCTCAGATCTTTTTGTCTTCAGGGCCGCTTTGTGTTTGCGTGTGTGTGTGAACAGAATCACGGTAGGAAAGAAAAACTTTACTTACTGATAATGGCAAGAGTTGGTTGGAGAGCTATTAAGGCGGCGCATTCCTGGGGCTCGCGTGCGTATGAGACGGGATTTCTCTCCCCCTTTCTCTCGCGCTGTTCCCAGATCAGGAAGTATTTAGCGTCTGCTTCTCAAGCGCGCTCCGGCGCTTCTTGTGAGCAGACGGGAGAGATTCCTCCTTTGCTTCCATGGACATAGCGTGCCGATCTGGCAGACGCGCATGAGACGGGATTTCCCCCTTTCTCTCGACGCTCTCGCCGGATCAGGAAGTGTTTAGCGTCCGCTTCTCAGGCGCGGTCCGGCGCTTCTTGTGAGGGGGGGAAAGAGACTTCTTCACTTGCTTCCATGGAGATAGCGTGCCGATCGGGCAGACGCGCATAAGACGTGATTTCCCCCTTTCTCTCGCGCTCTCCCCGGATCAGGAAGTTTTAGCGTCCGCTTCTCAAGAGTGCTCCGGCGCTTTTTGTGAAGGGGCCGAATAGATTTCCTCTCTCGCCGCAAAAATAAATAAATAAATAAAATGAATTAAAAAATAAATAAATAAATAAATAAATAAAATAAAAAAGCCCCAAGCGCTCAAAGTTAGCCAGGGGAGGGGCCTCAACGAAGGTCCCCCCCCCCCCCCCTTTTTTTTTGGCGATCTCCATGACGAGTTAACTCTTTCATGGAATAAGCCTTATTCATCCCGTTTTATGATGATACCCCAGATTGAAGAGACGCTTGCGAGCTATCTCTCTCCTGGGAGCTCATCCTCCCTGAAAAAGCCTACATTGCCCACCAAGCCGTGTAGACTAACATCTTTGTTGGTGGGGAAAGCTTTTCAAGCAGCGGGTCAGGCTGGTGCTGC
Source organism: Clarias fuscus (assembly GCA_030347435.1). Taxonomy (NCBI): domain Eukaryota; kingdom Metazoa; phylum Chordata; class Actinopteri; order Siluriformes; family Clariidae; genus Clarias; species Clarias fuscus. The sequence goes on along the minus strand of CM059213.1, from coordinate 13,313,767 downwards.
TCTGCACACCATGGCAGTTTTGCAGGCATACCAAGCTCACCTGCTAAGAGTTCTGAGCACTGGCGGATCTATTGATGAGCCTAGCCACAGATTTATTTCTCTGTGCCACCAAGCAGATGGCGCATGCTATCGGCCGTTCTATGGCTGCCGCGGTCGCCACGGAGAGACATCTGTGATTTAATCTCACGGGAATCGAGGTCAGGGATCGCGTTTTCCTCCTTGATGGCCCCCCCTCTCGCCTTTCGGCTGTAAACACCGCCGCCACTAGCTTCGAGAGGCGAAGATCTACGAGCAGACCTCTGTGAGGTTTCTCCCCTGCCGTGCTCAGGGGTTGGGACCGTCGGTCACCTAGTCCCGACCAGGTCTGGTCCCAACGAGGGCGTGAGGTGCAGAAGGAGAGTGTGCCGAGCCAGCTACCCCCTCGTAGAGACAGGGGAAGGACTCGTCGCGCTTCGCAATCCGCATCAAAGAGAGAGAGAAAAAAAAAGCACCGGACCTGAGGAGCATTATCTCCGCCAAAAAGGAAAACCTGAGGTTCACGTGCCCGGACCACGGGGTTGTCTCCCCCTGGGGGGGGGACGTGTAAAAAAAAATCCAATAAGGGATAAAGACTCCTCCCTTGTTGTCTAATGTCCGCCACCTCTGGTGTTTCGGGAAGCAGCGGTCTCCAGCTAAATGTTAAGTGCTCAGTTCCTTCCTGCCTTGTTTCAGGATGCCGGACACCTAACACCCTCCCTCAGGATTACAGGATTGATTTTAAAATTTTATTACTTGTTTTTAAATCACTGAATGGTTTTACACCTCTGTACATCTCTGAGCTTTTACAACCACACGCTATATCTAGAAATCTCAGATCCTCAGACCAGTTACTCCTCTCTGTCCCGAGGTCTAGATTAAAGCTCAGAGGTGACCGAGCGTTTGCTGTCGCTGCGCCTAAATTATGGAATGGTTTACCCTTTAATATTAGAGCAGCACCTACATTAGAAACTTTTAAATCCAGACTGAAAGCTCATTTCTTTTCAATGGCCTTTACACCTGGCTGAGACATTTGATTCCCTTTTATTCATTTTATTTACTTTTTACATAGTCATTTTCATTTTTTTTTATTTTTTTTATGCTGTTTAATTCTGTATTATGATGATGATGATTATTATTAATATTATTATTCTTAGTTATTTTTATTTATTTTTATTTGTTTTTATTTATTATCATTGTACAGCACTTTGGTCAACTTCGGTTGTTTTTAAATGTGCTATAAATAAATTTGACTTGACTTTGACTCCCTCGTTGCACATCGTTCTCCGCATTTTCAATGGCGTGGTCTTTACTTCCATGAAACCGGAGCGAGCACATTTGCTGACTTGGCAGTTACAGAATGAGTTTGCTGGCAAAAAGGGGCCATAGAGCATGTTCCCCTGCCAGACGAGAGATGGGGGGGTTGCGTCCAATTTTACATCTTCTTGGGCTGAACATCAAAATGTTGACAGCCAAAATGTTTGTTCTCAAATTCAACCAGAGGTTTGGTTTGTGACGGTCAACCTGAATGACGCATATTTTCATGTAGAAATATTGCCACAACACAGGAGGTTCCTGAGGTTTGCTTTCGGGGGCGAAGCTTACCAGTATCGGGTCCTTCTATCTGGCCTAGCCCTGTCACTCCGCACATATAAAATGCACGGATGCAGCTCTGGCTCTATGATTCCAGGGCATCCGTATTCCGAATTGTATAGACGACTGGCTGATCCTAGCTCAGTCTTAATAGCTAGCGCTTCGACATCGGATGTCATCCTAGCACATATCCATTCTTTAGGATTGAGACTCAACGCCACGAAAGGCGTTCTCTTTCCTGTTCAGAGGACAACATATTTGGGTGTCACATGGGATTCAATCACAAGGTGGGCACAGCTGTTTCCCACTTGTGTCGAACCCATCCTCCAACACCCTGAAGGAAATCAAGCTAGGCCAGAAAGTGACTCCATCACTTTTAAAGATCTTTAGGTCTCATGGCAGCTGCGTCCACGGTGATACCTTTGGGCCTTCTGCACATGAGGGCGATGTCAGTTGTGGCTAAGAGCCAGGGGATTTCATTCAAGGGCCAATCCCCAGAGGCTAATAAGGGTTACGCGCTGGGGCTTCGTACCCTTTCTATGTGGTTCAGACCCCGGTTTCTGACTTTGGGTCCCATTTTAGGTCCGTCTTGTCGTCGCAAGATGCTAACGACAGACGCTTCCCTCACGGGCTGGGGTGCGGTCTTGTATGGCCGTCCAGCACAAGGGAGCTGGAGAGGTCATCTTCTTGCATGGCACAGCAATTGCCTCGAAATGATGGCTCTGTTTCTGGCCCAGAAACACTTCCTCCAGCAGTTGAGAGGCTACCATGTCCTAGTGCGGGTGGACAACACTGTGGTAGTCTTGTACATAAATCGCAAGGGTGGACTGTGCTCACGCCGCTTGAACAAGCTAGCACACCAGGTTCTGCTTTGGGCACAGGACAAGTTCCTGTCCCTCAGAGCGATTTACATTCCGGGGCACATGAATGTAGGAGCGGACTTGCTATCCAGACAAGCTGTGACACATGGGGACTGGAAACTCCACCCCCTTTACTACTCTGACTCCTCCAGCTCTCCTGGGTCTGGACGCCATGCCCCACACGTGGCCCAGATTACACTTTTATGCGTTTCCTCTGATAGTTCTGCTCCCAGGAGTCCTGGCGAGGGTCCGTGAACAGGGTTGCGCCTCTTATCGATAGCGCCCCAGTGGCCGACCAGAGTGTGGTTCTCGGATCTAATATATCTCCTCGACGGCTCACCCTGGGTGATTCCAGTGAGGAGGGATCTTCTGTCTCAGGCGCAGGGGACAATATTTCATCCCCGGCCCGAGCTCTGGAACCTTCACGTTTGGCCCCTGAAGGGGACCAACTAAGACATGCTGGTCTTCTAGCCAGCGTAATTGAAACTATTTCAAGTGCCAGGGCTCCCTTCACTAGAAGAACTTATGCCCTCAAATGGAGTGTATTTGAAAGTTGGTGCATGGTAAGCATGTAGACCCAGTCTTGCCAGATTGTTTCAGTGCTGGAGTTTCTGCAAGAAAAGTTGTCCTCTGGCTTATGCCCTAGTACTCTCAGAACATACATAGCCGCTATTTCGGCACGCTCTGACCGATGGGGTTTCTGTGGAAAAGCACCATTTAGCAGCCCGTTTTATTCGTGGAGCTAAACGGTTGAGGCCGCCCACTAGAGCGACGGTCCCTTCATGGGACTTAGCTAGCGTATTCGAAGGCCTGGCTGACACCCCTTTCGAACCACTAGAGTCAGCACCTGTCAGGCTTCTGTCTCTTAAGATGGTTTTCTTATGGCTATTACTTCTTTGAAGAGGATTGGTGATCTGCAGGCTCTGTCAGTCTCCCCATCCTGCCTAGACTTTGCCCCTGGGCTAGTCAAAGCTATTCTGCATCCTCACCCGAACTATCTTCCCAAGGTTCCATTCTCGACCATACATCCCGTCGTTCTCAAAGCCTTCTGTCCTACGCCTTTCACAGCTCCGGAGCAGAAAAGACTTCACTTACTGTGTCCAATATGTGCTCTTCGGATTTACGTCCACTGCACTAGCCAGAGCAGCTCTTTATTTGCCATGGGGGTCGCAACCGGGGGGCGGCCACCACTAGACAGACTCTGTCACACTGGGTGAGAGATGCTATTGCCCTAGCCTATGAGGCGCGTGGTCACACTTCGCCTCTGGGAATCAGGGCTCATTCAACCAGGTGGATTGCCTCATCAATTGCTCTGGCAAGAGGCGTCCCCTTGCAGCAGGTGTGTGATGCGGCAGGCTCGTCCTCTCCACACACGTTAGATTTTAGAGTCCGGATGTCAATGTTACTCCGGGCTCGTGGATCCTTGAGTCAGCATCCCAGAGCTATGTCTAAGACCTCCTTGGCTATTGTGCGCACACGCTACACAACCTGGGGGTCCAGACACTTGCAGTGCGGCGGCGTTGGTATTCTCGTTCCCATAGTGTTTTCACGCAGCATCGAGTGTAGCTTTTGAAAGGGAATGTCTCGGGTTACTTAGCTATAACCCTGTTCCCTGATAAAGCGGGAACGAGATGCTGCGTTTCAATGTCGCACTGCTGGCGTGCCTGGACGTCCTTCAGACAAAATTGACCTGAGGATGTTTCCGGTTCACTCCTATTTATAACCTGCAAATGCACCTTATTCGGTGACGTCATGCCTGGCAGAGGTTATAAGCCGAAGTTTTTGACATACACAGGCTTCATAACCGGAAACAAAGAGATGTTCCCATAGCGTTTTCACGCAGCATCTCGTTCCCGCTTTATCAGTAAACAGGGTTACAGCTAAGTAACCCGAGACGTTCTCCTGAGGATAGATGAAAGGGCAGCATTGAAAATGAGAGACAGTTTGTGTCTGTGGCCTCCACCTCTGGTGAGCAAAGAGTTTTGTACTGTCCTATATACAGTAGTGCGCTGCAAAACTATCCACACCCCTTAATTTTTTCACATTTTGTCCTGTTACAACCACAAATGTGATTGTATTTTATTGGGATTTTATGTGCTAGATCAACACAAAGTGGCACATAATTGTGAAGTGAAAAGAAAAATAAATGGTTTTCACAACTTTTTACAAATAAATATTTAAAAAGTGTGGCATGCATTTGTATTCAGCGCTCCTGAGGAAACACCTCATAGAGCCACCTTTTGCAGTAATTTCAGCTGCAAGTCTTTTGGTGTATGTCTCTACCAGCTTTGAACATCTTGAGAGTGAAAGAGACTAAACAGCAGTTTTCAAGTCTTACCGACAAAGACTTTCAATCGGATTTAGGTCTGGACTTTGACTGGGTTATTTTAACACCTGAATATGCTTTGATCTAAACACTTCCGTTGCAGCTCTGTCTTTATGTTTATGGTCATGGGCTGCTGAAAGTCGAACCTCCACCCCAGTCTCAAGTCTTTTGCAGACTCTAACATGTTTTCTTCTAAGATTGCCTTGTACTTGGCCATCCATCTTCCCATTAACTCTGATCAGCTTTCCTTTCATGATTACAACATGATGCTGCCACTGCCATGCACAGTTAGGTTTCTGCCACTCAAAGTGTTTTGCATGTAGGCCAAAAAGTTACATTTTGGTGTCATCTAAAATGGCTTGGTGTCATCGACATGGCTTGTTGCAAACTGCAAACAGGACTTCTTACGGCCTTCTTTTAACAATCGTCTTTCTGCTTGTCACTCCTTCATAAAGGTCAGATTTGTGGAGTGCACAAGTTATAGTTGTCCTGTGGACAGATTATCCAACCATGAGCTGTGGATCTCTGCAACTCCTCCAGAGTTACCATGGGCATCTTAGCTGCATCTCTGATCATTGTGGCCATGGCGTGGCCATGTGTTAGTAGGTTTGCAGGTGTGCCACACACTTTCCGTTTTCGAATGTTGGTTGAACAGTGCTCTGTGAGTGGTCCTTGGGCTTCATTATGATGTTCTCTAATAAACCTCTAAGGGCTTCACAGAACATCTGTATTTATACTGAGGATAAATTACACACAGGTACACTCTATTTACTAATTATGTGACTCTGAAGGCAATTGGTTGTACTGAATTTAATTTTTTTGGGGGGTCAGAGTAAAAGGGGATGCATACAAATTAATGCCACACTCAGATTCGTATTTGTAAAAAAATAAAGACTTTACAATTATATGCCACTTTGTGTTGGTCCATCACATAAAATCTCCCCCAAAATACTTTTACGTTTGTGGTTGTAATGTGACAAAATGTGGAAATTATCAAGGGGTATGAATATTTTGCAAAGATGTTTTCTTTTACCAGTTTTTTTTTTTTTTTTTTTACACATTCTATTCTTTAGAAAATCATGGTTACAATATAGTAGGAATAAACCAAACCCTTTAAAATGGTTTATGCCATTAGAATATTAAGGTTGTGTAATTATAATTTGACAATGCCGCTTCAAAATTCATGAAAGTGGACCGAAACTAGAAGCAAACTGCATGTTAAGCCACATGCATATTGTGACGGTCTGCTTTTTAAATATGATTAAAATTAGCCTAACACAAAATAATGATAGACTACCGTGACCCAACATTGTTAAACACGATGGGCTAACAGCAGGAACCATTTAAGCTCAGTATTTTGTTTGCATTTAGAAAGGGGATAATGAATTACTGCTTACCTTTTCTGCATACGTGCCCAACATTTGTCTTCTCAACAAGCTGTATTCTATTCTCCCAATGCTTGCCTTGATATTTCTGGTTTTGTGCAGAGAGAAAAAAAAATCTTAAGTTGTTAAGTTGTTGAATTTCATATACAGTGGAACCTTGGATTACGAGCATAATTCGTTCCGGAAGTGGGCGTTCCAAAACACTCGTAAACCAAATCATCATTTTCCCATAAGAAATAATGAAAACTCAAATTATTCGTTCCACAGCCCCAAAAATTAAATACATAAAAATAATTAATACAATCTATAAAATGAAAATAAAACAAATTAATCTGCACTTTACCTTAAAAAAAGTACAAATGAATCCCGACAGATCAGTGTTTCTGTTGGTGCGCGCAGGCTCCGTGTGTGTGTGTGTGTGTGTGTGGAATTAGCCCCTTCCCTCGCCTCATTTTACACAGTAACACTCCTCCTCCCTCTCCCCACCTTGCTTTTTAAGTTTCACAACAAACACACACACAACGGAAACACCGTTTTAACAGGAAAAAAAGAAATCTCTCTGAGACTGGCATGAGCGAATACTGACCAAATCACTTTTTAAGGTTCACAACAAACACATAAACACAGCGGAAACACCGTTTTAACGGAAAAAAATAAATATCTCTGAGACTGGCGTGAGCATACTAAGGGAATCCCTGCGGTAAACAAAAAAAAACTAAACAAATGAACCAGCACCTTACCTTTTGAAAAGAATCGCGACAGAGCAGAGTTTCTGTGTGTTTGTGAAGCCGGGGAGGGGGTGAAAAGACGAGAGTGCGTCTGTGCGTGTGTCAGGGTGTTTGCGTGTGTGTGTGTCGGTGTCAAATTACATGCACGCACACACATAAGAGACGCTGAAAGAATTCCGCAGCGCAAGAGTGACGCTCTGTGTCAAAATAAGAGTCGCATGGGTGATACATGATACTCGGCGCTAAACGAATACTTGCTCGGTGTTAGGAATCTCCACTAGAGGTCACTGTCCGTTTGTGTGTGTTTTGTAGTTTTTGTTGGTCGACTCAGTTTCCCAGAAGGCACTTCGGTCAGGTGAGGGCTCAACTGAACCGAGGTAGCTCATTAGACATCTTATAAATAGCAGTTTGTTCTGGGAAACTGAGTCGAGCATTATCCTTATCCTTGTCAAGTGGGCATTCCTTTTTGTTTGGTTTTGTTTCTTTGAAGTTATATTTTAGTTATATTGTTTTACTTTTGCTTTTTCTAGAGGGCTCTAGTATTATTGTTTGTTTTCAGTGTCGGCCTTCTTGTGTAGTTCTTTGTTTATAGATCCCCCTTGTCTGTTTAGATATGTGTAGCCGCATGAGGGCTTAGCCGCTAGCAGGGTTAGCCGCTAGCAGGGTTAGCCGCTAGTAGGCCTTGACTGCTAGTAGGGTTAGCCCCTAATAGTGTTAGCCTTCAGGAGGCTAGCCTCTAGTGGGATTGACTGCTAGTGGTTCTGGTCGCTAGTAGGTTAGCCGGTAGTTTGGTATAGCCTCATGTGTGCCCTGCCTCTTGTGTTCCGGTCCCCTCGTAGGTCAGTACTAACCCGGTTAGCCACTAGTAGATTAGCCTTAGATACTAACCTGGTTAGGTCATCATTCCCTACATCCATATTCCATATAGCTACTAACCCAACTAACCACTAACCCAGCCAGTCTAGTCCTGTCTCTAGTCTCGTTTCTAGTCTCTGTGTCCCTGGTCCCGTCTCTAGTCTGTGTTCTGTCCCTGGTCCTGTCTCTAGTCTGTGTTCTGTCCCATGCCTTGTCCTGTATCCAGTCCTGTCTCCATCTCTAGTTCCCGTCTCGTCCTGTCTTGTCTCTGGCCCCTTTTGTGTCTTTAGTTAGCTCCAGCTCCATGTTTTCTCATCCCTAGCTCCTGTGTCAGCTCCTTAGCTCCTGTGTCAGCTGCTTAGCTCCTGTGTCAGCTCCTTAGCTCCTGTGTCTGCACTTAGTCTTCGTGTTCCGGCTCTAACCTGGTGTAAGCTCTTATTGTTTATGTGTGCTTAAAGACTCCTGTGTTTGTCCTGAGCCCTAGCTAACAGTTTGAGTGTTGGTTTAGTTTCTTTGTTTATCTGTTTTTGAGTTTGTAAATAAAATACTTTTTCTGCTTAAAAAAACCCCTCTGCATTTATGCCTGCCCTACATGCCCACTGCAACATCATCAGCCAGTCTGGCCTGTAGTCACAGCCAGGCCGTGACACTCGGTTTCCGATTAAAAATTTATTAAAAATCTTTGCTCGGTTTGCGGAACACTCGTAAACCACGTTACTCGCAATCCGAGGTTCCACTGTACAACAAGATTTAATCATGTTCATCTCGGAAACACAAAATTATTTTGTATTATTTTGAAAGTGCCCATGCCTATGTGCCCTAGTGGGTGGAATGGTGGGTGGAATCATCTCACAGTTTAACTGCCGGCCAAGAGTCAAGCGATAATGGACCGCACAAGCTACTCCAGCACCTCCAGTCTCACTGAGAGCGAGCCATCGCGACATAGCGGCCAAAAGGGAAAGGCGCAAGGACCACGTTCCCAGTCAGGAAAGCCGCCCAGACATTGGAGTGTCAGATAGACAGATTCTTTTGTGATCCCGGGGGGGAAATTCCAGATATTCAGCAGCAATAGTAACAGTAACGCACAGACTGTAAGTTGTAGATGTGATTGCACAGTTTGTCTTACATAAAGTACTCTATCTATCTATCTATCTATCTATCTATCTATCTATCTATCTATCTATCTATCTATTGTCAGTATACACAGGGTAAGTGAGAAATGATCAGAAGTTGCAATGCTGACAACACAAGAAAAATACTGGATTTTGTAGGTGCTGAAGGTGCTTTCAAAGAATGTGCGAGCACCACTGTTTCAGCGAGCCCCTTTTGTCGCTTCTGCTCAACAGCTGATTACCTACCTGCCAGGTGGGCACTTAAACTGGACCCATACATGCACATCCTCACTATTTTCCTCCCTTTCTTTTCTCCATCCCTCCTTAAAACTTCTTCCCTTTCTATTTTTCCTCAATAAAATGACTTTTTTGTCATTTGCTTCATGTCTGTATGTCTGTGGTGCACCCCAAGCCAAAGATCTTACACTGGTGGAGAATGCATGATTGGGGGCACCCGGCACAGACCTTGAGTTGTGTCCCACTGACACACAGACACGAGGTGAGGCCTTATGGAAGTGTAATTTTATTGAGAAAAAGGGAAAGGGAAAGGATTTTGAGGAGGGAGGACAGAAGGGGAGGAAAGAAGCGAGGATTATAATAGGTAGCTTCCTTTTCTAAGTGCAGATTTACCTTATTCTAGAGCTCTGGGTCCAGCTGGTGAAGATGAGAAACACATAAAGCAGTGGAGGCAGAAATGTAATTTATTTCAGTTGGTCAGATCTAGATTCAGTGTAGTTCAGTGTACATAACTCAACTTCTAGATATAGAACACAATATAGGTGTGACAATACGTAGTTCCACTAGTTAAAAGGAAACCCAAGAAACAGATATGCTATATTCTTCTATAAAATGTTCATGCATATCTCAGGTAGTAAAAAAAAACTAGACAGGTACATTTTCTGAAAAAAAAAAAAAATGAGTGGTGCATGTCATGGCAAAGCTCGGGCCTCTGGGCCTTTTATAATGACAGTCTATGGGATCAATTGCTAAGGTGCTCTAAAGTGGTTGCTAGGGCGTGGGTTAGTAAAATGAGCCCACCCCATATCTCTATGACAATGGGATCCACAGTTAGGTTCAGTTTCAAAGTTCCATAGAAGTTACCATAGCAGGAAATGCAACTGTGAGCACTTCCTGTTTCAATAGGGAGTACCGTCCCCGTTATGCTGTATGTCAATAGGGCAAATTTGGGCACCACTTGCACCCCATTGGGAACTTATACCCTCTTGTGGGGTATGTTCTGACACAGTTTGCAAGCCTCGTCAAATATGTTAAATTTGATATTTCTACAAATTTCTTGCTCTGTGCCAGAATCTATCAAAGTTGGTCTCAATGTTAAAAGTCTATCGGATTTTTTGGGCAGTAAATTGCACTGCAGGGCAAGTAACGCCCCACCTCTTGGAAAAGTCATTGCACCCCATTCCTGAATAAGCTGCACGATTTGACACCTGTTTCATGGAATAAAAAAACCCACAAGTGACGCTTTGCTTTGCAAGCACCACTAAGGAAAATGTGGTTTGAGGGTTTATATGGATTTATTTAACAGTATACTGTTACTGTGGTTATTAGTTAAATAACAGTTTGAAGTTTTAATTAAAGTTTAATTAACCCCTTTGGCAAAACCCTAGTGTACATGTTACTTTTTTTTAAATTAAAAGCTGATTTGAGACGTAGAATACAATGGTCTGATTTAAAAAAAGTAGGAATGCAGGCTTCAGATTCAGTTCTCACAACCTGCAGTGACCCACATATCACATTCCCATAGGATCGGCTTCAGGCTTCTCACAACCCTGTACTTGATAAGCAGTATAAAGCAGGAATGAGTAAGAGTAATTGTCATATCTTTATATGCTTATGAAAATGTCCCTCATGTCTCTGTTTCCTGTCTCTCTTTCTCCCACCCTCATTTTTAGCATCTCACAGATGGTGCATTTGCAAGTCCTTTACTGTAATCTATAATTAGCTAAGTAAGTGACGTACAGTACTTCAGTGTCAGGTACCCATGACTGATCTCTCTTTTGCAGCTTTTTAGAATGACAACAACGTAGACTTCTTAACATGATGTGTATAATATACCCAAACTAAGATTGTGAATACTTTTCTATTAAGTAGAAGATATTAATATAAAAAATTAATATGTCTCTAGCTGTGTTCCATTCCAAAGTGTACTTCAGCGCTGACATCACTTCTTCTGTATTATTGATAATAATAATTGATTAAAGATTTTTTTATTTTTTACAGATTACTAGCCTATATAACAGAAGAGATTTCTTGGTGTAGTTTCATTCGGGAATTTAAATAAATGTGCTTCACTGAATATCCGCCTGATGGCGCATGGAAGGACTTTATCTAAAAGCCAGACCAAGTACAACAAAGAATTGTGTATAATTAGTTAGCCCAAAACAATATTGTGTCCAATGCTGAAGCAAACATGAATTTTATTTTGTTTTACAATAATAATATTTTATGATGAATGTGCATAGATGTACTTCATATTACGTTCATAATGATGAAAAGAGATGCCCTAAATTATGAGGCGCCGTATAGGGCTTAAATCAAACTTCACTCATGCACACACAAGTGAAACACTTGCATACACATATATGAAACAGTCACACATCTATATATACTACTAACTGCTCACACAACTACATATGAAATGCGCGCACACACACCTATGAGACACGCGCACATACTGTATACACACCTATGTGTGCACACACACCTATGAGATGCACGCACATATACAGTAATTATGCGAATGTCCTTATTCGTGAATGTCAACATGTCTTCGTTAAAATGTAAAAATGTGTCGAGCACCATCAGAAGACATGAATGAACAAATATAAACATGAAGTGCTTCGGGCTTTTTATAAAAATAATCATCTGGCTTTTTTGCTGTTTGTGTCCAGCATTGAATAATTATTTTATTATTATTTGACCACGGCTGGAAATAATAGCTGGAATATGATTGTGGATTTATGACTGAAATAAAGTTGTTCATCGGCGTGTGTAAATCCGCTGCTCGTACTTTCACTTTACAAAAGGTGCAGAAATACTCCCCCAGAAAGTCATCGCCTCTTGCAATAATGCAGATAACATACTACACCTGTCCATAAATAAAAAGGAATATTTAAGCATATACGCAAAATGTATTTCACTTAAATATTACAGATTAAAACAAGGAAAGTAGCCGTGCTGAGCTTCAGTTCATTGTGATGCGGACAAAAGGTCTAGGAAGGAAACGGGTTTCGTTATTTTACAAAATCTGAATATATTCAGTGAATTTATGAATTACACTCAAAGTATCAAATCCAACTATGACGTCTGATTTAATTGATACCATTAAACATTTTATTTGTTTCTATTTATGTTTATGGTTTGCTGGCGAAATACATTTTAGGCAGAGACGTCTGCTCGGTCTTGTTAATTCTTTTTAAACCACTCAATTCTGCCAATTCCCCCATCAGTAAAACCGGTTTGATAAGTTCACCTGATCATGAATGAAAGATGAGAAGAGGGATTACTGTAAGTGGGGGTCTGCATGTGTTCACCATGTGTCACGTTGTATTGAGCAAATAGACTAAAACAAAAACAAAATCATGTTTGCTTCAGCATTGGAGACAATATTGTTTTAGGCTAACTTTATTAAAGATTATACACTTTCGTATTCTTTGTTGTACTTTGTCATTTTGCACACGCGTGTGCATCTTTAAATTTGAACAGAAAATAATAGTGGGCTGGCAGGCATGTTATTTTTTCATGTAACTTAAATGGCTGAATGAAGTTAAATATACACAATAAATTAATAATTGTGTTTGCTTTACATTTGAGCACTCTTTTTCTTTTTCATATACTACCATATCATATATGTGTGTCTAATACTGTTTTATTCATATTTTACATTACATGCAGTTTGTGCAATTGTACTTTTAAAATATAACCTACGTATCTACAGTATAAGCATATTTAACTACTTAAGTAACTGAATGAGAAATTTGGTCTGGCTTTTAGATAAAGACCTTATTTGATATAATTGTATTATTGAATTAATTATCTTATTATAAATACAATTTATATTCTCTAATATTCTTGTTGAATATAGTTCTTCAGAGCAAGCACTGTGTTAGGAGATTCTGCTGAATCTCTTCTCACCTTTCATTCACGATAGGTGTGAATTTATCTAACTGGGTGCGCTGTTGGCAAATACTGTAGGGGGGTTTAGATGAATTAACAAGACAGAGCGGAAGTCCATGCCCAAATTTTATTTCTCCAGCAAATTAAATCAGACTTCATAGTTGGAGTTCATACTTTGAGTGTAATTCACGAATTTACTGAATATTTTCAAATGCAGATTGACCTGTATATCAACTTGATAACTAGCGTTAATAACTTCAGTGAAGGGCCCTAAAACAGCGGCAATATGAATGACAATGGAATATTACAGAACGTGCGAGTTGACGCCCATGCACCGATCACTAACCATTAAAATGTTGGATTTGAATTAAAATGCCACATATATAAATACATTTCACACACACACACACACATATGTGTCCAACATTTTAACACATTAAGTATATTCATGTTTATTTAAATTCTTAAATCCTTGTGTTCCAGTGTTCATGGTCCTGTTCACCCATGGGGTGATTATTCATTATTTATTATTATGCTTACTTACTTAGAGAGATTCTGTTTGATGCAGATTGACCTGTATATCAACTTGATAACTTAATAGCGAATGCTATTAAATGTCACATATGTTTACCCCATGGGTGACCAAATTTACCCCATGACCAAGTTACAGCATAAACACCATATAATTTTTCTTTCTCTTGCTATGGTACCTTTACTAACATTTAAAACTTTTTATTATAATAAGTGGTACAGAGGTGTATAATAAACCGAAAAGATAAACAAAAAAAGATGGACAGCTATTTATTTAGTTATCATTATTATAATAATAATCATTATTTACCAACAACATCTATCCATCTATGCAGTATGTCTGCATTTTTATCGATAAATCGCATGCGTTCATCACCTTTTGATCAAAACGCTGCCTTTTGTAAAGTGAAACTGCGAGCCGTAGGTTTGAAATTAATTGTAGATTAATTTTAAAGCACGATTTAGGGCATCTCATTTCATTATTATAAACATAATTTATGAATTACACTCGAACGGGCGGTAGAGCTCTGATTAGACTACGTACAGTAGGCTCAACATCTCAAAGCCTCATTTAAATAAAAAAATTTAATTAACAAATATTGTAAGTAAAAAAAAAAAAAGACTCTAAATAGATGCCGAATAATTTTTTAAGGTGTGCCAGCTGGCACTATTCTTAAATTGCTCTTTGTCAGGGTAAATCATTCAGTAACAACCCCGTAAAATTCCATGTACTGTAAATAGGTACTGCACATCTGTATGAATAAACCGAGATGCCCACCCCCGTGAAAAGGCGAATTCAGGGAAAGGCTCCCCGCGAGAGGTTTTGGATCACTACGGATTCTAAAATTGACAGTCACTGTTTTTAATACCCGCAGTGGAAGAGTCTGAGAATTTATTTTCCATAAGCTTTGTTCTATTGTTTTTAATCACTCCATACCAACCTATGATTTCACCTATGCTATTTTACAAATGGAATATTTTTTATGTTACACTAAAAGAACTTCTGGGTTAAATGTTAAAGTGCTGGGTTATTTTAACTGTTACTGGTTACTGTTTTAACCACTGCAGAGAGTTAATCAGCTGTAGTTTTCACTACTACTATTAATAATAATAATACTGAATGGAGAAAGCGCAGTCAAATAAGTAGGAGAGGAGAGTATTGCAGGAGAGAAGAAAATGAAGAATAAATACTGTACATATCAGTATTTAAAGTTTGAGCCCGACACATTTATGAGCTCTGTCGCTTGCTGTCAATGGGCGCCTAAGAGAGACAACATACGTTTGGCTTCAGTAGACACACAATACTTCAGATTGAAACACGACTGCCCCGTAATGAACGGCATTTTCACAGCTTCCGCAAGCCGCCGCGGAAGCGCGCGAGATCCCTTTTCTCGAAACGTGCGTTCTTAATGGCCAGATCTATATAGCGATCTTTTCAAGCCACAGAAAATTTCTGAGGTTTGCATTCGAGGGTGTGGCCTATGAGTACCTAGTGCTGCCATTTGGCCTGTCACTAGCTCTCTGAATGTTTACAAAGTGCGTCGAGTAGGCTCCGTCTCCTTTTCGGGAGAGAGGCATGCGCATACTGGCCTATTTATACGACTGGGCGTTTCCGAGTGTTTTTACAGTTAATGGGAATGATGGCGTCTATGATCGCTGTGGTGCCTCTCGGCCTGTTGAACATGCGTGCGTTTCAGCGCTGGGTGCGCTCTCACCGCCTATGTGCGGTGCGCCACCTCAACAGGAGGCTGACAGTGACTCCGTCATGCATGCCAGCTCTTCTGCCCTGGAGGGAACCCAGGCTGTTACGCCAGGGCTCTCCGATAGGCAGGGTGTCGTTTGGTGGTGTCAACAGATGCCTCTCTCAGCGGATGGGGCGCTCTGTGTGACAGCTCCGCGTTGAGGGGGGCGTGGTCACAGGAACAATGCAGTCAACTATTTGGAGCTGTGGAAGTTTTGTCTTTTCTACAAGAACTGTTAGACTACAAGAACGTTTTTACAAGAACTTCTCTACTATTAAAGTATACGTGGTGGCTATATCAGCCTGTCATGTTGGTTTTGATGGAGTGTCACCGGGGGCTCATTCGCTGGCAGTACGATTTTTAAGAGGAGTACGACGTCTGCGACTCACTGTGAGGTCCAGTGTTCTGTCTTGGGATTTATTGTTGGTGCTTGAGGCCTTCTGTGGTCCTTCTTTTGAGCCAGTTGAGTCTATAGATATGAAAATTCTTTCATACAAGACGGCACTTCTTCTTGCTTTAGCATCTGCTAAACAAGTGGGTGATCTCCACGCTTTGTCTGTGCATCCATCTTGTACGCAGTTTGCTGCTAATGGTTTAAAGATTACTCTGTGGCCAAACGCAGCCTATGTACCTAAGGTGGTCTCCACTGATTATAGCTCCATGATCTTGGACCTATATAGCTTCTGCCCCCCTCCTTTTGCTTCTGAGGAGCAGGGAAAATTGCATAATTTGTGCCCTGTACGTGCACTACGGGTCTACATGGATCGTACAGTGAGTATGCGCTTATGTGATCAACTGTTTTATAAACAGTTTTATACATCTTTACTGTCTGCTTTGCCAGTCCAGTAAATGGTAAAGCGCTGTCTAAACAGCGGCTTTCCCATTGGATTATGGAGGCTATTTCATTAGCTTATAGCAGCAAGGGTGTCCCATTGCCTCAGGGTGTGAAGCAGATTCAGCAAGAGCTATGGCAACATTATGGGCGCTGTTCAAAGGGATGTCCGTGGGTGATATCTGCGCTGCAGCCAGTTGGTCCTCACCGCACACTTTTGTCCGGTTCTACCGACTTGATATAATGGCTCCCTCGGTGGCTCATTGTGTCCTCTCTGCGAGGTCCATGATGCAGTAGAGTAGCTATCAGGGTTCTTGTGGCTAACTTTGGTAGATGCTCGGCGGGGCGTGAATATATGTCCCATACAATATGTGTTGTACCGAGTGATTTGACTGAAAGGGAACGAATGGTTATGACTATAACGTCTGTTCCCTGAAGGGAAAATAAACCTACTTATAAGAAAGGAACCACTGAGCCCAGTGTCACCACCACAACTAAAGATGAGAAAAAGGACTCCCAGCGATCCAGACACTATGAGGTAATTCTCTATTTCAAAGCTTTGTTTAAAAATATCCAGAAAAGGCCCCATGTTTAAGCTTTAAGACACCCCTTCCCCAGACATTTTTGTTCCTGCAGCCACTGGAGAAGCGACAGTCACACTGGCCAAAGTCGCATTTGACCCATGTGGCGGCTGCACCAAAGGAGGACAGGAGTGGCTGTGACTGTAAACGTGCCGCTGAGGAGCCGGTGAGAGCTGCTGTATATGAGAGTCCACTCCGCCACTCCCATTGATCGCCAGCTGAGTGACTACATGCCAGCTGGTCACTGCTTCCGACCTGCACATGCAAATCCTCACTCTTTTCCTCCCTCTCTTTCCTTCCTCCCTAAATAAATTCCCTCTACTTTTCCTAATTTTTCCAAATAAAACTATCCTGTTCCTGTAGGATCTTGCCTAGTGCCTGTGTGTCTGTGGTGCACAAGTTCTTGCAGCACCATATATAGTGCATATTTATACAACAGGTTGTTATGACTGTGTGATCTGATTGAATGAGAGCCATCCCATGATTGGTGATATTAGATGGTAACAGCACTGGGATGTTTAACTATATGTATCACTCTGCATTACTATAAGGTAATTAAGCTATCTGTTAGTCTTCAGCATGGCTGAAAGTAGGTCAGAAGGGTCCAGTACTGAACAGAGAGCAGCTGCCTGGCAAAAGCCACAAGTAAAACCACAAGTAAGACATTATTTAATCATGGAAGCACATTCAGCAAGAAAAAACATTTTTAAACATTTTTTAAAACAGTTTTTTTATACACCTAAGGTGACCTTTATAGATAGCTAGCTTCTAACAGAAGGCTGTATCCCAAATCCCTCCCTAACCCCTAATCAAGGACACTACTTGGTGTGTGGGACAGGTGAATTATATACCCTACATAGCGCACAAGCTTTCCATTCAACACTCCTTGGGATTCAATGCCAGACCCTGTAGGTTAACATAACTGACATTATAAAGTGGAATAAGTGAAAATATAAAGAGAAACAAATGAGATTTACAGGACTTTCAACCACCTTCATGGTTTATTCTCATTACCTTTTGGCTACATAGTGCTAATAAGAATTTGAAACTACTTTCACCCCTGTTAATTACAGTATCTGTCGGTCTCTACTAGAATCTAGGTAGTTCCTCTAGTCACGGAAGGACATGTGTTGGCAGAGCAAAACTACTGGTTAAATGATCAAACAGCTTAAAAAGCTGTTGATAATAAATTGTGTTTGTGTAACTGTTGTATAAAAGCAATATTACACAAGATTGTACTGTTACTTGTACTATGATTGCATCACAGACCTTCTGATGTCCAACACAGCAGCACTCGCTTTACAGGTGATATTTCTCATATATAGTTACTGCTTGTTTAGGGCAAGGGCATTGATTTATCATTTTACTTGTAGGGACACAAAAAATGTAATTACCACTTAGTTAGTACATACTGGAGCATTAACTGTGTTTAATAAAACTGTGTTTTAAAGCTTTCCTCTGTGTCTTCGTTTTCTTTTGTATTCCTAGTCAAGCCTTGAAAATTATTTGTTTTTTTCTTTGTTTGTTTAACGTGTTTTTAATCCTTTTTCAGCATCTTTATAATTTAACATACCTTTCAAATGCAAAATGCTTTATTGGTCTATTCATTTATTTTTCAGAAAAAAGACTGGCTCTGTCTAAATTGTCAGACCCAAAGACTAATGTCTGGTGGACTTGATGACCCCCCTCTTCCTTATGGATCTCCAAAACACCAACAAGTGGGCTCACCTCGGCACCACATCCTGGCCAGTCAGCAACCAACTCCACAGCCAACATCTCAGAAAGTGTCCACTACTCAACAGGAAGGATCCAATGCAATGTCACGACAGCAGAATCTTCCAACAGCTGACAGGGCTGTTCCTGTTCCTGCAACTACCGTCAAATTGGCAGGGGATACAAAACCTGTTTCTCACTCCTCTTCAGCTCTTACCACAACTAAATCTATCAGTGAAGCACAGAGAAAGGCTGTGGCAAAACTGATCAATGAGCCTGAGCATGTTTCTGCTATCACTGAAGAAAATAAACCTACTTATAAGAAAGGAACCACTGAGCCCAGTGTCACCACCACAACTAAAGATGAGAAAAGGGACTCCCAGCGATCCAGATACTATGAGGTAATTTTCTATTTCAAAGCATTATTTAAAAATATCCAGAAAAGGCCCCATGTTTAAGAATATGCAAAATAATGCACAACATTGCACCACAATTTTTGGCATTGTCCTGACTTTTGTCACAGATAATAATATGGAACAGTGGTGTGCTATATTACCTATAAGTATAGGTGTTATTTATAACCAAAAAAACTATTTAGAGGGCCCACAATAATGTCTTCAAATCTGTCTGATTTATTAAACTGCTGTAAATAATTAAAATGAGCTGTGCAAATGATGATTCAGCCAATAGTCCTACACACGTGGACAAAATTGTTGGTACCCTTCGGTCAATGAAAGAAAAACTCACAATGGTCACATAAATAACTTTAATCTGACAAAAGTAATAATTTAAAAAAATTCTATGAATGTTACCCAATGAAAGTCAGACATTGCTTTTCAACCATGCTTCAACAGAATTATTAAAAAAAATAAACTCATGGAACAGGCCTGGACAAAAATGATGGTACCCTTAGAAAATACTGAAAAAAATGTGACCAAAGGGACATGTTAATTCAAGGTGTGTCCACTAATTAGCATCACAGGTGTCTACAATCTTGTAATCAGTCAGTGGGCCTATATATAGGGCTCCAGGTAGTCACTGTGTGGTTTGGTGACATGGTATGTACCACACTCAACATGGACCAGAGGAAGCGAAGGAAAGAGTTGTCTCAGGAGATTCGAAAGAAAATAATAGACAAGCATGTTAAAGGTAAAGGCTATAAGACCATTTCCAAGCAGCTAGATGTTCCTGTGACTACAGTTGCACATATTATTCAGAAATTTAAGATCCATGGGACTGTAGCCAACCTCACTGGACGTGGCCGCAGGAGGAAAATTGATGACAAATCAAAGAGACGGATAATCCGAATGGTAACAAAAGAGCCCAGAAAGACTTCTAAAGAGATCCTAGGTGAACTTCATGCTCAAGGAACATCAGTGTCAGATCGCACCATCCGTCGTTGTTTGAGCCAAATTGGACTACATGGGAGACGACCAAAAAGGACACCATTGTTGAAAACAAATCATAAAAAAGCCAGACTGGAATATGCCAAACTACATGTTGACAAGCCACAAAGCTTCTGGGAGAATGTCCTATGGACAGATGAGACAAAAATGGAACTTTTTGCCAAGCCAAATTTTGCTAATTATACTTGAAGCATATCAAGAAAAGAACACTGTCCCTACTGTGAAAGATGGAGGAGGCTCTGTTATGTTCTGGGGCTGCTTTGCTGCATCTGGCACAGGGTGTCTTGAATCTGTGCAGGGTACAATGAAATCTCAAGACTATCAAGGGATTCTAGAGAGAAATGTGCTGGCCAGTGTCAGAAAGCTGGGTCTCAGTCGCAGGTCATGGGTCTTGCAACAGGACAATGACCCAAAACACACAGCTAAAAACACCCAAGAATGGCTAAGAGGAAAACATTGGACTATTCTAAAGTGGCCTTCTATGAGCCCTGACCTCAATCCTATTGAGCATCTTTGGAAGGAGCTGAAACATGCTGTCTGGAAAAGGTACCCTTCAATCTGGAAACAACTGGAGCAGCTTGCTCATGAGGAGTGGGCCAAAATACCTGCAGAGAGGTGCAGAAGTCTCATTGATAGTTACAGGAATCGTTTGATTGCAGAGATTGCCTCAAAAGGTTGTGCAACAAACTATTAAGTTAGGGGTACCATCATTTTTGTCCAGGCCTGTTCCATGAGTTCATTTTTTTTTTAATAATTCCGTTGAAGCATGGTTGAAAAGCAATGTCTGACTTTCATTGGTTAACATTCATAGAATTCTTATTTATTATTAATTTTGTCAAATTAAAGTTATTTCTGTGACCATTGTGATTTTTTTCTTTCATTGACCGAAGGGTACCAACAATTTTGTCCACGTGTGTATATGCTTTTGACAGACCCCAGGTTACCCTCATATAGATCTAATTTATGTTAAACATGCTATGATGTATGGAACTGTAACAGCAAAAGAGTTAAAGAAAATTAATATATTTGTGGGTAAAGGTAAATAAAATAATAATAATTTCAGCACTTGTGTGTGGCCAGGGTTTCCTGCTAAATTCTAGTTAAACATGTTCTAGTCAAGAAGTCACAAGAAAAGATGCTCCAATAGTTTGTCTTTTTCCATTTTATGTTTCTACTGAAATTATTGGCACAAAAAATATATAGATACCTGAAAATCCCATCTTGAGGTCACCTGTGTGTAGCCACAAAGCTGAATTCACACAGTTGTCTTAAATATCTTTGTATGCTATACTGTAGTATTAATATTTTAATTCATTGGAAACAGTTTTGTGTTTATGCAAAACTTCATGTGATAACCTAAAAAATTTGCAATGTTATCATGGTGTTATTGATAAGCACTGAAATATAGGAGATAAAGTACTCATAAATTAGTTTTTGTTTTATATTTATCTAGTTGTATCTGTTAACATTTTGTGCCTTTTGATTAGTTTACTATACTATAATCTGTAATCATAAATTATATTTTGAATTATTAACTGCAAGTCAGTGATTTATTGCACTTATATTTACATGTACTGTGATCCAAAGTTTGATTGTACAGATACACCATATATTAAAGTGATTAGCTGATTCATCTTGTGCTTGCTGCCATACTTATCTTCCATGTGCGTTAACCAGCCATGGTTTGGTAAATATACACACGTGGACAAAATTGTTGGTACCTTTCGGTCAATGAAAGAAAAACTCACAATGGTCACAGAAATAACTTTAATCTGACAAAAGTAATAATAAATAAGAATTCTATGAATGTTAACCAATGAAAGTCAGACATTGCTTTTCAACCATGCTTCAACGGAATTATATAAAAAAAACGAACTCATGGAACAGGCCTGGACAAAAATGATGGTACCCCTAACTTAATAGTTTGTTGCACAACCTTTTGAGGCAATCACTGCAATCAAACGATTCCTGTAACTGTCGATGAGACTTCTGCACCTCTCTGCAGGTATTTTGGCCCACTCCTCATGACCAAGCTGCTCCAGTTGTTTCCGGTTTGAAGGGTGCCTTTTCCAGACAGCATGTTTCAGCTCCTTCCGAAGATGCTCAATAGGATTGAGGTCAGGGCTCATAGAAGGCCACTTTAGAATAGTCCAATGTTTTCCTCTTAGCCATTCTTGGGTGTTTTTAGCTGTGTGTTTTGGGTCATTGTCCTGTTGCAAGACCCATGACCTGTGACTGAGACCCAGCTTTCTGACACTGGCCAGCACATTTCTCTCTAGAATCCCTTGATAGTCTTGAGATTTCATTGTACCCTGCACAGATTCAAGACACCCTGTGCCAGATGCAGCAAAGCAGCCCCAGAACATAACAGAGCCTCCTTCATGTTTCACAGTAGGGACAGTGTTCTTTTCTTGATATGCTTCATTTTTCAGTCTGTGAATGTGTCAACTCTGATGTGCCTTGGCAAAAAGTTCCATTTTTGTCTCATCTGTCCATAGGACATTCTCCCAGAAGCTTTGTGGCTTGTCAACATGTAGTTTGGCATATTCCAGTCTGGCTTTTTTATGATTTGTTTTCAACAATGGTGTCCTCCTTGGTCGTCTCCCATGTAGTCCACTTTGGCTCAAACAACGACGGATGGTGCGATCTGACACTGATGGTCCTTGAGCATGAAGTTCACCTTGGATCTCTTTAGAAGTTTTTCCGGGCTCTTTTGTTACCAATCGGATTATCCGTCTCTTTGATTTGTCATCAATTTTCCTCCTGCAGGCCACGTCCAGTGAGGTTGGCTACAGTCCCATGGATCTTAAATTTCTGAATAATATGTGCAACTGTAGTCACAGGAACATCTAGCTGCTTGGAAATGGTCTTATAGCCTTTACCTTTAACATGCTTGTCTATAATTTTCTTTCGAATCTCCTGAGACAACTCTTTCCTTCGCTTCCTCTGGTCCATGTTGAGTGTGGTACATACCATGTCGCCAAACAACACAGTGACTACCTGGAGCCCTATATATAGGCCCACTGACTGATTACAATATCGTAGACACCTATGATGCTAATTAGTGGACACACCTTGACATGTCCCTTTGGTCACATTATTTTCAGTATTTTCTAGGGGTACCATAATTTTTGTCCAGGCCTGTTCCATGAGTTAATTTTTTTTAAATAATTCTGTTGAAGCATGGTTGAAAAGCAATGTCTGACTTTCATTGGGTAACATTCATAGAATTTTTTTTAATTATTACTTTTGTCAGATTAAAGTTATTTATGTGACCATTGTGAGTTTTTCTTTCATTGACCGAAGGGTACCAACAATTTTGTCCACGTGTGTATAAGATGAAATTTAATTTGCAATTAAAATTTTCTGGTGTTCCTTAGGAGACAAGCAAAACAAACAGCACCCATGACCTATCACGGAGTCCACAGAGCTTGAGTGATACAGGCTACTCCTCAGATGGGATCTCAAGCTCACACAGTGAAATTACTGGCCTCATCCATGAAGAAGAAATAAAGTTAAGTGAGAAGAGTATGTCTGGAAACCTTACGCCACCAAGCCCTTCAGAGATAACTAAACTAGAGAGCTCCATGCGACCTCTACTGGAGTCAAAGGTATTCTCTGAAGATGATAAAACGTGGGATAAACAACATGGTAGAGACCGGCACCACATGGACACTGATAACAGAAAGCACAGATCCCAAACACTATCAATTAGTCCAGAGCAGTATGATTCAGATGAAGATCTGGAGGATATTATGGAAGAAGAGGAGGATCCGACTGACTGGGAGACCAAACCAGAGCTCAGAACAGTAACTGCTGCTGGAGACTCAAAGAAAAAGAAAAAGCCTGAGCCTAATGATATAACTGATGAAGCGTTTATGAGAAGGCAGATCATGGAGATGAGTGCAGATGAAGAAAATGAGGATGAAGAGGACGAAGAAGAGTTGGAAGAGGATGAAGAAGAAGAGGAAGAGGAAGATGACGAAGGATATGGTTACCAAAAGGCCAAAAAAATACATAAGCACATAAGTGACTCAGGGAAAGAAAAGCGCCGTCTCACTCACCATTCAAGCAGCTTTGAAGAGGAGAGCAAAACTACCTGTGAAATTTACAAGGGATCAGCTGAGGAAGGAGAGGAGGACCTAATTGGTTCACAGGGAGGACTACGAAGATTCAAGACAATAGAACTGAACAACACCAACAGTTACAGCCGAGACATGGAACTAAACAATGAAAATGATTTGAGCCTGGACAGAGAGCCTGAACTAGAAATGGAAAGCCTAACAGGTTCCCCAGAGGAAAGATCAAGGGGGGAGTATTCCTCTACTCTCCCTCCTACAACTTCCAGCTACAACTCAGGAACATCTCCTACTTCTGTATCCTCCATGGAAGATGACAGTGATAGCAGTCCCAGTAGGAGACAACGTCTAGAAGAGGCTAAACAACAGAGGAAAGCCAGACACCGGTCTCATGGTCCCCTCCTGCCCACCATTGAAGACTCTTCAGAAGAAGATGAGCTAAGAGAGGAAGAGGAACTTCTTAGGGAGCAAGAAAAAATGCGAGAAGTGGAGCAGCAAAGAATCCGAAGTACTGCCAGAAAAACTAAAAGAGACAAAGAAGAGCTGAGAGCACAGAGGCGAAGAGAACGGTCTAAAACTCCTCCGAGCAACCTGTCCCCCATTGAAGATGCATCTCCAACAGAGGAGCTGAGACAAGCAGCTGAAATGGAGGAACTTCATCGGTCTTCTTGCTCAGAATACTCTCCTTCAGTTGATTCAGAAGCTGAAGGGTTTGAAATGTCATCTAAGCTTTATAAGTCAGGTAGTGAGTACAATCTGCCTACGTTCATGTTACTATATTCTCCTACTGAAAAGCCAGAGACTACATCCTGTTCTACTATTACAACTACCTCCTCAAGTGGAAAACCTCTAAAGAGTGCAGAGGAAGTTTATGAAGAAATGATGAAAAAAGCAGAGATATTACAGAAACAACAAAAGCAGCAGCAACAGCAGTCACCACAACTGTATAGCAGTAGTGCCTATCAAGAAGATGATAGAAGAAATGGAAATCAATATGAAGATGAGTATGACTATATTGACCAAGATGATACAAACTATGAGAATGAGGAAGCAAATGATATATATGAGGAAATACGTCAGACTTCACAAAATATTACCAAACAGTTGGATGATCAAGTAGAAATGGATGTGTCTTATGCAGATAAACACCTGTTAGACACTGGATCAGCTTTTGCTAAACTCTTGGAGCAGAGCAATGCTCTCCTCACCCCTGGAACAAGCCCTACTCAACTCTCAGCTCCAGTATCATTTTCAGAAACTGGAACAGGAGGAAGAATACCTGATGTCAGAGTAACTCAACACTTTTCCAAGGATGGCCATAAAGATCGAATTAGAAGTCATGCTGGAAAGAATGCCATGATACCCTCAACTGCTGCCACTACTATAACTGCATATGGCATATATGCCAGGGATGCTGTCCATGTCTCACAAACCTCTACTAGTCAAACAATGACTTCACAACAGAACACATTGTATAGCCGACATACAAGTAGCTCCGTCACAACCTCTACCAGTACTTCCAGTGTGTCCAACAAAATAGCTGAAATCACTCAGGCTTATAATCAACGGGAAGGAAGGAGAGCCTCAGAAAGAGTCCAAATAAAAGATGGTGCAACACAACTTGAATCGGTAACTGAATTGCGCTCTCACAATGTCTATGCATACTACAAAGGAAGTCCACCACTTTCTCCCACTTCACCTCCAAGTCATACACCAACTCGATCTCCTTCCAGGAAAACAGCTGAATTTTCAACTCAGACTTTCAGTCCTCCAGTGATAGCACCCTCGGAAGGTTCTGGTCCTACATCTCCTATTATGGCACAGGCCACTCAGACACCTTATAGAGCTATCTCACCACGGCTATTTAGACAGCAGTCCTCTCAGGATGCCACATTTATGGTAATAACAGTTGGATCAGAGCCAACTAGCCCTCCAAAGCCACTTACAGTTAACACTGCCACCTCTCCCTTATCTTCCCCAACAAAGTTTAGCTACCCTTCATCTTTTGATGCTTATTCACCACCTGTAAGCCCTCCTGACACACCACCACACCAACAGTCATCACTGCATGGTTTCTACAGAACCCATAAAGTTGAAAGAGTTAATGTTGGTACAAGCATGGTGACTGCTGCTAGCTCTTATGCTCGTGGTTCACTTTCAATGGAAAACATATCACTGTGCCGTATTTCCACAGTTCCTGGCACCTCAAGAGTTGAGCAAGGGCAAAAGATACACAGTGCAAGTGTGGCAGACCTAAGAACTGCGACTAAGTCATCTCCAATTATAATAACAGATCAGGGAATTGACTTGACTCCCTTTGCCACAGATTCTCGAAAATATGCAAGCAGTGTAGAAGGGAGCCCTATTCGCCATTCCACAACTATCCAGCCTCTCATAATGAACTTGAATGCTCAGGAACAGCCACATGTTGTTGCTTCCACAGCAACAACAGTCAGTGTAACTGTTGCTGCCTCAATGTTCATTCCTCAACTTAAACAGCCTGTGGTATATGGTGATCCCCTTCAGAGCAGAACAGATATGGGCCAGGGCATGGGAACAGTGGTATGCCTTGTACAGAACAAACAACCACCAATTGATACATCTATACCAAATATTGATGCCAAGCTAGAAGATCTTAGTATTCAACAACAGCAACTACTTAAGCAACAGCAAAAGTTACAACATCAGCAACAGCTTTTAGAGCAGCAACTTCAGCAACATCATCACCTTCAACAGCAGCAAGCTTCTTCCTTTGCAAAGCTTAATTTATCCAGTCAATGTCCACCTTTAAAGAAGGACCTAATTGTTACCCAGACGAGCACTACACCTGCTATCAGTGCAATATCCCCAGCTCTGGCACCTGAGATTTATAACTTTGGCAGTGCTGTGGAGTTGAAGAGTAAATCACCTGTTCAGCCTCAAGTTATGATGGTTCAGCTAGATAGTACTGCACAAGGGAAACCTCTGACCCAGTTGATGAAATCAGAGGAAAGTCGGGATGCAAGTGATATAACTGCACAAATCAAGAAAGAGAATCAGGTTGTGTGTTGTGATGTAGTTTATAACTTGCCATTTGGTGGTAGCTGTGTGGGTGGACCATTCTCCCAAAAACCAATGGCAGAAGAGATGACAAATGTTAGTGAACCACCAAGGCCACCTTCTGCCCCACCACAGCTCTATGAATCAATGGATTCAAAGCAAGATAAACAAATATGTCATGATTTCACCTTGAAATCATACACACTCCCTTTTCCTGGCCGATTGCAACCATCCTTATCTGAGACCAATCTTACAGAAGTAGGGCTTCAGTCCTACTCTTCTAAACCTGAGATGCATGTCTCTAATGTAGAATTATCAATGGATTTAAACTCAGTTAAGCATGGTTATGAAGGAGGATTTCTTGGAATGGGTCTTCAATATGGTTCCTACACAGATCTTCGTCAGGGTGATGTGGTAGCTCGAACTGTCCCTATGCGCAGGTACAGTTCCCTGTCAAACATAAGTTCAGATTATGGATACTCTTCATGTGACCTTTCTAGTTTACCAGATTCTAACCTTGCCCAGTATAGTGCCACTACTGCTAAAGAGATTAGTAGAATGTGTGCAGCCCTTAATTCAATGGATAGGTATGGCAGCAACCCTGATTTCTTGCAGGTAGGTCGAGGAAGTGGTCCAACAGGCAGAATTAATTTGCAGCAGAGTCTAAGACCCAGCTTTATATATGGTCCAGATGGAAAGGCTTTTTCCCAAGCTCTAACAAGTCTCATAAATGCAAGACAAGCAAGCCTTAGAGCCATGTATCCTTCAACAATTAGATCAGCTGATGGTATGATCTATTCAACTATCAACACACCCATTGCATCCACTGTGCCAATAACAACTCAACCAGCTTCTGTATTGCGGCCATTATTAAGAGGTGTTTACAGACCTTACCTCACACCAAATATGACACCAGTGCCTCTGGCCAGCCTCAACAGAATGCCTTTGCCCCCCAGAATGCCTCTCATAGGACAGACACCTTACCGTTTTCCAACACCTCCTAATGCTCCTGTTACATCTTCTGTTACTGTGAATGACCCAGTTGCAATCACCACAGAGCAGGATGCACCTATCTATCTTGGAAAGTCACCAGTATGTTCATCTGCAGCACTAACCCAGGCTTCTACCTTACAGAGTAGCCTAACCACATCAATGGCCACACAAATGATTTCTCAGGCCAACACAACAAAATCTCAAGAGCAGCCATTAAACCTTTCTCAGCCACATCTTCAAACACACATTCCTTACCAAACACCAGTGCCACTTTATCCTCCTGTTCACAGTCAGTTTCCACAACAATCTGTTTCAACACAGCCAGCACCTACCACACAATCATCTATAGCCACTGCCTCAACTCTGGGAGGTCTTCCACAAGAAAAGGAGATAGAAGAAGAACACCTGCATCGTCAACAAGAAAAGTTATTGCAATTAGAAAGAGAGAGAATCGAACTTGAAAAATTAAGGCAGCTTCGGCTACAGGAGGAGCTTGAGAGGGAGCGTGCAGAATTGCAGCGGCACCGGGAAAAGGAACATATACTTGTGCAACGGGAAATTCAGGAGCTGCAGACTATTAAACAACATGTTTTACATCAGCAACAAGCTGAGAGAGAAAGCCAACTGGTTATGCAGCGAGAGCAACTGGCCCAGCAAAAGCAGCAACTTGACCAGATACAGTCTCTGCAGCAACAGCTTCAGCAACATCTTGAGGAACAAAAGAGACAAAAGACTGCAGTTGTGGCATCAGCAACTAGTACTCAACTTATTTATGACCAAAGTGGCAGAATTCTTCAGCCACAAGACCTGGTTCCTGATATGCAACATGGTGATATTCAAGTTCCTTCCAGATCTCTATCTAACTCTGTTTCACAGATGTGTCTGAGGAATAATGAGGGGCAAGCAGATAATAGGTCTATGCGGAAACACAGATCAATGCCTCGTTTACAGGATGGTATTGAGGGGGAGGTAACAATGTTTTCCCTGCCAACTAGAATTGTAGACAGCAGTGTACAAACAGATGATGAAGATGAAGAAGAAAGATATCTAATGTCCAGAAGAAGAAGAACTAGACGTAGTGTGGATTGCAGTGTACAAACAGATGATGATGAAGATAAGGCAGAATGGGAACAACCTGTCAGACGGAGACGTTCTCGTTTCTCCAGGCACTCTGAATCAGGTGCTGATCCTAAAACTGAAACATCAACACTAACTGCCAAAGTTGCATCCTCTAGTATTGCCATTCAGACCATTCAGGATTGCTCTTGCCAAACTGAGACAGATCAGCTAGAGAAAATCTCCCCAGCAATACATGTCACAGTATCGGATCCCAACAAAGTTGAGATTGTCCATTACATATCAGGTCCAGAGAGAACACAGAAGGGGCAAAGCTTAGCTTGTCAGACTGACCCTGAGTCCCTCTCTCAAGGCGTGGTAGTCCCACAAATTAATGTGGCCACTACCGTTAGTCCATATTCCACCAGTGCACAACTTGTGGGAACAGCAGATCCACTTTCTTCACGTCAACAAGGTGTTTCAAAGTTTGAGAGACGTAAACCAGATCCTTTGGATATTAGCTACCAACAGCACCATCTTCACAATGAGTCATTGTCCAGTGTGATTCGACAACCACCCAAATCCCCTCAGGTGCTGTATTCTCCTGTATCTCCTTCATCACCTCATCATGTCATAGAGACATCCTTCTCATCTAGCGAGAGGCTGAATAAAGCCCATGTTACTCCACAGCAGAAGGCATATACAGCTGAGTCGACGCAGAGGCACCAGAGTTTACCCCGACCGATGAAGAATGTCCAGAGATCCTTGTCAGATCCAAAGCCTCTCAGTCCCACAACTGATGAACAAACAAAGGCAAGGATATCCCTTTACCATCAACAAACACTTCAAAATCAGGTATGTAATATAATAAAATATTTTGTATGGATATATTGATATAGGGAATGGAGATTCTGAAAATCTGTTATCTTGAAAATATTCTATATAAAAATATCCCTTTTTCTGAGACTAATACAAAATTTAGTATTTTTGTAAAACGGTACAATATTAGTATTTAAAAAAATATATAATTTGAGAAATATTGGGCCTTATGTATCAAGCAAAATACAAACACATTTTTATCTTATTTTTGGTCATCTCCACAATTTACTCTCATTTCGTTTATACCCATTCATTTCAGGGACTCACCAATGTTTTTTTTCTTATTTTTGCTCTTCTCTTAGGTAAGAGAAAATTTTACAAGTGGTCAAGAGAACTCTTACCAAAAAAAGAAAAAGAAAAAAGAACCTCTCATTTTCACAGTCTGCAAATTTTTGTCTGAAGTACAGAAATATAATTGTAAATTTTAGAAACATAAAGAAAGTCATATGATAATTTATTTTATTATTATAATATGTTTTTAAAGGATTTATAGTTATTGGAGCATTTAATTTTTGGGCTAAAGATATGATATTTGTCAATTGATTCCATCAAAACCCTTTGACTATAAAACCCTTGGATGCTTAGATGTGTTCTTCTTCTGAATGGATTACATTTTCCTATTAAAAAATCTATTTTGTAAAACTCTAACATAGGTGACAGAGGTTGTGCCTTCACTCCATGTGCCAAACAACCAACCAAATATATGGTACTGGGGGGGCTAAGGGGCCTAAAATGTGCCAAGGAAAGATCCCCCCACACCATTACACCACCACCACCAGCCTGCACAGTGGTAACCAGGCATGATGGATCCATGTTCTCATTCTGTAGCCATGTACGCCAAATTCTGACTCTACCATTTGAAAGTCCCAACAGAAATCGAGACTCATCAGACCAGGCAACATTTTTCCAGTCTTCAACTTTCCAATTTTGGTGTAGCCTCTTTTTCCTATTTGTAGTGGAGATGAGTGGTACCCGGTGGGGTCTTCTGCTGTTGTAGCTCATCCGCCTCAAGGTTGTGCATGTTGTGGCTTCACAAATGCTTTGCCGCATACCTCGGTTGTAACGAGTGGTTATTTCAGTCAAAGTTGCTCTTCTATCAGCTTGAATCAGTCGGCCATTCTCCTCTGACCTCTAGCATCAATAAAGGCATTTCGCCCACAGGACTGCCGCATACTGGATGTTTTTCCCTTTTCACACCATTCTTTGTAAACCCTAGAAATGGTTGTGCGTGAAAATCCCAGTAACTGAGCAGATTGTGAAATAGTCAGACCGGTCCGTTTGGCACCAACAACCATGCCACTCTCAAAATTGCTTAAATCACCTTTCTTTCCCATTCTGAAATTCAGTTTGGAGTTCAGTAGATTGTCTTGACCAGGACCACACCCCTAAATGCATTGAAACAACTGCCATGTGATTGGTTGATTAGATAATTGCATTAAGAAATTGAACAGGTGTTCCTAACAATCCTTTAGGTGAGTGTATGTATATATAATTTTTTTTTTTTTTTTTTACACCATCACCTGTAATTTTTACTCTTTTATGTTACGTACTCTGTAATGTTTACTTTGTTTAAGTTTATTTTTCATTACTGCTGTAGTTTTCTTATTATTTTTACTTTTCTTTAGAGGCACCCCTCCCACTCTTGCATGCACTGGTAGTTCATGGTGTTTATGGGTGTTACCTATGCTAATTACATGCTAATGATATGGCAGTTTAAGAGATATTCAAAAGAATGTCGCTGCATGAGGCCCATTGTTTTGTCCAAATATTTAAGGGGTTCTTAAATAACACTCACTGACCACTTTGAGTTGTCGCTGCTGGAGAATTTAAG
Organism: Clarias fuscus; assembly: GCA_030347435.1. Taxonomy (NCBI): domain Eukaryota; kingdom Metazoa; phylum Chordata; class Actinopteri; order Siluriformes; family Clariidae; genus Clarias; species Clarias fuscus. Next base: position 13,282,077 of record CM059213.1, on the reverse strand, counting down.
GAAAATCCTTGTAGGCGAGTTGGAGCAAATTCAGTAAAATGGCTAAATTTAACCTTGACCATGAAGCTATTAAATACCATGTTAGAATAGAATACTACTTCATATGGTAGTACTTCTACTTCACATATGGCAATATGTGGCGGTTCATAGTTTCTGTAGACACAGGTAACCAAAGCAAAGGTGCCCAGGTTGCTGTTAACAGGTGTTAATAAGTCTTAGCATATTGTGAGGAACAAGTCACGAACTTTGCAGGTACATATTGTAAGTTTATAGTTTGTGATGGGTCCACATGAGTTTGGCAATGTCAAAACCAATTACAATCATAATCCGAAACATACTGTACAATTTCATTGGTGTACATGAAGCCAATTTATAGATTATTTAATCTATGTAGCATGTGATTTCAAAGTGTCAAGCAACAAAGAACCGTTCCGTTGTCAATTTTTGACATTTTGGCATGGTCTAGCAAATAGTTTGGAAATGTGGGAAAGCCCCCTAACTCTATTTAACCAATAGAGCTTAATTTTCTTAAAAAGTGTGATGTGTTTTTGGACCATAATTAATATTTGTAATTTTTGTGCTCATTTTCATTATGGCAAACATAAAAAAGAAATCAATATGTCTAAGTGTTGAACTGTAGAAAAACTGTGTTTTAATAGGATGAAATTATTTATGTAATATTTAATATGTTTTAAACTGCATTTAATACTTGGAACACAATTGCTATGATACATTAGATACATTAGATACCTTAGCGATCCATAAACAGTCCCTCGATTAGATTGTACATTTATTCCTCTGATTGCCTGGTATTGCTGATTAGTCTGACAACAAAAATTAGAAATATGAAATTAAATGATTTGTTAATTGATTCTCCACACTAATCTAGTAAGCAGAAAATGTTAAATACTCTTAGATGTACTGTAGATTGGGCAAAATCCGTCAAATTGAACGCTGTTCTCATTGGTGTGAGATGATGTATTGTAAGCACATTGTTGAAGACAAGAGGTGGGTCAGTGAGTATGGCTATATTGCAGGCCACCTCTTCAAGATTGTGTTTAAGCTGAAAGAATACATACACAATACATTGACATATACTTTATTTTAAGTGTGAACATGATACAAAGCTGTTCTGTTAGATAAATCTAAATAGACATCATCATGTTAATTTACTAAAATGTTATATTACTAATACGGATAATCTCAAATCAACATGCTGACCACACAAATATTCTCATGTAAAAGTGAATATTTCACCAACATGGATGTGTGGAATAAAAGAATGCATATGTACAAAAATTCTAATGTGAACCAACAAAATTAAATGTATCTTACTAAAGAATGAGTTGTTTGTGCATGAGTGTCCTTCCAAAATAGTAAGGACCCAAAGATAATTTTAATAATTAAGATAAGATTAGATTAATAAAGATAAGATTAATAATTAAGTATCCGTAATTCAAAATCACAAAAAGGTATTAACTTCTTAAGTCTTTAATTAATGCAGGATTTATATTTCATTGAATTTCATTGAATTTGACAATTAGCACATGATGGATGTAGCTGTATATGTTCCTGTTATATGTCAGTTGCAATCCAACATAGGACACTATCAGCCGCAGTAACATATCCAAAATAAAACCTGATAGAAATAAAAGTTTGGCTACTGTGTTGTAGAGTGAGTAGTTCCTTGATTTAGTAAAGACACAGTTGAGTTCAAAGGTAGTTTCCTAGATACACAGTCATATTAAGCATCTGCTTGAGACCAATTATTAATTAAAGTAGCAGAAGAAATGTACAATTTAAGAGGTTGAATTAAATTATATTTTTCTTAATTTTATTTGTTAATTTGTGAGTGCGGGAAAAATCTTTTACTACCAACGGTCCTTTTTGTTCTATTTTTAGGACATAGTGGTAGGGCTCAGGTTTTCAAAAGTAACATGAAACATCTTTATGATGATTTGTTCATATTTAAATGCTGAATGATTTATCACTATTAAATGCTTAGTGAATAGTATATTCACACATTAATATACTGTTTTGATAATTGTCTTAAATCTTTCATGTAAGTAATCATTTGAAAAAAAAAAATTATTCATAGTTTTTATAATGCTATCCATTTCTGAGAAATCTTTAGCATCAAGAATTAAATATAAACTGGTTGATATGTAAAACTTTTTCAATGTAGCATCAAATACAACAATATATGTAGCTAGAAAAATTACTTGCCTAAGTCACCCAGTAATGTAGATGATGCTAAAATTACTTGCTTTCATCTTGTTGCTACTACAGAATATCTAACACTGCTTTGTGATTTTTTGCATGTCTTTGGCCCATCTTCTCTCCCTGGTCCCTCTATCTATCTCTCTCCTTGCAGTTGATGGCGCTCCAACAGAGCTCCCTCCTGAGGAAGGTCAAACGAACTCTGCCAAGCCCCCCACCTGAGGAAACTCAGCTATCAATGGTCACCCATGCCCTGCCCCAGATGTATATGCCCTCTCTGCCCTCTTTGAAGATGGGCTCCCGTCCAGGCCTAGCAGCCAAGGCCAGCCTTCTGAAGGACCTGACTCATGAGCTAAAGGCTGTTGAGCAAGAATCCACAAAGCTAAGAAAACAGCAGGCTGAGTTGGAGGAAGAAGAGAAAGAGATCGATGCCAAACTTCGATACCTGGAAATGGGCATAACACAGAGAAAGGAGACCCTTGTGAAAGAGAGAGAGAGGAGGGATATAGCTTACCTGCGTTGTATGGGTGACACCCGAGACTACATGTCAGATTCTGAATTGAACAACCTTCGTCTTGCAGCTGCAGCTACATCTGAGAATAATGGGCTTCAGACCAGACCAAGCACAGCACCACTTGCGCAATTTACCAGTGAGCTAAATACTGCTGCACAATATCCTCCATCATCATCCTTTGTGTCCTACCAGTACCCTCAGAGCCAATCAACAGCAACCACCCTACATGCCTCAACATTCCAAACCACAGGATTTACCCAGCCTCCATATCCTACAGTCTCCCAGGCACAAGCTCTACCCCAGCCCACACCCCTACAGACCATACCTCATCATCCTACCCCTTCTTATCATGCGCAAGGGACATTCCCATCCCAGAGCTTCCCACCAAGCCAACCACCATATCCAACAGAGCATACAATGCTACCTCCAACTGGATTCCAGCAGCCTCAACCACCGCTGAGTCAAACTCCTTACCCAACCCACACCACACCATACCCGAGCCAGCCACCCCCCTACCCGGTCAGTCAGGCAAGTACATACCAGCCACTGGCAGACATACTAACTGTCCATCAAAGGCCACGTCAAACCTCACTGGCTGACCTCGAACACAAGATGCCTACTAATTATGAGGTTATAAGCAATCCTTCTGTTGTACTAACAACCACTATCCAAGATTCTACGTATAGCCAGTCTGGTTTGGTTCCATCATATGGTCAGTACAGCACAGGCATGGCAAGTACCTATGGGCCATACTCCACCTCAGGTTCAAGTACTTATGGCGTGTACTCAACTACCACAGCAAGTTCATATGGACCATATACAACAACTTCAACAAATAGTTATGGCCATTATACCACAACTACACCTAATACCTATGGACACACAACAACCACAAGCAGTTCCTATGGACAGTATACCACCACTGTTGCCAATACATATGGACAAACAACACTTTCTGATCATATGCACTCAGTGGACAGTCCCTCTACATACACCGGCGATGGCCTGTACTGTTCTTCTAGCTTGGAGCAGAATATTCCTAGAAATTATGTAATGATTGATGACATAAGTGAGCTAACCAAAGAGGGCATGGGCACAACCTCAGACCCACACCGCGGTGAGGGCTATGGGCGCCATGGGGGTGATGGACTCCACACACGAGGGGGGAGCTCCTACGGCAGACCAGAGGACGAGCGTGATGCAGAGATGTACGACCATCACCATGGCAGGGGTAAGAGCACTGGCAGCTACCAAGCGCGAGGGCGAGATACGCATGGCCGGGTAGTGGGCAGCAATAGCATGGGTGGGGGATCCACACATTACTATGATGACTACAAGCACTCAACAACCACAAGAGCAGCCCAGCGGCACTCCCCAAAGATACTGGCCCCAGTTGTCATGTCAACCAAGAGGAGCAAGCATCGTAAACAAGGCTTGGAGCAGAAGATCTCCAAGTTCTCTCCAATTGAGGAAGCTCGTGATGTAGAGGCTGATCTAGCCTCATACACCATGAGCACCTCAACTACAAGTGGTTATGGTACAGGTTCTCGTCCACGAAAACTTCAAGATGATATCTATGGGCTGCGACAAACCATGTATGACCCACATCGGGGCTACTATGATGATGAACATTTCTATGGCTATGGCAGGTCCCGCTCAGCTGGCTATGGCATGGATAAGATTTCTCGGGAGACAGGCTACCGAAGCAGATCTTATGAACGGGACTATACAGATCGGTCAAACAGAAGCAGCTATGGCCGAGGTGGGCGTCCCACATTACGCTCTCAGTACTCTGAAGAGGAGAGCCCAATTAGTCCTTTGGGGAAACTCATGGGCAGTAGGCAGGCCTGCTACGATCCATCTTACTCATATGGCTCAAGCCACTCTCTTCCTGATGTACAGGACCATATTCGAGACCTGCCACGGACCCATGTCTACAAACCTGATGATATGTACATAATAGACGATATGTATTGCGCTGTGTCTGATAGTGAAGGTAATTGGGTGCTGATTGTCAGAGTCACTGTCTACTTTAAACATCCCCCACCCACCCAGACAAAGTGAAAGATCAGATTGCAGATATAAAGGAGTCAAAGCCCAGTGCATGTCTATGTTGTGTCTTCAGTCAATCAGCTTTCATCAAAACTGACTGTCACATTTGCATATGCCTTTGCCTCACCTCTTTCCTCATATATTTTGATGCATGTTTTCCTAAGGTGCATCACTTGCATGAGTAGCCAAAATGACTGTAAATTGTGAATAGTCTTTGTGTAAACATTGTTTTTATTTACATGATATTTTATATAGTATTATTTTGCTTTGCAGTGCTTTGCATAGATATGAAGATGTATTTCTATCTTCTGTTCTTCTCTTTTCTCTTTTTTGCATGATAATTTTTGCATGTTTGTCTTTATATCTATTGAAAATTGATTGTGATGTACTTATTATATGTACTCTTGGTTTCCAAAGCCTACCATCTTGGCCAGGAAGAGAGTGACTGGTTTGAGAAGCCGCGAGATGTCCGTGGATCCCGCCATTATAGCAGCAGCCATTCCTCTTCTGGGAGGCGTGGCCATGTCAAACACACATACCATGATTATGATGAACCTCCAGAGGAAGACCTCTGGCCACAAGATGACTATGGTCACTCCCGCCACACATCTTCTCGAGAGCACCGTCACCATAGTAGTGGAAGTTCTGGTAGACACTCCTCCTCCCGCCACTCTGATGAACCTCGTTCCTCGCGATCATCTCGCTCAACAAAGGACCCATCCATCCGACATGACTCACGTTCTATGTCCTCTTCTTCAGCAAAGAGAGGAGACTCTCGCTCTCAGGGCTACCACTCCTCTGATTACTCCCGTGACCCTTCTGGGCATCACCATGGCTCACGTACAGTGAAGCAGTCTTCCCACCACCAAGGTTCTTCTAGCAGGAAGCAACAAGACCTTCAAGGCCACCTGTCATCCTCTAGACAGATGGGTTCAACTGGCTCAGGGCAAAGGGCTGCAACTGGGCCCTCCAACTCAAGTAGGCAGCCTGGGTCCCAGCAGCTAGCTGAGGCCCAGCAGGGCCAACGAACACAGTTACAACAGCAGGCACAGACATCAGCAGCTAGGCCTGGACAGCAGACACCTGCAGCAGGTGCTGTGCAGTCACAGCCATCACAAGCTCAGCAGCTTCAGGCCAAGCCTGGCCAGACAAGTATTGCAACAAGGGCGCCTACTGCAGGAGTGCAAACAGCGCCTGTTACAGTGAGTAGTTTTATTCTTGAATAATGTGTTCTTTATTTTCACTATATTGTAATGGGTTTTTTATTCAGTTACAGTCTTTTATCTTAAAAAACGTTTTTATAATAATTGTTGAATTTCATTCAGCTGCAATATAATAACATTAATGAGGTCAGGCACAGATTTTTGAGTAATTGTTTCTGGCTTGCAAACTGTATTCCATGGTGTTTTACTAGTGTTTTGACCAGGGTTTTTTTTCTTACATTTCTTAAGTTAAAATTCACATGAAACATCAGAATTTGAAAATAGTGTTCTTTGTGACTTAAATCTTGACAGCTTTTAGTGCAAGACGGACAGGTTTAAGTATTTGTGGATTTAAGGATTTTGTGTGATTTTCCTCTATAGTTCTGTAATGGGTTTGACACATGGGCGGCACCACAAACATAGACACGGGGCAAGGTCTTAGGAAAAAGGAAAATTTTATTTAGAAAAATGGAAGTAAAAAGGGAAGTAAAAGGGTTTAAGGGGGGGAGGATGAGTGGCTTTCCTGGCTGGGAACAGGTTCCTTAACATGGATGCACAGAGGTGATTAAATTACCAATTTCAGTTCGATTTCTTTGAAGTCCCTGGTCCCTGGGGCACGTTACATCACCTCGCTCGCATGCCACTCTTTAGCATTTTTAGCGTCATGACATGACTTTGTTCTGTGGATCTTCAGCACCATGCCAGACTGCGAGTTCCACTCCCCGCCTTGTTTTTATAATGCGGGGAGAATCCCACGATCCATTAGCACTGATTACTTTGCAGCCGAGGAGCTATAACAGATTGAGGCACATGTCCATCACTAGCGCACGCTGTGACAAGTTCATACAGTGATACATTGAGGGAGAGTTCTATTCAATTCGATTAAATTGTATTCAATTTTTTTTTTCATTTTGTAGCACTTTTAGCAATTGACATTGTCACAAAGAACTCTCACACACATTAATTCTCTATTCCACTTATCCTGTACAGGCCCCAAGCATGGGGAGAACATGCAAACTCCTTACACAGACCTAAAGGTGGGGCTCGAGCCACAACCTTGAAGGTTCAAGGCCAAAATGCCAAATATTAAACCACCACGGTGTCTGTAACAAAGCAGCTCAACACAAAAATAAAATGCTGGATACAAATGTAAGAAATCTATAAATGTATAGCCTTGTTCCTAATGATCAAGCTTTTAACAGTCCTGGCAAGAAAAAGTCCCTGACATGAGCAACAGATTTTAAGGGGAACCAGACTCAAAAAGCAACCTATCCTCACCTGGGTGATACTTGCAGATGCAGGGTGAAAACTGCAGATACTCATGCATTAGAGTATTGTTCAGTTGACTGCACTGATATTACTTACTCAGTTATTGCTTTTGAAGTAAATTTATGCACAAATTTTATATATATTAAAATGTAAAAAAAAACATCATTTTAATATATTGAAGTAGTATGCTTCAGTATAAGACAATGATTTTTATTTTTTTAAACAAGGGTATTTTTTTTAATGATGACAAGCTGACCATACTGCAATGTTGCATATCTGTATTTTCAAACACACATGTTGTAGTGTGTGTAAATTTGAGCATCCTTAATCATGAATACCATCAATGAGTAAAGGTTGTACTGTATAATAGCATATGAAAGTATAGCAATAAAAATTATTAAAATAACACCTTACAGTGGTAATCACAGTGCTATGTATATGCTGGTACCTAATGTAGATAATGCTGTTTACATGTAATGCTTTTAACCTCTATGGTGCACATCTGAATAAGAATGCACAGGCATAGGGATGTATCAGCAAATTAATCATTTAGTTAAGTAATGAGCTCATGTGGATGCCAAAGGCATCACCTAGTTGGAAAGTTTTTGGCACACAAGCTAGTCAAGTTTTATGTCTAATTTGCACATTAAGGCTTGCCTGAATATGTAACACAATGCAAAACACTTAAATATACAGCATGGGTAAGCTTACCGTCAAAATTATCACACTAAGCCAAGTGCAATAGACTGTTCTTTTCCTATACATTTTTTAATGAGATATCTGTTCTTTTTTTCTGATTAGCTGATGTTGTGGTGACAGAGCAGTCCTTTGCATTTGTCTGTTAATTAATTTTTCAGTGCTTTTTGGGAGTCACAGCTGGTAAAATAAGTTTAAAAGTGTGGGCTTCTCATTCAAATTAATAAAATGAAATATTGCAATTAGGTACAAATGCAAACTCAGTTTTAATAAACTTGGAAAATAAACAGACGTGGCAAAGTTGGAAATATTAGCATTTATTGAACAACATAAATAGGCAGACCATGTGAACAATAAACAATAGCAGGTTAAAAACCAGAAGAGCAAAGAACCAGAATATACTACTATATAATATCAACTTGGTAACAAGGACACAAAGTCAATATTCAATATGCTTTGCCAATAAAGCCAAGGACAAAAGTGATTCTCTTGAAGCATGGGCCTTCTTGTATGCAACGAGGTCTTTTAAGTTGTAGGTTGAATTCTGAGTTCTAAATCATCGTTTTAACTCTTTACAACTATAGCAACCCCAAAGAGCCTTGGCTCTGTGTCCATAGGCAAAAGTACATGCTGAATCAAGTTGTCATGGACAATGATAACGTGAGAACAGGCAGGGAAATGTGGCTATGGACACAGCTGACCATATATGACCATTTTATATGGATAAGTTTACCATACATACTCTACTATTTTTAACTTATCCATATAAAATTCAGTTCACAGGATAAGAAATGTGTCTAATTAAGATGCTGTCTCTGCCAAAGCACATCATGTGAAACAAAAAAAATCTCTTACAATTTCTTAATTAAAAGTCACATATTTAGGTGCCATATTGTGATTATATTAAAATATCAATATTCAGGACTGCAAGTAACTGAGGGAGTTTTCACATTAGGGCCCGTAATTATTTCCGAGGACAGCTGACCCCAAAGCCTGATCATTTTCATCAGTGAGAACATACAGTGATCATTCCGCATTTTGGAACTGTGCTAGAAAAGTCCGCTACAAAAGGTGGTCTCAAAAACGTTACAGCGTACTTGGGTATGGATCTGGCTTCTCTGAAATCTCAGTGTGCGCGTAGCCATAAATCTCAGTCTAAGACTTAAATAGCATTAGCTGATACTGTACAATAGGAAGGCTCGTGAGGGTGTTGCATTTGACTTTTTCCCGAAATATCTGTAATATTAGGCATAGCGTGAAGATTGACTTCCTCATTCTTTTCGTCTCTTTGTGTTTAAGGTTTTCTATATTTTATTCTTATTTATAATTTATTTCTTATTTCTTATTGAAAATCTTGATTTTAAGATCACAAGTGGTCATTTAAGCATTTCACTGCAAATCGCACTGTGCATGACTATGTATGTGACAAATACAATTTCAATTTGAATTTACTGTAATAGTGGCTCGCAAAAACCAACTAGGTGCATACTGCCCCCTGCTGTGTTGGAGGGTGAAAATACGCAAGTGTACTCGAGTACAGAGAAAAATTAACACTTCTAATGTGAACACAGGCTAATAGGGGAGTGGGGACCAATTGTTCTTGGGCACAATACAAATCAATTGTGCATAGTGTGAAGGTGCCCTGAGACATGCTTCCATTTTACATAAACTCTTAACAGCTTTAAGGCCTATAGTTAAATGTAAGGTCTAAATAAATATTTTCATCATTATGGTACAGTATTACCTCCTGACTATGCAGGTTAACTTAACTCTAAATATGGTTCTTAGAGTTAACTTACCTGAAGATTATTCAAGTAAAACATTCCTATCTGTATACTGTATATGTGCTGCCAATGGAAATACAAGCTGTTTGATTGTGAAACCCTTTTTAACAGTGTTTTTAGCTAAATGCACAAAGAAGGACAAATTGGCATTTGAACAGTGTGGTGGATTTGGCTCCAACTTATTAAACTACAGTTCTTCTTTTACCCACAGTGGAAAGCTCATCATTTCCAAACTGTAATAACATAGTTATCCTGCATGCAAATAATCTAAATTCTATGTAGTCTATTATGTAAACATTTAAAGACAAGTAATTTTTTTTTACAGTTCTGTGTTCCTTGCTTAAAATTAAATTTTTCTGGCCTCTCATAGACCAAGCCTGAGCCTGTCATCGCTCCTGTTACTGCAATTGGAGCAAAGGCAGCCACCCCACAACCTGCCAAGGCAGCCCAGCCTCCACTGACAGGGATAGGTAAATGTATAGACATAAAGCATGCACACACACACACACAAACACACACACACACACACACACACACACACACACACACACACACACACACACACACACACACACACACACACACTCACACACAAATACACAAAAGACTCATTCACAGAGTCGGTTCAGTGCAGGAATATTGCGTCATTGTTGCGCCTTGGCAGGAAGAAAGGTGTAATCGGAGGTCATTGTTTTCATGCATTTAACCCAGGAGTAGAGGTACTGACGAGATGCTATGCTATGCTATGTATGCACATACACACGTGGACAAAATTGTTGGTACACTTCAATGTTGGTTCACATATTGACCAAAGGGACATGTTAATTCAAGGTGTGTCCACTAATTAGCATCACAGGTGTCTACAATCTTGTAATCAGTCAGTGGGCCTATATATAGGGCTCCAGGTAGTCACTGTGTTGTTTGGTGACATGGTATGTACCACACTCAACATGGACCAGAGGAAGCGAAGTCGCTTTTTGTCTATAAGAAAATTATAGACAAGCATGTTAAAGGTAAAGGCTATAAGACCATTTCCAAGCAGCTAGATGTTCCTGTGACTACAGTTGCACATATTATTCAGAAATTTAAGATCCATGGGACTGTAGCCAACCTCCCTGGACGTGGCCGCAGGAGGAAAATTGATGACAAATCAAAGAGACGGATAATCCGAATGATAACAAAAGAGCCCAGAAAGACTTCTAAAGAGATCCAAGGTGAACTTCATGCTCAAGGAACATCAGTGTCAGATCGCACCATCCGTCGTTGTTTGAGCCAAAGTGGACTACATGGGAGACGACCAAGGAGGACACCATTGTTGAAAGCAAATCATAAAAAAGCCAGACTGGAATATGCCAAACTAGCCACAAAGCTTCTGGGAGAATGTCCTATGGACAGATGAGACAAAAATTGAACTTTTTGCCAAGGCACATCAGCTCTATGTTCACAGACGGAAAAATGAAGTATATCAAGAAAAGAACACTGTCCCTACTGTGAAACATGGAGGAGGCTCTGTTATGTTCTGGGGCTGCTTTGCTGCATCTGGTGCAGGGTACAATGAAATCTCAAGACTATCAAGGGATTCTAGAGAGAAATGTGCTGGCCAGTGTCAGAAAGCTGGGTCTCAGTCGCAGGTCATGGGTCTTGCAACAGGACAATGACCCAAAACACACAGCTAAAAACACCCAAGAATGGCTAAGAGGAAAACATTGGACTATTCTAAAGTGGCCTTCTATGAGCCCTGACCTCAATCCTATTGAGCATCTTTGGAAGGAGCTGAAACATGCTGTCTGGAAAAGGCACCCTTCAAACCGGAAACAACTGGAGCAGCTTGCTCATGAGGAGTGGGCCAAAATACCTGCAGAGAGGTGCAGAAGTCTCATTGACAGTTACAGGAATCGTTTGATTGCAGTGATTGCCTCAAAAGGTTGTGCAACAAAATATTAAGTTAGGGGTACCATCATTTTTGTCCAGGCCTGTTCCATGAGTTTTTTATAATTCTGTTGAAGCATGGTTGAAAAGCAATGTCTGACTTTCATTAGTTAACATTTATAGAATTCTTATTTATTATTACTTTTGTCAGATTAAAGTTATTTCTGTGACCATTGTGAGTTTTTCTTTCATTGACTGAAGGGTACCAACAATTTTGTCCACATGTGTGAATTATGTGATGAATTCTATGTGAATTACAAAACATGAGAAAGAGCACAATATTGATATTGATAAAATATCTTATTGTCTTCAGAGTGTAAGTAGTGTAACATGTAAGTAGTGTTCATTTAGAATTTTGTTCTGGTGGAGCTAGGTATTCTTCTTAAACTCATGGTACTAAGAAATGCACTGTGCATAGAATATTGTATTATGGTGCATTTTTGTTTTAATTAATTTTTCCAATTCATAAAGTTTATGAAATAGTTTAAACTATTTCTGTTGAACATGTCAACCTGCTGCTAAACTTCCCATATGTGTGTTAGTGACAGCTCATCATGTTCCAGAGATAAATGATTATAGCAACTTGTGACCTGGATGCTGGGTTTATAAGAAATCTTATAAACCCTTATAAAAATGTATATCAATCATTATATTGTTTTGAGAGAGAGAGAGAGAGAGAGAGAGAGAGAATGAAATATGTGGACTTGCTTGCTAAGTCTGTTTAGGCTTGGATTAAAATTCATCATAAATAACACAGAAAATAAATAAATCATGTGATGTCTAAATGTGGCTTCATCGATTTTCACATTCTCGAGCTGTGAACTCTTTAACGGCTGAATTTTATCTAGTCATAAAAACACTAATTGGTTATAATAAAATGTTATTTATTAACATAATATATTAACAAAACATAGTGGTACTGTATTAACTTTCTGCATAATTATTGGGAATACTTACAGCTTACTCCCCAAAATACATTCACAGTATATAGTTACTGTATGTGTATTATTTTTTATTCTTTAGTCATAAGCCATAGGCTTACCAAAATACCTAATGCATGACACCTGTACATGGGTCAGAATCACATAATAGAACTGTCCTTTTAAAAATGTGTAATCAGGTCTAAAATGTTAGGTTTGAAATTGTATAAAAATAATGGTATGAAATTTCATTAAAAACAACACCAGTTACATAAGCTTGTAGCATATTTATTCAAACAGAATTTAAAATGAATAATCTCAGCCCTCAGATAGGAAGAAATACTGTTTTCTTCGATTGTGCTTCCTGTTTTCCTATCTCAACAGCTTGCTGCACCATGGAATATTTTTTTGTGGTTTCATCATCTGTACTTTTTGCTCTTTGTAGGCTCCAAGGCAGCTCCAAGACCTGGTGGAATAGGTAGTGCTGCAGCTGCTCAGCCTGGTATGGAAGGAGAAAGCGTGTTGTCTAAGATCCTGCCTGGAAGTGCAGCAGAACAAGCAGGCAAACTGGGAGAAGGTTAGAAGGACATATAAACTTCTCCCTATGCTTGAAAATTATTCAAAATAAGAGCTACTGTACTGTGAAAATACGTTCTTTTCAAACAGCCCGATTCTGCACCCCTCACCCCATATTCTGTTATTAACCTCCGCTTTACTTGGAAGGCATTCCACTAGATTTTGGATTATGGATTTATGTATTAATTTATTTTTTGATTGAATGTTGGGGCTTAGAATTAAAAGAATTAGACTGGGTGCAATTAGAGTTACTCACTCACTCACTCACTCACTCACTCACTCACTCACTCATCATCTATACCGCTTAATCCTGTATTCAGGGTCACGGGGGTCCTGGAGCCTATCCCAGGAGACTTAGGGCACAAGGCGGGGTACACCCTGGACAGAGTGCCAATCCATCGCAGGGCCGATTAAAATTACAACTAGTTCAAATTGATAATACAAAACTTTAGCAACAGTTTTGGGAAAACCTACCCATGGGTGTGATGCTCAGGTGTCCATAAAGATGTGGCCATGCAGTGTGTTTTCATTTTTATTCACGTGGTGGTGGTGCTTCTGATTTCTTTTTGTTATTAACCGAAAACCCTCGCGTTCATGAGCAAAGCCATGAATGCCCAACTATGCCTGACATCAACCCATTGAAAATCAATGCTCACTAAACTGTGAATCCAGCCTTCAACTTCTCCTAACTTTAAGTCAAAGTCTTCATGACTGATCAGTTGTTTGTTAGCAGCTGCTCTGCACCATAAACAGCAACCCTGCGAAATTCTGTACATTTTGTAAACAAATGGTGTGAGCGATGATCACATGCTGCATGGGGGCTGGGTGAAAAATTAACCCCAATCTCTCGAAAAACACAAATGGTACTTTTGTGTGCATGAACAAGCACAAACTAACATGACTTGTTTAAAGTGATTTAGACAATATTTTGGGGCTTAGTCAAAAAAATTAATAACTTAACTTGATAAATAAATGAGAATAAATGTTTATTTTGCTTGCACGAACATACGTGGCGTATTTACTGTAAAACAGTGTTTATCTTATAACATTTTACCTTTAGTTCAGACAATACACAAACAAACTGACATAGTTTTGTTCATTTTCTGCTCATGTGAAGGCCAACATCACACAAGTCTAAAAACCTGGAAATACAGTAAAATACAGTAGTGAGCATAACAAGACAAATGTGTGAGATTAGTGTTATTTGATGGTTCATGTGACATGTGGAAGGTTGCTGGTTGCTATATTTTATTGTCTCTTTCATCAACAGCGATATCTGGTTTTGGAAAGAAGTTCACGTCTCTGTGGTGACAGTACAATTGAAGGTGAGTGACTGATGAAAGAAGAGGAAAAAAGAGAAAGGAATTAGAACACCGGAGATATACATGTATACAGGAGTGGCTGTATGTCACCGTGTTTGTTTAGGGTTTTTCAAATTCTATGAACATTTTCATACGCTGTTTATTGACAGTTGTACTTGTACTGTATATCTTTGCAGCAAATTAAATACTGTCTGTTGTGCATGAAATAAGTAATGTTTGAGTTTTTTTTGGTCTTATACTCCTTATTTATCCCAGCCAGTTCCAGAGAGGAAAGATGTTGAATATCAAACTGTGTACTGTATAGGTGGGTGCTTTAACTTACAATGTGATTGTGCTATATTTCCTTCTAAATATTTTTGTTTGAGTGTTTCTTGATATTTTTTTTATTTTTTTGCAATTTCAGGATGTCTTCAAAAACAACGGAAGATGTTATAAGCCTTTGCACTGGAAAAACCTATGAAGTTTCTCTTCTGTGTTTTAATTTATAAGAACAGGAGTGAGAGAGAGAGAGAGAGAGAGAGGGAGAGACTTCATCTTGTTATACTGGTAAGGAATAAAGTTTAATATTTTTAAATGTAACTTAATGTACAGAAAGATCTAAGATTTGATGTTTGGTTCTCACATGCAACAGCTATAATTTAAAATCACAGTATATGTTTAACTGTGAGTTACACAATGAAATACCAAATTTTGATTTAAAATTTTGAGAGGTGATACGTCCAAAAAAAAAAAATAATAATAATAATAATAATAATAATAAATAAATAAAAATATGTAAATATGTCTTGTTGATTCAAGACTTGTGCTTTGAATTATTATATAGTGAATTGTGCTACAGTATATAACTACTGTATACTAACAGTTTCATGATTTATTTTGCATGCTAATGAGTTCCTCTATTACAACCTGTTCTACAATCATTTACATGTGTGTAATTCACATGGCTTCAGAATTTGGAATGAGTTGTTACAGCACTGAGGTGCATCAGAAAAAAAAGCCAGCTTAAAAAAGATGTAATGTTAGGGATATCCCCTGGAGGGTGCTGTCTGCCCAAGGACTTTTGATGTTTAGTATGCTTTTTTCCCCCTTGTTTTGCACTGTTTCTGTTTCTGTTCCCATGTCCAGAATTGTTCCGCCTGTTCAGTGTGTTTTAGATGTTTTGAGACATTATGAGAGCTTGGATTAATTTTTTGTTGTACCTTATGCTAACACTCATTTTATGACCAAATCCATTGTTTTGTTGTTTTACATTTCTTAATGTCTTTAATAAAAACCATGTTTGTGCTGACATTCTGTCTCAACTACAATGCCAATGCCTAAAGTGCATTAAGTTTAGGATACATAGCAATATATATTGTAGTTAATATTATATCAGTTGTATATTAAATCTTTTTTTTTTTTTTCATTTGAAACTATTTGTCAATCAGCTACAAAAAAAGAACAAAATTTATTTAAAAAATTATAATTACATGTGTGGCAGTCAAAATAGTGATTTGTCTACCCCTGTTTGTATTGTTTCTGTCTCTATTTTTTTTAAACGTAAGTTTATTTTGTAAAAAGTTAATAGCACATTTTTTAAAAACACAAACTCTAACATTTATTTTTCTGTTGTTTTTTTTTTCAGCCAATCAGAACAGGAATCACAAGACTTTAACCCTAATCCTAGGTCATTAACCCTAGGTCTGGTTACACGATCACAGAGGGAGTACACAGCTTTCCTCTGCAAAGCCAGACAGTAAGGACAAATAAGAGCTGCATTATTATGATTAACTGGCAATCGAATAATGATAAATCAGAATTATTGGCAATGATTGTATGAAAAAAAATGTGCAGGGTGTCCACTTAAACAATGATCGAAACTATTTACTTAAGGGCCATAATTTCCATATGAACAAAATAAAAAAAAAATGCATTTCCACCAAATTATGGAAATTGTTGAATTTGAAACATTAGAATTTTAGTTGAACACTTCTGAGTCAGTTCCAACAATTCAGATTACTGTCTTCTAAATTGAGCTTGCTCCAATTTCCTTCACCCTGTGACCGTGAAAGTTCAGAAGTCCTGCATCTCTATTTATGTACATTTGAAATATTTCTCAATATTCTGGGGCCTTAAGGAGAGAGGAGTTAAGATGTTTCAGCAATGAGGATACATAGGCAGTTTCTAAGTGAATGTCTGACTTTTTGTAGCACAATAATAACAATGAATACCAAAATAGTAATCACAGGCAGTTAGTGGGGAGGCAGGGGGATATGGTACATACAGCACCAAATGTTTGCACACAAGATTCAACTATTGACTGGTAGTGTGTAATATATGTTATATGTATATACAATATAAGTAATGTAACAAGCTCCACTACCCCACTGGCTAGCGTTCACATTATTATTCTCCGTACTTGGTACACTTGCTGCAAAAACCTTGGTTACCTTGGCTGTGTGTTCAAGCTGTTGGTGGGCAACATTAAGAAAATAAATTGTAGATATCTCAGAATATTTGAGGTGACCAGTATTATCTTGGCGGAGTTGGTGGGTCCAGGGAGTGGCAGGATATCAGGCGGCCAGGGAGGTGTTGAAGTGATGAACTTGTCATGCAGGTGAGCGGGCACCAGTTTATTCCATGCTGGGTGGGATCTACTGTAGGCATTCTCAATTTTTTTTAGGTATTCTCAATTTTTCAATATGTGTCCCACATAATCGCCCTCACAAAGCATGACTGAGAGTTTTTTTTTTTTTTTTGGGATAGGCTTAGTATAGTCATGAGAGAGTTTCAAATCACCCTCTTTAGTTTCCACAAAAAAGAAGCAGGCAGATGTTTGTAACACTGGGGGATGAACGTACCACTGTTGATACATAATGCAGCTTCTTCTACAGTATGTATTCATTAATTGCTTGCCGTTTTAAGTGTTGTGGTTGTAGCAAAAAGCAAAATCATGGCAAAATAGTATGGGTGATGTGCTAATTAATGTGCCTTGCTTGCATTCATGATTCTTAGGAGAAGGTGAACTTTGAAACATTTCCCATGGCAATGCACTGACCAGTGCATGATCTCTTTCTCCTTCCCTGTAGTATGCATTGCATGTGTTTGCATACAGCAGAACTGAGCACCACAGAATGTGGTGGTAACTGTGACAAGAAGGGATATTCATTCAAGGTGCAAGGCACTGTTGTAGAGGTTTGTGGGTAATAGAGCCACCCTTAATTCCATCATGAAATGTTATGGATGTGTAGAGGATGTTGCAGAGGCCAAAGGGGTAACTAAAGCGAGAGTGCTGTCTATGACATTGGTGACACAGCCAATAAGAGCTGGCGGACATTCTCTGAGAGTGTGATCTGAATGGGGTGGGGTGGAAAAAAATATGGAAAAAGAATAATTTGGAGTGACTCACTGTGTTAAAGCTAGATGTAGACATTGCTCATTTGTGATCCAGCTGTGGTGGCTTGGTTAATGAAGGTCAATGTGCAACTTAGTGCTGGGGACTGCTACTGTAATAGTTCACTTTCTCCTTCTCACACCATTGGCATTTCATAGGGGTTAGCATTGACTCAGTTGTAAAGTGGATTTCAAGAACCATAATGGTTTGGTTTGGAAAGGTTTTAGCCCTCCTTAGTTTCACAACATGTCATTTTATCAGATAGCCATGTCAATAAGGGAATTGAGCAAGCCAGCTCCATGAGGATATCAGCAGGCTGTAATTTGTTTTTTTATTACCTTTTTCTGTTTGCTTTATAAAAAAGATTTGAATACTGAGAAATTATCTCTCTTATTCATCTGGAATTAGTTTTACTCCTAGAAGTTACCTATTCCTGACAATTGGGTTTGGGCTTGTCCCCTAGTCTCTGAGACAACACAGCCGCACCCGAGTTTATGAGGCTCCTATAGATTTTTGAGATTCAAAGATTAGAGACAAGAAGGATAATAACAGTAGTTATTCATTCGTGACAATAGTGATTGACAGTGGAATGCTGATCGAAGGGTCACAGGTTCCATCCCCTGTTGCCACTCTTGGGCCCTTGTGTAAGGCCCTTGGCTGCTCAGTTGTATAATGTGATAAATGTAATTCATTCTGTATCAGCGTGTCTACCAAGTTCTGAAAATGAATGTCTGCCAACAAAGTAGAAAAGTAAAGAGGTGTTTAAGAGAGTTGTCAGATACGCAGTCATCATTTCAGATGGAATCATATCTGTTCGTCTGTTTTGCTGTCTTCTTACTTTTAGTTTGAGCTCCACAGTCTTACTGGTCATTTCTGTTGTTCCAGCAGACTGTGGGTAGCAAAAATGTTGCTTCAGATCAAAGTTAAATTTGTCAGACAAAAATGTAAAAGATTATCTGAAGAGGTTTTTTTTTGTTATGTTCTTTCTTTCTTTCTTTCTTTCTTTCTTTTTTCTTTTTTTTTTTTGAATGCCCCATCTAGGGATAACATCTCTGACCATATGTTTGGACAATGGCAGTACATACTGTCGCCTGTGTGGAAAACATTCTGGACATTTAAATAAAACATATCCACAACCACCAGATAATGTTAAAAACCTTGAGTTGGGGCCAATTCAATGAAATCTATTCTATGCTGTTTATGAAAGGAGTATGCAGGTTGTTTTTGTAAGTCAACCCAAGGGCATTGTGTTTTGCAGTCCTGTTACTCCTGAGGAGTTCATTGCAGTTTGCTGTGAGAGCGATGATAAAGGTTAGTCAGTTAAGCACGGCATTTGCAAAACATTAACATTCGGATCAAAAGTCATATTATTGGCAGAGACATCAACGAGCTAGATACCCTGTAAACAAAAGCACTAGTATGGACTTGGCATTTCCAAACAGTAATGGTTCGGAGATGTAAAAGAGAATCCCAAAAAATTGTTGTACACCTTGAATTTATCAAATTATCTATGACATGGCGAATCTTGAAGGCATTGTTAATATCAGTAGAAACTCTCAAGGATGTATCCTTTAGCCAAAACTAAAGCACACGCGAGAGCATAGAGTTCAGCAGCCGGCACGGACAGACAGCACTAGCTATTGAAAAGATCAGGGACAGTCAGTTTTGCCTGGAGTTTGTCCCTTTTTTTCTTTTCTTTCCCTAGGAAAAGCTTACTTGGGGCTAAGATTAAAACATTCAGGGATAAAGCCTCAAATTATCTGACCTAATGCTGTCACTGCAACTGAAAGATTTCAGTCACGGATTGTAAATGGTATAGGTTGGAGTGGGAGGCTTGAAAGGTAAATGTAGGCTAGAACCATTGAACAAAAAATATGGGGTCAGCAGCGTGGTCAAGGACCTAAGAAAGGACAAGCCTGGGATTAAAAACACACAAATTTGAGGTATAAAAAAGGTTGAGAGGTCTCAGTGTAATCAGAAATCCATCCATGGCAGTAATTCATTAGGCCTAATATGGTTGTTATCTGTGCCTTAGGGTGAGGGTTAGGCAATTTAGAAATAGATGAAACCTTCAGCCAAAATTATATTTCTTAGTGCTAGCTTTGGTTCTAGCTGAACTCAGTTATTGTTTAATTTGAAGAGGAGTTTCCTTTTCCCTGCAAGACAAAAAAAAAAAAAAACATGTCACAGACTCCAAGGCTGGCATACAAGTATCAATTTTCTCTCTCTGATTTATTGCTGATTATAAGTCGTTACACCGTGATATTCTCATGCAAAACGTATGTAAGGTAGGGTGAAGTGTGATTTTCAATATGGGGAATATTCAGTATTTGTGAATATTAAGAAATGACGGTCAGCATGTGCTTCAATACCCCGATAACAGAACATTGGCTGTTCACCAAGAAAATATATTGCTGTTAAAGGGCTATAGTTAATTTTGCTCATACAAATTGCATAACAAAAAGAGCCCAATGACTAACAAAAATCTAACAGCATGAAGCTAAAAAGAACAAATGTACAATGAGTAAGCATAAAGAGATTCTATGCTAAAATATAACTTTTGTTGCCATCACTTTTAAAGTAATAACTAATATAACTAATTGAGTACAATTTTGTTTAATTCAATTAAATGTTATTATATAACGCTTTTAACAATTGTCATTGTCGCAAAGCAGCTTTACACATTCAAAAGAAAATGATGGAAATTTGTATGAAATGTGAGAAATGTGTATGAATCAAAATGATTAGATTGTCCCTGATGAGCAAGCCGAGGGTGACAGTGGCAAGGAAAAACTGCCTGAGATGGCAGTAGGAAGAAACCTTGAGAGGAACCAGACTCAACAGGGAACCCATCCTCATTTGGGTGATAATGGATAGCAGACCTTCTTTTGCAGTCATGCTTTGGTTAGGCGGCTGGAAGTTCAATATAACATATGATGTCTTTAAGTTATGGAGTCGAGTTCGTTATTGAAGGCTCAGGTAGACTGTAGGAAATTCCAGATCTGAACTATTGAGCGGCCGCAATCACAAGGCCTTAGAGAACAGCAGTCTGCATCAGACGAGGTCTTGATGGTAAAGTAGAACCACCCCACACGCATTCCAAAGAGGCAACATGGGCTATCCATGTGACAAGATCTCCAACCAGAAGTGGGGCACCAGGATGAGTCAGACAGATCCAGAGGGCAGAGGGGGCCGGATCACTTTCAACTCAGGAGCGACATGGGTAGCTCGATAGAGAGAGACAGGGAGAGGGAGGGAGAGAGAGAGGGAGAGAGACTTTTTGACTTTTTACAATCCTTTATTTTACAAGTTTTGTTTTATAAGCTAGAAAAAGGATTGCGTTTATAAATAATTGATTTAAAATAGATAAATAAATAAATAAATAAGACATTTTTTACATTATAGTCCTTCTTTAAAAACACATATAGTTATTGTGCTTTTTTTCAGTTAAAATATGTGGCAAAGATGATTTCGTCATCTTCTACCGAGCACAAGGTCTCCTCACAGCACCATATAGTTTTAAACATATTTATGTCCTTCATACTCTTGTAAAAGTTAAAATCAATTAAAATTCTTGATTTAACAAGTCTGGAGAAGATCTTTTTGGGGTCGCAGTCTGTACTTTGTGCCAGCTTATTTTTTCTGCTTATGTAAATTGCCATCTTGGCTTGACCAATGGTAAAATTAATAAGCTGGCATTTGAACCTGTTTCTCCGGACGTATTTAAAACCAAGAATAAAAAGCTGATGAGTAAAAACTACATTCAGTGATAAAAAGATGTGTTTTAAAAAGGTAAACAAAGGTGACAACCTGGAGCAATGTATAAAAGCATGGAAAACAGTTTCTCTCTGTGAACAAAAGGGGCATTCCTGTGTGATTTCAGGATTTAAAATGGAGATAAAAGAGTTCACAGAGACAATTCCATGTAAAATCCTCCACTGGAGGTCAGCAGACTTTTTGGTTAATGGTGGTTTGTACAGTGCCCTCCACTCTGGTTTAAAATCATTATTAAAACCCAGTTCAGTGCGCCATGGGGTGTCTACCCTCCCGTTCAGTTTTTTCTTGTTTAAGACCTTTACACAAGCTTTGTATAAAACCTTACCAGACACTGTCTCAAAGTTCATGTCTTCCTCACCCTCGAGCTCCAGGAGGGGGCCGCCATAACCATCTAGGTCTGGAGTTATCGTCAGCTGTGGAAAAGGTTCCTCTTCTGTAGGACTGGTCTCGCTGCTTGTGTGTTCCATCAGCTGAACGCGTTCCTCCGACGTTAAGGTGGTTCTCCAGCGATGCAGGAGTTGGTTGGCGACCCGTTGAGACCGAAGTCCCAGCTGTGCTGCCAAGTTCTCTGCTCGAGACAGGTCTGGTCCGGTGATGTTCACCAGCTGCCGGAGTGTCACGATCCCTGCGGAGATCAGGGTCTTGGATAGTGCTGGGGTGGTTGGACTAGAAATGTCCAGCTGCCCTCCACAGACTAGGGGCTCCTCCAGCAGCCAGTGTAATGTTTTGTTTCCTTTGTTTTGTTTTTTAAAAAAGGTCCAGATTTTAAAAAGTCTTTGATAAAATACAGGTAATCCAGTAGTGTCCAGTGCTGTGGGGTCCATTAAAAACAGAGTTCTGTCCAGCCCAAGTCCTCCCACCGTGCGTAGGAGTGTGTAGGCTGCCGCTCTCCATCCTTCATCACTCGCTCCGGTGAGAAGTCTCTGGATGAACTGCAGACGGAAGGCTGCAGTTCTGCTGGCTAGCTGCACCAGGCCCTGTCCTCCTTCCTCTTTCGGCAGGTGAAGAAGGCTTTGTGGTAGCCAGTGCAGTTTGTCCCAAAAAAAGTCTACCAGTAGGGCCTGTATGCTTGCTAGCAGGTTTGGTGGTGGGTCCATACATGCCAGTTTATGCCACAGGGACGATGCTGCTAGGTTGTTGATGACCAGCACTCGTCCTCTGTAAGACATTTTTGGGACCAGCCACTTCCATCTGCTTAGTCTGCCTTTTATGCTTTCTACAACTCCATCCCAGTTTTTGTTTAAAAACTCAGCACTGCCCAGGTAGACACCCAAGTATTTAAAACCAGTCTTTTTCCACATTAACCCCCCTGGTAGTGTGGGCTGGTCGCCTCCCCATTCTCCTACTAAAATGGCTTCACTTTTAGTCCAGTTTATTTTAGCAGATGATAAAACCTTAAAATCTTGTAAAACATCAGTTAAAAGATTCACATCTGCCTGTGTGTTCACCATTACAGCTAGATCATCGGCATAAGCTGAAAGACAGGTTAAAATATTAAAATGAGGTATTTTAAAACCAGAAAGCTGCTCTCTTAGTTTACATAAAAGAGGTTCGATCGCTAAAGAATATAACATGCCTGACAGAGAGCAGCCTTGTCTAATACCTCTGTGTACTTTAAAAGGGACACATAAACCACCATTAACCTTCAGTACACTCTCAATGTCACTGTACAATGTCTTGATCATTGTGGTGAATCCTGGGTTGAACCCAAAGCTTTCCAGTACCTTCCACAAGTATTTGTGTTCAACCCGGTCGAAAGCCTTTTCTTGGTCCAGTAAAATGAGACCGGTCTTTAGATCCAAGAGTCTAGAGACATCCAAAATATCACGAATGAAATGTATATTGTCAAAGATAGACCTACCAGGCACGCAGTACGTCTGGTCGTGATGAATGATCTGCTCCAGTACCTTTGTCAGTCTTGAGGCTAATGCTTTTGAGAGTAGTTTGTAGTCAGTGCACAGCAGTGATACCGGGCGCCAGTTCCCCAGGTGCGTCAGGTCTCCCTTTTTTGGCAGTAAGGTCAGGACAGCCCTCCTGCAGCTCACCGGGAGCTTTCCTCCTTTCACGCTGTCCTGCAACACCTCTAGTACATCCTGTCCTATTACTGACCAAAATGCCTTGTAGAACTCTACAGGGAGACCGTCTATACCTGGCGCCCGCCCGTTCTTCAGGCCTTGGAGAGCCTTCTGAATCTCTGCCAGTGTCAGTTCTGCCGCCATGTCAGTGGCAGCTTGTTCTGACAGCTTGGGCAGATTTTTCAAGAAGGTTTCCTCCATTGCATGTGCTTCTGACCACTCACTACTGTACAGCTTTGAGTAGAAGCCGTGTGTCTGCTTGCGTATCTCAGTGGGCTCTGATACGAGATCCCCTGACTCTGATCGCACAGCATGTATGATTCTTTTCTGTCCATTTTTTTGTTCCAGACCAAAAAAGAACTTAGAAGGAGCATCCATTTCCGTTGCGTGTTTAAACCGTGAGCGGACCAGCGCCCCCTGTGCTGCAGTGCCCAGTAGGTCGTTCATTAGGGCTTTTTTGTTTTTCAGGTTTTCAGTGTTTCTTCTATTTTCTTCGGTCTCTAGACACTGGAGTTCTGCTATTTCAGTCTCTAGCGCTCTCATTGATTTAACAATGTCTTTTGTGACATTGAGTGTGTACTGTTGACAAAAGACTTTTATTTGTGCTTTAGCTAGATCCCACCATTGCTGTAGAGAGCTAAAATCTGCTTTTTGTGATTTAAGACTGGTCCATAAAAAGGTAAAAGACTCAATAAAATTGGCATCTTCTAAAAGCACAGTGTTAAAATGCCAGTAGGCGCTCTTAGGCTTGAGGTTTTTCCTACTGACAGTGCACTGCACCATGCTATGGTCGGAGATGCCTACTGGGACAATAAAACATTTAGTAAAATAAGACAGCTGATGTTTAAAACCATAAAATCGATCAAGTCTTGCCAGTGAGAGCGTGTTCTCTATGGAATGGGCCCAGGTGTACTGTCTTTGTTTCTTATTTAAGTCTCTCCATATGTCACTCAAGTCCTGGGCCTCCATCATCTCCCACATGCGTTTACGGGAGGCCATGTGAGGTTCTCTATGGTTTCTGTCCAGGTTGTCGGTTGTGCAGTTAAAATCTCCACCCAGAATTAAAATGTCAGCAGAGTTACAGTCATTAATTATGCTGCTTAATTTGTCTAAAAACATCATCCTCTCTACTGCCTTGGTGGGAGTGTACACACAAATAAAAACAAAAACTTCATTTTCATAAAACGTTCTCACTTTTAAAAGCCTCCCATTTAAAAATTCTTCTACTGTGTAAGAGTTCGGTATAAAATTGCGAGCAAAGAGCAGTGCGACTCCACCACTCAGTGGTGTATTGTGGCTCAGGATCGCGAGCCCATCCCACTCTTTGGACCAGTCCACAGCGTTCTTGGAGTCGCTGTGCGTTTCTTGAAGTAGAGCCACATCAACATGTTTCTGTTTTAGTAGTTCATATAGTTTGGCTCTTTTTTCACATGTTCTTGCCCCATTTATATTTAAGCTCGCAATATTTACTTCACTCATTAAAAAGTATATAGATAAAAAGACAGTCTTATATAAAAGAAGACATACCAGTGTCCAGCACAGAGTAAAAATCATTCTAAAAATTCCTCTTCAGCGAGTTCCTTGTTTATTTTGGTAATCCATTTTTTTAGTCTAAAGATTTCAAGTTCAGCGAAAGCTTTTTGTTTTCTGTAATATTTGACGTCATGGATGAACTGTTTCTTGCTTGAGAAGTGGTCTTCTATTTTAATTTTTGAGCCCCTTTTTGTCTTCTCTAGAAAAACATGTATAGATTCCTCGCTGTGTACGACTGGCATTCTTTCTTCCTCTGCGGTGAGAAGCAGCACAGAGTCTGAGATGTACCCATCGCTGTCTGACTCCGGTTCGGGGTCTTTTTTGGGGAGTTTTTTTCCTCCTCCTTTCCGGTCCTTTTTCCTTTTTGGTGCCTTGAAGGAGGGCTCTTCTTCCATCTCTATGTCTGCCTCGTCCCCTTGTGACAGTGCGGCTGCTGCTTCCAGTTGGCGGCTCTTCGCCCTTGTACCCATCACCGAGAGCCCAGGTAGCTCCAGCGCTGCACCCGAACCCTCTGTGACCTTATCAGCTGTACTCGGCCTCTCTGGCGCCGGCTGGGTCACGTTGGGTTCCTCTCGGTCCGGTTTGGCCGAGCTCGTTGTTTCTGGTGTTGATGTAGCTCCAGTAGACTCTTGGACTGCAGGCTGGGCTTGGGGTTCGGTCTCTATAGGCTCTGGGTCAGCAGCATTACCGGGTCCCTCAGCAGACGGCCGAGCTGTAGTCGCAGGGGGAGCGGCCTCGCCCGGCACGGTCGCGTCGTGACCCGGTCGCTCAGAAGCACCAGGATCGCTCTGTCTTTCGGGACAAGCACGGACCAGATGTCCCATCGCACCACATTTAAAACATTTAATGTCAGTGTCTGAGGAGGCGAATATGCTGTAATCAAAGTTTTCAATTCTGAATTTAAAAACAGCATTTAGCTCTTCTACACCCTCTTTAAAGATCATAAAAACGACTCTCCTAAAAGACACCAGGTGTTTGATCAGAGGGGATTTACAGCCCAGGGGGATTTTCTTTATGGGGGAGACCAGTCTTCCATATCTGGACAGTTCTGCAGCGATGACACTATCAGGTATGAAGGGAGGGACGTTGGACAGAACTATTTTCTTAGCTGGGGAGCTCAGGGGAGAAACCAGGATGTGCTCGTTATTTACAGTGATACCGTTCTGTACAAGTTTAGCCACTTTATCAACACTATTAACAAACGTCACAACAGTGCTGTTCATGCGGGAAGCAGAGACGATGTTCTCGTGTCCCACCACATCACCAACCGCTAACACACACTCCTCTAAACTCGCCGCGCACACCACGCGCACACCGTGCCGGCGAGTTAAACTTTCATACCGCTGTGTGTTCTGAGCCGCCATGCTCCAGCAACACACACACACACACACACGCACAGTCGCGCGCACACGCACACACACAGGCACTCACACAAAAAAAGATAGATTTAGCCAAAAGATGTTATAAATGGCGAGAAAAATAGCAAAAAGAAAATTGGCAAAACGCCAATCGCTCTCACGCGCTCTACACGCCACACTCGCTTCCCTGCCGCACCGCGCATGCGCAGAGAGAGAGAGGCATCGGATGGCATCCGGATGGCAGCATGCCATGTGGATTATGTGTTTGCCAAGCACAGCTGCCCAGTAGTTGTTGTCTGTGTCTTGAACAGTAAAACTGTGCAAAAGGTCATGCAAAAGTAAAAAAAAAAAAAATAGAGTATTTGAAGGCATCACCCCTAGTGTCACTGCCAAATGAAAGGTGGTTGTGTGTGACAATATAACGTGTCCAGCATGTCAACAGATGAGCAGACACAGGTGTCACACATAATCCATGACACTGGGTAGCTTTCAAAAGAATCTTCCAGCTTCTCTGGCAAAGGTTAACATTTACTGCTGTGTGTTGGGTGATGTGTGTGTTGGGTTATGGATCCTGCTCTAGTGTTGAAGAAAACAGTGGTGGATAGGAGAACAGTACTTCACTGATTGATTTTTGGTGAGCTTTTGTAGTGAGGTAAGTTGATAGGTTAGTACCCACAGAGGCAATAGAAGATTTAAGCCAAAAAAGTAAAGGGTTCTGGAGTTGTGGTTGCCATACATACATGCTTGACCACTGCTGTAGTGTTATTTTTTAAGTACCAGAATGCACATTAAGAAACACTTTTTGTCAACAAGAGTCCTAAGTGAATGTTGACTGCTAAGGGGTTCCTGTTTCTTTCTGCATCCTCAACATTTAAACTCTAAATTCTTTATGTTTACCTTATCCCTGTCAGTTGGTAGGTAATTGAGCTATCCATAAAGTAAATGTGAATTATTCATTTTATTGGATTTTTTGTTTAACCTAGGCATACAGTATATATATTTATGTACAAATGCCAAAATCATATAATGGTAAACAAAACATTAAGCTCAATATTGTGTAGGTTCCCCTGTGCTGCAAAGTTAGCTCTGGCCACTCAGGCAATGACTCCACTACCCACACAATATATCACAAAACATGAGTGTAATCCAACTCAAATGTAGAGAAAAATGGTCGTGTCTTTTGTGGAAGGAATACCAGCTCTAAATAAAGAAGCTAGAAGTAGTGTTAATATGGCTGAATTTTCAGTCTAACTCATCATTAGTTGTTGCTCAAATCCTGAACACTGCCCTCAGGGGATACATTATAAATTTCAACATTGGCTCCATTGTATTTGACATGTAGTCTTATGATTACATTTGCTCTAACTCTTAAAACCTCCCAGGTCTTTAGTTCCTAATGTTCTCAATACCCTTTCATTTGTAGACTTTAACAGTTTCTACTTTTTGGGCATTATGTGTACCTGATTTAATGAGCAAAATGTTGTATATGTACTTTTAATAGTGGAAATAGAATGAATCTATTAATAACATCTTTCTTCCCTTTTTTTCCTCAGTGTAGGATGCATAAAAGACCAATTTGCAAAACCATACCTGTTTTGGAAAGCAAATGCAATCAAAGATCCTTCAGATGTCTCCAGAAGTCCATATGCTCTCCTGCAACTACTGGTGCCTGTCAGCGTCCTGAGGCCCCTGTAATGATGCAGCATAAAGGAAAAAAGTATTAAGCATAATGAGCATCTTGAAAATGTTGGTTTCACTTAGCTTCACAGAGTTTTTTGTCACGATACTGGTTCTCACAAGAAAATGTTACAGAGAAGATTAGAGAAGTTTATACAAACCAGACCGTAACCAACTGGTTACAAGGCACAGCTTGCCAGGGTTTGTGATTCCATGTTCCTGAAGCTACTTAGATAACAAATTAGGCTCCCCTCTTATCTCTGGAATGGTATAAAAATGAAATGAAAGTAAATCAAGTGAGTAAAAACAACTTCATAGGTTTTTCCTGTTCTGTTAAGGACTTTCTTTTTTGTTCTAATTGATAGCCTTTTAGCAGAGGGAATGTGAAGAAAAAAAAGAAGAAGAAAAAAGAAAAGAAAGTGACAACAGAAGTGTCTATGTCATATGCTCAGTTTTTAACTCTACATTCCAGAATGGAGAAAAGTCATTTTTTTTGTCCACTGAATGCAGACTTTTTTTTCTAATCCAGTGTGTTTAAGAAGTGTACAGTGGCGTCCGAATGCATGTAACTTTATATTTAAGACCTTACACTGTTCACCCATTTGATGAGAGTGGGCATAAAATAGGATGATTTACAATAAGAGTAAAATAATGCATGAATTAAGAGACAACAAATATATTCCAGACAGAGGACTGAAATATTGTATGAGAGACATTTTCACAAGTCAATTCATGTTTGCCACTGCAAAGCCATTAGATAACCATCCCCAGTGTGGGCTTGGGGTTTTTACAGTGTCAGGGACTCTAATGCCTCTGCTGATTTTGTTGTGCACCTGTTGTTTTATATTATTGCCTGATTTTCTTTGTTCAATGTCACTTAAACTACTGATTTAATGTTTTCAGAGCATTTCATGAGCTTTAAAAAAAAAAAAAAAAAAGATTTTTGCTTTTCATACTGTTTTGTATATAATGATAATAACAAGCCACAGTTGAGGCTTGTATGTTTATTTATATTATGTTGCATTGTTATAATTTATTTATATTCTTTTTATTCACATTTTTATGGTTTTCATTAGTCTGTAACTGGATTACAGTTATTTTTTTCCTGTAGGTTTAGATGTAGGAAAAAAAAGCAATAGCAGATGGCAGACACTCAGTCAAGAGCACAATCAGATGTTTATACACTAGTGGTCAGGAAAGCAATGTGTCTATCTACCAAAACAGAAATATTAGACCTATTGCCCCATCCCTATATGGGCAACAACCCAAAATTGTCCAAATCAAATATAAGCAATAGTTTCAAATAATATCAATTTAGTTAAAAGAAACGTTTATGGACTGATTGTCAGCTAAGTGTTATGGTCAAATAAGGACGCTCTTCCATATCCTAGCGTAACCAATCAATGGTACATGATTCATATTAATTGATGATGTGTAGTTGAGGATTATCCCAAATTGCAGCATAAACAATTTACTGGGATACCTATAACAGAAGCTTCTCAGGTCAGATCTTCCAACAGATCCTGTACTTGTGTTGAGTCAGGCTAGTGATGGGCCTTTGGGTTTAGTAGTATGACTGAAATGTAGCCTCCTAAGCTAGGTTGAGAGCATGCACCAGAAAAAAACTCAAAAGACTCATCTTGATATAAATATACATTTTAAGTATGAATGACTGATTGTGGTTGCATGAATGTATGCATTTGAGTTTGTGGTCACTTGAAAAATGGAACAAAAATTAGAATAACCGTAGGTAATATGGATAGACATATTTACATTTCAAATGTTCTATGCAATGATTCTTATCTGGGAAAATGTTAGGAGAGGTATCGTTAAATACCATTCATGGCAGAGAAATAACAGCTAGCTTTTCCAACAAAAACGACAATTTAAATATGGAGTTGACTTGTTGTAAATAAGTACGTATAATGTAAAGATTTCAATTGTCCTCTCTTTGTGGCATGTTTAAGTCCCCCTTCATGCAACTTCAAGTGGAGGCTATACATAGTGAGAGCCATGAACAGTCACAGGTTACATAAAAAAAAAATTAAAAACTGCATACTATTGTATTAAATAGTGTCGGGAAAATATCAGCGCTCTATTTTGACATATACAGTAATAGTATGTAGCCAGAATTTAAATCACTTCCTTATCTAGTGGTCCTGCACTTACTTTCATTAGCCTGTATGACCAGTTCATCAGTTGCTCAGCTGCCTGTTGATGCACTTGTTATAAAAAGTTTTGTTTTTGTAAGTGTAAAAAATTCCTAAGAAGAGAACTACATACTATACCATGGCCATTTCTGTAAAGTTAGTAAAACCCCCACATGGAAATGTAATATATGGACATATAGAGGGATAAAAGTAGTTTTGAATTCTTCCCTGTACTGTGTAGCCAAATGATGAAGAGAATAAATCATGGAGGTTGTGGACAGGCCTATAAATATCCTCAGTTTCTCTTCACCTATTTCACTTCAGCTAACTAAACATTCCAAGGCTCAATCACGAATATCATAAAATTAAAAAGGTATCGTGTGCTATGCACGGTGTAGAACCCTTTCTTCCGCAAACAGTAGTGCCATTGTTCAGTGATTAAAGAGGGATCGTGTTTAGCCTTGTGTTACATATGGAATATGTTTATATACAGACAAATATAGTTACATGTATGTATAGCGTATAATTTTGACATTTAGGGGGCATAAATACATCACCATATATAAAAATATGGCATATATATATTTTTTGAACATATTTTACTAAATATGTAACATATGAAAATGGTCTTCTCATGTATGGAAATGTATATCCATATATTACATTTCTGTTTGGGCTGTTTGGCTATGGTGTCATTTTATTTAGAGCAGACAAAGGAAAAATTTGCGCATTATTGAGCCTGCCATATTTATAGGGTTCTGGAAGTATAGCAGGATAAACATGAACTTTTCAAGCAAATGGGCCATTCAGTTCTTTCATTTTATCCCTTTGTTGCTCCTGTGCTTTATTGGCCTGCTACAACTACATTTTTTTTTTTTTTGATGAAATACTGCAGAGCTTTTATTTTGTTTAAAACAAACACACATATTTTTGGTAATTCAAGGTAATTCAACTGTTGGTATTCCACAACTTCACACAGTTCTTCAATCCACATAGTTCATAATAAGTGTTTATCACTTTATATACAGTACTCCCTTACAAAAAAGTTATTTTATTAACAAATATATTCAAAGTTTATTAAAGTAGCTAAATGTGATTATATGTAACACGTGTAAACATAGAGGATTTAAGCGTATAAATATCTGACTAATTGCCAATGACTACTTTACATGTAGTGCCTGTAAGGCAATTAAAATAAATAAAGGATATATGAAAGGCATTCAAGTCAAACTGGGACTTAAAATTTCTTGAGTGAAGGTGTCAAACCGATTGCCATTTACAGAAAACTTCAAGCACAGTGCTGTAGTAGTGTAACATGTAAATGTGAACGTTCAGCGAGTGAGACTCCAGATGCTTGCAAACCGACAGATAAATTGTTGCCATCTTACTAAGGAGATACATTTGTCTGTGGGACCTGTACGCTCAATTATTCACAAACACCACTTGCATATTATAGGAACATAGGTAGGAGTTACTTTCTTCCTTGGTGTCCAAGCACCATCACAAGGACAAGGAGGTTTTATTCTCATAACCGTTCTTTTATTCTACACAAAGTCTCAGTTTAACTTGAATGCATCTGAGTATGTGTGTGTGTGTGTGTGTGTGTGTCACTTAAAAAACAAAAGATGGAATATCATACTGTGCAAAAGTATTGAGCCACCTCTCATTTCTTCTATTTTGCATCCAAAGAGACTTTCTTGCATCGTTTATGTAGTCATGAGGAATATTTCTCCATGCTTCCTCACTGACTTTTCTGACTCTCGATTTTGGCAAGTTTTTGACTCTCATTTTCAGTCCAGTCCATGTAGCTCACCAGTTTCAGAGTAATGTTTTTGTTTAGGTCTCCCAGTGATATATGAATCATTTAAGCAAAAACAAACAAACAAACATATTACATCTAACTGAAGGCATGAACCAGTAGTCCAATGCAGATGATGACAAATGATCAAGGAGTTGACTGGTGATGCTGAGCGGTGGGAACAGATGAGAGGGGAAATGAGGTTGCTGCTGAGGTTGTTACAAAACAATCAAATGCAACCAATTTGTACCAACAAACCGTATCTTTAGGTATTTTACTGTCACAGTAAAACATTTGTTCTCATTTCTGTACATACTTAATATAATTGAATGTAATATAGAGAAATGTGGAGTGGCTCAAGACTTTTGCACAGTACTGTATGTATAATTCTATACTTTTTTAGCTTTTTCTGGACACCATGACTAAAATTATGTTTATACATTGTATGAAACTGATTTTTGTTTCTAATCATGTTCACCTCAGGAAAGCACACAAGGGAACTTAATATGCATCATTGTAAGGGCTCATTACCAATACTGAGAAAGCCATCTTGTTTTTGCTCTGAGCCTGGATTACTAGGGCTTTGGTGGTAGTGTGTCACAGGGAAACCCATATCACCCCCTTCTCTCATTTTTTCCGAACATACAATAATTTGTAATAACATTGCTGCGTTTGATTGCCCTGCATATTTAAACCTTTTCCTGATTTAATTAAAACCACGACACTGATTTCAGCCATAGCATATATAAAGTTGAAAAACACTTATAGATGTGAGGGGTGAGATGGAAAGCTACAAACAATCCTTTTATTCAGATATCAGGGAAATAAAGTTTATTTATTTGTTTGTTTAAAGATAGATCTAGTGAAGTAACAAGTGCATAAGCCTTCAGCAGCAGTCCACTATATTTCACGCTTCAGATTCACTGGCAGCCATATTGATTATAAATAACATCCCCACACACACTAACACAAACATCCTTTATGTGAAACAAGCCAACGGCATGTAAAACAACTGAGAGACCAAAATTGTGGTTTTACTTATATACCTATGTTGTTTTAGAGGTAAAAAATAAAAAATCAGCTACTACCAACAAAACATCAAAACAGCGTTGTATTATGTGGCTAAAGTGGACTGTTGGGAGGGAAAAAAGAAGTTATATTTGGAAACATTACTGGTGTGTGTAAAGTTTCTATACATGTTGTGTTTGTATATTGAAAAAAAAAAAAGAAAAAAAGAAAGAGACCCTCGCTTCCATCTAAATTGTGGGTTTCACCAGGGGCAACTTGAAAGTTGTAAATTAAAATATAAAATTGCAACCATAGTAATAGCTGAGAGTGTTAGAGGGATAAAAGTAAAAAAAAAAATTTTTTTTTTAAATAAATAAACAAATATAAATATATATATATATATATATGGTACATTCACTGTTGTAAGTGCAATGAGCTATTATTCATGTTCCCATTGTAAACCTTGTGTATGTTTCAGTGTAAACCTGTAAACAGTTGTAGTTGGCTTGGTGCATTATGTCATGCTATGTGATGAATGAAATAATGTCCCTACAAAACATTTCAATCAGGAAAAAATAATAAATAATTTAAAAACACGTGCAATGTGTCAACATGCTTTTTTTTTTTTTTTTTAACTTGATTGTATCATGGTGGCGCAGCAGGTAATATGAGTTTCTCTAAATGTCCAGGATTGAACACTGAAACCTCAAATACTGAGGGTATTTTCCATGTTCTTTTTGTATCTTTGTTGGTCTCAATACCTTTCTAAGTAGCCCAGTACACAAACACCTGAATACTCCAGACCAGCAAACTGCCAAAACTTCAGCTTTTATAGAGGTCTGCACACCTGCTGATGATCAATCAATCATGGGCTGATGATTGGCAACACCTGGCTGTAACTTATTTTCTTAAATCCTGTAAAAACCGTAAGGGGGTAATTTATATTGCCAACATGCTTATTTATTTATTTATTTATTTCAGTTATAAAAGTTATATGTTGCTGCTTGCCAAAAGTTGTATTTTCCTAGTACTGCAATTTGCTACAGTCGATGACTTTTGCTATATTTTTACACACAAAAAACATTCATAAGTCACTATCAGATTTCCCACAAGAGATCCAAAGCCTCTTTCCTTTCTGCTTCTCCTGCCCATCTGATGGCAGCTTCAAATGAGCAAACTGCCTGTTTTTTTTTCTTTTGTTTTGTGATCAGCCCCAGCACTGACAACCTCTCTGTCTTGTGATGCTTTTGGATGAGATTGTCAAGACTAATCACTCCGTCAATAAAGGCAATAAAGATGCTTGGCCAACCCCACATAGGAGTTCAGTGAGCACTTTCGGGTTTAAGCGTCATTGGAAAGCTGCATTTAATGCTGGTTTATTCCATCCACTGCTGGCGTGTGAATTTCTAGTGCATATTCAGCTGCATTCCCCTTCACAAGGTTTAATGTAAATGTCTCTCATCATTTTTCAGGGTGAGGAAAGCCTGGGCGAACAGGTCAAGTTTGGCATGGTAAATACTTTTGACTCCTGGAATTTTTCACATACAGTAGTACCAAATGCTGACAAACTTCCTGATGAAGGCTCTTTGAATCTAGAAATAATAATTATGGAGGAGATACATGCTGCCCTTAATTTTTAAAAAGTTTAAAACTAAATTAAGGAAAAAGATAATATCAAAGTGGGATCTTTATAAAGTCGTGATACTTATAGAATTGCAATTTTAATCTAATCGGCACCTAGGTATCGTGTTAATATCATATTGAGAGGTGACTGGTGATTCCTATCCCTACTACTGTTATCATTATTGTAATCAATAAAGCTTTAGGAATGTAAAACTGGGTTTTTCTTTCTCAGCCAGTGTTCATGGGTCTGGTGAATCCACTGCATTATTAGGTTGTTCATTTTTAACATTATCTTAATTACAAGCAATACAGACAGCATATGTTGTTAATATTTGCCATTTACCTCTGTTAAATAGATCACATCTATCAATAAACATGATATTCATTTCTGTGATAAAATTCATTGATAAAAGTCTATCAATGTTTGGGTAGTTAAAGGCACCTTATCTTACATAATTATAATTAAATAATAATTAAATAATTATAATTATAAACAAACTCTAATGATGATATTTTCTCTGAACTTCATTTAAATTTTAACACATTGCTTTCAGTATTTACAACACAAGCCCCACTGAATAGATACAGTATTCATGCCAGTTTACACAACATGATTCAGGTGATTTTAATTAAAGCAAGAAGGGGGAAAAAACTCTCTTTTCTGTATTGACAGTTTATTTTTATTGCACCTTTGATTGATATGTTTAGAATGAACTAATTCCCACAGCACATCTGATTTGCTCAAAGGTTAGCCAAAATGTCATGGACCAGGGAGCCTGCAAAGACAAAAACAAAGGATTCATATAAAAGTACTATTCCAGATTTGGTAAAATCTATAACAAATAAAGTAGTTAATGTCATAAGTATGGTACCATTCTTAACCAGGTTGGTATGAAGCCTTTATAAAGTGTCAGTAATCCCTCTGCTTTAACAGACTGAACCAGACAGTCTATGGATGACTTGTACAGGAGACCCCTGTAAAAATATAGACAAAGATATTTTATGCTCCTTAAAATTAAGCAAAAGGTGTATATACCAAGAGTATGATTCTTCATGTTTGTCTCCAATTCTCCACAATCGATGCTCTGTTTTAAATCTAATGTGACACTGTCCAATTATTTATGGACCACAATGTGTATTTACATAATTCCTACAGAATAACTATTATATCATTGGTATGTGACACGTAACAACAATAAGGGCATCCAGACTACAGCTATTATCAAGTATACATCAAGCATCCCTTGAGAGTGTTCTCCAGCCGAAAACCCATGCCAGGTACCAATCAGGCTCTCCCCAGAAGGCCAGGAGGCATTCTCTCCTGTCACAAGTCCTGGCACTATTCCAGTCAGGCTAATGACAAAGGCCAATCAGGTGGCTTTTCCTGACCTGAGACCTAGCCTTGTCCCATCCATGTCCCAACTAGAGGACAAAAGGCAGCCTTTCCCAGTATAAGTCCATGCTCTGTCTCACCTAGGCTCCTATGCCATAATTTCGCCCGGCTATGCCGTATTTCTGTCTGGCTCCCATACCCAGACCTCAGACTCCCACGCAAAACATGGACAACAAACTCAAGACTCAAGGCAAGACTCCCAATACTTCAAGTTCCAGCCCAACACCCACAACAGGCTCAAGACAAGACTAAGCAGTGTCTTATATGGTGGCCTTTCTAGAAGTGTTCAGGGCAGATTCCTCAGCTACACCCTAGCCAAAGGAAGTTTCCTGTCACTGTTACGTCCTGTAGTATTTTGGGGGATGTCGCTTGTGTTTTGGTTCCCGTATCTTTCAGGTCCTGGGATTGGACATCGCACCCATCAATCTTTGTTGCCAGCGCGACAGTGATTCCCGAGGGAACCAATGAGGCAGCCTTAGGCGTGTATAAGAACTCGGAAGTGAGGCAGCCAGCGGCGCAGCTTCTTTCTTTCATTCATGCATATTGTTACGGCGACACTAAATACTTCCGGTGTTTTGAATATTGTAGTGGTGGTTTGTGATTGGTGTTTTTTTACGCTAAGCTCTTTGTGTGTATTGTTTTGTGGACGTATCTCCAATTTTTTTTTCTTATGTCGGCTTCCTATCTCCCTTGGACATTAAGAGCAAATGTAACAACTGCATAGGAAACCATAACAGTCACCATAGCTTGCTACTCCATAAGCCCCACCTCCTTGCACAACTGGTGTCATCACCTTGATTGGGAACTTCAAAATCAGGAAAATCAGTTCCAATTTACATGATTGTCCTGGACTCCCTTTGCACATTGAGAGCTGCTGGATGACAACACCAAACATACACTACACCTCAACATACACTACAAACGTGAGTATGTCAACATCAAAGCAAACTTGACTTGCTATGAATATTATAATAGTCTTGCCTTCCATTTGAATCACAAGGTTGGTTCATTATTCTCGTCTTTACTACATCAGCTGGTGTTCCCATCATAGCTGCTACTAGACCAGAACAAGTGCTGGAAAAAAATATTTCCGTCAGATATTACATTTAAAGTATTTCTTGTAGTATTTCTGCAAAAATAATGGTAAAAACATACCTTGCTATTCCATGACACAGACAGTTGTCCCCTATAGAGGTATGCCTTAGTAAAAAGTGCTTCACACTGTCATAGGTTGTAAGGTCTGAATGTCACATATAAGAATCACAGGTAGACAAGATCTTGCATCATATCAAATTACTTTGCTACTAATAATATATTATAATTTTAGTATACATACAGAATAGAATATTTGCATTAAACTACCTCCTAGATTGACCAAGGCCGCTCTCTGTACATTGGGCACCCAACCAGCCCAGAGACCCCGGATCCCTCCTTCCCTCGCAATCTTCACAAAGGCATGAATAACCCCATGAACTCTAGTGAACAAAAAGACCACATAATGCACATGGTCCAGAATTAATTTTGACATTAAGCACTACTGGGATTGCATACCGTGGTGGTTTGCCTTCTAGCCTTCTCCTCCCTTCCATTTGCATCTGTACCTTAACCAGATCAGTGGGGCTGGCCAAGAATTGCCCAAGAGCACCAGATACCATGCCAGCAAATGCAGCCTTCCTGCACCGAATAAAAGGGTGAAATGTCACAAACCAATATATTTGATTTGGTAACCAGTTATGATCATTGCAGTAACTAGCTCTGTGCCAATAGGGTCTGACCTCTATTGGAATATATATATTTTTTTTTTACTCCCACATTGCATTAGGATGGCCCGTGTCATAACTATATGATAGAAGTCTCTTCTTACCAAAAAGGAAAGCTGCCATCTTCCGATTTTCCCAAGACAAAATCCCGGAGCTGTTCGTAGGCTAGCATCCTTCCCCCTGAATAAACTAATAAAAAATGGTTGATAATATGGATGTAGACCTATCCTTTATTTCATTAGCTCTAAAATAATCAGCACCACATGCCATGTGGTGCAACCAACTACAGCAATAACTTATGTGTTAAAATAAAAGTGTAAAGGTGCAAGTTCTATCATTAACATATGACTAATTAAAAAAAAGAAATCTATTTCAAGGTGATCTCTGGGGTCAATTTTCTCTCATGACTTAAGGCTTATAATGCCTTAATTAGGTATTTAATAAATCTACCATTAGCTAGAATATTTGTTATTGCAAGTTCCACTTGTTTAACCTTACTAACATTACCATTTTATAACATAAGTAGAGTTCCTCAACTAAAGCCATTCCATAAATGTTATCTTGCAATGAAACCTTGCAATGAAAGAATGAGAAGCACATACTTTTTTGTTTGCACCCATGCTTTGTCTGCCAAGATGTTTTGTGGCATTTTTGGTGTCCAAAGAACACATCAGAAAAAAAAAACTAAAAGGAAGACTAATAATAATCAAACCTAACATCCACATGGTTCTGCCTGACTTCCAGAGACTACAAAAATAAGTTTGTTAAATTCCAAACAGTCCCTTTATTTCAACAAATGTGAGAGAGGGGTTTATCGAGACAAAGTTACCCTACCAACACATCAACCACCACTGTGAAACTCTAATGGCTATATATTTTAGGGAAGTCACAACCTTGTTTTCTTTTAATAATCTAAGTTCTACAAAACTATCTCTGAATTTCCGACCTTTACAACAGTAGAAAATAATATATGAGGCTCAACAAAATCATAAAAAGTTTTACTCAGAAAAACCAAAAGGGACTTTAAAAGTAAATAAATAAAAATAAGCCATAGTTGTTTTTAGTTTAAACTGTATTTTTAATGCATGTTTAAATCTACATAAACCTATATATTTCATGTCATGATTGAATGAATAAATGAATGAATGAATGAATGAATGATGTATTTGAAGGCGTCATGTTAGATTAAACTGAACTGTCATAAAGTGTAATGAATTCAATCCTTGTGTGATGAATTTTTTTGAAATATTATATTTTCTATTTATGTATTTTTATTTTGTTTATTTTTTTTTTACCCTTTTTAAATTTTCATTTGAAAATTTTATATCCATCTGTATACTTCTAAGAAGCCATCCCTTGAAGAGTAGCATGCTACGTCGTCACCCAGCAACCAACAATGCTTTTTCAACACCAGCAAGAAACTCTATATTTAAATTTTGCCATGGTAAGTTTAGAAAAATTATCAAAGATTATTATTGGCTCTTACCAAATCCTAAATTCACAAAGCATTTATGAACAGAAATATTTACCACTTTTAACTGCTGCTCTGTTCAAAATCTTAACATGGTAAAACTTAGCCATGTGCCCTGGTCTCTTTCTACTGTAGCTCATAAGACTTATATGTTATGTGAATAGTAGTTTTGAAACTCTAATGTGCGCGCTCTGTCCTTAGTAAAAGGACAAATGAGAGGAATGAAAGAAACTTGACTGTTGTTTGGAACTCACTTACCTACTGTAACTCAGTTACCACCAATAAGCAAGCGGGCTTAGCTTTAGCTTAACTAAAATGCTATGGTGGATAATGTTCTTTGACATGCTAATACAGTTGATTCAACTGTTAATCAACTGTATTGATAAGGTAAACTACAAAAATTCCAGTTAGTTGGTTAGCTAAAGTGATGGCATACTGTACCCTCACTCCCTAAAGTGAGTTCACCTCACTAATTTCAGCAAATTAGAGAGGTATTATATAAATATTTTAGTATAGCTTGTCAAAGGACAATACTATAGAAATGAAACTTGAGTATATTTTAGAGTCAATGATATAGTCAATGAACAGCTTGTATGACAGTATAGATTTACTGTCCTCTGAAAATAATTCAACATACAGCCATTATTTTCAAAATAGCTGGCAACAAAAGTGAGTACACTATAAGTGTACAGCTCTGGTGAATTCCATGCCCAGGAGGATTAAGGCCATGCTAGATAACAATGGTGCTCACACAAAACATTGACACTTTGGACATGTTCACATAGGGTGTACTCATTTTCATTGCCAGTTATTTAGACAATAAAGTCTGCATGTTGAGTTATTGTTAGAGGACAGTAAATCTGCACTGCTATACAAGCTGCACATTGACTATTCTAAAGTATATCCAATTTTCATTTCTATGGTATTGTCCCTTGAGAACATATAATAAAGCGGTTGTTGAAAGGAGAGGGGTGTACTCACTTTTGTGAGATACTGTAGCAGACAGCTAGTGTTTCGTTATCCGGAGCGCAGCTGTCAATTTAGTCATCCCTGCCCCTCATTATGCATAACTTTATGTCTTACTATATTTTTAGCTAATGTGTAACATAAAAATTCATGAATAGGAACTCTAGCTATTAAGATCAAAACCATATTTGTATCAGGCTCTAAATGTTTATTTCTGTTGTAAATTAGGCATTTTAACATGGAGTCT
This sequence comes from Clarias fuscus, assembly GCA_030347435.1. Lineage (NCBI taxonomy): Eukaryota > Metazoa > Chordata > Actinopteri > Siluriformes > Clariidae > Clarias > Clarias fuscus. The sequence goes on along the minus strand of CM059213.1, from coordinate 13,241,384 downwards.
ATGGGGATTGACTTGCTTTTGGCGCCATCCACCAATGAACATTTAAGGAACTACATGTTTTGGCAGTTAATTTTTCACAACTCAAGGTTGCCTCTTGCTCTAGCTGTGTGAGTGTGTATGTAACTATGATTGTGTGTCCTTGTCCATAATGTAAATGTATGTTAATATTCACTTATCTCAGTGTAGTTTGTCAAAAAAATATGAGCACAAAATAGTTCCTGCCTGTGTTTTCCCTAAATACACAGTTTTTGCTATTTCTCTCCTCTGTTATACAAAGCATATGATTTTAATATTTTTTTTTACCGTTTTTGATGCAGAGCATAAACCCGTTCTCTTGGCATGTGTATGCGTGAGTAAATAGATTTTAACCTTCACCTGTTTAGTATAGTTTGTATATAATAAATATATGAAAAATTATATATAAAATCAGAATTACAGTCTGTGCCTCTTACCATCTGACAGCTCTGCACTTGACTGAGAAATAGAGCACAAAATGCGTGTTCAGCACCATGGACAGCTCTGCAGTGCACAAGGGAAGGGCGGGGCACTCTAACTCACGAGGTGGCAACAGATTATCAGTCACCATCCTGCTGTGCCTGAAGACCTTTTATAGACCTGTCAGCGCTTATATAAACTCTTACATAATAAAGCAATATTACAAGTGTTGTTGTACTGAACATCACCATGCCTGTGATGTGGCCATTTAACTTTGACAAGGGTCAAACTGTGATAGTTAGATGACTATAAAACTGCTTTTGTGGGATGTTCCTGGTCTGCAGTGATCAAAATAGTAATATAAACCTGTGCAATTATTTAATCGCAGTAGGCTGCAATTTATTACAGGTAATATACACATAGTTGGGAATTTATGTAGTGTATGTCAATCATTTTGTTCATTTTTTGAACACTTTTGAGATGTTAAATATACAGACCAAATGCTCAACTTCCCTAAATCTACAAATACTGTATTACAGGAGACAAATAAGGCTGCATGATGTTGAAAACCATTATCAGCACAGAAAATACAAGCAATCAAATTTAGGATGAAACCATTCGAATATCACAGTAAGAGAATCTTTAGACCAGACAACATATCTTCTGTTGTCCAATTTTGGTTAACCCATGCAAGCCCATGAAGAGTCGACGTGATGTGTTGTGCTCTTTAGAATCCCTCTGTTGTAACAAGATGTTACGTGAGTTACTGTTGCCTTTCTATCAGCTTGACCCAGTCTAGCCATTCTTGCATCAACAAGGCATTTCATCTAGGGAACAAGGTATTTGATCTTTTTGAGACCATTCTCTGTAAACCCTAAAGATGGTTGTGTGTGTGTGTGTGTGTGTGTGTGTGTGTGTGTGTGTGTGTGTGTGTGTGTGTGTGTGTGTGTGTGTTTGTGTGTGTGTGTGTGTGTGTGTGTGTGTGTGTGTGTGTGTCACAGTAGATCAGAAGTTTTGGAAATACTCAGACTGTCCTGTCTGGCACCAACAATCATGCCACAGTGCACCTTAATGCACCTTTCTTCCCCATTTGAACTCCGCCTGGACCATGCCTACGTGGCTACCACTGTGAAGATGAACTGCGGAAATGAACAGGTGTACTAAATGATGTCGCCAGTCAGTGTATATGCTTGGGTCTGCCATAACAAACACCACCGCCAGGTCAACTGAGTGGAACAAGAACAAGGATGTTTTCCCTTTTCAGTTTGTTACCCATGTGACAAACTACATGTCTTTACAGTTATTTGATTAAATCCTACACTTGAAAGAAAGTGCCTTTTTAAGGGTTATTTAATCTACCTGTATTCTGTTTTTGTATATAGCAAAAAGTGTTTTTTTTTTTATTAGCATTTTTTTTTTCTTCAGAAATACATGTGATATGTTCCAGGATTTAATGGATTGGATGGATTATTATGAGTTATTTTGGATGTCCATCCTACAGTATACCATAAAAAAATATTTGGCCAAATACCAAGTGACCAACAAATCAATAAACTTGTTATAGATATTCAAATTGAGATACACACATACACACATACAGATATGTGTGTGTGTGTGTGTGTGTATCTCAATAAATTTTAATGTCTTTAAAAAGTTGATTGATTTGATAATGATGACTGATTATCTAGGCTACTGGGTAACATAGTAAACATTTTTCCTATTTTGACCCATAATTTTAATGGTAGGACTAGCCTGGCTGACCACTTGCCATTTTCATGAATAGCTTAATGTCATATTCAAACATATAATTTAATTAAAATCATAAAGAAACTATAAAAAATTTAAATAATTTTAAATAATACTATACTATAACTCTAAACTATAACAATAAATGTTATATAGATGATGGTCATTTAAGTAGCTCATGAGGAACAAGAATAAGAGAACACTTACTTCAGTGCGTTTTAAAATGTAAAAAGTGATCTTTGATGCTGGTCGCTTGACATTGTGGACTTTAATATACTAAGATTTATATACTTTTTAACATTTATAAAAAAGAATTTTTCAGTAAACTTTTTAAGGGTGACCAAATAATTAACAAAAATTTTATATATATAACAATTAAAGTACCAGTCAAACGTTTAAACACACCTTCTAATTATTATAATATTTTAGTGATTTATTTTTTACATTCTATAACAATACTAGATGTTTAAAAACTAAGACATAACATGTATGGAATTATGTAATTACAGTAAGTAACAACAACAACACCAACAGTCAGTAGTTATTGAAGGTTAGCTGTTTGGCAATAGTTCTTGCAAGAACAGTATTTGTAAAAACCATCAAGCACCATGATGAAACCTCTCATGATGATCTTTGCAGGAAAGCAAGACCAAAATCTACCCCTGCTACAGAGGAGAAGTTCATTTAGAGTTACCAGCCTCGGAAATCACCAATTAATAGCACCTAACATTAGATCCATTATGAAGGAGTTTTGTTATATTATAAATTGTTCAAAGAAGATTAGTGCATTTTTGGATATCTTCAGCTGTTTTACAATGTAGAAAGAAATACAAATCAGAAAAGACCATAGAATTTGAAAGGGTGTCCAAATTTTTGACATGCACAAAAAAGAAAGCAGATTTTAATTCATTTGCATAGCTTTACATTATATTTATTTGATCACGGTAAACTACAACGGTCAACTAATTCCCAGTTATAGAGATGAAGGTTACCTATATGTCTGAAGATTGCAGGTGTTGCCCCTTGCCATAATTTTAGTGGTCCTTCTTCTCGCACTATTCCCACAGCTGTGCGGAGCATTCCTCTATACACAGGCTTTACACTTCCACTCTTGCTGAGCTTCTCAGGAGCATTTTCACCTTGTATTTGAAGCCTCGTTTTTGTAAGGTCAAGAGGGAACGTTACTAATTTGGATTTGACGACAAAAAAAAAAAAAGAATAATAAAAGACATATTCATGATATTCAGAAATGAATGAACCAATATGTGCAGAATATTTGACATTTTCAGTAACTCCATTACCCAGTTCTGCCACACTGGCAGCACATGCAGACACAGTGAACTTTGATACTTTGGGCCAGTTTGATATTTCTTGCGCGAGTCCCATCGCATGTGTGAGCTGTTAAATGGAATATTATAGAATGAAAAATATTACACATACTACAAACCTCTGTCCGAGTTTTGTTAAGCGTTGACTTCAGACAACTCACCAACCTGAATATACCGATCCAGTGCTTACCCGGCTCGCATTAAGACAGAGAATCTGTTAAACACCGGAAGTGTGTAGTTCACCGACCCTTTACGTGTGATTCTGTGAATTGAGCAATGAACTACATTTCCCAGTTTATAGCGCGGGAGCTCGCTGGTCAATACGTTTTTAAGGAACATCATTTCAAAATATAAAAATATATAATGCTCCCTATATGTGCTCATAAATGTAATGTACGCGTCTGAAATTGGCTCATCGTTTAACGATGTTTATCATTACTGTCAACTATATGTGTAAATATACGCGTATCTGCTTCACAGCGCAAGTCCAAAAAACAGTGGTGTGCCGGTAAGACATTTCAAAATAAAGGTCACGTGTGTCAAAACCAAACTGGGACAAGAGAGGACAGGACATCGTTATTGTCATTGCATAATGAAAATGAACTGTAACTTCCTCACTAATGATTTAATTACAAGTCGATCCGTAACGCTGATGATGTCATTATACACTATACATTATACATCATGTAAAAACACTCAGGTGGAATAATCTGACCTGATTTCAATCGAAATGAGAGGGGTGGTGTAAGCCTTTAATAATCTGTACTATAGGAAAATGTAAGTGTAAATATTTGATCCGATTGTTTCTCGCTTGTTGGAATGAATATATTCTTCTGTGCATGTCTTCCTCATGTGGGGGTAACTTGAGGTGATGTTGCGAGTTTCCAGGAGAGAAATTTTAATTTCAGTCCTGATCCGTAAGCTCAGTCTTTACTTCAGACATTCATATACTGGCACTTTGGCTGAGGAAGGAGCACTGATTGGCTTATCATTTCACACATAGTAAAGCATTCAACCAGTCATAAATTGGACTGAATTCTTGTGGCGAACCATCACTCAAAAAGTAGATTGTATTGTAAAAAAAAAAAAAAAAAAACTGAAATTTGGAGAAAAGTTTTTCTTTTTCTTCTTCTTTTTTTTTTTGGCAGGTTAAATGAGGATGTATGGTGGCCTAGTGGTTAGTAGTGCTGTTTGGACCTTTGTATCATTTAATGACTCGGTTCTTTAAATGTCGTTCATCAAAATGAACTAATCTTTTTTGGAGTAATTTATTTATTTTTGTTCTTTTGATCAGAAATAAAACAAAATGTTGCATTTTCAATAAACAGACCACCAACATGTCTACATACACACATTTTGTCTATAGTTCCATTAATGAAAATATTACAATGCCGCTAAAGACATATTATGATAAACAAAATGAGCAGATCACCTCTCATATCTTCTGGTCCAAATCGTTCGTTCTTTTGTCATTTGACTCCCATTCTTCAGTTTCTTCTCACAGTCCAAAGACATGCAGATTAGGTTAATTGCTGTTCCCAAATTGCCCGCAGTGTGTGTGTGTGTTTATGCTCAAGGTCTCCTGGGATAGACACCAGGCCCCGTGTGACCCTGTTTGTACAGTATAAATGCTATCAAAGATGAATGAATAAATGCTTCACAGTGGTCAGAACCAGTTTGTACAATGCCATATTTTTAATCAATGCTTTGTGCATGTAAAGCTCTTCAGACTAGCATTGATGTAAAGAGTTAAGTTGGAATCTCTAATCAGAATTATTGCAATCTGACTTCGGCTGATGTAAATAAATATGAAAATAAGTTTTTAAAAAGAATTGTCCGTGTAAATGTAGCTGTTGTATGCAACATTGTGTCTGACCAGTATTCTGCAGCAGACAATAGTTATTTGTGTGCCAGTTATATCATGCTCCAGTGTAGTTGTTCTGTGAGTAGTGGTTGTAGGTATTATGAGCAGATACTGTAGTGCGGAGTGTGAGAGTCTGTTCACTGCAGGCAGGCAATTATGGAGAGATTCTGAAAGACTGGTTCACTGCAGCCATGGCCCTGGGGAAGAAGCTGTTCCTTAATCTGTCTGCGCAGGCATAGATAGTCTTTTAATATCTGCCAGATGGTACACAAATTAATGAAACTATTCAAGTCCTAAAATGAAGACACTTGTTTTAATACAATTTATGTTTATTTAAATATGTGAAACCTGCTTTGCGAAAAAGGAGCATGGTGCAGGATAATTGAGACAGTTTAGAAACCTCCAGTTTCCAGGTTCGATTCCCGGGTCTGTGCACATGGCGTTTGGATGTTCTCCCTGTGCTTGGTGGGTTTCCTCTGGGTAATCTGTTTTCCTCCCACAGCTCCAAAGACATGCAGATTAAGCAATATGGGAATGCCAATTAGCATAATCTGCATGTCTTTGGACTGTGGGCGGAAGTATCCAAGTACACTCAATTCTGTTTCCTGTGGAATGCACCGCATAGCGTCTATAGGAGTCACGTGACACAAGAATGAACGATTCTTGACCAGAAGACTCGAGAGATGATCTGCTCATTCTGTTTATCATAATATATCCTTAGGTGCATTGTAATATTTTAATCACTGGAGCTATAGCCAAAATTTGTGTATTTAATAAAAGGTCTGTTTATTAGAAATGTAACCTGTTTTGTTTTTGTTTTGTTTTTATCAAAAGAACGAAATTAACTAAATGACTCATTTTGATGAACGAGATTCAAAGAAACAAGTCACTAAAATGACCAAACTTCCCATCACTACTTTATGCCCAGCCAGTTTTGGAGAATAACATACTACTGTAAATACTGGTTTACAGTAATACTGTTATATAGAAATTTCATTGTATAAAATAGCATTTTTTTTCTTCTTCTTCTTCTTATGTTTAAAGAGAGAATATGATGAAAACATTGAATGTTACTTTTGTCTCAAGACCGTTGTTCACCATTGTACTTGGCTAATCTGATTCTGACTCTGCTGTAGCCTAAACAGATTGCGCCATCTAGCGTAAATCCAGTGTATTCAGTGTACATGCAGGAAGCCACAGACATGATGTCAAATAAAGTATTATTATTATTATTATTATTACACTCAATATAACGTCCATCCACCGATGCCGTGCACAGTGTCTCAGCTTTAGCTAACAGAATCTTTTTTCCCCTCTTGCAGTTGCAGCATCACCCGGGTGAAGGATTCTGCGTGACGTCAGCATTTTCCCCCCCCGTTCTTCTCGTCAAACAGTCGAGTGGAAACGCGTCTGTTCCGGGCATTAAGAATCCACATCTAGGTAAGCCAGTCAGTTACAAAGCTCTCCGATAATGAGTGGCAACTGTACAGTAAGTATATAAGGAATTATATCGTTAGAGATTTTATGCAGGTAGACTCCACCCGGCATGTGCTCGGTTCAGACTGTAAGCCCGATCAAAAGCATGTCTGCATATCGCGAATAAGCTGGAGCAATACCACTGTACATGTCTGTTTTATTATTATTATTATTATTATTATTATTATTATTATTATTGAAACAACGGTGATCTTTTTAATTCTGTACCCAGAGCATCTTTTGCATTTGGGCTCAAGCAGCTCAGTGAACATATGCACTTGAACCTGTGGCTTTAAATGCTATTGCTTTCAGCACTACAATCAAAAAACATTCTGCTTTAATCTTTTTACTCTTTGCAAAGAGACCAATTCAAATTTCATTATATATCAGTAGGCTTATCTGTTTTATTTTTTCCCCCTTTTCTTTTCCTCATCTTCTAGAAAGAGTCGCTGCAGCGCATCCCTGGGGGAAAAAACCTGAACACTGCAGATCACATCAAGACATGTAATAATAATAAAGAAATCTTTCTCATGTTTAACTATATACAGGCAAATAGAAAAGAAAAGAATCTAAGAGAGCTGCAAAAATCACAAGTAATTTCAGCATGTCTCCAGTCCTCCAAATGGGCCTGTTATAAAACATGCTGAAATTACTCATGATTTTTGTATACTGTCTCTTTAAATTTCTGTTTCATCTTTTAAAATCTTCCTTGGGGGAAACCCCAAATCAGTGGCGGATTAAGATATCAGCAAAATTGGCAGGCACCCAGGACGACGTCTTACCCGGGGCTGCACAGAAAAAAAAAGGAAAAAAAAAAATGCTGAATGATAAAGAGTGTGGGTCACTGTGTATGTTGACTATTTTTTATTATTAGATTAAACCAGAACTTTTTTGTAGATAAAGAATAGCTTGCATTATTGTTGGCTATTTGAACATATAACGTTGATTATTTGGAGTAAAAACAGATTGGAAAAAAATTTACTCTTTACACTCTCACTGCTGGAAAAAAAAGTCCAGTCAGGCAACCCTTCTAAAGAAGTAAGGTCTCCTGTCTTCACACTTGGCATATTGGGTTAATCAATCAATCAACATTTATTTATATAGCGCCTTACAGCAACCTAAGTTGAACCAAAGTGCTTCACAGTACTAAAAATGACAATAAAGTGGCAATAAAATAGAAATAAACAATACAAAAACAAAATAAAACACATAATTATAAATAAATAAATGAGAAGTTAAATAATAATAATGGTAATAATAATAATAACAATAAATAAAACAAAATGATAAAATTATTTTTTTAAAACTAATAGACTTATAAAATATTAAAAGACATACTAAATAAGTGAGTATTTAGTTTTGCTTTAAACAGAGGGAGGTCGAGAGTTTAGGACCAGCCACTGCAAAGAGTGATCACCCCATTTGTTTGCACCTTGACCGAGGGAGCACTAGCAGGTTTTGGTTAACAGAATGTAAAGCTCTACTTTGTTGCTAACAGTTTACCGTCTCACACAAGTAGGAAGGTGCCAGAACATTAATCGCATTAATGGGTTAGATTAAAATGAACTCTGGTGTGGTTGTTCTGCTAGTGCTCTTTCCTTGCATAAGTGTGAACGCTGCCATCTGAACCTCTGTGCACACCAAGCAAGCGAAACGAAACCGCTTGAGGTGATGTGGTGCGGTTCGATTGAAAAAATTTATCACGGACCAAAGATATGTAAATGAACCGAGTCTGCTTTACTTGCAGTTAGGTATAAGAAGAGAGTGTCTGAATGAGGTTTTAAGAGTGTTACCATATAAGGAATCAGGAAGCACAATGAGGGGGATGTTTTACAAGCATAGAGGCATGGGAGAGTTCACATCATATTACAGAATTTTACAGTAGCATTATCTGTTCATAAAGACTGTAGCTGAGAACTTTCACTGGTCACTCCGTATCTGTGATATCTGATGTAAAGACAGCATTTGGAGGGGCAGGGAGCGAGAAACATCCTAGCTAATCATGCCCATTAGTTAGCACGGCCTTGGATGATTTTTGAAAGCTGTGGGGGATGGTAGTCACTGGCACTGTCTGGACGAAACCTAATCACTAAATAAAATCATTAATGTTTAAAGTTAGATTTTATAAAACCTGCATGAGATTTCAGCTGGCAGAGATACCACTAATATATAATGCACATGTCTCCTGATGTGTCTTTGTGAAAATGTCAGTGTGAACACAAAGCAAACCAGCACTTTACACTAGCTAACCAAAACATAACTTTATCAACTTTATTTGGGGGTCGGCGAGAGCTAGTACAACATAAATACTCACAAATCATAAAAGACATTTACCATGACTTGTAATTGGAGTGAGAAAATGGCTGAAGTTATGATGCTTTTCTGCTCACTAAGAGCGGTGATCTGAGTTACTGTATTCTTCCTGTCAGCTCAAATCTGCCCTAATCTCATAAATGTGTGCTTTAAATAATGTTTTGAAATGTTTTTTGTAAGTCCGACAAAGATAGTAACATAGATTTGCTGTTTCAGTGAACAAAAATGAATGTGGATCATGAAGTCACACTCCTTGTGAATGAGATTCACAGGCTTGGCAGTAAAAGTGAGTATATCCTTCTCCTTTATTTTGAATACTTGTTCAATCTGTATGCATGCTCCATTATTTCAGCAGAAACTGCCTTTTCCTTTTGAACAGTGTGTGAAGTTGAGGGATGTGAGTTGTTTGCACAGCTTCCACTACATACTGTACGTCACCCTGCTCACCAGCAGCTAAACACAGAGTCAGAAATACCTTATGGCATTTTCACATTAGGGCCCTGGGTTAGTTTCTGAGAACATTTGACCCCAAAGTCTGGTTCATTTTGATGAGTGAGAACTTATCAAAATGCCATGCTTGGGAACCACTCCGGTGTCTGCTGGAAAAAGTGGTCTCGAATGAACGATACATCATACTGTACATGCTATATATAACGATACAGCATACATGGGCACGGATCAAATCAGATATGGAAGCCAATCGTACCTGAAAATGGCAGTGGATGCAACATCATTAGTGCTGTCTGTCTCCTCTGAAATCTGTCTGTGCATATATAGCACACATCAATCTCTTCCTCTGACTTACTGTACACAGCCATAGCCGATAAAGTAGGAAGGCACACGAGAGCTTTGCTCTTGACATTTTTTTCATATTTTAAAAAACATTTTTAATATGGGGCATAGTGTGAAGACTGACTTCCTTGTTCTTTTCTTCTCTTTGTGTTTAATGAGAAAACCAACTAGGTTCATACCTGTTGTACTGGAGGGTGAAAATTTGCAAGTGTACCTGAGTACAGAATGACAATATGATAATAATGTGAACACTGGCCATTGGGGAGGGGGGGGGGGTGCAATTGTCCCTTGGCTCGGTACAAATCTGGAATAGTGTGAAAGTGTCCTTATACAGCAGAAGCCCAAGAAAATAGACACTATAGATTTCTTAAAACTAATCCTTTCTGCAAGTGTAGTGGAACACCACTGGACTGTAAGAAAGGAGGTCAGATAAAGTTTACTTCTAGTTTGCTTCTCATAGCTAAGTCTTTTGCAAATAATAGCATTTTGATGCTACTCCCATAATGAAGCATCATATTTTTTCTTGATTGATATAATTAAACAGTCTTAAGCTTCTGAGCATTTGTTTACTGCCTGCTTAGTGCTATTAGAACCAATTATTCAATGTTGTAGTTTTGTTAAACTCTGCTTTATATTGTTCTTAATTCAATAACCACTCCTTCTCGTTTTCAGATACAGATGGTAAAATCAGTGTCAAATTCGGGGTCCTGTTCAATGATGACAAGTGTGCCAACCTCTTCGAAGCACTCCTTGGGACACTCAAAGCAGCCAAGCAGAAGAAGATCGTCACCTTTCAGGGCGAGCTTTTACTACAAGGAGTTCATGACAATGTTGATGTTATATTACTGCAGGAATGAACTGACAAATGATCCTGTATCTTCTTTGTATACGGTGCTTTTAGACCAAGGGTCTTGTTCATTAATGAGCAATGGCACTACCATATCACCACCCGTTTTTTTGTTAAGTCATATATATGATAACCCTTTAGATGTGTGAGTGCAAAACAATTCTATATACTTTTTTTTCCCTTCCGAATGGAATTTTGTTAACAAGGTTAGGCTCTTTTTAAACTTTACATCAATATAAATCCTTTTTTATATACTGATTTGTAATGAGTAGTTTCAAAAGAGATAGCCAAGGACTTCCCATTCCAATACTATTATTATAAAACTGACTATCAGCTTTATTTGTGTGAAATGATAAGTAAATTATCTGTGTTTTATAGGTAACCTAGAGAGTTATATTAAATTGACTATTTACTTATAAAATTGCTTTCTCAACATAGAAACTTTACCCTATGATTAAATAATTTACTGGCAAAATTGTGTGGCACAATTTTTACTAGGATTACTGTATTGATAAAATCACTGATATCTCAAGCACAACACATTATTTTGTTACTGATGCGATTCATAATAAACCATTCCACCTGGTCAAATACCATGTGTTTGTCTTATCAACTTGACAATGGATGTTTCAGAAGTATTTACTGTATTTGCATCAAACAAAATGATTAATGTCCTTTATATGTCATGCATATTAGACATGCATCTATAAATGACCTATTAAGCCATACTGTTGTTGTGCATGACTCCGGGGTCATTTTGCCTATAAAGATAAACTTTATTTAAAGTGTCATTTCTTGTGGTGTGGCCACTATAATGTCATGTTATATGTAATATACAGATTAGTCAACTCAATGAATAAGATCACTTACTTACTCATCATCTCCAGTTGAAACCAGATATTTACATACACTTCATAAAAAAATATCTGTTCTAAATCACTAAAATATCAACATGTTTTTTTGCATTTGTTAAATGTCAGAATATCAGCAAGATAGAAATTCTATGTATTTTTTTTATGTACAAGTGTGAATATACATACTCTAAGTTTATTCCGTCTTTAAACAAAAAGAAAACTCCAGATGATTCCATTCTGTGCATAAGAAGCTTCTGATAACTCTTAAACCCTGAGTGCTGTCCAATAACAGTGGGAAAGATTTGGTGGAAAATTCTTTATTAAAACTACATTTTCTTGTCTTCACATTCATCACTAATTTAACTTTGTTAGGAAAGGATTTCTATGACATGATGTCACATGTGCCCAGCTTGCTTGAAAGCTGATACAGCCATTTGATAATATTTTTTTAGCCACTGGATAAAAATCTGATTTGACCAAAATGGTGGTGGCTCCCTGTACAACGATTATTTCTTCTGTGATGCAACTGACATTTTTGGTTTATTTCAGTTCATACCTGTATGTAGTTGTTGGTCTTTCGGCTACCTGTATATTAATGAAATATTATCATAGGAATATAAAGACACCAACAAAGAAACAAACAACAGAATATTTAATGAAACATTAGTATTAAAATGCAGGGTATCATTTAAAGTGGCAAGATACAGGACAAAGTATCAAAATTTTAGAATTACAGTGCAAACTGGCAGCACGGTGGTGTAGTGGTTAGCATTGCCTTGCACCGCCAGGGTCTGGGTTCGATCTCTGGCCAGGCTCAATTCCCGTCTCTGTGTGCATGGGGTTTGCATGTTCTCCCCGTGCTTGGTGGGTTTCCTCCGGGTTCTCCGGTTTCCTCCCACAGTCCAAAGACATGTAGGTTAGGCTAATTGGCGTTCCCAAATTGTCCGTAGTGTGTGAATGTGTGTGTGTGTCTGTGCCCTGCGATGGATTGGCACCCTGTCCAGGGTGTACCCTGCCATGTGCCCCAAGTCTCCTGGGATAGGCTCCAGGCCCCCCATGACCCTGAATACAGGATTAAGCGGTATAGATGATGAGTGAGTGAGTGCAAACTGGGACCAAACACTTAGTTGATGAAGAAATCCAGAGTATGACTTGACAGCTTTGACCTGTCAGGAAATCTACAGTAACAACTCTTTACACTGTATTGAACAGAAGAAAAAAAATAATCTCAAAAGCACATTGTTTTTGGTTGACAAAAGTGGAATTCAGGGTTGTTTTCTACTGGTGCAGCCCATTTACCTCAATGTTCAACATCTTGTGAATGCACAGGCATTATATATTGCCTTAAATCACTTCATTCACACACTGTAAAGTTTTATAATATGATGAGAAGGTATGTCCATAAAACAACCCCATCTTTGTGTTTCCTGATTCATTATAAGTGGTAACACTTCTAGCTTGTATCCAGACGAATATACATCCAAACAGCTTGTGTCTGCTGGAACCCCTTTGTTTAATTGGAAAATGTTAATGTATTTCCTGTCGTCTCTCCGTCTCCAGATTTCTCTATAACTGACGTTAAAAACTAGTTCTTTTGATGTACGGAGATGTACATGACACAGGGCACCTGGCCAAAAACCTAAACATGCTTTCTTTGCTGGTATTAAACAGTGATCTTCAGACATCACGCATATATGCGTTTGTCCGTCTCTGCCAGTACGGTAAAAATCAGCTGCTAATTGTATGAGGGTGGGGCGGACACAACAAACAATCATTCTTCTTCTTTTAATTTATCTTATAAAACAGAACAATTTGGACATTATTTTTCTTAAAACCTAACACACACTGTGTGATTTGCGACCTAACCTGCATGTCTTCGGGAGGAAACCCAGAAAGCATGGGGAGAACATACAAACTCCACGCACACAGACCTGAGGTGGGAATCAAACCCTCTACCTTGGAGGTGTTAGAGCACAATGCTAACCACTATGCCACCGTGCTGCCAGGGCTTTTTATTTATTTATTTATTTATTTATTTATTTAAATTAATTAAGTAATTATTATAATTTTTATTATGAATGTTATTTTAATTATTATTACTATTATAGTTGAAAGGTTCATTAAAGAATGGGAATAATGTTTTTTAGTTCAAATTATTTTTATTGTGACGTCCAACCAGTATCTGCATCCGAGGTATAAGATATTTGCTCAACTCACTCCTGTTTTGATGACCTGCCTGATAATTTTCTCACAGGGACAAAATACCAGCTTTCTCTAACCATTACTGTACGTGCGTGACTTTTATTTTGACAGAATGGAATTTTACTAGGAAGTACGATTAGCTCATGTGGGTTTTACTGCTGTTAAACCAAAGTGTAGGCTACTTTCAGCCTTACAACATAAACCCTAGACTAGACCAAAGCCCGCTAATAATCTCTTTATAAATATTACACGATTTAATCAGATTTTTTTTTAATAATACAAGACACGTGTGAGTGTCTCAGCGGTGACATGGATTTGAAGGTAATACAGTAAAGCAGGTCGTAGTGTGTTTTGTCTGGCTAGTTAACATTACATCTCTCTTTCTCTCTCTCTCATATATATATATATATATATATATATATATATATAGATAGATAGATAGATAGATAGATAGATAACAGTACAATAACCACGCTTTATTGAACAAACTCATTTTGCTCGTAATAATTTGCACGAAATGCGTTTAGTCTCATACCTAAATTTGACACGGCTGGAGTTGGTATGAAATGGAAAATTGTTAGAGCTCCCAGTGAAAGGCGGAAAATAAGGGGACGATAACTTACTCAGGGTTTTCCCCTGTGTTGCTGCTTCCTGTTAAAAAGCTGTGCTTAACCTTAGGATATTAGCTCAATTTCATGCAGATATAATAGCTGTTATTCAAAGTACCTCAAGGTGTTTACTATCAGCATGGGAATGAAAAATGTGTACATTATATTGTGAAAAAGCATGGCTTATTCCTTTGTCATGTATGGCTTGTATGACAGGATTGGAAATTTGAGACACGTATTCTCCTTTAGGGGGCAGTGTGGCGCAGTGGTGAGCACTTTTGCCTCGCACTTCCACTTGGCGTTTGACCTTCCTCTGCTGTGTGTGTGTGTGTGTGTGTGGAGTCTGCATGTTTTGATGAGTGGGCAGTTGCTTAGTCCGTTTCGTCTTAGTATTCCGGTAGTAAATGAAGATATATTATTGTCTCACAGTATGAAAAGTTGTTTGATGACGCTGACTACTGTTACATTTGTTGAGGAATGCCTGTGACACACACACACACACACACACACACCCCGGCCGAACAAACACTGTTGCAACAAAAAAGTATTAATTTTTTTGTTTTTCTATTTCTTAATATCCTTTGATATTACATTTCCCCTGATTTTGTTACATTTTCAAAGCTTTTAAAAAGGTTACAGTACAAAATATAAACAATATAAAAACTAACTTAAAATAAAAGAGTTTAACATTTAGTTTAAAATTAAATTAATCAAAAAGCAAAATTTTTACTGAGCAGTTTGTATCTGTCATCCAGCATAATTAGTATTAGCAAAAAAGCACTCCTACCACACAGAATGAAAATGTGTGAATAGTTTAGAGCGCCACCTGGAGGAACATTTTACCTCCTCAAAAGTCTACAAAATCCCAAAACTTCTAATGCACACGATTTTTGAGTAATTTGTGCTCATAGTTTTAAGACTTGTGTAAGCATAGGTAATGAGTGGGTTTATGACTAAGTCGCTCAGGGAGTTTGAAGAAAATGGCAGCTCAGGGGCTTTCAACGCACACAATTTTTGATAATGTAACGCCATAATGTGCATTTCTGTTGCACCACCTGGAAACGGCGTCTGTGCTCAGTACAGAATGACAATCAACCAGTTCGATCTATTATAAATCAATCTATTATTGCCACACAAAAGAATCACAACTCATAACTGAATCAATTCATGATACCAATTTATTATATTCAACATGGTATATTAATAATGAAGGCAATGAAATTGTGACAGAACAAATATGGAATTATGTAGTGAGCAAAAATATGTTAAATAGCCCAGGATATGTTTTATATTTTGAATTCTTCAAAGTAGCCACCTTTCGCTTTGATGACAGCTTTGCACACTCTGGCCATTCTCTAATAATAAAAATAAAGAAAAGCCCCTGAAGATGTCCAAACTTTTGACTGGTAGTTCACATATAAAAGAAATTATTAAAAAAAAAAAAACATTTTTACTAATTTTCCAGTAGTTGTATTTAAAAAAAAAAAGAGAGACATTACTAATTCACAGTAAGCATCTCATGGTGACCTCTTATACGATTTTCAGGGGGGGGAAAGGCCCTTCCTGGATGTGGACATCCTTGTTTATTTGCATTAATTTTCTTAAAAACAATCAACAAAGGAAAACCTAACATTAAGCATGTGATATGCAAAATCTGTCACAAGGAGTATGTGTACAATAGTAAATACTAGTTGGACATTGTACTTCTGCTTAGACAGTTGTATCATGTGAATAAGAGTAATATATTAGGAAATAGAAGCTTACCTGAGTAGTCCTAGTGACTACTGGTGAGATTGATGTTTAGGAAACATAATGCATGCAAGAAGCATTTTAATGTGCAGTTAAACCGTCTATTAATCGATCATTGCCTGGTTTAATCAAACGGATAATCAGTTATGGAACTGACTCCAATCACTAATATACTATATATGTACACACACATACACACACATGCACATTTACTCATTTTGGAAAATAATTATTTTTGACATGCAAGGTTGAGTATAATAAACCGCTTAATTTTAAAACCACTGTATACTTTTATATATAAATACCATGTAAGCATCTACATTTTAGAAATCCAATATAACTAAACCTCCACTCCATCTACATATGTGAAGAGGAAGATGAAACATATGTTAAAAAATGATGTAGTATGAAACTAAACAGCCATTTGGTTGTACAAACATTGTACATTTGTTATTCAGAGCACATAGCCCTTACCAGTGCAAACTAGAGCATTTTGTTGCTCATATAGATCAATATAGAATGACCTGTCCTTTTTTCAGGCTTTTTTCAGGCCTTTTTTTCAACTTAGGCAATATGATGAAATTAATTTCATTTTATTGTAAGCAACTATACAAGCAAGAAGGCAAAGAAATAGCAAAGATTCATAAGATTGCATGTTTTTGTGGTTGTTTTAGGTTGTTTCTGTGACATTATTATTATTTTTACTCACTCACTCATCATCTATACCATTATAAAAATAGTATTAATAATAATATGCACATTTTGAAAGTTCTACATTTTTGCAATGTAATTCCCATATACTGGAAGCAGTAAAATGTATGGTTTACATTTTAAGTAATGATAACTTTAGATCTACATGACGTATCAGAAAACCCAAATTCACCATTTGATGTCTGAAGGCCCACATTGGCAGGACTTATGCTATTTTTTCTTGGTCATTGACCAGTGCTGTGTTGCTGCACAGATCCATGCTGCTTGAGTGACCGTCAGTACACTCATTTAGTTTGTTGTATGACAGCTTGCATCCGCTGCATTTACTGCCTCTCAGTACACCACTCTTGTGGTAGCAGAATGAATGGATACAGGAGAGGTAGTGTGAGACAGAAATGTGCGCTACTAGTTAATCGATCGCTTCTCCCGGGCACTCTAAATCCTTAATTTTTTTTTCTGAGCCATTCAGAGGTGGACTAAGTGGTGTATATTTTTGGGATCACTGTCCTGCTGCATAACATAAAGTTATGTGCTCGATGGCCGGACATTCAGGATTTTCTGGTATTGCGCAGAATTCATGGTTCCATCAATTATGGCAAGTCGTCCAGGTCCTGAAGCGGCAAAGCAGCCCCAGGCCATCACACTACCACCATGTTGCAGTGGCTTTCAGCTTGGAACTCTCCCATGGATGCCATTTTGCCCCAGTCTCTTTCTTATTGTTGAATAATGAAGAATGACCTGGGTTTCCTTTTTTAAGCTTTTTTTTTCCCTTAATAAATTAAATTATCATTTTAAAACGGCATTGTATTTACTCAGGTTATCTTTTTGTAATATCTTTGTGGTTTCCTCCAAACTGTATGCTTGAAGATTCCCTGCCAACTTAAGTCAGTTAATTGCCGTGTGTGTTATTTTGTGATACAAGGTATTGACCGGCCCTGAGGAGATTGCTAAACTCTACCGGGAACAGAGTCAGTTCCCGTCCCTGAACCGTGCTGATGTGGGGCCAGTGATCACGTCTCAGTATGGAGGAAAGTACAATAATGTCTCCACAGGTAGGCGTTCCACAATGGATTGCTGTAACATTCAGTAAGCATTTCAGTTATGCAGTGTATGTAACAGTTCATTAGAAGAAGGAGAAGATAACACCACTTTATTCATAAACAGTAGATTCATCCAGTTACATTAATCACTGTGCATGTACCCTCAGGTCATAAGTAAGATGTTTGTTTACAAATTAGAATTAATATTAGAAACATCACTACTGTGTGTTTATTTCAATTCTGCATCGTCATTTACTTAACCTGAGGCTTGTAAACAAAAATCACTTCATGTTCACTTAAACGTTTGGCATTGTATTTTAGGCTGTAGACAGATAACGTGCTATTGTACGGTGGCCAAGAAGTGCAAAACAAAATAACAAAACAAAATAAATATAAAAACCAAAATAACGAAACCCGAAAAAAAAAATACATTAAAAAAGAAAATAACAAAACCGAAAACAAAATAACAAATTCAAAACAAAATAACAAATCGAGAAACACAATGACTTATACAGAAACAAATTACCAAATGAGAAAACAATAACAATTCGGTCAAACCGTGAAAAGGTAGGTATAGTTTGCGAATTAAATTGTTATCGCTGATTGGAAGAGATATCAGTCACTAACTAATTAAAATTAGTTAAGCACTTTCAAGACCGCTTAGTTGACCAAAGTGCTGTACAATCGTAAAATGCTGAAATTAATCCTTTAATGAAAATACATTTAAATGTCTGTGAGGCTGCAGTACTTCCTGTATATTTTGAGTGGCAGATGTCTCGTCCAATCAGCGGTAGGAATCAACAAACTGAAAAAGGTAGGTGTGGTTTGCAAATGAAATTCTTACCACTGATTGGACGAGACTTCTGCCACTCAAGATCAGCAGTAAGAATTTTATACCGCTGATTGGATGAGCTTAACTGCCATAATTGCCATCTGTCTCATATAGGCTTTAGGTAACTGTTTTTGGTTTTATATTGACAGTTTTTAAAAAATATATTTTAATGTAACATAATGTTTTATAATCAGGAAGGTACATTAAAAGACATTTCAGCAAAATATTAGTCTTTATTGTCTTTATTGTTAGTTAGTCGAGAGCTAAGCCATTATATATAGATATACAGTATATATGAGCGCCACTGTGTATTTACAAGATTAATAATCTGAATGCTTAGATTATTATACCACTATCAAAATAATTGCTAGTTGTACCCCTGCTTTGAAAGACCTGTCCTGTTGCAGAAAACCCTACTTATCACTGAAAAGCACTGAGGCTAAAGACACCTTTCATAAATGTTAAATAAATGTCTGTTTAGAAAAAAAAAATCACCATATTAAAGATTAGCAATGTTCGGCATAGATTATATGGAGCATCTATCATAAGTCTTCTTGAATAAGCTGGGACTATAGAATCATTAACTTATTAGACAAATTCAAGAATTCTTGTCAAGAATTCAAAGCTGTGGTAAAACATTGAGGATTTTGTTTTATTCAAGAGTTTGGTGTTGACTTTTGCTAATTTTGTGTGTCTAATAGTGTGTATCTGAATCAAAAAATAGTTCGTTCTATTTGCATATAGAAGAACAAAATTGTAATTGTGTTTTTTTGTTAACCTTTATATATATTTTTATAGTGTGGACTCAACGGGATCTGGAGAGAAATGAGCTTGTTAAATTTTGCCGGCAGTACATCGTGTTTCATGATGACCATTTGATAGTCTACTCCGGGCCCTCTGGTAACTGCACAGAGATCAAGGGAGAGTAGGTTTTCAAAGTTTATTTACTTACATGCCGTCATGTGAACATTTTTTAGCCAAACATTTTCTCATTATCTGTGCACTGTTCTTGTATTGAGGCTGCTGAGCCAGGACTCTCCTTCTGGAGAAATGAAGGCTGTAGTGAGGGAGTGTTCCATTAAAGGAGAGGAGAAACAGTTTCTTGAGGTGAGCCACCATGAATGCATAAAAGGTTTTGAAGCTGAAAAATCATTTATACCACACATTAAACATTAAAAATAAAGTGTACAGTTTGCAGTAGACATTTCTTATACTTACTCTTATACTACTGTTTTAAGAATTTTGTTTAGATATATTTTTATTTGTAACATTTTTTTATGCTTACAATATGATAACATTTTAGTGTGTTCTCTTAACTTTTTCTATATAAACTCTATGATTTCAGATCTGGCATCAAAACAGGAAGATAAAAAGTCTTAACCTAACTGCACTTAAAAAGCATGGGAAGGTGTATGATGATGGTAAGAGCTCAGAGTTTTGCCAGAGTAGTTCTCTGGGTTTATGATATTCTATTTCCTTTAAAATGTTGTAATTTCTTCTTCTGTGCATGCCCAAGAATGTAATCCTTTTACCCAATACTTTCAGTTGAGCTGCAGCACCTATGCAACACAAAAATTATTTCCCCCCCCACTAAATCAAGGGAAAAAATCTTACTCAATAGTGAACTGAGTACTGTATTTCCGTCTTCATTTATGATATGAACTTTGCTTAGTGTGTACAGTTTTATACTGTACTAGGTGTGCCCACAACTTAATTCGAGTGGAGTTTAACTGCACACTCATAAGCGTGTTTTAAAAAATGTACAACACCATCTGTTAAATTTTGGAATAAACTAAAATTTGTATGTGTAACCGTGAAGTGTGTGTAATGAAGGTGTGAGATTGAGTTAATTAAGATTTCATGCACTCATAAGCGCATATAAAAAAAAATGTACAGCACCATCTGTTGACATATGAGATGAACTAATGATTAAAAAATAATAATAATTTATATATACAGTGGTGTTAAAAGGTATTTGCTGATTTCCTATTTTACTTACTGATTTCTTATTTTTTGGCCTGCTTGTCACACTTTAATGTTTCAGATCATCAAGCTAATTAAAATATTAGTCAAACACTTTTTCACACAGGGCTATGTAGTTTTGGATTTTGTTTTCCCTTAATAATAAAAACCTTCATTTAAAAATTGCCTGATGTGTTTACTTGTGTTATCTTGTATTTAAATTTATTTGGTGATCTGAAACATTAAAGTGTGACAAACATGCAAAAAAATAAAAAATAAAAGAAATCAGTAAGGGGCAAACACTTTTTCACACCACTGTATAAGGGTGTTTTCCATTTAAATTTCAAAGTGGCATATCTTCTCTTCCCATAGGCAGATTGCAATAAAACAAAGGTATATGTTACCCCAAGCTCAGACAAATACAACTGTGAAAACAGCATTAAAATTTGTTCAGTAGTTTTTACATGATGCATGCACAAACAGACAGACAAAAATGCGAAAACCATGATGTGTTCTATTACTCATCTTGCGTCCCCCCAAATAATTTTTCCGAAAATATCTTCAATGTACAGACACGCCAACTTAACCGTTTTATTATATATAAAGAATAGATATAAAAAATTGGTGGGAAAATCTTTAAAACCCTTCAACACAAAATAAATTGTTAACAACACATTTTTCATTTATATACGCTTGCATCTGAGCTTGTAAAAGGTTGCAGTTCCTTTATAATCCTTAAAGGTAGAACGGTTTAAACTATTCACACATTGTGAGGCAGCATGATGTCTATTAGGAGCAATGTATTAGGAGTTTGATAAGAATTGTAATATCAAATCTGGATCTTTAGAAATGTGTGATACTGACAGAATCACAATATGAATCAAATCGGCACCTAGGAATCGTGATATTGTATCAGATGGTCCCTGGTGATTCCCATTCCTACTGTATATATGATTTCGCTATGTTATCCTTTTGTAGACCAGTTTGGCTGCTTGGTCTGGTCACACTCTGAGACTCATCTCCTATATGTGGCTGAGAAAAAGCGTCCCAAGACAGAGTCCTACTTCCAGGTTTAAATTTAACATCAACGTGATTTATGGTTTATTTACTGAGAAAAAAAACATTCTAATGATTAAGCCAAACTTTCTTTTAACAGTCAGAGGCTTTGCTTGGTGATGACGAGGAGGGAATAAAAGCTGAGAAGCTGGAGGATACTGTCAAGGTAAAAATGATCAAATCATTGTCATTTGTTGTCAATAGGAGTTTTATTATTTTATTTATTAACAGTTTTGTAGAATATAAATTTGTATTTATTGCATCAGATGTTAGTATCTGGTAGATAATACAGTATATTATTTCGTTGCCTATTGTTTGGATGTGTAGTTGAATGACAAGGGGGACAATTCTCTTTATTATTATTAATATGAATGAATTTGTTCAATCATATAATGATTATATAATTTCTATACCATAATTCTATTTATAAAATAAAAAGCACTATTAAAAATATTATTATTTTATATTATTATATTATTAAAGACATTTGAGTAATGAGTGCAGTCATTGAGTCATTTATAAAATAAGTCTGTGCTGTGGAGCACAAGTTTATTTTACAGCTTTTGTAAAGTGGCCCCTGGTTGCAACCACTGCTTTAGAAATAAGGGGTTAATGGTGTTTTTCCTTTTATTTGTATTCCAGTCTGTATTTATACACATTATGCATTATAGATCATGTATTACAGGTTTAAATATTGTTCTGCCAAGTATACTAATACCTAATGTGTTTGTAATGGTTTTATTTTCAGGGTAACCAGTTCATATATTATGAGGACTGGGGTGAGGCTTTGGTCAGTAAGAGCACACCTGTCCTTTGCATATTGGATATTGAAGGGAACAATGTTTCTGTCTTGGAGGGAGTCCCAGATGATATTTCCCCTGGACAGGTGAGTGTGTGTTTGTGGGTAACTAAACGTGTGCCTGCATACAGTACACCTCTCATCTGAACTATTTGGAGTTTTGGTTCTGTCTGTTATGGTCATTTGTATAAACTCTTATTCCACAGGCATTCTGGGCTCCTAATGACACAGGTGTGGTGTTTGTGGGATGGTGGCACGAGCCATTCAGACTGGGCCTTAAACACTGCCCCAACAGACGGTAATGAGCGAGAGAGTGAGCGAGTGAAAGGCAGACAGTGAAAAGGCTTGAGAGTGTACACAGCGTCTATGAGGACAAAAGAGATGTACTATATCTCTGGCAAAAGAGATATTACTATTATATAACTAATAATGTTATAGTGGCAACAATTTGAGAAAGATATCCACCCCCCGCTACAGATTGCAGCATTTGTGACATACGGGATCCCCCAGAGGCTGGATACCCTTCTCAAAATGTGAGCAGCAGGTCCTGGGTCTCAGCAGTGTTCACCACACGTGTAAAATATACTTGGTGGTTGCTTTTTATATTTATACGTGGTGGTTGCTAGTAGAGCAGGCTGGCAATACCTATATAAGTTAGTATATTAGTATATACTAATAATATGAATGAAAGCAACACATACACTGCCTGACCAAAAAAGAATTCAAAAAGGCCTGCATCAAGCAAAGAAAACAACTAAAGAGATTTGAAATTCCTGGAATTACTGATTTAATCCATTTGCCAGTTTAGTGCTGATGAACATTTGACATGAAGGGTCAAGTGTTATTGAATGCAGGTATGGTGGAAGAACAGATAGATATATCTTTAAAATAAAATAAGGTCCACAGGGGGAAAAAATAGTCATAAAGTAAATATGCAAGTAATGTCATTGACAATATAAATAACATTAACAGTAATAAAGGTGAGTCGCCAATCTTTTAATAACATATAAGAGATGTTAACCGTGACATTCTCTTTCAGACTGATCATATAGAGAATAGTTTCATGAGTTTCACCTTCCCAAGTTGTTTTGAAACTGTATCTCTGATGGCATAATCCCTCAGTGGTAATGAAAAACCTGATCCTGTTATTCCTGTACTCTTCATAATATGCTGTGGAACAGGATTCCATAATCTCAACAACAAAGGTGTTTGTGGCTGCAGGTTTTACATTACAACCAAACAGGAGCTGAAGCCTCGTGCGGCTCTTTCATGCCTCTGCTGCGGCTCCCTTTGCTTTGGGAAATAAATAATGAGTATTTAATTAAACAATTAGTTTGTTAGTTTTTTAAATGTGGTTCTAAATTTGAAAATTATGGTGATCTTGTAACATTAAAATCGACCGCGTTTAATTGTGTGTCGCTCAAAATATGCGTCACAACCAGCGATGTGCGGCACCGGCCAACATGCGATTTATTGAGCTTTTTGAGCACCGTTTTTTTTTTTTCTTCAGGTTGAAATCTGATTGCACGCTTCAGTACATACAAATAAAAGATGATGGCACACCGAAGAAGGCTGCTTTTTATTTCATGAATACGAAGAAGACTCAAATAGACATTGAGTATTGTATTTGAAAGTAATCTTCAACCAAGGCGGCACAGTGGTGTAGTGGTTAGCACTGTCGCCTTGCACCTCCAGGGTTCGGGTTCGATTCCCAGCCAGGCTCGATTCCCGTCTCTGTGTACATGGAGTTTGCATGTTCTCCCCGTGCTTGGTGGGTTTCCTCCAGGTACTCCGGTTTCCTCCCACAGTCCAAAGACATGCAGATTAGGCTAATTGGTGTTCCTAAATTGCCCGTAGTGTGTAAATGAGCATATGACTGTGTGTATGTGTGCCCTGTGATGGATTGGCACCCTGTCCAGGGTGTACCCCACCTCGTGCCCTGAGATAGGCTCCAGGCCCCTCGTGACCCTGAATACAGGATAAAGCGACATAGACAGTGAGTGAGTGTGAGTGAGTGAGTAATCTTCAACCCAAAAAAAATTTTCAAAATATTTTTGTTGCATGCAGAAATTACATTTCGTTTTCTCTGTAGCAGTTCACTGAGTTCATACATGCACCACATTATAGATTTTTTTTATACATGGCATAAAAGTAAAAAAAAAAAAAAAATTATATATGCAGTGTTATGTACATTTTAGATGTCAAAGGCGTTTTGTGGTTCCCGGTGTTTTCTTTTCTGTGGGAAACAGGTCCAAATGTCTCTGAGTGTTTAATCCCTGACCTAGAGAAACATTTTTGTTTGCACAATGACTGCAGTTTTAAAATGCATCTCATTTGTGATGTAATTAATTCATTCTTTGTGTATTAGGTCTGCTCTCTTTTATGCGGATCTCTCTGGTGGAAAATGTGGTATGCAATACTTTATTACTTAAATAACTGCTTAAATGTTATGTTTGTGTCAAAAGTACAGTACGTACATACTCCAATTTCTTTCTTCCTTTGCCTTTTCTCTTCTTTTAGAACAGTTGTCTGACTCCTCCGCAGTCTTCTCTCCTCGTCTGAGTCCAGATCATTGTCGTATTGTATATTTTGAATGTGATGTGTATGGCCCACATCACCAGTGCAACAAGCTCTGCATGGTTTGTTCATGTGCCTTTTGTATTGTGTTTTATAGTTGTTGACATTGTATTATTACTGAATTTGTTGCGCTTGTGGATTATTGTAGTATGACTGGTATACAAAGAAGACGGAAGTTATAGTTGATGTGGTCAAGAGAGGCAGGGAAGGTAAACTGTGTGTTTGACTGTGTGTCTTTACCACAATAAATCATTTTATTTATATATATATAATGAGACATTTATTACATGCTTTTTGTTTTTCATTCATAATTTCTATACAGATGGCTTTACTGGTATCTACAGCTCCCTGCTGTCTCATTTGTGCTGGTCAGCTGATAGCCAGAGAGTTCTTGTATCATCTCCTCAGAGAAGCCGTCAGGTACACCTGATTCCCTGGGAGACTCTTACCGTTAGATTCTTATTTACACAAATCTGATCATTTTAATTAAATTAAATTTATCATTTAAACCTGAGTGTCACTTTTGTGCATTCGATTCTTACACAAATCTTTGATGTTTAGAATTACATGCGTCCAGTGACAAAAAGAGGAACTTTTAATTGGATTTGAATTAACATTCAGTGTGGCTTGACTCTAATAAGGGAATATATCCTGCTTCACTTGGATATGCCAGAAAAAAATATTTAAACTACAGTACTTATTTTAATTTTATACGTCTCTCCAGCTCTTATGTGTATGAGATTGTAAATTAATAGTGCTTTCTTATTAGTTAAATGTAATTCTAAATTGTTGTATTTTTCAGGACATTCTAGTGGTTGATACATCCACAGGCCAAGTCACTTCTCTCACCTCTAGTGGGTGCATCATTGTATTTTTAAGCACACTTTTACCCTGTGATTCTGTGTATTTATTGTAATTGCTGTTTTATTATCTTCTCTTTCCTAGAGTCAGATATGGGAAGTTGGTGCCTGCTGACTATCCATAGGGATTTGATGGTGGTCAGCTGCTCATCTCCGAACTGTCCTCCAAGTCTGGTAAAAAAAAAAAAAAGAAAAAGGATAAGAACAATTCAGGGGGAAAATAAGTCAACTAGATTGCAGCAAGCCAAATACAGACTTGCATTTGTGGACTATAACCACAGGTACAACTACTACAACAACAAGCATTTTACTCATTGAATCATATGGCAGCAGTGAAATGCACAAAATCAGGTTAAGGGCTTCAGTTAATGTTGGATATTCGAACATGATAATGTTTGCCCCGCTTGCTGGGGGCAATGGTGGCTGGTTTGAGTATTTCAGAATCTGCCGATCTCCAGGGATTTTCAAAGAAGAGTGTCCATGTGGTTTACACACAATAGTGAAAAAATTTAGAAACTCTGTTGCTGAGAGTGAGCATATGACCATTGACGGATTTATTCACACCGAAAAGCTATTGTATGTTAAATAAACTAAATCTTTAGTGGTTGGGAAGGCATTTAAGAAACCACAACATGCACAACCTTGTCCCATTATCAGAAATAATAAACATATTTTATTTAAGAGTAAAATACACATTTACCTGTACTAACTGCACCAGTTTATAATACATTTCAACCATGATTTAGTACATGCTGTTTTTAAGTTTGATTAAAATAAGAACCATAAAAAAAAAACTCTAGCTGCCTACCAAATAAAATTGCATATTTTCCTCAAATGCTGCACAAATATCATACCTTTTGAATGAAGCAGTGATTAAATGCGTCTGTAACAATATAATGAACATTCATCATTTAGCTGTACATTCATGTTCAAAATTAGTACACCTTCTTTTAAATATGTTTTTGTGTAAGAACATAATAAAAATCATCTGATCATAAGGGATTTTTATTAGGCAAATACAACCACAGACAAAGAAAATTTACATTATATTATTTACATTATACATTTACAGGATAAATTTTTTTCACCATGCCATTTATTTAACAAAAAGGTAACCCGTAAAAAAAAAAAAAAACATGCAGGCAATACTATATATACCCATTATTCAGTACTGTATCTTGTGGATCCACCTTTAGCAGCAATAACTTGAAGTAATCATTTCCTTTTCTTTATCAGTCTCACATTTTGTCAATTCTTCACAACATTGCTTCAGTTTGTTAAGGTTTTTGAGCATGCGCAGCGCTGTTTTTTTTTTCTTGGGATTTTTCCTTTAGCAGTAGCCAATTCCCACCCATCGTTAGGGCACTCCCCCATCAAGGCTACACCTATCAGTCAGGGAGGGCCAAAGACCATCACGCGTTTCGTCCGAGTGACATGACACCAGCCACCATGTTTTCGCACTGGTCATAACACACTTGGAGGATATCGCCATCCATTCCTTCCCCTTGCATGAGCTCACAGACACCCGTGATTGCCTTGTCTTGAAGATATGATTGATGTGAAAGTGCTACAGTGCCTCTAATCCCTTCACTCTGAGAGAGCTCAGCCAATTAGTTCTCTCGAGGCTCCTGATTGTGAGAAGCTGAAGCATCATCGGGATTCGATCTCCAGATGATAGGACGAGCTCGTTAGCGCAACTCAGGGACCATGCACAGCTGTGTTAAGGTCCAACTCCTGCATTTCAATTGGGCTGGGGTTTGGACTTTGACGAGGCCTTGCAAAACCTTTTCAGCTATTCTGATGTAGATTTACTGCTGTGCTTCAGATCATTCTCCTGTTGCATGACTGTATTTCAAACACGTGTTAGCTGTCGAACAGATGGCCTTGCATTTACCTCTAGAATACTCTGATATACAAAGGAGTTCATAGTCGACTCAATGGCTACAAGGTGCCCAGGTTTAGTAGCTCGAAAAATAAACCCAAATCATCACCATCCGCTGCTATGCTTGACAATGTGTATGAGGTGTTTCTGCTAAAATGTTTGTTTATTGCTAAACATGTGCTGGGTATTAAGGCCAACAACTCCACTTTGGTCTCACGTGTTCATAGGTCATTGTTCCAGATGTCTTGTTGTTTGTACAGGTGTAGTTTTGTGAACCTCAGTTCTGCTTCTATGTTCTTTTTACACAGAGGTTTTTCCTGGCAACCCTTCGAAGCAAACCGTATTTGTTCAGTCTTCTTCTATTTGTGCTTTTTATGTTTAACATGCTTAGTGAGGTCCAAGATGTAGGTATTGGGTTTGTTTGTATTTCTCTATTGAGTATTGCATGTTCTGACCTTGAGGTAAATGTGCTGGGACGTCCACTCCTGAGAAGATTGGCAACTGTTTTAATGGCTTTCCACTTTTCCACTTTCCCCAGTGAAAATAATCTTTCTCACTGTGAAATGTTAAACTCCAAATTGTTTGGAAATGGTTTTATAACCTTTTTCCAGTTTGATGTGCAGCAACAATTGCTTCAATATGACTGCTTATGCCTTTTCTTCTTGCCATTGTGTTACCATACACCTGAATACACCAGAACATATACTATTATATGTTGACCCGCTAGGATCATATTTTTTTTAAGTTTATACACAAAAACACATAAAACAAAACTAATTTTTATACTTGACTGTATGTTGTATAGCTATTCAATGCTGATTAGTTTTGCAGTGTCTAAATTGAAGTTTAGACACTGTATTGTTATTTATCTGATGTATTTGCAAGTAAAAAGCAAACAGAAACATGCTGATTGAATGGATTTTCTGTGTTTAGAGGGTGGGCTTTCTGCCAGCAAGTGGTTCAGAAGAAGAGGTGTCATGGGTGACATTAGAGGATGCTCAAATGCAGCCTGAAATTGACTGGAAGGTTCTTAGTTTCACCCCACCTCCAGAGGAGGACAACAAACAATACTGTGAGTTTAAAGTCTCAATTAACTGTTGAAACTTTCCTGAAGAGGCAAGCAATGTGTTTGTGTGCGTGTGTGTGCGTGTGTGTGTGCATGTGTGTGTGTGTGTGTGTGTGTGTGTGTGTGTGTGTGTGTGTGTAAAAAATAAAAAAATGGAGTTAAACCTGGATTTAACTAAGCAAATAGATACAAGCCTTCCATTAAATTATTACTGCAGTGATTCATATGTTTCAGCTGGGAACAAGTTACTTAACCCTAACTGATGCAGTCAGTAGAGAGGTGGATGAAATGATGCACTCATGATGCTTAATGCACATCATACAATCCTGTGGGGGCAGTGTTATGATCTGTGGTTGCTTCAGTTGGTCAGGTCTACTGTAGGTTCAGCAACCTTATTTGCCTAAAACTTAAGGTCAGCTGACTAACTGAATATACAGTACTGAATGGCCAGGCTTTTCCCAGGTGTTTTTTTTTCTCCTAATGGCACGGGCATATTATAATTATAATGGCCACTACAGAGTCCAGAACCCCATAGAGAACCTTGGGGATATGTTAAAGACTTTAGCCAGTGGTCTGACTCTCCTGTCTTTAATACAAGGTCTTGAAGAGAAACTCATGTGACTCTGTAAGGAAATGAATGTTGTAACATTGCACAAGCTTATCGCAAAATGCCACGGCGAATAAATGCCATAATCAAAGCAAAAGGTGGTCCAATAAAATATTGGTGTGTTTATATATGTGTAAAATGTTTGTGTGTGTGTTTAAAATATGTTTTCTCTTCTTATCCTATATAGCTGGACTGGACTTTGATGTGATTCTACTAAAACCAAAGAATGCAGCAGAGGGAACAAAACTACCACTCATTGTTAGGCCACATGGTCAGTTCTAAAAATACTTTTGTAATCTGGATTAGTTTGTGGCTTATGTTTTATAATGTTTTACTTCTAATGATAATTTTAACAAAGTCTTAAATGCTAATTAGCCGAAAAAGAAAACAGCAACAATTTACTGTATGACATCCCGATCGACAATATATAACTGGATTCTCGATGCTTTGTTTAGCTGGCGTTGGGACTTCCTCTCTGTTTTCTTTGTTGTTTGGTTTCTCTGTTATTTTTTTCCCTTTCTGTCCTGTCCCCCAGGTGGGCCTCACTCTGTGATAATGACGGAGTGGCTCTTATCCTCAGCAGTCTTCTGCAGGATGGGATTTGGTGTCTTACATGGTAAATAAGTTTACTGAATGATGATTTGTTTATCTTTATACTATCCACCCCTATATGGATGCTAATTATACCTTGGTTTAAAAGCTTCTCCAATGCAGATGGTAGTGTTGAGATGTTATAGTATAGTTATAGTAGTGTAGACATTTACTAGTCTGGGATATGGAAGGACACAAGTGTGCTATTGTGATCAAGCATCAGATTTAGTCAAACTGTGTGATTTTAAATGTTCCCTTTTATGTGAATAAGACCGGAAAGGGTTAAAATATCTATAGCGCAGTAAATTATTACCCTGTGCCCATGTTGATTTGCCTAATTCACTTCACTGTCAGTTAATTACAGAGGCTCTATTGGCTATGGTCAGGACAGTATCTTCTCACTGCCTGGAAATGTTGGCACCCAAGATGTCAAAGATGTACAGGTGAGGACAGCAGTGTATGCTATGCATTATTATTATTATTATTATTATTATCGCTAACTTTGAATAAGTAATAATGGTTACAATAATGACGCTGTGTGGAGTGTTGAGCAGGCCATATGAAATTTTTGAAAATTTTATTTGTCAGTATGTCTTCTTATACACTGCTTGGCCCCAAAACACCACGGGTCAGTAGGGCCTGCAGAGCAAAGAAAACAACTGTAAAAATGGTTAAAATGACTAAAATTGGATTAAGAACTTCCAATACATTATTAACATCTGGAAGGATCGTGTTGAACCATCAACTTCACTTAAGCCATATGGTCACACAAAATCTCCAAATAAGCAGAGATCACTTGGTGATAAATGCTTGGTGAAATTGCATAATTCTATGAACATTTGAAGCAAAAGCTATGTTTAATACAAGGTGAAGAGAACTGACATGTTTGAGACGAATCAGCTGTGTGGTCATATGAAAACTATTTTGGAAAAAAAATCGGTTTGATGAGTCTAGATTTACCCTATTTCACAGCAATAGGTATTTTAGGGTAAGAAAGGAAGGACCCATCATGCATAGTGCACAGTGCCCACTTTAGAAGTCTTGTACTACTTGCAAAAACCTGTACCGGTTTTATGTTCTGAGGTTACTTCACATGTTCAGGTTTAGCCTCAACAATGTTTTGTGCCAATAAAATAAAGTCCGCTGACTCTGCAACTGTACTGAATGACCAGGTTATCCCAGCAATGGATTTTTTTCCCTCCCTGATGACGTGAGCATATTTCTATGAATCAAATTGTAAGAATGCTTCTGAAAGCACGAGGAATCATTTTCACACCACATTGCGTGCCGCAACGGCGGCCAAAGGAAAACTTAGACTATGCCACCATTTTGTTGGTCAGGGTGTGCATATGAAATTTAACACTATATTTTGATTTATTGGATCTACTTTATACAGTATATTCATATGTGAAGGGTAAGACAAATGGGGGGAAAAAGAAACACTTTTGTGTGTACAATGATGGCACTTTTCCTCAGAGTTTTCCAGTTTCCCAATCTATCTCCCGAATTGCCAGGGTCAGAAATGATGACCTTATGGCTTGGAATATACAGCAGCATTATGTTTTACATAAACTTGTTCATCTGACTTGTCAAACTTGTACCAATTGCATATTAGCAAAGTAATATTTGGATGTGGACATGAAGCATGAGGAATCATTTTACATGAGTTGAACACAACCGTGTTGTGTGTCACAATCAAAACTTTATTTTTTGGGGGGCCAGACGGTGTGTTTATTTAACTTTTGTTTATTCTCCATATTTGTATTTTTTAAAAACTTTTTTTAAGGTCACTATGCTTCTAGAAGTATGCATTAGTATGCCAGTATGTATTATAAACTGTGCCACCGAACTCATTACATTTTTTATTTTTTTTTAATTCTGTTTGCATTCTAGTTTGCTGTTGAAAGCATATTAAAGCGAGGTGACTTTGACAGAGAGAAGATTACTGTTATTGGGGGCTCCCATGGAGGATTCTTGGCCTGTCACCTAATTGGTCAATACCCAGAGTTTTACAAAGCATGTGTTGCTCTAAATCCAGTCACCAACCTGGCATCCATGAACGGCTCTACTGACATTCCAGACTGGTAATAAGAGAAGAACATGTTGTTTCCTTACTTTGTGTTTGGGTCTGTGTATTTGGATGTTTTTCAATCAGGGAATGTGATTTATTAAAATTAGATTTTTATGACAGTTTTTAAGACAGTTTTTTTATTAAGTACTGTAATGTAGACATTAAGTGTTTTTAAGATTTAAAATAAATACAGTCTTAAATATAAGTCTTAAATGCATATCCTTGTTAAAAGCCTAATAAAGGGATCTGTAGAACACTACAAAAATCTTTTAGTAAAAAAAAAAAAAATCTCAGTGTTCAAAAGTAAAGTGTAGTGCAATCACTGTTGGGTAGTGTCTGTCGTGTAAGGCAGGTTTTCACTTCTTCTTTTGGTATTTGTTGTTTTTGTGCAGGTGTGAGGTGGAAGCTGGATTTGATTATAGCACTAACAGAATGCCGAGCTCTAGTATGCTAGAGCTAATGTTACACAAGTCACCCATTAAACATGTCACACAGGTCAGTTTGGGTTTCGAATAAGATTTTGTATAACTTTCATTATTTACTGGCTACATATATCAACAATATTAACTTGTCTAGTCGCATATTTTCAGTATAAGAGCTGGCCTCTGTCCCAGCTGCTGCAGCTCAGACTAAAAAATACCGTAAGATATTATAATGGGAATAATAACCAAAGGATTTTATCAGTGTACTTGTATAAACGTGAGCAGAGCAGATTAAACCAGCAAATTGCTTCCTTCAAGATATTTTTTTGATAAAAACACATGCGAGCAGAAATCTTAAATTACAGCCAACTAACATGCTTGCCATGTTTGGGGGAAAAAAAACCAAAAAAACATTAGCCAGTACGACTGTGGATTATGCAGAGATATTCTAGCAGTTTTCATACAGAAATGATCAGTTCCTGTCAAATCTTTAAACTGTGGCTATTACTCTTGTTTAAAACAGTAGCAATTTTAATAAAAGTTCAACAGTAAAAGTAGAGTAAAATAAAGACTATTTCTATATGTTAGTTACCACAGTTCACTATTTAAAGACACAAAACTTGGCAAAATGTGTCTGGGTTTGTTTAAGCTTTGAGGCAAAGTGCCCAGATGTTATCACTTAAGTCCGAAACCTTCAACCTTAAAATCTTCTGCCTGTACCTGAGCATCGAAGGTCACATTTAGTATTTAGCCAAATAAATTCACTTTTTGATGCCTTATTCAATGTTCAGAACATTCATAAATTTAAAAATTATAATAAATGAATAAAAACATTCCACAAAAAGCAGTAGTAATATGTAAATTTAAAATGATACAGAATAATGGTACACCAGACATCTTTAATAAAAGAAAACAGCAACGATTTGGTGTAAAACTTTTTATTAATTTTGGGATTTTTAAACTTACAAACGGTATCGAAAATATACATATAACAAGTTCACTCAACTGATGGTCTTTCTGGACCTTGGCAAAGATCTCCCAATAACTAACTAACTAACTCGCTTGTACTTACATACGATTGTTCGAACCAATCTAGGAATCTGCCGTTAATTAGAAAAGGGTCCAAGAGACATTTGTTGTAACAATGAGTGGCGTAAAAATAAATACTTGTCGTATGTTTATGCATATTTTCTTGTTTTTTGTTCTTGTGTTATGTACAGTACATTTACAATGTACAATTATTCTGCTCCAGAAATAGATCAGTCAGTTTAAACAAAAAGAAACATATGTTTTTGGCTTTGTTTCTATGTCACTTCTTAGGTAAAGACTCCTGTGCTGCTTACACTGGGAGCAGAAGATAAGCGTGTGCCTAATAAGCAGGGCATTGAGTACTACAAAGCTTTGAAGGCTTTGCAAAAACCTGTCAGGTAAAGAAAGGGCCTCCTTGAAATTTAGCATTTAATGTCTGTCTTTTACAGTGGTACAAATAGGAGCTGTGTATATTTTTATAAAATGAAAACTATAAACAAAACATTATTGTGAATAATGACAATCTACATATGTAGTCTTTATAAAAAATATTATTATATAATGTATAGTGTTCCATGTATATATTAATATATATTTTTTATCCACAGGTTGTTATGGTATCCAGATAACAACCACTCTTTGTCCAAAGTTGACGCAGAATCAGACATATTTATGAACATAGCATTGTGGCTCATCCAGCATCTCAATCTATAATCACCAAAGGCTACATGATATAATTGCCTTACATGCTTGAATTAAAATATAGGTGATATAAAACAAAATTCTGTTGTTTGGTCATTGAGGGTAATATGATAATTATGATATCTCAATGTGTGTCTATAGGTATGTTAGCATACACGCCTTAAAAATGGTCTTGGTACAACGTTTAATCGATTTTTAAACACTATGATCTAACTAGAAACTTAAAACACAGCTTGTACTGAACTGTACTGTTCTTTGTATTTTCATTCTCTCTTTGTTGTTGTTACTCTTGTTTAAAAAGGCTTTTCATTAAATCTGGATAATTCTTGTTCCTTCTTACAAAATAAACATTATTTAAAATATGTTGACTCCCCTATAGTGTCTGTTATACTATCACAAGACTATCATGACACCTGTTCCAACAGTGCAGATGACGTCTAAAAAAGGAACAGCTCCAGTTTCCAAATGCATACATTTATGCTTTATTCTTTTCTTCTTGGACATTTTTACAAGCATAACTGTTTTTGTCCAGTACAGTAAAAGACTTCATGACTTTTCATGTCATTTACATTTAGGTATTTGGCAGACATTCTTATCCGGAGCGACTACAAAAAGTGCTTTAAAGTTTCCATCATTGGATAGATTCTTACACTGGGTTCCTAGGTTACTAACTAAGTTCCATCAGTCAAACACAGTTGGGAAGGGGATTTTTTTAGTGTGTGAGGTAAGGGGCGGTGGAATTAGTCCAAATACTGAAGAAACAAATACGTCTTGAGTCGTTGTTTAAAGGTAGTAAAAGACTCAGCTGTACGGACATCTAGAGGAAGTTCTTTCCACCGCCTAGATGCCAGAACAAAGAAGAGTCTGGATGAATGTCTTCAGCTACAGGGAGTGGAGAAGTGGTGTGGTGTGGGAGAACTTGGGAAGGTTGAAGACGAGACATGCACCTGCATTCTGGATCAGCTGCAGAGGACGAATGGTGGCCAGAGGTAGACCTGCCAGGAGTGAGTTGCAGTAGTCCAGTCTTGAAATAACAAGGGACTGAACAAGCACCTGAGTAGCCTGTGAAGAAAGAAATGGGCGGATTCTTCTGATATTGTAAAGAAGAAATCGACAAGCGCAAGTACTGTAAGATTAGCAATGTGTGGGGGAAATGACAGATGATTGTCCACATCATCACATGGTTAATATGCAAGATTGCTGGCAGTTGCTGAAAGAGTGAACAGATTGTTGGAAAGCAATTATGTGTGAAAGCTAGCCTGATTGTATGACTTCCCATTGCCTCCCCTCAGATCTGCAAGGGAATTGTACGCAAGGATTTCAAGCAGGAGTTCTGCGACAACATTTGACAAACACAGTCCATGGTTCATGGATCTTTTTAAATCTAAAGGGGGGGGGGGGGGGGGGGCAAGGCGACAGTGCTAAAAATGAGGGGCAGAACCTTTTCAAAAAAATACTATTTACACACTTTAGTACTAATATGCACCATTTTTTGGTCAATGAGGTGCAAAAATGTACTGCCCTGCTCACAGGTTTTGTGCCTTATTTTCTGAGAGTGAACATGTAGATGAGTTAAATTATTCATGGGAACAGACTTGGAGAAATTTAGCATTACATCGATAGAATGAGAATCGAAGGTGCTGATAAAAACATTACAATAATCCACACCATTCCAGTCCATCAGTTAACATCTTGTGAAGAGAAAAAGCTGTGTTTGTAAGAAACAAATCCATTACCTGTGTATTATTATTATAGTTTTATCAGTCATTTGGACGCTCATTCTGACGGCACCTATTCACTGCAGATCCATTGATAAGCAACTGATGTAATGCCTCATTTCTCAAAGTCTGATCAGATAAAGAAAAAAAATCATCTGCATCTTGGAAGAAATAAGGGCAAGTAAATTTAAATTTTGGATGAACTTCAATAAAGAAAAAAAAAGATTTTTTAATACAAGACTTCAAATGAATAAACTTAATTTATAATTGCATCCTGACAAAGGGGGTCTACCAAGTGCGTTCCAGTGAGCATGTATATTTATGTAAATACATAAGATTTCTAAATAATAAATACAAATACATTTAAAAAAATAAACATCTTGTTTTGTTATAACCCAATTTGAATTCCTCGATTGGTAATGTACTTGAAGGCCAAGTGGTGATGGACAAGATGCGTGACCTACCGCAAGCAATGTATCTTCTCTTTCTTCTCATTTACACATCAGACCTGAATTACCTCAAGTCACTCGTAAGCATGTTTACGTAAGAATGTGTAAAGAATGTACGAGTAAGAATTCATGCAGCGTGTACTGGTGTCAATAGGCCAGAACGCCCTCAAGCCCAAAGTACGTCTTTGGCAAACCAGCTTTTCGGTTAAGAAAACCAATGTTTGTTTATGAAAACCAACTTACATTTGTCTCAATGAATATCTTATTGTTGCTCAATTTGAGTCAGTATTGTCACATTTACATGTTTGGTACCTATTAAAATAATTGTGAGACCATTTTTCTATTGGTTTACATGGTTTACATTATCCATTAATAAAGGATAGAAAGTCTAAAGGTTAACACTGTTTAAGTACACAAAGTTCTAGCATTGATGTAGTGCAGCAGTTAATGTGGGACATTGTTACTATTGTTACCACCTGTACAGTGTTGCGCAGTGTGGTTGTGATCCAGTTTTATTTTCATTACAGTATTTATTGTAATTTAATTGTTTAATTTTGCACAATAAATGAATTCAATATGTTCAATATGTTTTATTTATGATTGCACAAAGCTGTAACAATCAACAGTAGTAAGAGCTTAGTCAATTTAATGTATAATTACCTTTAAATTTCAGTTTAATTTTCAAGTTAACTTAAATATGTAAGTAAACTTCCTAGTTTAAATGCACTTTATAAAATGGCAAGTTAGATTAACTTAACAATTTAAGTACAGTCTACATGAGCACCAAGTTAAGTGACTTTGTACAGTATACAGTTTACTGTACAATATATTGTTGTACAATAATTCTGCTCCAGAAAAAGATCAATCGAAAGAAATAATCGAAAGCCCATTATAGTCATGACATTAATGATTAATGTATTTATGCTTCTGACTGCAACTATTCATTACTGTAGCATATACAATTAACCAATGTACCTCTTCCACAAGCATTCGTAATTTAACATGTGTTGCAGTTTAAACAAAAAGTGTGTCTATGTCTGTGCCACTTCTTAGGTAAAGACTCCTGTGCTGCTTACACTGGGAGCGAAAGATAAGCGTGTGTCCTAATAAGCAGAGCATTGAGTACTACTGTACAAAGCAATGAAGGCTTTGCAAAAACCTGTCAGGTAAAAAAAAGGGGCCTCCTTAATATTTAGCATTTAATATCTAAAAAAAAAAAAAAAAAAAGATGTCTGTTACAGTGGTAAAAATATCACTGTGTATATTTTTACAAAAAAAAAAAACTATAAGCAGAAAAGAATTGTGAATAATGACAATAGTGTTTGTATATAATATTATTATATAATATATAGTGTTTTATGTATATAATATTATAGACTATAGACAGACTGATCTAATTATAAACTTAAAATACAGCTTGTACTGTACTGTTCTTTGTATTTTCATTCTCTCCTTGTCTCCTTGTTACTGTTGTTTAAAGAGGCTTTTAGCTAAGCCTTAAGGTTTCTTTCTTGTGGAAACTTCGATAGACTCAATAAAAATAATCATGTTTTAAAAAAGTGTTTACTCCCCCACAGTGTCTGGTTTCTTTAGACAGTTATACTATCACAAGACTATCGTGAGACCTGTTCCAACAGAGCAGGTGACGTTTGAAAAGGAACAGCTTCAGTTTCCAAATGCATAAATTCATGCCTTATTCTTTTCTTCTTAGACATTTTTACAATCATAACTGTTTTTGTCCAGTACAGTAAAAGACTTGCTCATTTCATTTCATCTTCTGAACTTTCACAAAAGCATATCTGTGAAACCCAAAGATAAAATGATTAATGCAAAAATGATTAAAACAACAACAAAAAAAAGTGTCCCTCTAATGTGCCTTTTTTGTGAGGTCTTCCATCACATGGCCTGACCAGCTGTGCTTATAAGTGGGGTGATTTGCCTGCAGTTATTACTGCTATTTTGGGTTTATTGTTTTCACTTCTGTAAATGCCTGAACATCAAGCTGTTTTTTAATGGATTACTTCCTCATCTGTAAAAGCGAACTCTACAGGTTAAGATGCAGATTCTCTTGGTAAGCAGGCATTTGTTAAGAAAAATATGTTCATGATAAGAATGAAATATTCCTGAAAAGATCTGTGGTTATATTAGAAGTTTCATTTTAATTACTTAAAAATGATTATAGCTTTCTATAGGCTTTGATGTACTAAGAGCATAATTCTTGTTTCTCAACATCACTTTGGCCATGAAGCCAACCCATGCAAATGTATCAATGGTTTTATGGCTAAATAAGAAAACTGTTTTAATTAATTTAATACAAATTAATTAAATACACACACACAATATATATATGATCATATCCTGTATTTATATGTTTCTTAACAATATTGTTATCGGTAACCATATAATTTCATAATGTAATTTTTATTGTTGCATATATTGGCTTTCTTTATTATATTGTATATGCAGTTCATTCACACATTTTATGTCACTATTATTCTAGATTTCTCATATCTCATATTTCTATAACTGTTCTTATAAATGTAAAATAGACTAGCATTGTGTATAGTTATACTGTAGTTAATGTATTTTGTAATTTATGTAATTTTTTTCTATCATGAACATCTACAAAGTACAATAATATAGGCATATTGTTGCTGAAATGTTATATACATTAATGTATTAACAAAGCTGTTTATTTAAATAAATTGTATAGGAAAATATTTTGAATAATGTACATATTTACACTATTCAAGCTTTCATGTGTAGTACTTAATCTCAGGTTAGTACTTTAAAATACAAAAAAGTAAAAGAAAAACATTTAGAAATGTAGAAAATATCCCAAACAGTGGTAGTCTAGTAGTGTGCTACACTCTCGGAAATAAAGGTACAGTTTTGTACTAATAAAGGTACAAACCCTTGTCACTGGGCCAGGATCAATGTACCATCAAGGGCATTATTTGTACCCCGGTGATGTGCCCTTTTGTAACTTAATGGTGTATAATGTGTTCTTTTGGTAACTGTAAAAAAAAAAAAAAAAAAAAAGTAATTTTCCTATTGAATTATAAATACATGTAATGTCTATAGATTACAGTAAAATATCCTGTGCAAATACATCTTTCATGTTTACTAAAAAGAAATTTTATAAAGTGTAATTTATAAATTGCACTTCTATTAGCTGAAAAACCTTTCACAAAATACAATCACAAAACACGATACAATCACATTAAAATAGTACAGTATATAAAATATTATTTTCCATTTATAATATAACTTTTCACTAAATGTTTACAATACAGTTTAAACTTTAAAATTAATTTTACTCACTTTTCACAAAATCCCTTTGCATTTATCCAACATTCTTTAAAAGCAGAAATGAAATAAAAAGCAACAAAAATACTGTAACAAGACCCAGTGACTATAAATATCTGGAAAACACTTAAACGACTGCAGGAAATTCGGCAAAGCATAGCTGTTGCTATTCCCAGCTAAAAGTTATCATTGATAGTGGATAGTAAACGCTACATACACAATATACTTAATATTATGGTGATTAATTGCTTTAAATAGATTAAATTGTGTGCAATTGGCTTACATCATTGGATGAAAAGTTAAATACTGTAATTTAATAATTAGGGGTCTGGCGGTGTTTGAGGCCCTGAAGACGTTCCGACATATCCTGACATTTGTATATTTTTCAGTTACTTATAATAAAATATAATATGGCTAAAGTCTGATTACACTGTATTCAGCTCAAACTAGGCTATATATGCAGCACAATGTACAAGTATGTCTATTTTGTTTTAAGGAAAATTATAGTTATGTGTGGTTACTGAAAAGAACAAAAAAAAATTGTCACTGAAATAAGGCCTCAAACCACATTTATAACATTTGCAAACTAGATCTTGTGGCCTGGAGTTTTTTCTTCAAAATGATCACACAATCATCCTGCTCATCCGTACCTTTTGTTAAGTAAGGCCATATGCGAGGAGGTGTGAATGATCATGAGTAATGCTGTAATTGACACCAGAGAAGACAAAAACCCACATAATTAAGCTGCATGATGAGCCTTTGAGTCAGGTATGTGAGGGAAGTACTACAAGAAAATAATTTGAGGACAAAAGAAGCATATATTTTTTGTTTGTATTTTTTTCAGTATATATAACTCGGAAAATAACTCGGTTGTCCAGGATTGAGAGGAGAGGGACACAGATGACCTTATACACACAAGGCATATTTATGGCATATATATGGCCATACGAAACACACATTTAGGGTAAAACAGTGCAAACAGGAACAGTGCAGGATGAAAAAAAGGGTTTACACTGTATACCTAGCATTTCCATGGTGTTTTTTGCTGCTTACAATGCACACAGACCCTGGCAACATTCAGCCGAGGTCAGTCCATGTGCTGGTTGTACGCCGTCACAGGTGCAATCAGATACATATTGTGTGTCTATCTGCTTTAAAAAATACAAGAGATCCACCCCGAATCCAGACCCAAGTTGTGGTCCAGGTCCCATGCGGGCAGGAATCGCAGAGTATCATCATCATTGTGTGTTTTCCATGACACAGTGATGGGCTGTCTGTATCTTGCCTACTTGTTAGCATTTGCTTTCTATCAAAAAGATCGCTGATCATTTTCACTGTTATAAAAAAACATTAGCATGATAACAATAAAATAAAACAAATTCATTAGGCTCATTCATCAATCATTAATCTCCATGCATAAAGACAACATAAGCTTTTGTAATGTCATACAACAACTTTTAATTTAAAAAAAAATCTAAATATCATGAAAAACTGATAGCTACATAAGGCATTATTTTAGCCATCTGGAGCTAAGGTAATTGTGCCAAATAACATAGTTAGCAGTGTCATAAGCTAACCAAAAATTAAACCGAAAGCTGAAACTATCCAAAATGAGGTGAAATACATTACATACATTACATTTACACCAATGCTGATATTCATGAACATCTGTAATCTACATATGGCATTAGCTTAGCCACCATGAGCTAACATATTTGTGCTAAGCTACATAAGGAAGTATGTTAGCATTATTAGCAGTGTTCTCTACATGCTACCCTAAACTATTTAAGTAAAATTGAAAGGCATTTCATGTAAGCTGGCCAAAGCTAGCTATAACTCTGTAAAAGAAAATAATATCAGTTTATATGATCAGAATAAGGATTATATGAGACTTAATAACTCACCCATGGTAGCAGCTTGCTGGATTCTCAGTCTTGTTCTGAGGAAGAGCTAAACTCCTCCAAATGTCCAGAGCATTCTGTACAATTTATGTAAAAAAAAAAAAAAGGCAAAAAAAAAGAAGCATAATTTTCAGTTCTTTTCCATGCCATTAATTTATCTAAACAATATTTGTACCACTGTATACCTTTTTTTTCCCCTCTGGGAGTGTACTGATTAGTGTAACTGTGTGCTACACCTCAATATATTAACAAATTTACATGTGTATTGTTTCTCTGTTTCTATAGATCATGTTTTTACCTGGATTTTACCTGTTTTTTGCATTGGATTTAATTAAATTGGTCAAAACAATGAACCCTATATTCTACCCTTGTGACAATAACACCATCAGCGATGGAACCATCCATGTAGACTGCAAGCGAAGAAACCTTACAAGCATCCCTAAGTTTACATCCCTTTCAATCATCTCATTAAACCTGGATGAAAATCATGTACATCAAGTGAAAAGCGATGATTTCTCAAATATTCCTAATCTTCAGCATCTAAGTTTAATGTGGAACTGTTTGCCTGGTCGTCTCAAGGCATTAAAATTACCTTCTTGCCAAGTGCTTATTGACCACGATGCTTTTGTTAATCTCAAGAATTTGAACTCACTTCAGTTGGCAGGAAATAGTCTAAAGACTATTCCTCTTCTGCCCCAGAACCTTGAGGTCTTAGGATTAGAATTGAACAATATCTTCCGCATCGAACAACCCCTAGGAGCACCTTTTCTCAAACAGCTGCTTCTTTCCAAGAATTGCTACTATGCCAACCCCTGTAATGAGTCATTTTTTATTGATCAAAGGGTGTTTCAAGGTTTACCCAAACTTCAGAACCTTACCCTTGGCTTTAATAATATGAGCTCCATACCCACACAATTGCCACCCTCACTAAAAAGTCTAGACTTGGGTGAAAACAGAAT
This sequence comes from Clarias fuscus, assembly GCA_030347435.1. Classification (NCBI taxonomy): domain Eukaryota; kingdom Metazoa; phylum Chordata; class Actinopteri; order Siluriformes; family Clariidae; genus Clarias; species Clarias fuscus. The sequence continues at coordinate 13,198,627 of CM059213.1, read as the reverse complement.
CACAGAGATACAGGAAGGCTCTTTTACAAACCTCACTAAACTTTTTTTCCTTAACCTGGACTGGAACTGCCAAAGGTGTGATAATGCAGCTCAGCCATGTTTTCCTTGCCCAAATAATGCATCCTTAGGGCTGCCTAACCAAGCATTTTATGAGCAGAGAGACTCACTTGTTATTCTTCATCTACGGGGAAACTCAATTCGTTCCATTCCTAAAAATCTTTTTGCACAGCTAAAGAAATTAAAAGTACTTGACCTCTCGGACAATTTCCTCGCATACAGCATCCGTAATGGCACATTTTATGAAGAACTTCAGGGTGTTGAGTTCCTGAAACTTCTATATAATTATCAACCTCTGAAAACATTTTCAGAGCTAATACTATCACCCTCTATTAGCAAAATGAAGTCCTTGAGGAAACTTTATCTAAGTGGGCTTTTTTTTCATCAGTTGTCTAACAACAGTCTTATGCATCTGTCCAACCTACCACAGCTTGAGTACCTGGACCTGAGGATGAACTTCATGAATTATTGCAATGTAACTGCATTTAAACATCTGAGGTCACTAAGAACAGTTGTGCTTTCACAGAACATGTTAACCATCAACCCATACTACACATCAATCTCTAATGAGGCTCTAAGACTGGATAGATATCAGATGGATGACCACCTGGATCTTCAAGACATGCCTGCGTCTGAGTCAGAGCTCCAGATGAACTATTTGCAGTGTACTGAAAAAGAATGCCCCAAAAGTTATTCAATGGAAAATTTCCAAAAGTGTTTCTGTAAAAAAGAACTCTGTTTTGACTTATCACAAAACAATATCCCGTGGCTGAATGCAAATACTTTCAAGGGAATGGAGAAAACTGTGTGCTTGGACCTGTCATATAATTACATGAGTCAAGCTTTAAATGGCCAGCAGTTCTTGCCTCTTACCAAACTAGTATTCCTCAACATGGCATACAACCGTATTGACCTTTATTTCAATGAAGCATTCCAGGAACTAAGGAGCACACTTAAAGTTCTTGATCTTAGCAACAATGAATTTCATTTTCAAATGAAGCAAATAGGTCACCGCTTAGATTTCATTAAGAACTTGACTTCACTTGAAGTCCTTAGTTTAGCAAACAATAAAATTGGCTTGCGAATCTCCAACACTCTTTATAGTGCATCCCTAAAGTGTCTGTTATTCTCCGGAAATCGTTTAGACATCATGTGGGACACCAAAGGAGATCAGTACATACGATTTTTTAAGGGGTTGACAAACCTTACCTACCTGGACATTTCTGACAATCAGCTTAGATCCTGTTCACCAGCAGCAATCATTAACCTTCCTCCAAGTATTCGTGTGCTCAGGATGGACTCGAACTTTCTGAATTACTTTCCCTGGGTCAATATCTCAGTTCTCAGTCAACTTTGCTATCTGAACCTTAGTGGAAACTTTCTTTTTAACTTACCAGACACTGTTATCCAGTTTAGCATTAAGCTTAAAAGCCTGGACCTCAGTCATAACCGCCTAAGTGCAATTCCAGAGTCTTTCTTTAGCCAAGCCACAGGTCTTGAAGAACTGATGCTCAATCACAATCAGTTAAAGATCATAGAGATGCATGCTTTCCCACCATTATTACAGAAAGGCAATACAATTTGTGCCACTGCAAAGACCTCCTGCAGGCTAACATTGCATGCTAACCCTTTCACATGTAGCTGTGCTACTTCCTGGTTTACTGATTTTCTGCGATCAAGTCCTGTGGATATCCCACACCTCACTACAGATGTTTGTTGTGGTTTTCCTGAATCACAGAAAGGAGTAAATGTCCTTTCCAATGATCCTCGCTCTTGTCAGGAAATATTTGGCAATGTTTCCTTCCTCTTTACATTGCTTCTTACTATTGCAGCAACTGTTGTCCCCCTTTTGAAGCATCTTTATGGCTGGGACCTGTGGTACTGTTTTCAGATATTGTGGGCAGGACACAAGGGTTACACTTCACTACACGAAAACAACATGAACAATGAGCATGATGCATTTGTAGTGTTTGATACAAAGAACAAGGCAGTAAGCGATTGGATCTACAATGAGATGTTGATTAACTTGGAAAGCAGAGGAAGATGGAAATTACGGCTCTGTCTGGAGGAACGCGACTGGGTACCAGGATTATCGTGCATTGAGAATCTGCACAATGCAGTGCACAACAGCAGGAAAACAGTATTTGTGCTGACTAACCAGGGTGGCTCTGCTTCTGTGAATGGTGTAATAAAGCAAGCTTTTCTTCTGGTGCAGCAGAGACTGTTGGATGAGAGAGTGGATGTTGCAATTGTAGTCCTCCTGGATCCTCTTTTCCCCAAATTCAAGTACCTGCAGATGAGAAAGAGGCTCTGCAAAAAGTCAGTTCTCTCCTGGCCTAAGAACCCGCGAGCCCAGCCTCTCTTCTGGAATGACTTGCATATTGCTCTTGCATCTGACAATGTGAGATCTTATGATAAAAAAGTCACAGAGAGCTTCTTATCTAATGAGCTTCTTTAAATCAAGGAGTCAGGATGTGAAGATGTACCCTAAACATGCTAAGCAATTCAGAAAACTTAACAGAAGATGTTTATTTACAAAATATTGCATGTTGTTTATGTGCAGAATTTCAAAAGCATGCAAACGGCAACTGAAAACAAATAATATGTCTCATTGAAAACAGTGAGCAGTGCTCATCTCGGATGCAGGAATGAACTCCAGCATGGAAGTCCAGGTCACCTAAAACATCCATTCGTTTACAACACAGTAGGGCCAGTCCACCAACCAGCTTGTTTTTGATAACTGGAAAGAGACTACATTACATGGAGGAAATCTATATGGAGCGCATTCAACACACCTCACATTTACATTTACATTCAGGCATTTGGCAGTCATTCTTATCCAAAAGTGCTTTGAGAAAGACCTCACATATACAGTGGAACCTTGGATTGCGAGTAACTTGATCTGTGAGCGTTTTGCAAGACAAACAAAATTTTTAAATTAATTTTAACTTAATAAAGGAGCAATGTCTAGCTATACGAGTAGTATGCATGTGCTTTCTCTGCAGAGTATCACAACTAAGCCAATGATTCTTCTCTCTCGCATGCTACGAGATTATAGGTAATCGTCTCCCATGCTCGAAAAGACTTGACATGTTAAAAGGAGGGTGATGCTTGAAATCATTGTTCTTTCATTGTTAACCATGGTGACCTGCAAAGAAACGAGTGCAGCCATCATTGCGTTGCATAAAAATGGCTTCACAGGCAAGGATATTGTGGCTACTAAGATTGCACCTAAATCAACCATTTATAAGATCATCAAGAACTTCAGCAGGATTCAGCTGCGGGATCGGAGTGCCACCAGTGCAGAGCTTGCTCAGGAATGGCAGCAGGCAGGTGTGAGCGCATCTGCACACACAGTGAGGCGAAGACTTATGGAAGATGGCCTGGTGTCAAGAAGGAAAGAAGCCACTTCTCTCCAAAAAAAACATCAGGGAGAGCGAATGTATGGCGCCAAAAAGTATGGTGAATGGACTGCTGAGGACTGGGGCAAAGTCATATTCTCGGATGAAGTGTCTTTCCGATGGATTGGGGCATCTGGAAAAAGGCTTGTCTGGAGAAGAAAAGGGTGAGCGCTACCATCAGTCCTGTGTCATGCCAACAGTAAAGCATCCTGAGACCATTCATGTGTGGGGTTGCTTCTCATCCAAGGAAGTGGGTTCACTCACAATTTTGCCCAAAAACACAGCCATGAATAAAGAATGGTACCAAAACACCCTCCAATAGCAACTTCTTCCAACAATCCAACAACAGTTTGGTGAAGAACAATGCATTTTCCAGCACTATGGAGCACCGTGCCATAAGGCAAAAGTGATAACTAAGTGGCTCGGGGACCAAAACATTGAAATTTTAGGTCCATGGCCTGGAAACTTCCCAAATCTTAATCCCATTGAAAACTTGTGGTCAATTCTCAAGAGGTGGGTGGACAAACAAAAACCCACTAATTCTGACAAACTCCAAGAAGTGATTATGAAAGAATGGGTTGCTATCAGTCAGGATTTGGCCCAGAAGTTGATTGAGAGCATGCTCAGTCGAATTGCAGAGGTCCTGAAAAAGAAGGGCCAACAGTGCAAATACTGAGTCTTTGTATAAATGTCATGCAATTGTCGATAAAAGCCTTTGAAACGTATGAAGTGCTTGTAATTATATTTCAGTACATCACAGAAACAACTGAAACAAAAAAAAAAGCAGTTTATAAATAAAATATATTTCCTAAATAAAAGCAGTTTAGCAGCAAACTTTATGAAAACTAATATTTGTTTCATTCTCAAAACGTTTGGTCACGACTGTATATATATATATATATATATATATATATATATATATACACACACACACACAAACACACACACACTTGCTCAATTCCATTACTCATATACAGAGGTGGAAAGAATAATAAACTTTTGAACTTTTTGTACAAGTAAATGTTACTTCAGTGAAATTTTACTGAAGTACAAGTAAAGTAAAAATGTACTCAAGTAAAAGTAAAAAGTAGCTCATTAAAAATTTACTCAGAGTAAAAGTTACCGAGTTACTTTTTTTTCTTACAGCAGAGGTGGGATGAGGGATTCTAGTGTAATTCAAAAAAGACAAGCGGATATAAATCTCAAACTAGTTGTTTTTAATTGAAGCAACACCTTTGCATAATAAAGCTGTTGCCTTTCTTATGCATGAAATCAAAGTGGTCACTTAAATATGGTATGATGCATTGCGCCAGATAGCTGAGGGAAAAAAGAGCTCAGAGCCAAGAATGTTCAGCACAAAACCTTTATTATAATACAAAACATAAAGTAAATGTAAAGAAAAGGGATAAAAAATAGAGAGTTTTGTGGGTGAGCAGCACATCTGAGCTCGTAGCCCGTTCTCTCCTTCTCATGCACACACCTCCGCAGTGCACACACTGGGGGAGGGGTGGCAACTTTTAAAAGGGCAACATACATGCATAATGTGTTGTAAAAAGTAGTAATGGCCGTTACAATGGCCAGACGTTTACTTCATAAGAATTTGAAGGCATTTCACTTTCAGCTGGATCTGCAACACTGGCATCTGTTTTATTTGTCTCCATCGTTTTTGTGAATTTAGCACATTTGTTTTCCCCGCCCATCAATCAATCAGTGCAGTGGTTTCCAGGGTGCAATTTTCTCCCTTCTGCGTTGCATTATTTTGATTATTTTTCCTTTTTAAATCATTTATTTTTTTACTCAGTAGTGAATATGATTTTAAATGTAGCGAAGTACAATACTAACAGATTTTAAAAACTACTTTAAAAAGTACAAGTACACAAAAAAACTACTCAATTACAGTAACGCGAGTAAATGTAATACATTACTTTCCACCTCTGCTCATATAATCACTCAAACTATTAAAAAGAAAAATGGTTAAACACTTTAGTTCAGAATCTCATTCATGATCATTTTAATGAAAACATTAAATGTTTTTAAGGGTTGACATTATAGTTACAAGGTTGCACACAGTGTCACAGTATCCATTCCTTTTGATTGTAGATTATGGCATAAATGAGAAAAAAATCCCCACCTGGAATCTGTTTAATAATCTGTTTTAGTAAGTTGGAATGTTTGAAAAGTCAACAAGACCACAAATGGGAGGTAATCAAAGATTTAAATGAGAGATATAAAATAGTAATATATCAGTAGAAAGTTAACCTTCACACCTTTTCTCCTCTGAGTAAACCTCATGAGGTAGTCACCTGGAATGGTTTTCCAACAATATTAAAGGAGTTCCTAGAGGTGTTGCGTCCTTGTTGGCTGCTTTTCTTTCACTCTCTGGTATAACTCATCCATGCCAATTAGATTTAGTTCGGATGATTTTGGAGACCAGATCATCCGATGTAGCACTCCATGTCGCCAATTCTTGGACAAATAGCTCTTACATAACCTATTACTGTAGGTGTGTTTGGTGTCATTGTCTTGTTGGAAAATAAATGATGGTCCCACTAAGTGCACACCAGATGGAATGGTATGTCACTGAAAAATGCTGTGGTAGCCATGCTGATTAAATATGCTCTCAAATTTGACTAAGTCACCAACAGTGTCACCAGCAAAGCAACCCCACACTGTCACACCTCTTCCTCCATGCTTCATAGTGGAAACCAGACATTCAGTATCTGTCTATTCACCTTCTCTAGATCAAATTAAGACATGGAAGTTAGAACCAAAAATCTCATATTTGGACAACTCAAAGGATGTCCATTCCTGGTGTTTCTTTAGGTGGGCTCTAATCTGAGGAGATATATCTAAATATGTAGTTTCTGAAACTCATCATTCTAATAAACCTATCCTCTGCAGCAGAGGTAGCTCTTGGTCCTTCCTTCTTGCGACAGTAATCGTGAGAGCATGTTTCATTATAGCGTTTGGTGGTTTTGCCCACTGCACTTGGGCATATGTTCAAAGTTCTTCACATTTTTTTCTTCAGATTGTCTGACCTCCATTTCTTAAAGTAAGGATAGACTTTACTTGGGTGCTTCTTGCAATAATATGAATTTGTACAGTCGTTGTGATAACACTATCAGGGCTATTGACTCTGTACCCACCCTTTCTCTGCACAAGACAAATGATGGTTTTAAGCACATTAAGAAGGCAAGAAATGACACAGATTAACTCTTGACAAGGCACATGTGAATTGAAAACCACTCCAGGTGACTACATTGTGAATCTGATGAGAGAATGCCACGCATGTGGTAAACTGTATTCAAAACTAAATGTGGCTACTTTGGACGGTATAAAACACAAAATATATTATTGGTTGTTTGAGGCGTTTTTGTTTAATACGTGTTCCTTCACAATTTGGATCTCTTCAGTATCAATGTACACTGTCGGAAAGGATAAAAATAAAGAACAACCACTGAATGAGAAAGTGTGTGTCGAAACTTTTGACTGTTGTCATTAATTTTGATCAATTTGCTCCCTGTTCATTTAAACAGCCCGTATTACATTGCACAGCCTCAGGAAATGTGAGTGAGCGAGCGAGCGCAGCGGTGCGCGTCCCCGTTGTTTGAGCACGCGACGCGCGCGTGTGTGTCTAAGATAGATAGAGAGAGAGGGGGGGCGGGGGGGGGGGGGGGGGAGCGAAGGAGATTCAGTTTCGAGGTGCCGAAGAGGACGGGTCCCCAGGCGGTAAGTTTTTCTATTTTAAAATGAGATAGTATATGGTAAAGACTTTACCTGTTGAATGTAGAGTTGCTAGAGATGACCAGTCTGGGTATGTGCTTTTTATGAATACGCGTACACACGCATTATCATCTTCATTATCATGCAGGTTTTGGAACTCGCTCTCAAACTCCGTTCCGCTCTGGTGCGCTGATATTGTACGACATGTACCGATTCATCACAAATGATCAAACGCAGTCAGTGTTTTATATTCTCTTGCTGCTGTGTTAGTTTTACTTCATCTGGACATGTTGTTAAGAGGAAACGTAACGTTCCGAAACAACAGTATGATAGAGTGGCCACGCATATTCATTCTGTCATCACTTTGATCACGAATGGTGAAGAAATCTGTGCTGTCAGAAAGTATTGAAAGCTTTTATGTTCAACCATGTTATGTTGAGGCTTTGGAATTGTTATTATTTCTATTATACTGGTAAGCTATACGTATTTAAAGCGTTATTTCTAGGCGACGAGAGCTCTTTTTTAATGGATTGTGCAGTGATTAACAATCTCCTTATCCACTCCTCCAGGTCAGGCTTATTTAAATGAGCTCACTATCCAATCACTTTAACAGAGAGGAAGGATTTCTTCCGCCCATCCGTCTGTTGCCCTGAGCATCTTTCTATTACATGACTGTTATTCTGTGTAGGGATTCACTATATAAACACTGTATACAGGTATTGCAGCTCTTTTCACTGCTAATATGTGGTCTATGTGGTCTTGTGACGTGATTGTGTAGTCCTTAAAGCAAGCATTTTATTCACTATTTGTTTTGCTGTTTTGATAAAAAAAAAAACATATATAGGGCTCAGGATTGGGCAAAGTGACATTATTTTCATCACAAAAAAATTAGATTTTTGGTATATTGAACTGAATTTTTTTTTTTTCATTTCAACCAACTACCCAAACATGACTGAGCAAAAAAAAGTAATCAATGGGTCACACAGGCAAAGAAATAGCACAGATGCCACTTTTAAGTGATTATGAGTTTTAAGGGATTGAGTTTAAGATTTAAGGGTTTTAAGAGATGATAAGGTAGTCACTGAATCAGGCAGCGTTAAAAGACTTGTAGCTGACTGACAATGCAGTAGCAATCCAAAGAAATGTTTTTTGTTTAAGTCCAAATGGTGACTTTATTATTGGCCAAACAATAAAAAATATTTTTTTTTTTCATAAGATATTCTACATATTTGTGTACTGATTAATCAACAAAGTAAATGAAGCAACTTGTTGGTCAGTTGGAAGGGGCATGTGAGCCCAGTGCTTCTGGTGTTAACAATTTAAGTGCACTCAGAATGGGACTTAGACAAATTATTTACACTACAACATGGACAATGTAATTAATCATTGTTATTTTAAATGATGCTGTCATTTTTTGATAAACTACACTACCAGTCAAAAGTTTGGACACACCTTCTAAGTCATGGTGTCACACCTTCAACACCTTTAATTATGTTTCCTGATTTTTTATTTCTTTCTATATTGTAAAACAATGCTGAAGATATCCAAAATACACAATAAACTCCTTTGATAGTGAGATGTGTCTGCTACTTATGCCCTGTGAAGTCCTCATAATGACTCTAATCTAATTGGTGATTTTGGAGGCTGGTACTGTAACTCTAAATGAATATCTCTGCTGCAGCAGAGGTACGTTTTGTTTTTTCTTTCCTGGTCTTCGTGAGAGTTTCGTCATGGGTTTTGGAAATGCTCTTGTGTCCAAACTTTAGACTGGTATTGTATATTTGAATAAAATCATTTATTTTTCCTCTCATTTAGGTAGTCATAGGTTCAGTAGCACAATTGCCATAATGCTTCTAGTTTTGTGTTCACTTGGTTTCTATCTGGGAGATGACAAAAAATATCTTTATAGACAGCAAACTCAAATGTGAATTCCAAAAAAATCACAATCCATGTGAAACCCACATAGATTAAATTGTAACTTGTAAAAAGACATGGTCTATTCAAGTATGACTGTTTTGAAGTTGTGTGTTTTTTTTGTGTTTTTTTTTTATACAATGAAATATAATTAGTGCTGCCTAATAATTTGACCCTTCTTAAATGGCGACTTTTCTGGCCAGGCAGTGTACTGTTCCTTGTTAGTTACAGCCTGTGGTACTCGTATTGCTCCAACAAGCTATAAAAACTTGAAGTTTTCTCAGACTTGTTTTGGATATGTCTTAAAAGCAGCTCTGATTATAAAGAGTCTCTTGCAGTAGGGTGGGATGTGTGTTTCAGTTGGGTATATAACATTTTATCGGAAAATGTTTCAAGTCCCAGGTGCTATTGTGGATTGCAGAAGAATCATCTCTAACCATCCTGGGAAAACTTCTTGATGTAACGATCCTCGTTTTTTTAAACCACCCATATCTACTGTACAGTGATAGGCTCTAAAAAGTGTATTTCATCCAAAATGGTTAGACACTGATTTGTAGTCTAGGCTTACCTGTGCTGAAGCCCCGGGGCCTACGAAAGATAAGAGGTCTATCATGAGCTAATAAAAGAGATAATATTGTTTTGTTATTTGTCAAACTAGAGCTTGTTTACTTATGAAAAATATAAGCTGGCCTCTCTGCCTTGGTAGTGCAGTACAAGAATCAGAGAAGACTCTCCTCCAGAATCCATTTCAAGCACAAGCTTGCTAATGGGGAGTATCTGCCTCGAGAGTTGCTCTGTTATTCAGCATCGCAAGGTAATGTGTTTTACTTTGCATGCAAAATTTTTGGTGAGAGCTAGAAAAGTCACCATTTGCCAGTGAAGGTTACTCTAATTGGAAGTATTATTGTACATGAAAGCAGTTACATTCACTGAAAAGCCAGGATTGCTCACATCAATTAGACAGCTAACCGCAGGATACTAGACTCAGAACTAAAAATGCAGTTTAATGAGGCGTGTGAATATCGGACACAGGTTCTACAAAGGGTTGTTACTGTAGTAAAGTATTTGGCAGAGAGACGACTTGATTTTGTGGCTGATAGCCACAGGTTTGGAAACACCAACTATTTGGGTACCATGGAATTGATCAGATTTCTTTATTCTTTTTTTTTATAAGACCATATTACCAAACAATTTAAACACTGGCAGGGAAACCCTTACAACCTCCTCTCCCGGAATGTGTGTGAAGATTTAATGTCCCTAGTTTTCTTTTGATTCTGTAAAACTTCTTCGTAATCAGGACCATTGTTAAAAGTGCTATATATACTGTATATGTGTATATATGAAATTGAATTCAATTGAATTAGCATAGTGAAACTTGCTACGTATTTCAGTGTGGACTTCACACCACATATACCAAACAAGTGGGCCATCTGACTTTTTGCAGTATGTATCACCAGAGGGTTATATGGAGGAGGAAGGTTTTTTTTTGTTTGTTTTTTTTTTGTCGCCCAATGGAAGCCACACTAGAGAACAGACATTCAATTCAGTTGTTAGTGTTGTTGGAGAGATGAGCATTGCCATTAATATCTGTAGAGAATAGTGCAATAATAATGCCAGAATCATGATGTTGGACACCTACAAAGACCTTCAGGCCTGCATCAAAGGGTTCAACCCACTTGCAGAGTGAGTATCCTGTGGCCCAAATATATTTGGTGGGGGTTAACAGTGTGATGTCCACTGAGCATGACATTCTTTGTGAGTTGAATTTTAAGGACATAATTAAGGCCTCTTCTACAAAGAACACGAAAGCGAAAGCACTTAGATAAGCACGTAAGACAGTGCTCTGCCAGTGCAGGATTTAAATTGTCATTGACTGAATGTATTTTCAGTTTTGTGCTTTTTTTTTCTTTTTACTTTTTGTCAAAGTGAACTTAATTCTATCAGATGATTAAAGCATTGTTACAGCTTAAGGATAATTACAGAATAGAAACTTTAAAAACACTGTGTTACATGATGGTCAGTGCATGCTGTTGCAGCCAAAGCCCTGTGTCAGAATTATGTTGGTATGCAGCAGTCATTACTCATCTTTGCTGATGATTTTCAGCACAAGAAAGGAGGCCAGTGTACTGGGCAAAAAGATGAATAACCTGGAAGTTTCATTAATGTGCAAAATGTGGAATGCTATTGTCCAGTGTTTCAAACATACACTCAATGAAAAAGAAAAAGAAAGAGAAAGGCTACCAAGTTTGAGTGTGAGCTGTAGATGCTTCAGATGCGTGAAGAATTTGGATTTTAAAACAGATTCCACTCGATTTTCACTCAAGCTCTTTGCTCATCAGCATTAAGCCTTGAGAAGAAATTCCACAGTAACTTGGTAGAGCACTGTGGTGAAAGTAGTACAGTTCAGCAAGTTTGTACAGAATGTTAATGTGGTTACTGAAAGTATTAAGAAAAAGAAAACTCTGTACAGTGTTTCCTAACACAGATGTAGCTGATTATCCAATTGACCAATATGAGCTGAGAGCGTTCCTTCCCTAAACTGGCCTTGGTGAAATATTGACTGTGATCTAGCATGCAGCTAGACTAAATCAGAGTCACACTGATGTCCACCGAGCATGACATGTTTTGTGAGTGGAACACCAGATGAAAGTAGACAAGCACATAAGACAATGCTCTATTTATTGTTTTCCAGTAGCTTGTTCAGGATTTAAATTGTTGTCATTGCACATTGTTTTCCTTAGGAACACTTAGGTGATATAATCTAGATTGATTATTCTGCTACAGTATAGTGTAAATCTTATGTAAATACCGATCAGTGTCATCTACAGTGTCTTGGCATTTAGACCATATGTTGCTGTCCATGGTGCTAAATTATGTACAGTATATACTGTATATATGTGTGTGTGTGTGTGTGTGTGTGTGTGTGTGTGTGTTCCAGCCAAGGCCAAAGAAGCAGCTATAACTTAGATTTGTTGTTTATAACAAATAATTACTATAATTATGTAATAAGTATTGCAAACACGTTTTCTTTTGGAGGAATGAGGGTGATTTCTTTGGTGCCCCTCTAAGCGCTTGAACACAAATGCATGTCATAATGACAGCAAACACTTAATAAAATTGCCAAATTGGATTTGTCTAAAGGGAAACTATATAAATAGTTATAGCAACTATATGACTTTATACCTTTATTAAATTTGCCAGCCACTTTGTTAGTATGGAATTTAAATGCACAACTATAAGCGTGTTTTAAAAAAAAAAGTACAACTGCATCTGTTGAATTGTGGAATAAACTGACGAATGAAGGTGTGAGATCGGGTTTATTAAATAGATTTCATTTGCACACTCATAATTGCTGTTTAAAAATGTACAGCCCCATCTGTTTAATTTTGAGATGAACTAATGATTTTTTCAAGGTACTTTTTATAGTATAAGGGCGTTTTCCATTTAAAATTCAAATTAGTATATCTTCCTCTTCCATGGACCAATTGCGATGAAGCAAATCCTGTATGTTACCTCAAGCTCGGCCAAATACACCTGTGAAAACGTATTAAAATTTCTTTAGTAGTTTTTACATGATGCGTGTACAAACAAACAGAGAAACAGACAGACAGACAAAAATTCCTAAAACCATCTTGATGTGTTTTTGATGTGATTACTCACCTTCGTCCCCCCAAATAATTATTTCTGCAAATATCTTCATTGTACAGACATGCCAAATTTACAGTTTCATTATATAAATAGTATATACACACGTGGACAAAATTGTTGGTACCCTTCGGTCAATGAAAGAAAAACTCACAATGGTCACATAAATAACTTTAATCTGACAAAAGTAATAATAAATAAGAATTCTATGAATGTTAACCAATGAAAGTCAGACATTGCTTTTCAACCATGCTTCAACGGAATTATAAAAAAAAATGAACTCATGGAACAGGCCTGGGCAAAAATGATGGTACACCTAACTTAATAGTTTGTTGCACAACCTTTTGAGGCAATCACTGCAATCAAACAATTCCTGTAACTGTCAATGAGACTTCTGCACCTCTCTGCAGGTATTTTGGCCCACTCCTCATGAGCAAGCTGCTCCAGTTGTTTCCGGTTTGAAGGGTGCCTTTTCCAGACAGCATGTTTCAGCTCCTTCCAAAGATGCTCAATAGGATTGAGGTCAGGGCTCATAGAAGGCCACTTTAGAATAGTCCAATGTTTTCCTCTTAGCCATTCTTGGGTGTTTTTAGCTGTGTGTTTTGGGTCATTGTCCTCTTGCAAGACCCATGACCTGCGACTGAGACCCAGCTTTCTGACACTGGCCAGCACATTTCTCTCTAGAATCCCTTGATAGTCTTGAGATTTCATTGTACCCTGTACAGATTCAAGACACCCTGTGCCAGATGCAGCAAAGCAGCCCCAGAACATAACAGAGCCTCCTCCATGTTTCACAGTAAGGACAGTGTTCTTTTCTTGATATGCTTCATTTTTCAGTCTGTGAACATAGAGCTGGTGTGCCTTGGCAAAAAGTTCAATTTTTGTCTCATCTGTCCATAGGACATTCTCCCAGAAGCTTTGTGGCTTGTCAACATGTAGTTTGGCATATTCCAGTCTGGCTTTTTTATGATTTGTTTTCAAATTGTCGTCTCCCATGTAGTCCACTTTGGCTCAAACAACGACGGATAGTGCGATCTGACACTGATGTTCCTTGAGCATGAAGTTCACCTTGGATCTCTTTAGAAGTCTTTCTGGGCTCTTTTGTTACCATTCGGATTATCCGTCTCTTTGATTTGTCATCAATTTTTCTCCTGCGGCCACGTCCAGGGAGGTTGGCTACAGTCCCATGGATCTTAAATTTCTGAATAATATGTGCAACTGTAGTCACAGGAACATCTAGCTGCTTGGAGATGGTCTTATAGCCTTTACCTTTAACATGCTTGTCTATAATTTTCTTTCGAATCTCCTGAGACAACTCTTTCCTTCGCTTCCTCTGGTCCATGTTGAGTGTGGTACATACCATGTCACCAAACAACACAGTGACTACCTGGAGCCCTATATATAGGCCCACTGACTGATTACAAGATTGTAGACACCTGTGATGCTAATTAGTGGACACACTCTGAATTATTATGTCCCTTTAGTCACATTATTTTCAGTATTTTCTAGGGGTACGATCATTTTTGTCCAGGCCTGTTCCATGAGTTTATTTTTTTAAATAATTCTGTTGAAGCATGGTTGAAAAGCAATGTCTGACTTTCATTGGTTAACATTCTTAGAATTTTTTAAAATTATTACTTTTGTCAGATTAAAGTTATTTATGTGACCATTGTGAGTTTTTCTTTCATTGACCGAAGGGAACCAACAATTTTGTCCACGTGTGTTGAGAAGTATAAATCTTTAGACGCTTATAACGATGTCCTGAGTGATCATGTACAAGAATTTAAATAGTAGTTTTACAGGCACAGTTATTCGTTTGTGATGTACCGACTTCTTCACTGTAAATGCTTGGTTTTTATATTAGCTAGGTAACTCAGGAACACTCATTAATGTACCTATTTATATAAACACATATTTTCTTTAGTCTGTGTTAAAATACAAGCCCGTAAACATGCTAGCCTTTCTTAAAAATGCTCAGGAATACTTTTGTTTCCACATGAGCTCTGTCTATAAAATAATGTTGACATGATTACGTACTAACAGCAAAGTAGTCTATACAATAGCCCAGAAAACCAAGAGAACCACTAAACATAATAGAAACTCAGATATCAAATATACGGGATATGATTGAGAAGATGAATGGCATAAGAAGTAACTTCAAAATTTCGTTATACATAGTCTCATACAGTAGCTATGTAACATGCCACATGACCTTGTTGACATGGTGACTGACCACTGACTATGGAGACTGACCACTGTTTGTTTCTGTAAATATTTAAAATTTTGTAAAACTGCTTTGCAATAATGACCATTGTTAACAGTGTTATATAAATAAAAAATAATTAAATTAATTAATTGCAGCTTTAGGAGAAGAGTCCAGCCAGGTTGGTTCCTTGCTTTTTTATTGTGACGCTGGTGCTAAATTAAATGAATGGAAGACCGCCACTGATTCAAATTTAAATTGGATTGCGTTGGAAAACCGGACACGTTCTGTTATTTCTGGATATTCCAAAAAAATGTAACTTTTTAAATTAAAAAATATTTGACCAATGTTGTTTTTTTGCCGTACAAATTGGCATGAACATATGTTTCACCATGTTTTAATTTGATAAAATTTTTATTAAGTAAAATATTTAATCTAAATAATGCCTGTTAGTCTACAAGATGCTTTTTTTTTGGCATAAGGATGGTTCGACTCACCGGAAGTCACAGCCCTGCCAGCATTGACTTTTCTCAGCAATTTGTGCTTCATTAGCTTTTCTGTGGGATGGGACTAGACAGACTGGCGTTTAGTCTCTGTCGACATACAGTGGTGTGAAAAAGTGTTTGCCCCTTGATTTCTTTTTTTTTTTTGCATGTTTGTCACACTTTAATGTTTCAGATCATTAAACTAATTTAAATATTAGGAAAGATAACACAAGTAAGCACATCATGCATGTTTTAAAATGTAGGTTTTTATTATTAAGGGAAAACAAAATCCAAATTGACATAGCCCTGTGTGAAAGTGTTTGCCCTCCCTGTTAAAACATAACTTTACTCTGGTTTATCACACCTGAGTTCAATTTCTCAAGCCACACCCAGGCCTGATTACTGTATATTGATAAACATTATTATTCAATTCACCTCTTGGTGGTGGAATTATACACGAATTTGTGGCTGATTAGTGTACAATATATTATATAGTGTTTATACATGTAGTACAGGGTGAGTATGTATATTAAGATATACCTTTATTCATCCCACATATTAATGAGTCTTTTTACAATAATTGTTTCTTTAATTGTTGACTTATAACATTACTGCTGTGTTCGCTCCCATTATTAAAACTAAAAACTAATTAACACAAGCCACATATACTGTAACTGATGCACTGTGTAAAAACACATCAAGAACTGAACTAGAACGAGCAGCCTTATTACTTAAAAAATATTCTAACTACTGTGCTGAAATTATTGCTACTCATACTGTAGGTTTAATTTATTTGGGATCCCCCCTCCCCCTTTTTTTTAGGACTCTTTAAACTTTAGTTCAGGCATAAGCCCTGGCCTGCTCTGATATGTTAATGAGCTAAATATTTGTGTATATTATCAAATTAACATTATTAACTAATATTTATACACAGATCAGAACAGTCTCCAAAAGTAAACGTTACAATTTAAAATCACAAGTTATAATTTACATATAAAGTGGGCTGCCCCAGTGTCTGAGTTGCACAACCAAAGCAGCCCAATGGTTAATAAAAACAACCTCAAAACCAGTTCACATAAAAATGCAATATTCCACCTATTTTACATGTATGTACAAATATAATCTAATTATTATTCATATAATGTCAAATGTAATTAAAAAATAAAATCTCTCTCTCTGACTCTCTCTCTCTCCAGGTTATATACCAGATGGCCTGAGATCTGTCACATATCTCCACAGCAACGAAAAAGAAGAAAGACATGTACGCTGCTGTGACACTCGTCCTCTCCTGCCACTAACTTGAAATAAGACAGTATGATGCAGTTGCCTTTAGGCCTGTCACAGTGTTGACAGAAAAATCCACAGACAAAAAATGTGTTTATTATGGTGAAATCATCCGGCCAAGGTAGATCTGATTAGAGCACTCAAATTTTCAGTTAGTCTGATGGTTGTAAGCATTACAAGCTTTTAAATGACAACATGATTCCTTGTGACAACATTGTAGTACGAAAGAAGGATACAAACAAGTGAACAAGTTTAAAGTTTGAGGTGGTTACTCTGCTAGTTAAAAAACATGTATAGTAGTGTTCAATCAGTTGGGCATGCTGAGGCTAGTCCTCTGCATTCTCCCCATCTCCATTCTTCTCCTAGAATAGACCGACATCAGGTAAATTCTGGAGGAAGAGGCAGCGAGTGCACAGGTAGTAGAAAGACCCTTTCTATGGAGAACATACAATCCTTCAATGCTGCATATGCATCTGGCCCTTTTTACATGAGTGATCATGAGGCTTTAGCCTCTCCTGCCTACCCCAAAGGCACAATGACATTGGGCCGCACCACAAGCCGAGGGAAAGCTGCACTTATGGGCAGTAGTAATAACATCAGCTCGTCCTTAAGGCATCTTCATTTAGATTCAGTGGCATATCGAGATCACGGAAACATGCACCTCCTCTCACAGCAACAGTGGCCTTCTTCACCACTGTTGAGACAAGCTGTGCAAAGTGTGGCCAGAAGAGAAGGAAATCCCCTGATAGAAAATCTAAGGGAATTTCAAATAAATAATGCCATGTTCCGGAGAGAGCAAGATGTGAGAGACAGCACAGTCGGCAATATGAAAACCTTATGGAGTCCTGAATTAAAAAAGAAGCAAGGCACGAAAAAAGAGAGTGTGGCAAAGACATCCATGGTGAAGGACAAGATGAGTGTAATCAAGGATAAGAACCAGGTAAGAATCTAGAAAGTTGCAAGTTGATAGATTTATTATTATTATTATTATTAAATACAGAAAAACTCTTTCAACTAATAAAAAACATCAGGGTTTATATGAATCCTACATGGTGATTATTTGCAGAAATATGTTCTAATACAGTTGTTTTCAACTCCAGTCATGGGAACCCTTGCAAACGTACAGCGGTACGTTGATACTTAGTCAGAAAAACTGTGCATTTCGTATTACTGTTATGCCCCATTGTCGTGCACCAATCTGACTATGACAAACAGCAAACCTGCTGCTCAATAATATCCATAATGCGACCACCACCTAACTCGAACCCTAACCCTTGCTTCAATCTTGACTTCATCAGATCATGGAATAATGTTTTTCATGATTGCTGGTTTATGACAGTTAAAAGTGTAGAAACATCTGAAGAATGATCAATAGAAACAATTTGTATATTTAATACATTGACATTCTTTTTTCATTCCAAATAATTTCTTGCAGAATAATGAAAGAGATGACAAAGCTGTGAAAATTATGGAAAAAGTAAAGTTTGCATACATTTTGAATACATTTCATCAGATTTTTTCCCTCATCTTTTTTTTGTAGCATTCTACAGTAATAATCAGTTAAACACATCTGAACACAAAAATTACAGAAAGGTAGAACTCACAGTATTTCCAGCCATCTATGTAATTAACATGTCCATGAGTTTCCTCAGGGTTTTCTCATTTTCTCCAAAGTCTACTTCCAAAAACATGCCAGTAGTTTTTGTAGACTGACTAGGCTAAATTGTTTGCTCACAGTGTATTAACTTGTACAGTATGTGCTCACCTCCTATCTACTGTTCCTGTACTAGACTATGAAATTAAAGTGACATTGCCCAGGATGAAGCAGTTGTTGAAGATAAATGAATGAATTAAATAAATAGTGCTGAAGTCAGATAACATTCAAAAGATTACATAATCAGTTTTTTTCAGTGATTATTTTGCTCCTATGAAGTGTCGCCTTAATAACCTGTCTTGATTTAAAGGTGGGTTTAGTAAATCTCAACTTGGGATTTACTGAATTTTTTGGGTGATTCAGATTAAACACACATGATTTGAATGAATTGATTCGAACAAACTAAAACATGAAACTCTATGTGGTATTACATTTGCAATTAAGTACACAATAAAACTGTCAAAACATTGTAGTGTCATAGCTAGAGTGGGTTTAATATGTTAGTATTGCCAGAGACCAGATGCAACACCAAATCACATTTTCCACTCTAAGCTTCAGTATTTGGTTCGATTTTTGGTGTTTCTAAACTCCTTACACTTCATTTCCATACTGACAATAGTTTAATCATTTTGCATTGCTTTTCACGGACTTGCTGAATAATAAGGCTTACGTTCTGGAAATGCAAAGAAGTTAACAAGAGTTTAACAAGTCTGAACTCTAACTGCTCTGAGTTAAATAGGCACATTGCATTTCTCTGATAGCAGCTGATGCCAAGTTGCATGTTCTCTTTGTAAGTTGCCATGGCAATTATGTCCTGCATCCTGGTATTTTACTGGCATTCTTTTAGTAAAGAACTTTAAACTGTAATTGGTATGTAGTTTTCTACTGAGGTGTGGGTGGCTTGATGACTGTAGTGTAATTTTGTCTTTCTTTCTGCAAACAACTAGCTATTTTCTTGTTGCATGAGGCAGCCATAATAGGTACATTTCCACCAGTTCACCCCAGGACAGACATGGAGTAAGCATCCCCAAGATGTCAGTAACTGTTTTAGTTGTGTACTAATATTATATATTGGAAATAAAATTGTACACACCACTGTACAATGGCAAAAGAATGACAATAAAATAAATCATGTGAGATCTTTTCCCATACAAATAAAATAAAAAGCATTTAAAACTTTTTATGGCAAGGGGAAAAGCATATTATTTGGTTTCAAGTCTTTCAGAATTCTGAAATTATTTTACATTGCCTGGCCAAACAAACGTTGTGCACTCTAATATTTCATTAGACAACCTTAAGGTTTGTATAAAGTGTGCTTTCACCTTGCCTTTTTTGATAACCTTTTGCCACAGGTCACAAGAGGTATTTCGGTGGGAAAACCTGCAATATGTTTTTGATTATTTACTTTTTTTTTTTGTGAGATCTTGTTCTGAGGACAGAAGAATTGAACCACTTCCTAAAGTCTTCTTGAGCAAATCCCGAAGACTATCAGTGGGGATAAGGTCAGGACTATCCACTTGGCCACTTAATCTGTAAAAATGTTACCTTATGCTCTCAGAAACCCTCTGGTCATTCAGTACCTTCAGATAGCCTGCAGACGTCATGTCATTGTCACATAACGTTGCTGATCCTAGACCTGACCAATTAAAGCAACTGCAGATCATAACACTGCCTCCTGAAGCTTTTTTGCTTCTCCAATCTTTATGCGCCCAAGCAAGTTGAGGACTTTTTTCTGATAAACTTCACTAACAAGTGTTTTTATAACCACACAGATGTTTAGTCCAAATCACAGTGAGTGTGGAAAGCCTTTTTATTTTACTATTAAACATAGCTGTGATTTCTATTGTCCGTTTTTTATAATGCAGCTTCATTGTTTAAGTCAACTCCAATCATGAAATATGAAACATTGTAATATAAAGGGTATGAGTAATTATAGACATATACAGGGGTTGGACAATGAAACTGAAACACTGACCAATTTAGTGACCAATTTTTCCATCAGTCCATCAGTAAGAGCAGAGTGTGAAGGTTTAATTAGCAGAGTAATAGCACAGTTTTGCTTAAAATATTGCAATGCATACAACATTATGGGTGACGTATCAGAGTTCAAAAGAGGACAAATTGTTGGTGCGCATGTCGCTGGCGCATCTGTGGTCAAGACAGCAAATCTTTGTGATGGATCAAGAGCCACGGAATCCAAGGTAATGTCAGCATACCACTAAGAAGGACGAACCACATCTAACAGGAGTAACTGTGGACGCAAGAGGAAGCTATCTGAAAGGGATGTCCGGGTGTTAACCCGGATTGTATCCAAAAAACATAAAACCACAGCTGCCCTACTCACTGCAGAATTAAATGAGCACCTCAACTCTCCAATTTCCATCAAAACTGATCGTCGGGAGCTCCACAGGGTCAATGTACATGGTCGGGCTGCTTTAGCCAAACCTTGGGCATTCGTGCCAAACGTCAGTTTTAATGGTGCCAGCAGCGAAAATCTTGGGCTGTGGTCAATGTGAAACATGTATTGTTCTCTGATGAGTCCACCTTCACTGTCTTTACCACATCTGGGAGAGTTATGGTGTGGAGAAGCCCAAGAAGCGTACCACCCAGTCTGTTGCATGCCTAGAGTAAAGCGTGTGGGCGCATGAGTGATGGTTTGGGCTGCAATATCATGGCATTCCCTAGGCCCAATACTTGTGTTAAATGGGTGCGTCACTGCTAAGGACTACCGAACCATTCTGGAGGACCATGTGTGCCCAGGAAACGTTTTTTACTCCACCAGCATCACGTAGTGACCTGGCCACTATTCTGCAAGAAGAATGGATCAAAATCCCTCTGGCCACTGTGCAGTACTTGTACTGTATTTGTCATTCCCAAGACGAATTGATGCTCTATTGCCTGCAAAAGGAGGCGCTACACCATACTAACGAATTATTGTACACTGTAAACTCTAATGCTCAAAGTAATTAAACATATTGAGTACATAAATAATTACAATTAGTTCAAATTAATAGACCTTGATGAGTATTTATAACATTTTGGTATTTATGAGTTTGTAGAAATTACACTTTTCAAGTTAGCTGAACAAATTTGATATTTTAAGCAACTGTAAGTACTTACTGTAAGTAACAGTAACTGTCACCTTAAAGTTCCACCAACTTAACATCTTTCAGCCTAGCGATTTTGTGTCTAATGTCATCAGGGCAATAGGGCACTGGTGGCTCAGTGGTACTGTAGGTGTTTCACCTTGCATGCAAAAGGCCCGGGTTTGATTCCCAACAACTGAATGAAGTGTCTGTCCCAAGCCCAGATAAAATGGGAGTGCTGCGTCAGGAAGGGCATCTGGCGTAAAACCTCTTCCAAGCTTGTGTGCAAACTGGATTGTCTGTTGTGGCGACCTATTGCTGGGAGCAGCCAATAGACCAACAATTTATTTGATTTGCAACAACTAAAAAAATTACAGTTGCTATTAAAAAGTATGAGTTAGGCTACTCAATAATGCAAGTAAAGAACAATTAATATGAATGAGTACAACAAACTGAAAAACTGAGAGTTCTGTTACTTGAAATTGGAAACATCATTACTTAAAAAATTTTATGTAACTTTTTGATTTTTTTTAGTTTTGCCAACTTATCCGGGTTTACAGTGTAGTCTAAACCAGGTGATTCAGTTTCATTGACCAACCCCTCTATTTGTCAACATATATTTAAAAATAAAAACCCATGAAATGTCATATTCCTTGAAATATCACATTGTTATTTCTTCAGTTATTTGTCACATATTAAATATGTAAGTATTAAGAAAGAAGAAAGAAAGAGGAGTAAAGCTCCTTCATCGAAGAAGACAACTCAAAAACACTACAAAAATATCAAAAGTATGAATAATTTTGAGCATATATGCTACAGTAAATGTATTTGTATATAGTATAGTATTTTTGTCACCTGGTTTAGACTACACTGTAAACCCGGATAAGTTGGCAAAACTAAAAAAAATCAAAAAGTTACATTTTTTTTTTTTTACTTATGGACATACGTAGATGACGTATAAATACATGATAAATGGATGAGTGGTTTATTAATTCCAAAGGGGAATTAGATAATGCCCCAACCCACATACTTATAATGACGTTAGCATTGCATGAGCGCTCCACTCTAATCAACTCCTATCTTACTCTTTTCTTATCTACTCTGGCCTTTCCTCTCGCTCTTTCTCTCACGCACACACGCACACACACCAATTCTTACTCCCTCCTGGTGTTTTATGTGCCAGCAGCAGCACACCAAAGCATGAACTTCATTTTAATGTATAAAACCATTCAGGAATACAGTAATGCAATATATTGATAGAAATTGATAAATCTCATAATTTTGTTTCCATAAACTATTTTATCTGTCTCCAAAGCAGTTACAGTATCATAGGTATCATAAGCACTGAATGACTTGCATCTGTGTGTGCATTCTTACCTTCAAAGTCTTGCCTCTAGCCACAAATACATAATAATCCAAATCATGTGGTCTTGATAACATAGAAGGAGTCCAGACAATTTAATTAACCATGACTTTTGATTGAAAGTAAGTGACTACCTGTAAAATATTGAACAACTGTTGAAACGCAGAGAAACCTAAAATATAATATAAACATAAAAGCTCTCATTTTTTTGTATTGTAATAAACTTTTGTCCATAGAAGGACAACAACTGTTGCTGTAAATTACTGTAGTTGGTTAGCTGGTAAAATATGTAACTTTTAGCAATGGATCAGATACACTAGATGACAAATGAACAAAAAAATTCTCCATTCTAGCATCTGTTATTCTAGAATAGCAAAGCGTCTGTTATTATATAGCAATTTTTATATAGTCTTTGATATATACGTTGATATATAATAACAGATGCTTTGCTAGAATAACAGATGCTTTGCTATATAATAACAGATGCTTTGCTATTAGCTGGTCATGACCATAGCCCTATATGGTACAAATTAAAGTACTCCCTTAATTTGGGTACATCATTTCAGGCAAAACTTTATAAAAAGGGGGAGGGGCAGTTTAAAAGACCTATGGGCATCTTTGCAAAATGCACGGGTATACATTTTTATAAAATTTGCTCACAAAATAGCAGCAAAGTTCAACTAAATGTTCCATACACGTCCCATGCATGCCCAAACCATGACAATACCTCAACCGTACTTGACTAGAAAGCTCATATGTTTTGGATAATGAGCAGATATTTTGTGTCCATCATTTAAATTCAAATTCAAATTCAAATTTTATTTGTCACATACACAGTCATACACAGTACGATATGCAGTGAAATGCTTAGGCGACTGCCCGTGACCTTAGAATAAAAGACTATTTAAGACTATTTACACGAAAAGAATATAACAAAGAACGTAGCAATAGATTCAACTAAGAATAAAATAATAAAATATATGTACAGTAAAAATATACAATAAGAAAAATATAAGAAAATAAAAATATAAGAAAAATATAAGAGAATAAGAGAAACCTGGGTGAAAATGTAGAAAAATATATATCTGATATAAGAAATATAAGAAAGCCTAGGTGTACCTTTGTGTACAGTATGGAAAAATATGGAATATAAATAGAGATGTCCAGGGGGTGTGCAAGTATGCTATAAAGTGTTTTGTACTTAAAGTGACTTGTGCTATAGAATAAATAGTAATGTAGTGTGAAGGGTGTGCAATTATTGTCCCAAGAGTCCAGAGAGTAGTGTAATGTAGTGTAGTGTGAAGGGTGTGCAATTATTGTCCCGAGAGTCCAGAGAGAGTGCAAGAAGCATGAGTGTGGGTGTGTACAGTCAGTACTGTTTGGTGTGCTGGTTGAGAGACCGTATCGCCTGCGGGTAGAAGCTCCTCTTCAGTCTCTCTGTATTGGTCTTCAGGGAGCGGAATCGCTTTCCTGACCTCAACAGAGAGAACAGTCTATTATTGGGGTGGCTGAGGTCCTTCACTATCTTCCTGGCCTTGGTCCAGCATCGCTTGTTGTAGATTGAATGCAGGTCAGGGAGCTCGGTGTGGATGATGCGCTCAGCTGATCGCACAACCCTCTGTAGAGCTTGTCTGTCCTGCAACGTGCTGTTCCCGAACCAGGTCGAGATGTTTCCCGTCAGGATGCTCTCTATGGTGCAGGAGTAAAAGTTCCTGATCACCTTGGAGGGCAGTCTAAAGTCTCTCAAGCGCCTGAGGTGGTAGAGACGCTGTCGGGCCTTCTTCACCACGGTGTTGATGTGACAGGACCATGACAGGTCCTGCTTGATGTGGACACCGAGGTATCTGAAACTGTCTACTCTCTCCACTGGGCTGTTGTTGATGACAGGGGTCTAGTCTACTTCCAACTCCTTCGTCTTGCTGACGTTTAGAAGGAGATTGTTCCTCTGGCACCAGTGTTCCAGATTCCCAATCTCCTCCAGGTAGGCCGTCTCATCATTGTCAGTGATCAGGCCCACCACGACGGTGTCATCAGCGAACTTGATGATGGTGGTGGAGTTAGTAGAGGCTACGCAGTCGTGTGTACAGAGAGTACAGTAGAGGGCTCAGAACACAACCCTGTGGTGCTCCAGTGCTGAGAGTGATGGAGGCTGAGACATGGCCGCCCATCCTTACAGCCTGT
Organism: Clarias fuscus; assembly: GCA_030347435.1. Classification (NCBI taxonomy): domain Eukaryota; kingdom Metazoa; phylum Chordata; class Actinopteri; order Siluriformes; family Clariidae; genus Clarias; species Clarias fuscus. Next base: position 13,173,631 of record CM059213.1, on the reverse strand, counting down.
GGTCTGTCAGTTAGGAAGTTGGAGATCCACTGACACAAAGATGAGCTGAGTCCCAGGTGCTCCAGCTTGGTGGTGAGTGTGGAGGGAATTATGGTATTAAATGCTGAGCTGTAGTCGATGAAGAGCATTTTAACATAATTCCCCCTTCTGTTGTCCAGGTGTGTGAGAGATGTATGAAGAAGACGAGCGATAGCATCATCTGTGGAGCGGTTTGAACGGTACGCAAACTGTAGTGGATCCAGTGTGTCTGGTAGTGAAGAGATGATGAAGTCTCTGACAAGCCGTTCGAAGCACTTCATCACCACTGATGTGAGGGCCACCGGTCGATAATCATTGAGGGAAGCAGGATGTGGTTTCTTAGGAACAGGAACAATGATGGACTCTTTGAAGCATGTGGGGATCACCGACTGAGATAAGGAGAGGTTGAATAGAGGTAAATCCTGGTTCCAGAGGTTTTGACTTCTTTGCTGACTTTTTTTTTTCTCCAAATTTTTTTGAGACGCAGTAGTACACACAAATGCACTTATGTGTGCTCAGTCACAGTGTCAAGTGAAAAGAGGTATGCTATTTATATTAAATCCTGTCACGAACTGGTAGTGCAAACTGGCAGTTCTGGCGGATGTAGTTGCCACGGGTACAGAGGGCAGGCAACTTAAAAGGTCTTTTATTTTAAACAAAAACAAACAAAACATACACACAGGGCTCTTATAGAGAACACAGGGGTCTTTTAGCACACACAGTCTCTTTTTGGCACACACAGACTCTTTTTGGCACACACAGACTCTTTTTGGCACACACGGACTCTTTTAGCAAACGAGAAGGCAACCGGCTATTTATAACAATTCTACTGAGCTACCTCGGTTCAGATGAGTTTCGTCATCACCTAACCGAGGTGCCTTCTAGGAAACTGAGTCGACTAACAAAACTACACAAGCACAAACTTGCACATAGTGCCCTCTAGGGGTGGTCCCTTACAAATCCTAGCATACCAAAGCATGCTTAAGTGTACTTGCAGCCAGATTAATGACTAGTATACTTGAAGGTTATTATTTTTTTTGGAACAACTAATTTTGTCCTAAATACATTTAAGTTGTATTTAAATTGTAAAAAAAAAAAAAGCATAATTTAAAGTGTATTAAGTATACTTTTACAACTTTAAGTATACTGAGTACACTTAAAGTATATGGCTATGTATGTACTAACATACATCCCTGACAGTAATTAATGAAATTTAAGTATATCTGTAATGTATTATAAGTACATTACAGCACTTTTTTACTGTGTTACAAATACATGAGTAATATATAAATAAATATATTCTTATTGCAGCAGTAGCATACTGTTATACTTCTGGCCAATTACAAATACTAAAAAAGTACACTTTGTTGTTATATAAAAATATACTTTTATTGTCTTATACAGTGCACACAGTCTTCTATAATACTATATTAAAAATGTGTTACACTAAAGAATAGAACCATTTACAACTGCTGAATGCAATTTCTACATTATAACATGTTTTTGAAACGCATTTCATCACTTATTATGAGTCAGATTTTATTCATGAGGTCAACAAATTTAATTTGCACAAGGTTTCAAAAACCAAATGACAAATATAGTTGCAAGCAACGTTGACGTGCCCAAGCACCCTGCGCCATCGCCACCCCGGGCGCACCGCACAACCTGTGTGTTATTTGAGTGTGTTAAGACCTCGAAAAAGTCATCGCCACCCGGTACAGGGCTAACGTCAGTTTAGGTGTGTGTTTGTGTGTGTGTGTGTGTGTGTGTGTGTGTGTGTGTGTGTGTGCCGTGAGAGGGGTGTGTGTGTGTGCGTGCGTGCGCGCGTGTGTGTGTGTGTGTGTGTGTTAACATTTGTATTGTGTGTGTATGTACAGAAGTGGCCAAAAGTTTTGAGAATTACATAAATATTGGAAATTGGAAAAGTTGCTGCTTAAGTTTTTATAATAGCAATTTGCATATACTCCAGAATGTTATGAAGAGTGATTAGATAAATTGCATAGTCTTTCTTTGCCATGAAAATTAACTTAATCCCGAAAAAAACTTTCCACTGCATTTCATTGCTGTCATTAAAGGACTTGCTGAGATCATTTCTTGTCTTGTTAACTCAGGTGAGAATGTTGACGAGCACAAGGCTGGAGATCATTATGTCAGGCTGATTGGGTTAGAAAAGCAGACTTGACATGTTAAAAGGAGGGTGATGCTTGAAATCATTGTTCTTTCATTGTTAACCATGGTGACCTGCAAAGAAACGCGTGCAGCCATCATTGCGTTGCATAAAAATGGCTTCATAGGCAAGGATATTGTGACTACTAAGATTGCACCTAAATCAACAATTTATAGGATCATCAAGAACTTCAAGGAAAGAGATTCAATTCTTGTGAAGAAGGCTTCAGGGCGTCCAAGAAAGTCCAGCAAGCACCAGGATCATCTCCTAAAGAGGATTCAACTGCGGGATCGGAGTGCCACCAGTGCAGAGCTTGCTCAGGAATGGCAGCAGGCAGGTGTGAGCGCATCTGCACACACAGTGAGGCGAAGACTTTTGGAAGATGGCCTGGTGTCAAGAAGGGCAGCAAAGAAGCTACTTCTCTCCAAAAACATCAGGGACAGATTGATCTTCTGAAAAAAGTATGGTGAATGGACTGCTGAGGACTGGGGCAAAGTCATATTCTCGGGTGAAGCCTCTTTCCGATTGTTTGGGGCATCTGGAAAAAGGCTTGTCCGGAGAAGAAGAGGTGAGCGCTACCATCAGTCCTGTGTCATGCCAACAGTAAAGCATCCTGAGACCATTCATGTGTGGGGTTGCTTCTCATCCAAGGGAGTGGGCTCACTCACAATTTTGCCCAAAAACACAGCCATGAATAAAGAAACGTACCAAAACACCCTCCAACAGCAACTTCTTCCAACAATCCAACAACAGTTTGGTGAAGAACAATGCATTTTCCAGCACGATAGGGCACCGTGACATAAGGCAAAAGTGAACCATTGAGAACTTGTGGTCAATCCTCAAGAGGTGGGTGGACAAACAAAAACCCACTAATTCTGACAAACTCCAAGAAGTGATTATGAAAGAATGGGTTGCTATCAGTCAGCATTTGGCCCAGAAGTTGATTGAGAGCAGCCCAGTCGAATTGCAGAGGTCCTGAAAAAGAAGGGCCAACAGTGCAAATATTGACTCCTTGCATAAATGTCATGTAATTGTCGATAAAAGCCTTTGAAACGTATGAAGTGCTTGTAATTATATTTCAGTACATCACAGAAACAACTGAAACAAAGATCTAAAAGCAGTTTAGCAGCAAACTTTGTGAAAACTAATATTTGTGTCTTTCTCAAAACTTTTGGCCAGTACTGTATGTGTGCATCTGTGTGATGTATGAGTGTGTTTGTGTGTGCATGCATGTGTGTGAGTGTTAACATTTGTGATGTATGTGGTTACAATCGGCCGCAGATGCTGGAAAATAAGCATTACACTATGATGTTCCTCAACGTGATGTCACTGAACATGATGTCCCTTCTCGGTTTCATCGGCCCGGTTTGGTAGCGATTGTATAAATTCCCTAGGAGGAGTATATCAAAATCCACCAGATGTGTTTTTGCGAAGGACCCAAAATAACTGGTCTCATGTTGAGTCCAGGACATGCTTAATGAGACCTAAATGTGGACCAAATTTCGTGTGCCTAGGTGAAAGTGTGTATGAGTTAGGCAGCAGAAACTCATGGCCACGCGACTCTCAGGCATTCTGATGGAGTCTGCCAAGTTTCATGAGTTTTTGAGCATGTTAAGACCCCCGAAAAGTCCAAAAGGGTGGAAAAAAAATCCTTAGGAAAACAAGAGGGTCCTGTGCACCTATAGTGCTTGGGCCCTAAAAACACAAAAACACACTAACAGAAATATAAGCTGTTGTCTGAACAAAGACAGGCATCATTATTGGAATATACAATATTACCTCAAACCTGGTGTGTTGATTCTAGCTGTTACAGTATGCAGAGAAACAGGCCGAAAGCGATACTATTAGTGATTTGGCAATAACACATTAGACCATACATTCTACATGTCTGCTCATGAGGAGTGGGCCAAAATACCTGCAGAGAGGTGCAGAAGTCTCATTGACAGTTACAGGAATCGTTTGATTGCAGTGATTGCCTCAAAAGGTTGTGCAACAAACTATTAAGTTAGGGGTACCATCATTTTTGTCCAGGCCTGTTCCATGAGTTTATTTTTTTAAATAATTAGGTTGAAGCATGGTTGAAAAGCAATGTCTGATTTTCATTGGTTAACATTCATAGAATTCTTATTTATTATTACTTTTGTCAGATTAAAGTTATTTCTGTGAGCATTGTGAGTTTTTCTTTCATTGACCGAAGGGTACCAACAATTTTGTCCACGTGTGTATGTACTTAATTTTAAACTACCTAACAAAAGCATAAAATGTACCTTATGCAATGAAAAAAATAATAATGATAAGAACTAACGTACGCAATGATGCAGCTTCTAGCTGTGAATTCAAACTAGAAGCAGAGAATAACAGAGCCAATCCAGGAACAGAGAATATGCCACATGACAGTTTTTGACTGTCCAGGTCAATCACCAGACACAGTTGACGACACAGCTGAGCATGCATTTCACGTCCTGAAGAGTAGGCTGAAGGAAGAACGTTCTGTACCCCCCACCCCCAAAATAACAGCTGAATGATGTGTTGGTACAAGCCTGGAAAAGATTTTCAAAGAACAGTTTGTTAATGTCTGTGTATTTCTGGCTTGATGATTTTTTTTTTTTTCAAGCAAAGGATATGAGACAAAATATTAAGTGTTATTTTTTAAATACTGTCTGTTCTATTACTTTTGTTCAACCAAAATTGTGTGGTCTGCAACCACTTGTGCCATGTTCTTTTAAGCTTTTAACATACAGGTATCTAGAGTAAAAATAATAGGGAAATTAAATCTTTACACATTACTCCACGTTTGGTCCCTGTTAATATGCTATAGAATGGTGACACTCTGTACATCTTGTGCCAGATTACAATAAAAATGCCAACAAAATTACATTGTACTGTATGTTCTGTACAGTAATTTTCTATGATAGATTTTACATTGCATTTAGAAACCACTACCCACTGTACAACCTAAAACACTTTTTGAAGTAGAAGACAACTGCTACTCATAGTAAAGTGTGTGAATACCCATTAACAGGGCAGTTTTTAATGCAGTGGACTTAGGGGAAAGGGGGGCATCCTGGCCCAAACGCAACATTTTGGAGTCCTGCACTAAGGCTGTACTGTAGATCTTTTTTTTTACGCAAGTCTCTCAAACAAGACTTTCATGAATAACCTACAATACCAGTTACACTTTGTACTACCCCACTATGGGACAGGTTGGCAAACCCAATGGGGCAGGTTGGCACAAGTGACAAAATGTAGTTAAAACAATAATGTAAAACTGGAACTGCATTTATTCCACACTTCTACTATGCAAAATAGATCCGATACTGTGCAAAACATGGTCAGAAGTCCAAGCAGTCTGCACCTGCAACTGTTGCGTCACCATTAATTGCTTTCATAACTGGAATGTAACAATCTAAGGTGCAATACGAAAGGCCATTTTCTGCCCCTTTTGGTATAAGGTTCGGTCACTTTTAAGGATGTAATTGTGAACCATTTGAAAAAAAGGCATTAATATCATCTGGTGTGTGTATTGTGCAGTATAATTGTGTTAAATGTTAATAATAATACTTATATTGGGCATGTTTATTAAGCATAGAGTTCTACATTTGAGCTGAATATGTGATAATATAATGTCATGAAACACTGCATTTCTAGCGTGAGACACAGTGTGAGAACCAGACCCATCACTGTGCCAACCTGCCCCAGCCTGACTTTGGCCCAATTTTCCAAATTGCAGTAAAGCAACACAAGGCATGTGCTTTCACACATAGCACCCTTAAACTCAATGTATTTTCGTTCCATGTAACATATAAATGAACAAAGACTGCAATTATGAACAAAGAAGGAAATATTACTTTGAATATTGTAACATTTGTTTAATTCCATGTAATTTTTATATTTCACAGAACAAATGCATTATATACTGCATTATCATTAATCATTAATATATTCTTAAATGTTATTTATCTTATTGACACAGAAAAATGCCATTGATATTGATATTATTATTTTAATAACCAATAACCTGGTTAACTTGATCTTTTTAGCACCTTATAATGTATGCTCCTTGCAGGTTTAGTTGAGCAAACAGGACATGGTTGCTAGGTGAGGATTAGAGGTCTTCTAATGCCTTTGTTGAGTAGAAAATCTCTAGCTATAGAGAAATTTATTCAGGTCAAGCAAATAATGGATTGTATTTCAAAAATAGTTATAAATGATAAACAGATCATTTATTCATACTATTTTGGGAGTACAGAAAAACTTTTTAAACAATATAGTTGCAAGCAACAATTATTATTATTATTATTATTATTATTATTATTATTATTATTATTATTGTTGTAATTTATTAAGTAATTATATTTTTTATCCATTGTTGGCACCCCGATGCAAATTTGTAAGTGAGGCAGGGTAATGAAGTAGGAAGTTCTCCCACTCAGTTGAGAACATCCCCTCAGGTCTCTACACTGAATGCCGAACTGTGGGGGTAGCAGGAAGAAGTACAAAAAAAGCTGGAAATATTTTACTTTACATGTGATGAACTTAAAAGATTTGAGAGTTTAACTTTTTAAATTCAATTACAAAAAAATTTACTTTTCAGCATATTAGTTTTTTAAAAATATTTTTCCTTCAAAACTGCAAAAAGTGGATTCATCTCATTTTGCAGCTAAAATGTTCATATAAACTGTACTTTTCCCTTGCCTTTTGAGATGTGCGCACATAATATGCACTATATGGCTAAAGGTATCCTGAATACCTCAAACTGTTGCCAAAAAGGTGAAAACACATACCTGTACAGGGTGTGGCTGTACCTGCTGTAAGGGTTCCCTTCACTTCACCAAGCAGTGCGAACATATTTCAACAACAGTGTTCTTATGCATACAGTGAACTCCATAAAACCATGGTTTGCCAACATTGGTGTGGAAGAATTGAGTATACTGTATAATTAGTACTGACTGCACCCCAGGCTGTCTCACTAGATATTGACACCCTACCTCACTACAGTAATACTCTTGTTACGGAAAGGTAACAACTTCCCAAAGTATCGGTCCAAAATCCAGTGGAAAGCTTTTGCAGAAGAGCACACATTATTAGAATAAGAGACATAACATTTTCAGACATATGAGTATTATGGGCATGCACTCTTGGACATACTGTCTAACAAGCTATGCTGAAGGAACTCTGGTGTGTAACCTATTAAGGTGAGCGAGTGACGCTCGGTGTCAAAATAAGAGTCGCATGTGTGAAGCATGATACTCGGCGCTGGTAAACTAATACTTGCTCGGTGTCCGAATAAAAAATTATAAAAAATCTTTGCTCGGTTTGCGGAACACTCGTAACCCACGTTACTCGCAATCCGAGGTTCCACTGTATATTAAATCCTAGCATGCCAAAGCATACTTTAGTGTACTTGCTCCAGACTAATGACTAGTCAGTTTGCTATTTTGGAACAACTTATTTTGTACTAAGTGTATTTAAGTTGTAATTAAATTGTACAAAATCACAATTTTAAGTGTATTAAGTATACTTTTGTGTGCTAAAGTGGAACAAGTTTAAGTATACTTAGTACACTTAAAGTATATGGCTGTGTGTGTACTAACGTAGATACAGTAACTGACAAAAATGAATGAAATTTAAGTATATATTTAATTCTAACGCTGCTGCAATTCGTGCAAGTGTAGTTTTATTATATTGAACATTCAGAAGAGAAAGATATCAAACACATACATGATCTTGAACGAGCAAAAATTATTTTTGGCGTGCAAAAACAAGTTTGAGAGCGCGCACGAGAGAGTGAGATTCAGCGTGCAAAAACGAGTCTAAAAGTGTGCGCCCAAGAGAGAGTAGTGCACTAAATATAAGCATAAATAAGTACATTTGAATAAGTACATTTAAATTTAACTGAAAATATACTGAGACTACCATATATTAAAATTTGTATTCTAATTTATACTTTTTGTACATTTGTACAATGATTATTTCGAGCATATATTTTATAAAATATACCAAAAATAAATAGAAAACAATGTTTAAATAAGTGTGCTTTGGAAATTAGACCAACCTTTCACTTAAAGTATATTTGCCTATAGTATTTTTTTTTTTTTATTATTTTTGAAAAGTGTACTATAATACAATTATTTTGAAGTATGTTTAAAGTTCCAAAATTTGGTAAAAGCATGATGTTAGTATACTTTTTATGGATTAACTGATGGTACAACTTTTTGGTAGTATATTTCAATGTACTATCGAAGATTTCAATATATTTGTAATACTTTTTGTAAAAAAAAAAAAAAAAGTTTTTTTTTTTTTCCCACTGGAGCTGTTTATAAGTCTATAATGATATTCTATATTCTATTTTTCCAGCACCTCCAGATGACCATCCAGGCTTTACAGGAAGAGCTTTGTAGCCAGAGACACTTGAATGAGCTATTGCAGCAAGACACCAGTGCAGTCTCATTAGGGTCACCTCCTGATTGTTTCTCTTACCTGGAGCTCACTGAAGAAAATGTCCGGTATCTGCAAGCTGAGCATGAGCAGCAAACCAAGGAGCTTTTCCTTCTTAAGAAAACTGTGGAGGAAATGGAGCAGCACATGAAAAAACAGAAGCAGATGCTGAGCTCCCGGGACGAATCCATCAAAAAGATGCTAGAGATGCTACAGGAAAAGGGTATCACCTGGTCTCAGCTGCCTGATAAAGAGGGACTGAGGGTTTGCTGTGCTGGGGATGCACTTTGTCACCTGGGGGATGTTCTAGAGCAGAAAGACCAGGACAACAAAAATCTGAGAGCGGTGAGTTATGGGAGAAAAATCTGTCATGCTTGTTACACAGTTTGTTGATTTTGCTGATCACGTAAATATCAAACCATAAATAATCAGATCAGGTACTGTATGTTAGTAGGAAGAACTACGATAATATAGGATGACATGCATGGCAACTCTTTTATTTTTGTGTACTATTTTATTAAACCTCAACTTGAACATTATTGATACTTAATTGCATACTTCAATAACCTCAAACACTACTGCAGGCTGATTTAGCCATAGTGACAAAACTGTGGGGATGACATTATAGTTTTGCTATGTATATACAGTAGAAAGTGTATGCTAGGTGTACAGAGAACTATTGTGCTATGCATAAATATTTACCCCCTCAAACCTGTGCAAATTTTACCTTATGTAAACTGAAATGCGTTTGTTATGCATAGTGAGCCTAAGCTACTGCTGAAGTACACTTAATTATTGATGGCCCAGTTAAGAAAAAGGGGGAAAAGATAAGCATTAAGATATGCAAAGCTTAAAGACATGCAACTGTAATCACTGAATTTGGGGTCGGAAAGGGAAAACGTAACAGCAGTCTATCATAGTAATTTCTAGTCTTATCAACATATTCTCCTCTTTTCTGCCAGGATCTCCAATAGGGTGATTAACAGGATGCAAACAACCTCCCTGTCAAGAGGTTTATTTTTACCCTCTAAATCTTCTCAGCCTGCAGTGTCTTGCCTCTGTGAAGTGTTCTGGGACATGCATAACTGAAGTCATTTTTGCCAGTACGAGATGTTACTGATATATTCACACATTTGTCACCTCAGCTGCAAGAACAGATTAACATGTATTTTGAGAAATGAGTGCGATTTCAGAACTTAGTGTTAGTTTACATTTTGGTTTGTGTGCCTGATGCTAATGTGGAGCATAAATACTATTGGAGGTAAGTTGGCAATTACATGTACTCTTAGTGACCATGTATTAAGCTTGTGATTTATAAGGGAAAATATTCAAGCAATTGTAACTTGTGATTTCTTTAATCTTTTTGGCCCAGTGGAATGTGGAAAGAAAGATCCAAATAAGAGGGAGAAAGCTTGCTGAGGGCACTTGGTCTGTAGACTTGAAAGTGTACTGCTCTTTCCCTAGACAGCTTTGGTGGGTTCTATTTCAGGTGTATATAGAGGAGCCATATAAGGAAGGCCTGCATGCTAACAATTGTTACCCTTGGCCTAGTAAGGCTATGTTGCTGATGTGTATTAGAATATAGTAGTCAAGTCAAGTCAAGTCAATTTTATTTATATAGCGCTTTTAACAATTGACATTGTCGCAAAGCAGCTTTACACAATAAAAAGAAGTAAGTTTTTATGCAATGTATATGAATCAAAATGACAAGATTGTCCCCGATGAGCAAGCCGAGGGCGGTGGCAAGGAAAAACTCCCTGAGATGGTAATAGGAAGAAACCTTGAGAGGAACCAGACTCAACAGGGAACCCATCCTCATCTGGGTGATAACGGATAGCAGGAATTGCTCAGCATAATAATGTGTAAGACTGGAAGTTCAGTATAACAGGAGATGTTTTAAAAATAAAAATGAGTCCAGTTTGTTCCCGGAGGCTCAGGTAGACTGTAGGGGATTCCGGTCCTGAGTTATCGAACAACTGAAGTCACAGGTCCCCAGAGCATCACTCGATGACAGGACAGTCTTCATGGAAACCATCCCCAGCCACCATACGAATCCAGGCAGACCACACGGGGCATCCATGCGACGAGATCTCCAACCAGAAGCAGGACTCCAGGATGGGTTAGACGGCTCCAGAGGGCAGAGGGGTCTGGATCACTGGCAACTCAGGAGCGAAACATGTATAGCTCGACAGAGCGACAGAGAGAGGGAAAGAAGAGGGGGAGAGAGAGAGAGGGGAGAGCAGAAAAGGAGAGAACAGAAAATAAGGAGAGATGGCAGTTAGGTATGGTCACAGTCAACATGTATAGGTGAATGTATATTTAGTGCAAAGTGCAAGCAGAGACTCCGGCAGGACTAACTATAACAGCATAACTAAAAGGGAGAGCCAGAAGGAAACACAAACATGAGGGCTCCCTGAGATGTAAAGCAACCAATCACCTCACCGTCAACAAACCTGAGTGAACAATGAGAGTGGGGAGGACAGCATCTAAACATACCAGTTCACCAGAATACTCTACGTCTATGAGTCCCCCAGATCTGCTCCTTTACCTAAGGTTAATCTATTTACAAAAATGCTTGGCTAAATAAATAGGTTTTTAGCCTAGACTTAAACACTGAGACTGTGTCTGAGTCCCGAGCATTAATAGGAAGACTATTCCATAACTTCGGGGCTTTGTAAGAAAAAGCTCTGCCCCCTGCTGTAGTTTTAATAATACGTGGTACTGACAGGCAGCCTGCATTCTTTGATCGAAGTAGGCGTGGCGGATCGTAAGACACTAACAGTTCACTCAAATACTGTGGCGCGAGACCATTTAGTGCTTTAAATGTCAAAAGTAGTATCTTAAAATTGATGCGAAATATCACAGGGGGCCAATGCAGTGTAGATAAGATAGGGGTGATGTGCTCGTATTTTCTGGTTTTAGTGAGGACTCTCGCTGCTGCATTCTGTACTAACTGAAGCTTGTTTATACACCTAATTGAACAACCAGACAGTAAGGCGTTACAACAGTCCAACCTAGACGTGATAAAAGCATGAACTAGTTTTTCTGCATCATTTAGTGACAATATGTTTCTTATCTTGGCAATATTTCTAAGGTGAAAGAAAGCTATCCTGGTGATATTATCTACATGAGCTTCAAACGAAAGGCTGGAATCTATAATCACACCGAGGTCTTTTACTGTTGCACTTGATGGAACAGAAAGGCCATCTAAAGTTACAGTGTGATCAGAAAGCTTACTTCTAGCTACTTGTGGTCCTATGACCAGAACTTCTGTCTTATCAGGATTAAGCAGAAGAAAATTAATTAACATCCAATGTCGTATATCCTGCACACACTGCTCGATTTTAGCAAACTGGTTTTTCTCATCTGGTTTTGCTGAGACATATAATTGTGTGTCATCAGCATAACAATGAAAACTAATACCATGTTTACGAATTATGTTGCCCAGAGGAAGCATGTAAAGGGAAAAAAGCAGTGGGCCTAAAACTGAGCCCTGTGGAACACCAAACTCCACTTGAGAACATGAGGAATGGTCACCATCTAAATCTACAAACTGATAACGATCAGTCAAATAGGATCTGAGCCACAAGAGGGCAGTTCCCTTAATTCCTACTACCTTTTCTAATCTGTGAAGGAGAATACTATGATCAATGGTGTCAAAAGCTGCACTGAGGTCCAGTAACACAAGTATAGTGACGCAACCCTGATCAGAGGCCCATAGGAGGTCGTTTACTACTTTAACAAGTGCTGTCTCTGTGTTGTGATGAGGCCTAAATCCTGACTGATACAGTACATTTATGCTATTTCTGTGTAGATGTGAACATAGCTGCTGTGATACTACCTTTTCCAAAATCTTGGAGATAAAGGGAAGGTTTGATATCGGCCTATAATTAGAAAGCAGACAGGGGTCAAGGTCAGGTTTCTTGATTAGCGGTTTAATAACGGCTAATTTAAAGGATTTGGGGACATACCCACTACTGAGTGAAGAGTTAATTACTTTCAACAGGGGTTCTATTATTGCTGGTACTATCTGTTTGAGAAAATGTGTCGGTATAGGATCTAATATACAGGTTGACGATTTTGAAGAAGAGATGAGTGAAATTAGTTCCCTCGCTTCAAGGGGAGTAAAGTGTTCTAAGTTCTGATGTGATGTGGTTAGATCATCTGAATTATTTAAATTGTCTGTTTTCAAAGCCTGAATTTTTTGCCTAATATTTATGATTTTATTATTGAAAAAGTTAATGAAATCCTCACTACTGCATGATGTTGTTGTGGAGATTTCTGCAGTGGTCTTGTTTTTAGTTAAGTTAGCTACGGTATTAAATAGAAATCTCGGGTTGTTTTTGTTATTTTCTATAAGAGTGGAGAGATACGTTGATCTAGCATCACTGAGAGCTTTTTTATAGTTCAGGATGCTCTCCTTCCAAGCTATTTTGAATACTATCAATTTAGTTTGGCGCCATTTACGTTCGAATTTTCGAGCGGTTTGTTTTAAAGCACGGGTGTGGTCATTATACCAAGGAGCGAGTTTCTTATCTCTAATCATTTTCCTTTTAACTGGAGCTACATTATCTAAGCTATAACGAAGTGCTGACTCTAGATATTCATTCGCCTGTTCGAGTTCTGTGAAGTCAGATGGCGATCCAATCAAAGTTGATAATTCTGGAAGATTATTGATAAAGCTCTGTGCGGTATTTGATGTAAATGTACGTTTAAGGTGGAAGCGCGGTGCTGTGCTGCATACATTATTACTATAACACGCTTTAATCGAGACAAGGTAGTGATCTGAGAAAACTTCAGACTGTGGAATTGTGGTTATATTTCCTATAATTAATCCGAAGGATAATATTAAATCTAAAGTGTGACCTGCTTTATGAGTGGGTCCTACTACACACTGATTTACTCCTACTAAGTCCAGTAAGGACATAAATGCTGTTCTCAGAGGGTCTTCTGGATTCTCAAAATGAATATTAAAGTCTCCAGCAATTAACGCTTTGTCTACAAAAACAACAAGGTTTGAGAGGAAATCTGCAAATTCGCAGAGAAACTCCGAGTACGGCCCTGGGGGTCTGTAAATGATGAGTAGCGGGATCGACTGAGCTGACTTTATGTTACTATAGAGAACTTCAAATGCATTAGATTTAAAACTGTGTTTTTGTACGAGAGACAGATTATCGTTATAAATAACTGCGACTCCTCCTCCTCTACCAGTTAGCCGAGGCTGGTGTATGTAGCTGTATCCAGGAGGACTAGCTTCATTTAGAGCTACATACTCGTCCTGTATAATCCAGGTTTCTGTTAAACATAATATATCAAACTCCTGATCTGTGATAATTTCATTAACAATAACTGCTTTAGATGCAAGAGATCTAATATTTAACAGTCCTAGCTTCAGATCAGAGTTGCCGGCTGCGCATTCAGTGTGATCTGAGTTTGTGGTATCTATGTTAATTAAATTACTAAAACAGACTTTCTGAGTCTTTCTAAATTTATGTTTAGCTCGGGGAACAGTACTTTTTCTTAATTTAATTAGCTGCCATAGAAGCAAAATGAGATCATCACATCATATTATTATTATTATTATTATTATTATTATTATAAATTATATCTAAATGGATTCGCTATGATGTCAGCTACACAATGGTGATAATGTGTTGTTATTAATGTCTGTTTTCACTGTAGTTATTTATGGCAAAATGACATAGAAGCAGGTGTAAATGGTATAAAAATTGATGTACATAAAGTAAATAGTATGCACTTAAGACAGCTAAAAACATTAGTTATAAAGTTCATTGTGGTACAGTTCATACGGTATAACAGTTAAAATAAGACACCTAGTTTTTTACATTTATTTTCTTATGTTTTCTTAAATTATAAATGTTAAATTCATTGTGCTTTATGCTCAACTGTGAACACCGTCAAACAGGTCACTAGAGGGCGCTTGTTGCTAGGGAGGAACCTAAAACCCCACCGAGGCCAGTGCTGCAGATTAAATCCTGCAGCCAAGCTAAACACAAGCTAAAGTTTTGTGCCTCTTTGCTCCTAACTACAGGTGGGTTAATATTCCTCCAAATGAGATGTAACTACCCTTGAGTAAGACATAGGAATTGTTGAGAATATGTGGTGGTAACATGAAAAGCACACAGTTAGTAGTTTTGTTGTAATGTGGTGGGAAAGATGTTTGCACTATTATGCTAGGCCAGTCGACCTGTTGGCAGTGAATACAGCAGCATATGGAGCCATAGCAAGGTTAGAACCAAAGGGATTGTTGCCATAGTAAGTGCTAGTAACATTAAAGGGTTAATATACAGTACATACTTACTGTATTGTTGGGCATTGCATTTTTGTATGTTTATGCGGTTATCGAATATATGTACTATAAGTCAGTAATAAGTTAGTTGGCATGTGAAACATATATCATTTGGCAATTTTGCTAGGTTATAACTGTTAGAATTGCTGTGTTTACTTTGTTTCATCTGGAGAAAAATGTGTGTCCTGTAATAATGGAACTGTTGTTGAACTGAGTTGAGCCAAATATGGAAAATGTTAGTTTTTCTCATTATTTCGCGGTTGAAAAGGAATAGTATTCCTAAAATGCTCAAATTATTGATGTATTTATGCAGACTAGAGTCACTGTTCTCCAAAGATGCTGTAATGTTGATGATGAAGATGCTTATGAAGATGACGATGATAAAGGACAGCTGTGCTACAGTGACCAAGCTAATGGTGAAGGTAACAAGGTGAATGATGATGAGGAAGATGCAGAGCCACCTGATATAAAAGACAGCCTGAGGCAATGGGATTTTTCTTTGTACGCATTTATAAAGATCAGGACCCTTAGACAGGTGCGGCATGTTCAGGCTGATTGCTTTGCAATGGCATTGCCTGGCAACCGCGTGTCAGAGTATTTTCACGCAGTTCTGCCCCTCGTCAGACCCGTGTTGTTTCAAAAAGTGGTTGTACTAGGTGTTTATTTTGTAATTTATCATCAAAATGGTCACAAATTTTTCTTAGTTTGTAATCATTTTAGCACGTTTGAAAATAAACTTTAGTTCCAATTTCCAATTTGCCATTATCTATTGAACCAATGTTGTGTCAATGTTGGGCCAACTTATCTTTGGCCCCACCAATTGGGTCAATGGACAAAATGTGGTTGGGCCAACCACTGATGCCAACATTGGCCCAACATATATGCACTGCCTTTGGCCCAACATTGGCCCTATCTAGAATTGTCCTTTGAGAAAATGTACTGAAATTAAAGGGGTGTACTTAGTTTTTTGAGTGGGTGTAAATACATTGATTGTCCTAGGGTACCTTTGTGTGATGGTATGTTCCCTAAGAATTTGTTTATGTTAAATGTGTTAACTTCACTTCCAGTGAAAAGGAATTGCATGCAATGAGGAATGCATGGATAAAAAACATCTTGATGCAGTTAACTCATTAGCATTTGGTTTTGGTTTACTGTGGTTTTGCCAAGTTTATGAATTGGTTGAAGGCTTAAAACGCATTGTTGTTGATTGCGTGTATGGGTTTGTGGCTGCATTGGCAGGCATCACAGCCATTTAAAGTGTCAACTAATTGAGCAATAAAATCTCTGAAACATCACCAACCAAAGAAAAAGACTACAAATGTATGTGCAATCTGGTGCTAATTTGTTGAATGCTGGTTTTGCTGCATTTTTCTTATTGCTTGTAGCGGCTAGAAATTAGTGTTCTGTGCCACCCTGACATCACAGTAAGACTTTGCTAGAATAGTTAGTGTGGTTTAAAAGAAGAAGAAAAAAAGAATCTAAAAAAATAGTTAGGTTCCACTGTTGACAAAAAATCAAGCTCTCAAAAAAGAAATGCTTAATTTCTCTACGAAGGCATGATGGTGTTTATGGCGCTTTTCGAATGAAGGTTTGAAGCTAATGTGTTTGAACAGAGAGGGTGTAGAAAAGGTGCGAAAGCTAGAAAGACTGCTGCCTCAGTCTCCTTAGGTTTTGATGAAACAAAGGCTACTGTAAATATCAGTGTGTAATTGAACAACATTATGAGTAATGGTGGAAGCTTTTAACCTTCCTGAGTTAAACTCTGAGTTTTATTACAAATACACTGTAGATTACTTGTTAAATATAAAGATTAAACTGCAAGTCGTTTGGTGAATTTAAAAATGGATTTGATGCATTTTTTTCATTAATACATGGAGACAGAACTGTTGCTTAGTAACTGTCTGCTGATGGCCTCTTTTAAATGCATAGCCATCTGGCTAACATCAAAACCATGACTTACAAACAAGATTGTGAGAGATGGCATTTAAGGGAAGCACTCAAGTGCCTTCTGGAATACGACAACATTACATTGATGCCTCTTGAGTGTTGGATTTAGGAAATGTGTGTGGGAAATGTAGGTTAATTATTAAGAATAATTCATTAATATTATGCCAAAAAATATTTGTTAAGTGGTTGGATAAATAACCCTAGTTCTAAACAGATTCCTGACCGACCACACCATTGATAAAAAGGTGGGGTGTTAGTACAAGCACTGACCACTGTGTGGCAGCATTTGATCAATTTTGGGCCAAATTGCCCTGTCTTACTTTCTTGGTACATTAAACCGCAGACATATTTTCATGTGGTGTGTCCTATGCAATTTATAGCCTGTATGCAGAATAGCTGTAAGATTAGCTGTGTCATTTGGGATTGCTTTTGCCTCGCAATTGTTTGTTTGAACAGTTTCAACAATATCTTCAAGTGTATTTGATCCATACTGCAGTTGGATCAGTAATTAATTGCATTTATATTTTATGCCAAATAAAGTTTAATGGCATAATGTCCTAACTGCACAAGAAAAGAAAGCTTGAACTTTACAGCGTTCTGCTTTGAAGTTAGCCTTCTTTTGAAATCTTCTTTTTATGGCTTCCCTCCCTTTGACTGCTGATCTCTTGCTTTCAGCAGATCTTTTCACGCAAGAGGCAGCATCTGAAGAACAAAGTATATTTGCAGAGCAGCTCTCAGAGAAACCTACTCTAGCGTTGTGCCGATGTGGAAACAGTGGCGCAAGCTGAAGCTTAACTTCAACTCCCATGCACGAACCCTCTAAAAGTAGTTTTGGATCAGTAGCAAAGTGCGATTTCTGTCAACAATTCCCATATCCACTGGGTGTTCCCTTGGGTAGGTATGTTTGCTTTCTTTTTTTCAAGGGTGTGAAGGCAGGCATGATATATTTGTTTCACACCCACTCACACACTTAACCACACATATAGAGTAAATTGGTTAAAGTGGATCCAGGAGCTGAGTGACTTTAGCCAGCTGCAGGATCTTGGTGGACTGTAGAAAACTTTTCAACACACTTGTCTGAGCGTGTGCGAAAGGGCCTGAGAACGGTAGAAAGGGAGCACAAACTTGTCTGGAGAATGTTTTGGATTAAAGACTGAGAGATGTTTAACCAGTGGACTTCTGTTGCTTGCATAGTATTGACGAGTGATTTGAAACACAGCAGGATTATCTGTACAAAATGTACTAACTAGTAGAAATGTAGTTTATTGATGCATACTGTAAACATCTGTCTCCTGTGGGAAAGCTGTTGTAAATGTAGTAAGACATTCATGTAGTAGAACCTAAATGAAACTATGTGTGTGAGAGTGATACACTATTTGAATTTGATGTTTTGGTTTGTTACTCTTTTTTACACTTCTTCGATCTTTCTCGCTCTCTCTCTGTCTCTCTCTCTTTGCTCCCATCTCTCTTTACCTCTCACTCGAACTGCAGAATGTACCTCTTTCTCCCAGTGGTGGCGCTTTTTTTGCTTGATTGGATTTTAACCTTTTGGTTTGGAAAGTCTCACAGTTCTGGCAGCAAAGCAGATACACAATGCAGAGGTAAATGTCCCATTACATAAAAGCTCTCTCTAGTGACTGCCCGAGCCTTGTTTTTTGGGCCTAACCTTGATGTTCTTGGGAGAAGTGTAGTTTTTCAGTCTGACTGAAATTTCAGTCCGGCTTTAACATGCTCAGATGAAGGAAATGTGGGAACGTTGACATGTCAGCCAAGCTGTCCATTAGTGTGTCTCTCATTCATTTATCAGGTCGAATCTGTTGACAGTTCTCTTTTTCTTCTCTAGTTCCTTCCTCTACACTGAGGTATTTTTTACTCCTCCAACTCCTGCAATGAGTGGTGGAACATGTTCCATTTCATTCTTAATACTGAAGTAGATGTAAAAGTGATTTATTTGTAATACGAGCTAAGAATCTGTGTGTGCGCGCGTGTGTGTGTGTGTGTGTGTGTGTGTGTGAGTGAGAGAGAGATCCTAGGTGGGCTTAGGCAGTGTGTGTGTGTGTGTGTGTGTGTGTGTGTGTGTGGGGGGGGGGTTAAGAGAAAGAGAGAGAATACCTAAGTAGTGTTTAGAATAACAAAAACACATTTACTTTGTACCTGTATCAATGCCTGCTGTTTTATGAAAACTCAAATATTTCCCAAGGTTCTCCTATCCTCTCTTCCCATCTTATGCGTGTACATAAGTGTCACCTTTCTGTAAGCATGTGGGTTAGGTGCCAGCATGGATATTTCGGATGAGTGATTAACAGTGAAATCTTTAGCCTTTTTAACTAGATCCCTTATAAGAATGTCAGCTAACAAGGTCTGGAGCACCTTTGTGTTTTTTTTTTCTTGTTTCAAGCTCTCTAATAATAAAGTCTATTGTCTGTAAATGTTTAACTATGCAGCTAATATGTACACAATATTGTATTGTACAGGGTGACTGAAAAGTAACTAGGCCTTTAAAATTGGTAATAATGTCCATATAAATAATAGAAATTAATTGAAACAAATTGAACATGCACTTTTTTAAATAGGAAAATGAAAGCAACCAGTTTCCTCAAATGGCCAGGGATGGAACGCACAGAAATATTGCTGAGAACATCCTGAAAGCGAGCATCCAAGTGAAGACTGTTTTGGTGCTTTTTTTTTTTGTTTGTAGAAAATAATTACCTGCATTTATTTTTAATTCAGCTGTCACATCACATGCTAGTTATGCTGGTAAGAAAACATCTATAAGATACTAGATCTAGAATATACACACAAATTGGCAAAAAAAAAAAAAAAAAAAAACTTTTCTGTACATATTCTTTACATGTTCTGGTGCAGCTTCTTTGAAGACCCCCATGACAAGGATAATCCATTTGATCTAGATAGGTCAAAGTTTGTAGAAACTATAGCAACACCCAGAGGCTACACTTTGACCATTGGGTTTACAAGGTTTTGATCGGTATATCAGCTTCCTAAATAGTGGAACATGGTAAACCCTTATAATTCTCAATAAAGGGATGGGTTCATAGCCTGAGAACAGGCAGTGGGATAGGCTGTGTTCTAGAAAGCCTTTACTGAAACCAACTTGTTTTGTAATCTCCAATTTTATCCTTTAATAAGGAGTTTAGCTGGGGTAGAATAACACAAAGATAACAGTGAAAGACATGATGACATTGAAACATTCTAACATTTATCCCTATAAGAAAAGAAAGCAAATGTACTTTATTTTAAAATTGGAAAGGAACCAGATTATATCTACAGTACAAAGCTTTTATTTAAATCAGTTTTGTTATAATAATGAACCATATTTTAATAACACATCAGTCACTTTTTATTTTATCAGTCACTACATATTCCAAATGTGTTTACTGGACTGTCAAAGTCTTCCACAAGAATAGAAATATTGGACTAAAGAATTTAAAGAAGGTATGTTTTTGTCCTGTTTTTGCTCTTCCCCCTTTGATTGACTATCTGCAAAATGTGTCTTTCAATTTGTGTGCGTGCATGTTCTTCAGAGTGTGTAAGTTAAGTGGAAGGCATTTCAAAGCCTTCTTTGAGCTGCTGACAAGCACAGTTATCTACACAGCAGCTTCAAATCCTGGCTGTCAGTCAACCTTAGGAAGGTGAAAGGTCATTACCTATAATGGTGCACTGTGCAGTTGGAGCCAGAAAAGGACAAGAAAAGATGCTGCATCCTGGAAATCCCCTGGCTCAGTGGTTAGCACTGTGGCCTCGTACCTGCAGGGTTGAGGATTCGATCCCATCCTGTGTGTGTGGAGTTTGCATGTCCTTCCCATACTTAGTGGGTTTCTTCCCTCCAGGTGCTCTGGATTCCAGTAGTTTCCGATAGCAATTCGTGTTTGCTATCAGGACAGCTAGAACCACCCAGTGATGAGTTGAACATTGTGCATACTGTACACCAGTCGGTCTCAAGTTCAGTTCTGGGTAAGCAGTTACAGTAAGTTCAGAACATGAGAAGTTCTTGAAAGCCCAAGTCATCAAGGTTTCAATCAGTGGTTTTCAGCCAGCAAAATCTTAAACGGTTCAAGTCAATGTCCATGCAGGTGTGGAACAGAGAATAACTGATACACTATGGTTGTATTTAAAACTTGACCATTATCACAAAAATTGAAGAAAAAAAAGGTAAACAAACAGCTGAATTAAAAAAAAAAAAAAAAAAAAAAGATCAACTGTTTTGTTACCGTTTCCAAGATATCTATTGGAGTTTTTTCAATTTTTGTGATATATGTAAAATTTTACCTGTCAATAAAGAAAAGCTGCTATTTGCCACCACAGTCATATTTGATGGGCATGGCTAAATATTTAAGAAAATACCAGCTTTGGTAGCAATGTTGTAAATGCACTAAAGGGCATACTGGAGTGCATCTTTTCTGCAAGTTTCCACTTGCATTTACCAAATGAAATAAATTGTTGTATTTCACTCTCACTTTTGTCATTAATGTCACAGAACACATCTCTGGTAGCAAACAGGACACTGATAGACTAAGAGATGTGCTGTTAAGTTAGCATACATAACTTAACCATACTTTTACTTGTGAATTACTTAAGGCGACAGACCTGATTGATGCTACCATAGTTCACTTTTCTGATTTTATTTGTTTGTTTTTTGCTCCTTTGTTTGTGACAAAAAGGATTGCATATCTCATCAAAGTTGTCAAATGTTGACCCCACTTTGACATAAGGGGGAGGAGAGGATGATCTTTTAGGCTTTGTGGGTTTCGGGTGGTGCCTCTGTGGGCCAAGCTTGTTTTTCCGGTGCATCCCTGGATTCTTGGTCGGATTGAAATCTGGGAATTTGAAGGATGGGTCAACAACCTTGAACTCTTTGCCTCCTAAGCCTGTGTGTGGCATGCTCTGATGCACTGGGGGTTCTGATACCTCTCTGTTGTGGCGAGTATAGAGTTTTTTTTAGGAGGTTTGAGCAGCATTTGCTTTTTTTTGTCAGATTGGGCAAGACTGGATGGCCATCTGTCTCTGTCTGCATACTGTAAATGGACAGAGCCCATGGTTCTGTTGCCAGTTTAATAGTACAGTATATAATTGCTAAACAATGATATTTAGTTTGACTAGTGGCAGTGTTAATATATTATTTATACTAAATTGCATACCTACATGGCCACAAACACAACTGCAGGCTTATTTAGCAATTGTAACAAAAATGTAGGAGGTGAATTTAAAGTATTTCGGCAAAACTCGTCAGTTGCAGTTGTGCCTCAGTGGTTAAGACATTGACTGTTGGACCCTCAACTGTTCAGATGTAGAATGTTATAAAGTAAAGTTGCATTGGATAAGGGCATCATCACTTGTGCCTTTTAACACCCCTTTGCCTCAAAGACATCATGTACAAAATATCACCCACCTGAATAGTCAAATCATAGTTCTTGCTTGCATAAAAATGCTGTTTCTATTTATTTATTTATTTGCAGTCAAACCATTCATATATGCTGACAAACTGGAAATATATAAACAGAAATAATTGGTAGTTTGAGCAACACCAGTCATGATGTATTCCTGTCTAACATCTGGTATTCTGCCATAACACTGAACAACAAGAAAGCAGGAATTAATTAACTAATATGGGAAAGTGGAAAGTGACAAATTAACTGACCAACAATTTTTTTTTACATTTTTTTTTACAAATCACAAGACAAATAACAGTAAAAAAAATTGTAGTGACCATTTCAATGTCAGTGTTGGCATGACCAGCAGGTGCATGAATTAACTTTTTTTTAAAAGCAGGTGCAAGTGGAGCTGTCCCTTGTGTGTGTGTGTGTGTGTGTGTGTGTGTGTGTGTGTGTGTGTGTGTGTGTGTGTGTGTGTGTGTGTGTGTGTGTGCGTGTGTATGCGCGCATGACTCCCGTTAATTATTGATATAGGCAGACAGACACATTGCACATTTGCCAGCAGCATGTGTTATGAGAGGTAGTGCACAGTGCCTGCTGATAGAGCAAGGGAACGAGAGATGCTACGAGACAACAGATGAGAGAAGAAGAGAGAGCAAGAAACAGAGTGATGCACCTGTAGCATTGTATTGGACAATCAGCTGCTTAGCAGCATCAGTGTGAGAGCAGCAAAGTGGGAGTCAGAGAGGGGAAGGGTCTTGTGATTCTTAGAGTCAGAGTTGCAAATACAGACCGATAGGAAAGTAAAAGAAGATGATGTGGAATAGAGCTTGATGAGAAGACCCACAACATATTAATCAAGATTTGAGAGTGAATACAGAATTTGGGACAGAGTAGCAGGGGGCTAGGGTTTAAAAATGATGAGCAGGCAAGCTTGTTTCTACCGTGTTCCTCCTCAGGAGCTCCATAGGAGAAATCAACAGCCAGAACCACCCAAGAACAAAGCCTTACACACTGTCATTGATATGAAGGTAAGAGCATTAGCTTAACTTTCATAAATTCACAGTATTCAAAATGTCAGATGAGACACATCCTGACTTTATGGCAGTTCATAGATTTCTCACTGTGATCTTAATAACGTACTGGTCTATTGATATTGATACTGAAAATGGATAATAATCATAGATGCTGAAATTCTATACATCATTTTGAAGCAGAGTTGGCTGAGTTGGTACTGACATAATTTCACATCACGTAATGTATTTCTAATTTGACTAAAATGAAAGAACTCATCCCTGTTTTGATTATTACAAAAGTATTGTCAACAGTTGGGAGGTTTAGTATGGAAGAGTGCTCTTGTTTGTATTTAAAGGGATTAGAAATCACTCCGGTTTCCATCCAAGGAGAACATGCAGTCTGCAGATCATCCATAATTCGCAAGGTGGTGGTAATAAAAAATTATAGACCGGCATAAACAGCTGACACAGATGCAGATAGCTGATCTTATAAACTATGAAGTGCTGGAATCTGGCTTTCTTATCATTCATGACAACTGTCATTCTTCTGCTGATAGTACAATGTACATAAATATAATTAGGAGCAGCATTTATTGAACATCTTTTACAAAGAACCGTGCAGCAACCATACAAGTTTTTCACTGACCGAGGGGAATTGATATTAACTTTTTAAAGCGATTCTTTAATATCAGAGAAACTTCAAAACCAAACTGCTTCCTAACACAATTAACCAACGACTATTAAACGAGAAGAGTGCAGTTTGAAGTCTGTCCATATGGTACTGCTTGCTAGGCCAATGGAAGGAAGAGCTCATGTTGCTCTGCTTAAAAAAGAGCACACTTATTCAATTTGTTTCAAATGTCACATATGGAAGCTTTCACTCTGTGCGCTGGCTTTGATCTCGGTGCTGAGCTGTGAAAAAAGGTTACCCACTTCACACACTCACATTCACACCCACACATGTGGCGAATGTTCTTGATCGACTTAGATGCTTGGACCTCGGGTACATCATTTCATTTTTAAAGAGTTTCTGTCTGTGCTCGTTAAACCCTTGTAAGCAGTGCAATTATACGAATGTGTCTGGACAAACACGGCTACATAAGAGACTAGTTTCTATGGTGATGCTTCAGCTGTGTTTTTGTTATGTTCGTTTTTTTTTATGTGATGTACATCTGTAGCAGTATCATTTTTAAACCTAATTTACTAGTGATTCATCTTCCTGACACATTGATATTGATCCCCCCCCCCCCCTCCTTTTCAACAAAACCAGTGAATTTAGGATTATCATAGATTCAACTCTATTCCTACACTTTATTTAAAGCGAACTCTAAAGGTACTTTATTATAACTTTATTATTATTATTATTATTATTATTATTATTATTCATAATAATAAAAATATTGCTTGCTCCTTTTGCTATTCAATTAGATTGTTTGTGATGAGGTGTAAATATATATGGCCATGCGTAATGCAAGTCCATGAAAGAAACTAGCATTCTAGCATTAACTACTAATAACATGTAGGATATGGGGAATGCACCCCCCCCCCCGCCCCCGCCCCCCCAATCCCAAAAATATCAGCTGGTATGTGCAAATGAAAACACACGCATGCACACACACACACACATACACACACACTATAGCATTTTTTTCGTTCTTTATAAAGTTATGATGTAATATAAATAAGCCTGACTGATTTTTCAACAACATGCAGACAAGACAGATATAATTTTGTATAATATATAAAATTATATGTATTTTCTTATTTTTGCATGCAACGACTAACTAGGTACAGTGTAATAAGAAAGATTATTTTCTAGTTTTTTATGCAGCTTTCTATTTGTTTCTGTTTTTCTTTACTTTAAGAAAATTACATAATGTCATTTGGACTAATCAGGTTTTATAAGGATATTGCTACTGCTTTAGGCTCACCCAAATCAATAAATAGCTAAACCTGAACTAAGTGTCGTATAACACATTTTTATTATTGTAACATTGTCATAAAAGGTCATAGAGCTCCGCATTCTGGAATACTTGGTTGTGTTGGTGAGATTTACTGCTGGGGAGAGTGTTGCTTCCAGATTCACACATTACACCAGAGGGTTTCCTAACATTGCAGGCACTGAGTGACTTTGTTATTTAGCCTGATTTTTACTAATTTTTATTCAGACTGAGTGAAATTCCAAATGCACCCTTGGCAAACTTTCCGTACCTCTGACCTTGAATAAAAATCAGATGTGGCTCTGGGCTACAAACAAAGGCTGGGAAATGTGACTATGATGTAACACAATATCAAAACTGTGAACTTTACTATAGTTTTTCTAATAAAGTTAATAGTAACCTTTAAAAAAAAAAACATGCACTATGGGAAGAAGGCAAGCCAGCAGAGGCAGTGTGAAGCTTCGGGCAGTGTTCTGCTGGGAAACCTTGGTCCTGTACCACCCACCTAAAAATTGTTTCAGGTCAAGTACATCCCTTTGTCTGATGGCAGTGACCTCTTTACGCAAGGTCATGCACCCTGCCCCATTTGTTTCAAGAATGGTTTAAGGAACACAATGAGTTTGAGGTGTTGATTTGTCCTGCAAATTCTCCAGATCTTAATCCAGTCGAGCACTGCCTCTGCCAGCATGCTTTCTTCCCATTGTGTTTCCTAATGTCTTCTCTTCCCCAGGTAACTGACACACATGCTTCTGGGCACACACATGGTGCTCAGTGTTCCAGTTCAGATTCTCATATGCCCATTGTAGGCATTTTTGGTGGTGCCACAGGTCAGCATGGGCACCCAGACTGGTCTGCGACTATTCAGGCCCATATGCAACAAACTGTGATGTTTCAAAAACATCAAACATACAAAAATAACAATAACTTCCCTAGGTGTGTACATATGTGTTTATGTACAGTATATGTGGCAGCCTGGGAAAACCCTTTCTGATTTTTTAAAACCTCTCTACTGCAGGCATTTATGGAAATTACACACTGAAACTGAAATTTGTTTCTCTGTTGCACTCTATTGTCCTAAATAAAGTGAGGTTATAGATTACTTTAAATGAAGCAACTGCATTTTAACTGTCCATTTATGGAGTACAGGAGCATCTCTCACACCCAGTGTCTGTTACAACCTGAATTGATCATGCTTATGCAGATGCTTATGGTAGTCTTTCGGCTGCTCCTGTCAAGAAATCACCACAGCGGACCATCCGATCCACACACAACTCTGCATAGGTTTTACTCTAGATCCCCTTCCTTCCCTTCCCCTTCCTTGGGAACAGCACTGCATCCACTGGCTGGGTTTTATACTGAGCCACCAATGCCAAACACTGACATTCACTGTCTAAGAAGATACATTTTTTAAATAGTAAGGCTGTTCGTAAAATATAGTTTTTTTTAATTAGAGGTATTAGAAATTGTTATAAGTAGACAAAAAAAACAAACAAATGAAGCAGATTTATTTTCATTTTGTTTATTTATTTTGAATATGTGTGATTGTCCTAGGCTACCACACATATAGTACATCCTGTCTTTAACTTATTTCAGTTGAAATGAATTTCACATTTCAGACATTGGGAAATATGAACTGTCAGACAGTAAGGAGTATAACTTGCTCCAGCAGATGAAGCGCGTCATGTGCTGTGCTGTGGCTTGATAATAAAACTGACCTGATAGAATTTTTATTTGCTTTGGAACATGTGTGTGAATATGTGATATGTGATTATACATTTTGCCTATTGTGTGTGTAAATAAGTGTTCTGAAATCTGTGCATTTTGTAATTTGTTCCAGAGCACATCACGTCCTTTCTGTTTTGACCCTGATGTTATTTGGCAGGTATAGTACAGATATGATAATTATCAAAAGGCTTCCATCTCTTCTGCACAAGAATTCTTGTAATTGTTTTAAATAAACAGACTGCCACTGTCATTACATACTTGCTTTGTGTTTTCATGTAAATAAGAAGATATAGTTTTTATACTTCATTCTTTATGCTTTATTTAACCTTAAGACTTCCTGCAGTTTTCATTTTCAACATGCCCTTACTTTTAGACTAATATTTTAATATCTGAAAAATATGAAGTATGCGTGCTAAACTGTGCCAGTATAAATATATATAAAGTCTGCATTGCCTGGTGCTCACAAGTTATTTGTTTACAAAGAGAAAAGGCAAAAAATTAACTCTTCACTTTCAGTGTTCACTTTGTTTTCTTTTCTTGTTCCACATTCTCCCCTTCAATATTGCATTTCACTGTTAGAGTATACACTCACTGGTCACTTCTTCAGGAACACATGCACAGCTGGTCATTTGTGTAAATATTCAATTAGCCAGGGAATTGAAAATGCATAAAAATGTGTTACCAAAAAAAAAAAAAAAAAAAAAAACTTTAACTACAGGGCAAGAACTGTAGATGATGTTTATAGAAAACATCAGACGAAACGTCATCTTGGTGAATTGTCCCTGGCATGGTTGGCGGTGCCAAAAGGGGTGTTTTGAGCATTGCGAATCTTCTGACTTCCTGGGCTTTTCATCCACAACAGTCTCTACAGAAGCATCCAAAATCAAACAAACAAAAACCATAACACAATGTTTTCACTCAGAGTAAGTTTCACTGACAGAAAGACCTTATTATGGACAGAGATGGCTGAAATTGTTGAAGTTTATATGACGTCGACAGTAATTACAATAATCTTTCTATACATCCATAGTGTTCAACATTTCAGAAAATCACAACCTTGAAACTGTTGGGCCTCAAGAGTTGAAGACCACATTGAGTTCCACTGCTGTCAGCCAAAAATATAAATCATGCTAGAGTAGGCATAGACTCGACTGCATAAGCTGGGCAGTTAAAGACTGGCAGACATGGATTGAAGAATCGGCAGACGGTGGGGTCAGATTTTGGCAGCAGCTTCACGAATCTATCGACCCGACCTTGTGTCAACAATTCAGGCTTCTGCTGGTGGTTTAATAGTGCGGGGAATTAATTTGTTGCACACACAGGGCTCCAGACAAACATAAATTTTAAGGAGCCTTTGGCTCCTAAACCCCTAAAATTTAGGAGCCAAAATGTAACCCTTCTCACATAAGGGAAACAGGGGAACTCATGTGACCATACGGATTTAAACTGGAGCTGTGGGTACAAAAAAATTAGTTAGCTGCACTTAGCAAGCATTCTCTGACTGAATCCAGAACTGGTTAAATAAAACTGAGACGTTTCACTGCGCAAGTGTATTGGTGACAACTGATGTACAGGACTCAGGGTTTAAACAGACGGCAAGTGAGAAAATAATCAGAGATTTGTCAGTAAGCCATTATTATAAGCCATTTTGTTGTCATTTGATTTGTCTTGACTAATGTTAGCTAACAATTATCTAATTAGCTAGGTAAGATACAGCATGTGCATTTGTTAGCATGGCACTGGATGAGTTTACAACACTGCAGGGACTAGAAAAAGAAAAAAAAGGAAACACGTACAATAATGGATAAAGACTAGATAAAACTAGTAGGAAAATTATATACTTTATATATAATAATAAATAATAATAAAATTAAATGAATTAATTAAAGTATGAATAAAAAATAGTCCTTCGACACTCTTCCCTTGCAGTCAACTTTGAATGAATATGCTTTGATTCATCTCTCTGTGATCAGCAAGTCATTTTATTGATGAACCTCTATGCCGTACCCTCATTGTCGACAATCCCCTTCTGGACAATTGTCAAGTCGTGGTTGGGGTTGCATGTACTGAACTAGACAGAAAGATACACATCATTTGTACTGTATGAATAGTGATTTACTCAGACTCGAAATGAAAACATATTGAAAAAATAATGAAATTAAAAATATTTATAAAATATATTTACAATATACTGTTTGATATACTGAATATTTTAAATCATTTTTTAACATAAAAAAACTATAACAACAAAAAGGCTTGAAATATTTCACTCACTCACTCACTCATTGTCTATACCACTTTATCCTGTGATCAGGGTCGCGGGAGTCTAGAGCCTATCCCAGGAGACTTGGGGCACAAATTGAGGTACGCTCTGGACGGGGTTCCAGTCCATCTCAGGGCACACACATACACACACTCGCACGCTCATTCACACACTACCATCGATTGGACTGTCTTTGGACTGTGGGAGGAAACCGGACCAACTTTCAATTTGTATTAGAAATGTGCAATTTATTAAACATTTTTAATGCCTAGTTACTTTACACCCACATGCGTAGAATATGTAAAATAGCATAAACTTAGCTAAAAACAACTTTAAATATATGTGTTCTGAGAGCTGTTTTAAAGATAGAAAAGGTGCTTAATATGCAGTTGGGGAGAGTTGCAGAGGATGGGAACAGTGATAGAGAAAGCTCTGTTGCCTCAGGTATGGTACTTGGTCCTGTGGGAATAGAAACATGATCTGAATCAGTTGAGTGGAAATTTCATACAGGGGTATGATAGTTTGCGTTGTGGAGGGGTTGGTACTATGGGTGATGA
Organism: Clarias fuscus; assembly: GCA_030347435.1. Classification (NCBI taxonomy): domain Eukaryota; kingdom Metazoa; phylum Chordata; class Actinopteri; order Siluriformes; family Clariidae; genus Clarias; species Clarias fuscus. The sequence goes on along the minus strand of CM059213.1, from coordinate 13,143,860 downwards.
GGTAAACCTTGAATTGGATGCTTTAGGGAATACCGAGCCAATGGAGATCACATAGAACGGGTATGATGGGATCACAAGAATGGGACAGAATAGGAATGGAGTCCTATTTTAAATGTAGTGACATTTATTGAGAAGGTAACCAAGAATGTTGTTGCAGTAATCAAGCCAGGATGTAATAAAAGCATTGATGAGTATTTCTGGAGCTGAGTAATATTTTCTGAGATGGAAAAACTTTTGATTAATTGACTGTTTTGATTAATTGGTTATATGGTGTTCAAATAAAAGTGTGGAGTTAAAAATGACTCAGAGGGTTTGGTTCTGGGAAGAGGGAAGAACAACTACTGTCAATTTCAAAAGAAACGTTATTGACAAATTAGTAAGGGATTTTTGGATGGAATAAGTATTATTCTGATTTAGAACTGTTCAGTTTGGAAAGTTGGCCTGATTTTAGTTCAGTAAGGCAGTTTGAGAAAGTGAGTTATGGTTATGATGGCTTTTGTGATTATGTGAAGCTATTTCTGATTGGAATAGGAATAGAAGCTTAGGAAGTAAGTAGAGAATGAAAATGTGGCGATCAAGCACTGAACCATGGGGGGCACATAGTTTGAGCTGAGCAGTCAGTGATGCACAGTTACGGATACAGATAAATTGATGTCTGCCTGAGAGATGCGATTTAAGCCAGCAAAGTGCCTGGGATGTTAAATAATGTTTCCAGATGATGGTATCTAATGCAGAGTTGAGGAGAACGAAAATACAGTACTGTGATGTTCAGAGATGGCAGAGAGCAGAGGGTCATTAGTAAATTTGAGAAGTGCTGTTTCAATTCTATGTTGAAAGCAAAAACCACATTGCAACTTCTCAAATAAGTCATTTGAATTGAGGTTGGCTTTAAGCTGTGATGCAACAACATGTTCCAAGATTTTGGATAAGAAAGAATAAAATGGGTTTGAAATCGAGAGTACATTTGGATGTAGCCCTGTTGTTTTTAAGGATGGGGTCAAAGAGACAATTTTGAGGGCATTAGGGAACTGGCCAGAGCAGAGGGAGGAAATTCAATTTGTCTGTGATGACTGAACAGATGTTTGGAAGGCAAGACATTATAAGGCTAAATGGAATGGAATCCAGAGGGGTAGTTGTAATTTATTTTCTGCTTAAAATGTGTGAAATGTCAGCAAGGAAGTCTGGAGAGAACTATCTGAAAGGAAGTAATGAGAGAGGGAGTTTGTTGAACCTCAAATGGAATTGAATGCAGATATATATATATATATATATATATATATATATTTTACATATAATCTATTATAGAAGAGTGAATACAATTGTTATACTGATCAGATGTGAAATGCTGAGAGACACTGCCTATGGGAGGTCAAAGTTTGTTAACTATTTTGTTAACTGTTTTAGGTTGGACAAAACCAAATAATGACTTATAAATAGTTCAGATTTCATTTATTTATTGTAGAAGATAATCTCTTTAGGCTTTGGATGTATACTGTGAGACCATTTTATTTTTATTTTTTGCAAAGCTAGCATTTCATTTCATCTAATGAAGTGCAGAAGGAGACCTGAGGCCCATATTCACAAAGCTTCTTAAGCCTAAAAGTCGCTCCTAGTGACGAAATTCTAAGCGAATTCTGACATTTTCTTAGAATTTTCCCTTAAATTTAGGATTAAATCTTTGTAAAGATAAAAATGATTAGTCCTAAAAACCGCTCCTAAGGTAAAAAATTTTAAGAGTAGAGAGGAGTACTTTTAAGAGGTTTCTATAGCAGAGGACAAAATGGCTGGAAAGAAGAAATATTCTCCTAACGCTGGACGTAAAGCTAAAAGTAAACACTGCTCTTCTGTCGAATTTGGCTTTCTTATTCTTTTACTGACTTCTATCTCTCTTGGATTGTTGGCTACATACTATCCAAAAGTGCAACTTAAACAGACTGTCCTTCAATCATGTAAATTGGTAAAAGGTGAGCCATTTTGCTTCCATCAATCTAAAATGGATTACAAGTAATACAATCTGTATGGTAAATAAATGTAAGAACTACTGTGTGGAAATTGGTTGCTTCAAAAGTAGACATAATTTCAACATTTGGCTGTTTTAATTAACTTTAAGATATATAGTCTATAACAGAAACTTTGCATAAAGTAGCCTGTAGTCATGATTACTGTATATAATTTCTTTACATACAAACATAATGATTTCTCTGTCTATTCTATTATCTTGTATTCTATTTTCACAAAGAGTGCTTTTCAAGACCTTTGCAGAGGTCAGAGGTTTTTTTTTATTTTTTATCAACCAATCACAGTCCTTGAATTGCTGCATCATCCCTAGCAACGGGGTCAACCACACCTCCTCACAAAGATAAAGGTTTTTGTACTTTCCTTCCTCATAGTTGCTCTGAGAAGTTCCCTAAATAACTTTTAGTCTAGGACTCCCAGCTAAGACTTTTTAAGCTAAGATAGAAGCTAAGCTGAGAGAATTCTAAGAAGCTGTGTGAATACGGGCCCAGGAGGCTTAAATTGTATTCATTGTGTTCTGATGGGTGCAAGTTGATCATGACAAAATAAATATATTTTTCAAGTTCAAGTCAAGAAAGTAACCCTAATAATTTGTTGTGGATGAAAGAATAACATGAAGTAGGTGTGATGTTTGGATTATAAAATATGTCTGTATTGTCTAATTTTCTTAGATGGAGAATTTGGGAGGATTTTATATCCAAGAAAATAGGCAGGTGATCAGAAATGGCGGGGTCATTAGCGTGCCGCAATTAGCATGGTTATCTTTGTGAGTGGAGCTGTTTATATGTTCTTTGATTACTTTAAGATTGCTAGAGTCAACATAAATGATAAATTCACATCAGAAAGAAGCGAAAATGACCACGAGGTCTGAATTGAATAGCTCACCTTTACAGTCCTTGACCTTGCTGAATGAATGGGAGAGTTACATCATATATACTGTACTACTTGACAGTTCTATATTAACTTCGTAGCAAAATGTAATCCTGTTAACATGGTCCAAAATCTCAAAGGAGTGCTTCCAACATTTTGTGGAATCAATGGCAAAAAAAAAAGAAATAAAAAAGAGCAGATCTGTGAGCAGGTATTAATATTGTGTTTCTAATAAAGTGACCAGTTAATGTATGTGCAATGGTATTCTACTAAGAGAATAGCTGTGCACTGTTTAAATAGTCCTGATTTTATGTGTGAAAAAAGCTGACCAAAAGAGCAAGTTCAGTGTGTCAGTGGGTAAATTTTGTTAAGTTTACTTTTTGTTTCTTTTTGTCTTTCTGTCTAGTTTTTCACCTTCTATTTTTCAATGAAACTTGGATTTTCACTTAATTTATTCAATTAGTTTTTATTTTTTGTACACTATACCTAAATCTTAAATGCCTTAAATCTTGAAGTCATTGATAGTGATTTCTTTCTTTCTTTTTTTTATTTTTTAGACATTACTAAAGACTGATACTTAGGTGCACTGCCTACCAAAAAACAAAGTCACCATTTCAGAAGGGTCAAATTATTGGGCTGCTTCAAGCAAATAAAACAACTATGAGATTTGAAATTACTGGAACTGGATTAAGAACCCTTCAACACATTATCAAAACCTGGACGGATAGCACTGAACTTTGTGGAAAAAATGTGGTTGGAAAAACTTATGGCTATAAGTATGTGGCCATAAGAAAACCACTTGTTGGTGAAGCTAATGGGGAAAAAAGGCTTCAATTTGTTAGGGAGCAAAACAATTAAACTTTGGAGCAATGGAAAATGATCATGTGGTCTTATGAATTTAGATTGACCCTATTCCCGGGTGGTGGGTGCATTAGAGTAAGAAGGGAAGCACAGGACGTGATGCACACATCATACATAGTGGCCACTGTACAAGGCTCTTTGGGCAGTATTATGATCTGAGGTTATGTGGAAATAAAATAAGTTCAATTGATGACCTGAATGATCTGAATAACCAGGGTATCATATCAGGAGAGTTTTTCCCCCCCGATCGCATGAGCATATTTATATTTGTGTGCTATAATCAAAACTAAAGGTGTCTTTTTTTGGGCCAGGCAGTGTATTTGCCACCTGTAGGTCATAAAATATGATGTCTAGTGATCAAGAAAAGTATTTGTTCCCCCCACTTAGTAGTTCTGCCTCTGAAGTCTCCCATACGAAGGAGGATCTTTTTTATAGCTCCATGTCTCCATGGTTAGTTTAAGCTGATCTTTAAGATGATGAGGTAATAAACCTGTCCCTTGAAACTATTCCCCTTTTTTAGGACCTTCAAGCAATTTCAACATTTAAGTCTTTGCTTCCTATAGTTGCATGGCTTATGTACATTTCACACATATCCCATATAGGACACCACGATTTCCTCACTGGAGCGAAACATCCATGATCTCGAAGATGAGATCCAGATGCTGAAGACCAACAGTCTCCTGAACATGGACAACAAAGATGAGAGGCTCAAGCAGATTGAAGTTTTCAAGAACCACTCCAAGTTCATGAAGAGCAAGGTCAGAGTTTATCCATCACCCAAGATAAAGATCTATTAAGGCAGCGTCTCTTTTTTCTTCTTCTGGAATTGACTGAAGGGGAAGTTGGGTGAATAAAGGATAATTAATTAAATAGCGGTTTGTAAAAGCAGATATGTCCAAAATAATAAAAGGAATATAGTGATAGTGAAATATAGTGAATATACTAAATATTGAAAATGATTTAAAATAAATGGATAAGTAGACTAGAGATACAATAGAGTTTCCCAGAAATTAGTCATATTAAGATTGTGCTTTTGTGTGCATGTGGAATGCCCCACCTAGGTTGTATCATGCCTCATGTCCATTGTTCCCAGGATGGGAGACAGAGCCGTCTCATCACTTACCAGGATAACCTGATTATTGAAAGTTTATGCATGGCACTTGTATGTACCTTGTGATATAGAATATTATATATATACAGTATTTATAGTTAAGAAATTACTTAATACTGTAGATCCTTGGTTTGTCTTAGGAATGAACACACAGATGGAGTTTGCAGTACTGGTTTTGGCTTACACCAGGAGAGTCAGATGACTGAGCTTCTCCTGTGGTGACCTTTGAGACTTGACTATCAGCCCTTCTAGAATGGAAGATTAAATTACCCTAGTGTTCATGGTTTATTCATAAAGCACTAGGGTTTCCAGAGTTGTCATAAAACCTTTAAAAATTACCACATTTTATTCATGTATTTAATTTAAATTGATATTTATTTATTTATTTGCTACTGTATGTTTGTGGTGATCTTTGGTCTCATGCAATGGAAAATTTAGATCTGATGGGAGAAAGAACAACACCTGACATTTTTCATTAAGGCATTATCCTCACATTATTCTAGTCTTGTATACCTTTAGAGATTTTATTGTGCTCAGAACATCCCTACAATCTCATTCAAGCTTACCCATCACAATAAATCACACCTGACACTCCTTTATTTGTCTTGTTAACGGGGGTCTACTGCTGTCATTGCTAGTGGCCTAGGAACTGATGGATTGTAGAAATCAAAGGTTCAGGAGTAGATAAGGGTAGCAGATTGAGTTTTGGTCTGTTTTTGTTTCTGTGAGGCCAATTACCTGTCTATAGACTCCATGTGTCTGTTTACAATGGTCTTTTGATGAGGACCAACTTGGGGTGTCGTTATTTTTCACCAGGTATTACTGTACATAGATGTCTGGGCCATATCTGAAATGAGCACATGTCATGCAAAGGGAATAAGAAACCGGTGAGCAAGATGTGAACAGAACATATTGTTTGGGTTTTAAAACTCATTTATTTCAGAAGCTCAAAAATTCAGATTTCCAAAATAAATTACCTGCTTTGTCCCAGAGTCACTGTTCACATATTTTGCTCAATATTGTACTGTACTGTACTTGTATATACGTTTATCATTTAGATGATGCCTTGATGACACCCAGTAAGCTACATACCAGTTATGCAAGATTTTAATTCTATACTAATCATACAAATGATATGCAAAATTTTGTTTTATTATTATGATTATTATTATTGATGGGGAAAATTATTAACTTTTTTGTTTGTTTAGATGTTAAGTACTTTTAACAAACTAAAACAAAGAAACAACCAGTATATATTTAAATACATTTACATACATACTCATCAGTATATGAAAATGTTAGGCCAATACTGGGCTTGCAAGGAATTTTTTATCCAGTCTTTTTTGAAGCAGAATAATTTCACAAAATTTCTTCTATTTTCTTTGAATGAAAGAAAATAGAAGAAAAAGCAAGTTTCATTAATTTAGGGTTTTCTGAAAGACACATACTATTTGGTTGAATGTCCTTCAGTAAGATTCACATTTAGCTGCCATCAACTTCTTGTTACAGTATCCTTCCAGGCACTGTGCAACATTTTGCGTTTGGAATTATTATTTTAATATGAACTTCAGTTACCAGAACTCGTTAGTTTTAGCATTTTTTTTTTTCAGCTTGTTCAGTTCACAGCTTCATTGAGTTCAGTATTTTTTTCAAGGATTTCCACTGGGAGCTTATCTATGATGTCACATTTGTTACAGGAGTTTCTGTTGTCTTCTGCATGGCTTCATGCCGCACCGTGAATATTTCAGTCAGGGAGTGTCTTGACATGACAATTAGTATGGTATGAATATTAATGAGGAAGGACACCACCTGAACTCAACTCATGATTGTTTAGAGACCTTTGTTTGAATGGTCCGCTCCAGTAATATGGTTTAGTGGTTTCTGTGTTATTTCTGACCAGCTGAACCAATTTCCCTTCAACTGTGGGTGGCTGTAAGGGTCTTCTTCCATACCTTGTCAAAATAGCTCCACCCCACAATAACTTATGTACAATTGTTTGAACTGACCTCGGAAGATTCAGTTAAAAAAAAAAAAAATGTCTCCAAAATCTACCATGTACTTTCCATTGTACTGTATGCTGAATGGATACCCTATGTACACCTTATGCTCAAATTCTTGGGATTTTCTTGTATAAAAGATGCATCTTGTACAGACATTCTGCCACAGTAAAAGAAAAGTTTACAAGAAAACATTGAAGGCCCAATAATGCCATGACATTCATGTTTGTGATAAGTGCACGCAAGTTTCTGTCTCTTTATAGAGGTACTTAGTGGCATTTCCTCATTTCCTCATAACTAAGACAGCTTTACAGAACGTTGATATCTTTTCTCCTTTGTATAAACACCTTAGAAGGCACTGTATCATGTTTCTCTACTGTGGGGGATCCTTACAAAGCACTTTATCCTGTTTGCTGTAATGCGGGGGCCCCTGAAAAAATCACTGTATCGCATTTTCTTTACTGTTGGAGCACCTTAGACAGTGGCGGGCAAAGTACATCATTCCTGTACTTGATTAAATGTTAAGATATCCCAGAAAAAATGAATTCTCAAGTAAAAGTAGAAGTCATCCATGTACATTTCTGCTTGAGAAAAAGTACTCACCTTCAAATGTATTTAAGAATCAAATATCCTGACCTAACTGCTATGTTTAAGCCATAGTTAAAATCCCTCCCAAACACCTCCTTCCTTACTGTGAACATGTTGTTTTTTGTTGCTGCCTGAAACCTTCTTGGATTCTGATTTCAAACACAGGTTACACGATTAAGCTTTTCTGGGAGGGAAGGCAAATCACACGATTATTTATAATAGTCAGAAGGTAACGATATTACCACCTCAATTACTACACACCACTGTGGTTATGTAACAAAATTAGATGCACAAATGTAGGGAAGCAATAAGTACAGATATTTGGTGTACAATGTAGTGGAGTAAAAGAAAAAGTATCCACTAATTAAACTATGCAGGGAAAGTACATGTATGTTAAAACTGTACTTGCGTACAGTATTGAAGTAAATGTTCTTGGTTACATTCCACCTTTGACCTTAGAGGGCACTTTGTTATGTTTGCCCCATTATAGGGGCACGTTAGGGGCATTCCACCATGTTTGCTCTACTGCTGGGGCACTTTATATGGCCCTTTATCCTGCTTGCTCTACTGTGATGTCACCTTAAAGGGCACTTTCCTGATTTTCCTCTATTGTAACTTAGAGGCCACTTTGTCATGTCTTCTTAACTTTAGGGACACCTTAGAGGACACTTTATCATGTTTACTCTACTTATCTGCTTTTGCACTCTTACAGAGGCACTTTAAAAAAAATCACATTTCTTTTACTGTGAAGGTGCCTAGTGCATGTGAATGGGTTAATGAAGAAGTAGATCTACCTTAGAATTATTTGGTATAATCTCAAATGATCAGCTAGATGGCTGAACTCTGGAGTTTCCCGACAGAACGATGATCCCAAACACACATAATTGCTGGTTATAGAATAAATAAAGCAGTCTAGCTTTAAGCTTTTGGCGCATGAATAGCACCAGATATTTGTGGACTCTTCTTAAAAGTCAGGTTCCTGTCAGAAAATATACACTGTCTGGCAAAAAAAGCACACTTGAAGAGTTTGTTTAATCTCCTTTAGCTTTTTTTTACAGCAAACAATGTGGTGGCCAGTTCATGTATGAAAATGATTCCTCACACCCCCAGATCTACTCTTTTAATTTGCGTTTAAGAATATGCCTGTGCCTTCATGGAAGAAAACTAAAACTTCACTGATGTGATCATCCATGTCATCAGATGACTTCATTTTATTGCTACACAACATTGCTAAGTCTAGACCTGACCAACTGAAGCAACCCCAGATCATTACACTGCCTGCAGAGGCTTGTACAGTGAGCTCTGTGCATGATGAATGCATTGCTTCATGTGTTTCCCTTCTTACCCTGACGCACCCATCGCTCTGGAATAGGGTCAATCAGAATTTATCAGACTACATGACCTTTCTCCATTTCTCCAAAGTTACATATTTTTTGCTTCATAACAAACTGACCCTATGTACCTGACTGTACATACAGTAATGCAGATACCATAAACACACAATTTGACTTTTGTACATTACTGTTGGTATGCACCATAATATTAGTACAAATTTTTATTATATATATGTTTATCATGTCTACAGTATTATGTTCAAATTTCCAAAAATACCTCAAAAAATAAATAGATAACATTAAAGAAAAATATTTGTATGCCTGTAAAGAAAGCAACACATTACATGACAGACGAGTTTTCAGATGGAAACAAACAAACAGACAAAAAACCCAATGTAGGCTCCTAGATTTTGTATGAAAATAGAAAGGATCAATTGTGGCAAAGTTACCACAAGAACTCATATTCTCCAGCTGTTGTACTTACAGTGCTGTGCAAACGTCTTGGGCACATACAAAAAATAGCATAAGCAATGATGCCTTTGAAAACTTTTCTACATAAAAGAAACTTCTATAAATACTGTAGCACTAAAGGCAATAAAATAGACGCAATCAATATTTATTGTGAAAATTCTTTACTTCAAAATAATTGGGAATATTAGAGACAGATTTGTGTAGTTTTATAAGTAAAACAGCTGGTGGTTTTATTTAGCATGCTGGAGAGTATGCCAGACATCTTCTGGTAACTGTGTCACACTTGATTCTTTTCTATTTTCATGCAAAACCCAGGAGCCTACATTAGATTCCTCTGCTTGTTTAATTTCCGTCTGCTTCAACATATATACAGTACTATTCAGTTTGGATGAACTTCTAATTCCATGGTCTTTTCTGATTCTTATTTTTTTCTTCATTGTAAAACAATGCTGAAGGCATCCAAAATCTGCAATAATCTGCAATAATATTGTATTGGATGTGCCTGCTACTTTACAGTCCTGCTCTGTAAAGCCTTCGTAGCGGCTCTAATGTGAGATTCTGTAAATTGGTGATTTTTGAGGCTGGTTAATGAACTTCTCCTCTGCAGCAGAGATACGTTTTGGTCTTGCTTTCCTGATACGATCTTCATAAAAGTCATTTTCATAATTGTGCTTCATGGGTTTTGCAAATGCACTTGACAATACTGTTCTTGCAACTGTTGTTTTAGTTAATTAATTACCTAATGCCATTTCATAGCTTTGAAAACTCCAGTATGGTTCTATAATGTTATAGATTTGTTAAAAGTGCTATACAAATAAAATTTAATTGAATTGATGTCGAGAATAAATCACAAAACAAAAACCAGTAAATTTGAAGTTATGTCCAAACTGGTATGACTGGTACTGTATCAGTCATGACAGATTTAGTGAATATTATTGGTTATCAGTTATATAGCCCTAAACTGGTGACAGGATCATAGCACCCAAGGCTCACCCATGAACATGGGGAACAAAGGCCAGCCTGTCAGGTCCGATTCCACAGAAAAGCCAATGTAGCACAAATTGACAAAAAGTCAATACTGTCCACAATAGAAAGGCACTAGAACACCTAGTGCACAATAGCCTGCTTCACATTGGGTTGTCAACCTAGTCTCCACATTGGATTGGATCCACATCCCATTGGATGCCCCAAACAAACAATTCCATGGAGGTCCCACACCACAAGCCACAGCACCCAGACCAACCATTGTCCTACTACCAGACAACCAAACGCAAGCCTAGAGAGCGTTCATTGGCAACCAAAAACCTATGTGATTTTAACGCTAATGTTGGGCTTGAGAGCATCTGGAGAGCATCATTGGAAAGGCAGGTCTCTGAGTGAAAATGTCTCTCTCCATTTAAGGGTAGCCAATTAATTTTTTTAGAAAAGTTAAAGCTTAAAACTTACAGATGATGGTGATACCAGATACTCCGAGTCTCTTTACACTTGTACATTATGATTACACTTATAAATTATGATTAGGTAAGTGCAAATAAGTGCTGTCAATGTACTCAAACATGATCTTTCATCCATCGACAAAAAGCCTTATCCTCAAAGGGCCTGGAGCCTATTCCAGGCAGGGTACACTCTCAATAGGATGCCAACCATTATGAAGAATTTGAAAATGTCAATAAGCCTAAATCAAAGCTTTAAAATCTTGGAGAAATCCAGAGTTCCTGGAGAAAAGTGCGAGATGACAGTTCTGACAACTAAGTGTATCCTCAAATCAAATTTAAACATTAATTTAAACATCATTACTTGTTTAAAAAAACGATGGATTTGATATGCAGTATTTGATATACTGTATAAGCATGATGTGACGTCTGGGTTGACAGTGAATAACTAAATAAATTACTATCAGATGCAAAGATTCTAGATTTTCGAGTGCATGTCATGCTCTAAGCATGGTCTGGCAGCATAACAAGTTGGTAGTAAGACACGTGTGGATTATATGTAGTTATGTGCTTGGAGGAAATCTGTAATACACTTCCTTTTTTTTTTTTAATGCCCTTTACTAGCGTTTATATTTTTTAGCTTGGCAATATAAAATGTAATATAAATTCCATAAATTCCAAAAAATATAAATGTTCTGATATTTGTGTTTGTAAATGCTACATGTAAATTTAAGTATATTTGCATGTATATTATATCCCCCACCATATTTCATTATTTTCCCCTTTTTAAAAATATTTTCTCAGATTGATCAGCTGAAGCAGGACTTATCAAAAAAAGAGTCAGAGATGCTGGCCCTGCAGACTCAGCTGGAGACTTTAACCAATCAGAATTCAGACTGTAAGCAGCACATTGAAGTCCTAAAAGAATCCCTTACAGCAAAGGAGCAAAGATCGAATATCATGCAGACAGAGGTTAGTATGTGTACACGTAAGAGTTTTCCTACTTTTCACAAAAATATGTGTATTACTTCTTTAAATAAGATATTGATGCAAATACATCTAGACACATACAGTATGTTCTTGAAACTATCTTTTGGTAAAAATTTGGTACATTCTATATTGATGTTTTATGTCTTGCCTCAAATTCTTGTTTTCTTTTCATTAAAAGAAATAAAAGAAACAAATAAATAAAACCCCTGAATATCCACTGGTCAGCCACAACATTAACACTACTTACAGGTGAATGGAATAACACTGATTACCATGGGCAACCAAGGCCTACATACATCCATGTGGACCAAAGGCCAGCACACCTGGTCCAATCCACACAGAAAAGCCAGTGCAACAAAAAATTGCAGACAAAAAGTCAATGCTGGTCATGCTAGAATGATATCAGAACACTCAGTGCATCACAGCCTGCTGCAAATGGGGAGTAGCAGGCAAAGAGTTCAAACCTGTTGACCTGGCCTCCAAATTTACCATACAGTATCTGATTGAGCATCCATGGGATGTGCTGGACAAAAGAGCACCTAAATGACCTGCCATTGATGTCCTAGTGCCAGACACCACAGCACACCCCCTGAGGTCTTGTGAAGTGATGCCCAGAGGGGCCAGAGCTACCTGGGCAGGGTTTTAATGTTATGGCTGATTGGTGTAGCACAGTGAGAGAGACAAGGTGGGGGAATGTTACAAGCCTTCATTTTTAAATGATGGTGATAGTGAAGTCAGATACTGATGTCAGGTGAAAAGGCTTGGGTTGTAGTAGTTATTGTTCAAAGGTGAACAAAGGTGTTCAGTGGGGTTGAGGTCAGAGCTCTGTGCAGACCACTAAAGTTCTTCCAGTCCAACCATGGCAATTATTGGTCAAAAATCTTGGGCAGTCAGAACTACTTACATAAAACAGTAATTATAATTAATACAATATAGTCTGTATTTGGTTTGACAATGCTTTGAGGACCCTTTAATCTCAGGTAAAATTTGTGTAGATTTATAATGCAACTTATAGCTACTATGTTTTACTGAGCATCCTGCACAACCATCTACAGTTTTAATGAGGACTTTGATTGTAGCACCTGCCTCTGTTTTGGCATACAAAATCCAGCAGCTTCCTTTTTAAAAATACATTGTGTTAATTTAACAAATAAATTAAACAAATCAGCATAACAGTATAACTCATCTAATATTGAATATGCCACAGTAATTGACTAAAGCAGTAATGACCTATGTGTTCTGGCATCGTTCTATTTCATCCAGCATTAACCTTTTTTTTCTATTTAAGCTACAGTAGCTCTTCTATTAGTTTGAACTACACAGGACAGTCTTCGCTCTCCATGGGCATCAGTGATCCTTTGCCACCCATGAACCTGTTGCCAATTCACCAGTTTAGCTTCCTTGGATCACTTTAGGTATGTCTTGACCACTGCAGCCTGGGAACATCCCATAAGAACTGCAGTTTTGGGGCTGCTCTGACCCAGTCCTCTAGTCATCACAATTTTGCAAGTCAATATCTAATTTTCATTATCTCATTACAATGGCTGCTGGAAGTGGGTGGAATATATCAGGCAGCAAGTAAACCTTTTTTTTTTTGTGTTGAAAGATAAAAAAAATGGCCAAACATAACATATTGAGTAACTTTTTCAAGGGCCAAAACTATAAATCAAATTGAAATGATGAAAAAGTTCATGCTGGTTGTGATAGAAGGGTATTAGGCAGGTGCTCATAATGTCATGTTTGAACAATGTATAATTAATTAATAATAGTCATAATATAAATTAAAGTAAGATGCTATTAAAAGAGGAAGGTGACAATTTTATAAAATCAGACAACTCAGTAATCAGATTACCTGAATTTCTCCATATGGGTGTTAACCATCCATGAATAAGCATTTGGAGCTGGGAAATATTTGGGGGTGGGGGAGTGGAGTGTTATGTTTGACATTGCCCATACCATTTTTACAGTGGCATGTTTTGTATTTGAATTAATACTGCAGTTTTTGGTGCAGTTTGCTGTATCATACTATCAATCTCAGATAATACTGTTCCCATGACACACTAACATTCATGCATGTGACAAAGGGATACCTGGAAATGGCATGAAATTTATTAGTTCAAGGTTTTAACAGTTTTCATTTAAGGTGTTCCGCAATGAGAAACTAAATCCTCATCTCAGATGTCCAAGTAGATATTTACCGACATTGTTAATGGTGCCAATAGGGTAACTGATTGACCATTAGGCATTATACCTATATTAAAAAAAAAAAAAAAACATTTGGTTCACAATTTCTGCTTTGGTCTGCTTTCTGCATGGAGCATTTTTGAGAGGGACGGACGGACGGACAGCTAAAAATATAGGAGGAATATAGACATTGTTAAGCAAGAGAGTTTTTACCGAAGATCTCTAATAGAAACTCCCTGACTGCAGCTGTGTTCCGTGTCATGCTCTTTTAAAATATATTGCAGAGATATTTGCTGAAAGACAACAAATGTAAATAATCTTTGTTTGATGCAATTAGAAATGTTTGGGTAATATATTTCAAATAGATATCCAGTTACTTGCGCAATCATTTACATTCCTGATTCTAACCACTAAATACTGTTTTCGAAGATTTAATTCTGGCCATTGTTCTGGGCAGGCTATTTAGTTCCAGATAACTGCTCATGTACACTCACTCACACATTCATATAAGCACACGCAAAGTGTTTTCACTGTCCAAAAATGAGACCTTAATTGGCTATTAGTGGCACTGTCTCTCAGCGTCTGGCTTGGATGCTGCTACAAAGAAAGCTTGACTGAGGGCAATTGTGCATTTTTTTTGTGCTTGACAAATTGGTTAAATATAATTTTGTTTTGCATTACATAGACCATAGTATAGAAAACATTTTGTAACGGCTGAAGAAATTGAGCAAAATACGTGAATGGATCTTGCTTGTGAAAGTATAAAAATCATAAATATGTACTTTACCATTTAATGTGCAAGTTTCTTTTAGGTCTTTTTATGAGTTTTGTAGGTTTATAATTGCAAAGGTACTGGAAAGTATAAAATTCGGGTCAGATAACAGAGCTGTGTAAGCTAAGCATGCATGGCCAGTATATTAAAATAATTATATCTAGTTTTTAAACATTAGTGCAATATGTTGTTATCTGAGGAATAGATAATTGAAAACACACTGTGTTATAATAATAATAATAATAATAATAATAATAATAATAGATAGATATGTGTAAAGTTTATGGAATAAATGAAAATCATTTAAAAGATCAAGATTTGTTAAATGATACAGTAGGTGCGGAGTTTGCTAAAGGATAATATTGTGTTATTAAATTTGAAAAAGTATCATTGTCTGATATTTCATAAAACATATAATGCTTGGTAAATTAAATAGTAGTGCAATATTTGTGCACACATGTTGGTGGAGATGATAGACCATTGACATTAATGTACTGTATAGAGGCAGTTTGCCTCTTAATCTATCATTTGTTTACAAAAATGACATTTATTCTTATGGGAAAAACACTTTCAGAGAATGAAAAAAAAAACACTCCAATTATTTTATAAGACTTGAATAAAAAAACAAACTGCAAAAAGGATGACTGGATACATTTTTCTACAATAGGGGAAATCCAGGATCAGATTGGATTGAACTAATATCGCAGAAAATAGTTGAGCTGCTAAAAGTTGAGCAGCTAAATACATTTTTCATAAGAGGAATTTAGTTATAAAGGAGCATACTAGATGTTTTAAAATTGCCATTATTATATAAATGGACAGAGAATCTATACTATTTACCAAAAGTATGTGGACACTTGAATGCTCACATTGCATATTGAATCCCTCCTTTGCTATAACAATCTCACTTTAAGCACAGGTCCATTGTCATACTAATCCAGGTTTAGTTCAAATAAAGGTGCTACAGCGTACAAAGACATTCGAGATAATTGTGTGCTTCAGCCATTGGCTAGATATAATTTTGGCTAGATTGTGCAAGTGATATAACACAAGCTTTTAACAACCAATTGCTGGTTAGCTTGACTTACTCATCCACTTGTTTGTTCTTTGTTTTAAGCTCTTTTCTTCTCTGGTTGATGAGTAAAAAAAAAAGAAAGTGTGTGTATTCACAGACAACATTTAAATGCAAATAATTCACCCTTCCCCACACACACACACACACACACACACACACACACACACACACACACACACACACACACACACACACACACACACACACACACACACACACACAGGTTCATTTCGATACATTTAAATATGATCGAAAAATTTATTTATTTTAGCAATTTAATTCAAAAAGTAAAACACATATACTATATAGATTTTTTTACACACAGACTGATATATTTCACGTGTTTATTTCTTAAAATTTTGATAATTATGGCTTATGTTTATGAAAATCTCAGAAACTTTTTATATTACTTAAGTCCAGAAAGAACAACACTCAATACTTGGTCGGGGATCCCTTTGCACGAATTACTGGCATGGAGGCGTGGCAGGGAGGCGATCAGTCTGTGGCACTCCTGACATGTTACGGAAGCCCAGGTTGCTTTGATAGCGGCCTTCAGCTCTTCTGCATTGTTGGGTCTGGTATTTTGCATCCTCCTCTTCATAATACCCCATGGATTCTCTATGGGGTATAGGTCAGATGAGTTTGCTGGCCAATCAAGCACAGAGATACCATGGTACTTAAACGAGGTATTAGTACTTTTGGCAGTGCGGGCAGATGCCAAGTCCTACTGGAAAATGAAATCAGCGTCTCCATAAAGGTGGTCAGCAGATGGAGGCATGAAGTGCTCTAAAACGTCCTGGTAGATGGCTGCTCTGACTTTGGACCTGATAAAACACAGTGGACCGACACCAGCAGATGACATGCCTCCCCAAACCACCACTGACTCTGCAAACTTTACACTGGACCTCACGCAAACTTGGATTCTGTGCCTCTCATCTCTTGCTCCAGACCTTGATTTCCAAATGAAATTCAAAATTTACTTACTTTCATCTGAAAAGAAGATGTTGGCCCACTGAGCAAAAGTTTATTATTTTTTGTCTTTAGCCCAGGTAAAATTATGCAAAGGGAGCCCCAACCAACTATGGAGTTCTGTACATGTTCATACTTTTCAGTAGTCCAACATTTCTGTGTTAAAAATCCTTTTGTGTATTGGACTTAAGTAATATTTACATTTTCTGAGATTGTCAGTAGCTGTAAGCCATAGTCATCAAAATAAATAAAAAAAAACACTTCAAAAGTATCTGTATGTACCTAAATCTATATAATATATGAGTTATACTTTTTGAATTGAATTACTGAACTTTTTGATTATATTCTAATTTGTTGAGAGGTTCTTTTATATTCTTTTTATTTTATTTTATTTGTTTTAATGTCATGATTTGACATAAAATAATTTAGAGAAATGTAAAAGAAAATCATTTTGAAAGAATATCTTTCATTATCCCAGTGCTATTGGAAACATATTTTATCATACATACTGTAATTGTCATACTTTATGCATATGGAAATTACATGTTCACACCAAAAAGCACACAGAGACTTCTCAGGCACACATAAACTCTTGATGTTTTTGATAAAGACTGTTGGAAAATAGTGTTGCTCTCGGGTTCTGTCCTGGTTTCACCTCAGCATGGTAGCTGGTACTGTGTTCTGCGGTTCTGTGGCTTGTTCTCAAACAGGTCAGATGGAGCAGTAAGGGGTGGGAGCAACACGTCCCAGTGCAAAACACACACCCCGTCCAAAGAAAAGAGCTTCTATGTTTTGGAAGCAGTGGAGTGTCCATGTGGAAAAGCAATAAAGAACAGTAACCAAGGGGAGAAAGGCAATGATGAGTTATTTAATGGCTTACACACAACCATTCACAACATTGCCCCATTTTGCTTATTCATCCATGTTAATATGCACATACACAGATCCACCAGACTGTGGCATTGCATTGCAGTTGAAGAGTCAATAGCACACTTTTGTCCACTTTTTGTCCAAACAAAGCAGATTTTGCATACTTTAGTATTATATACTGGAGCCTTTTCTTTTAGTTGAACCATTTTAGAACATTATTGCATTGTGCATTGCAATGCATACATTTACCAATGTGTTATTTATATTAGCTCACAGGCTATGGTTGACATAACACTTAACAGTCTCAGAGTTTGCTACTTTCTAATCAACTAATCAAATAATCACAAAATTTATGACTAGATCAAACTAATATACCTAGACTTTTTTTTTCAATTCCTCCCCTCCTCCTCTCCTTCTAGCATTCAGTCTTTGTCTCTTGCACTCTTTTCCTTTCCTTCCCCTTCTCGTCATCTCCTCTTTATTTTTCTTTGCCCAAGGGGCTTGAGTAAATGAAGGGGGTCCACTGTGCATCACTTACGCTGTTGACATGTGGTAGCAATTTCCCCAGGTTACATTAAGCCTACACACAGGTTTTTTTTTCTCTCTCTTTCTCGCTCTCGCTCTCTCTCTCTTTCACACACACACACACACACACACACACACACACACACACACACACACACACACACACACACACACACACACACACACACACACATGTGTGTGCTATATCTCACCAGATCAGTTGTATATGACCTTGACCATTTTTTTCTTTTTTTCTTCTTGGTACATTTTCTTATCTGATTAAAGATGAATGCAGAGATCTCAACATTGAGAAAGTTTACATAACTGAAAAGGGTACCAAAAAAAAAAAAAAAACAGAAAAGTTCTCAGTGTCATTCATCTGTCCTTAACTGCTCTATAGGATACACATGAGGAAATGAGGGAACGCCGAGAGAGGGAGGAGGTTGAATTCCCTTCTTTGCATATTTTCAGCAATAAAACTAAACACACCAGACAACACAACAAACATAGTGTTATGCCCACCTGGGTATCAGATAAGGTCCTGGAGGTAGCTTAATAAAGGGAAAGAAAGAAAAATCTACCTCTAATTAGTTCTATTTGCTCCCATTCATCCAGCCAGTGAGTTGACAGCATAATGGACACATCAACATCAGCTTGAAAAGTGTGGTTGACCCTTGGCCTGGAGTCAGAGGTCATCCAGGATATAAATGTTCCTCTCTGTGTGAGAGGTGTATGTTTGTCTGTGTTTCTCAGAACTTCTATTGGGGAGGGGCAGAAGTGCTTATTTTTAATGGATAGGTACATCTTTGTCAATTCCGCTACTTTATTATTGTATATCTTAGCCATTGCCAGAATATTTTTTTTCTTAACCTTCTTGACCTTTATTGCATGTCCAAATAAAAATGAGGGAAGATATGCATATATGTTTTGATGCGATCTAACATATATACTATATTTAACATGTTTCTGTAACATTACCTTTGTTGTAAATCTGTTACGTGTAAATATCAGGGCCAAATAGACATTCACTTATGACTTTTTTTTTTTAAGTCCTACAGGTGTCAATCCTTGGACGTCATCACTATACACAGAATAGTTGCTCATTTGTTTGTAAAATGTTAATTTCTGCATGTTTGAAGGATATTTTTGTTTGTGTTAGAGAGAAAAAGGCAGCCTGCCTACAACCTACAGGATGCAGGCCTATGTAATGAAAACGTACATTTCTAAAGTCTTACCTTTGACTAATCCTCCTGTTACCTGTCATCGTTTGAAGACGGAAACGTTTGAGTCGTAAAAATGTCAGGAGCAGATGAAGATTAGGAGCAGGATATGGGTGGGGTGCGGCGGGGAAGGGGGGGGTTGCATTTGGGATCGGGCAGGAAAAATAATCAAGCGTCGAGCAGCTCATACCAGTTTGAAGCATGTCCCATCGACATGCTCCAAGCTGGGTGATAATGATGATTAATGGCAGATACGGTGCTGGGAGTGAGACCGTGTGTATGTGAAAGTGGAAAATATGACCAAGAAGTGAGCTCTAAATGGCTCCCTGTAGAGCAATGAAAGTCCTGTGATCAGCAAGTTAGGAATACATAATGGATGGGATTCCAGTCCATTTCAGGGTGCCATGCATATTTACACACTGTATGAACGACACATAGAGCAATTTATACACTGTGTGAATGAAACATAGAGCAATTTGTTGTTTCCAATCCACATACTGGTATGTTATGGGAGAAGGTTGGAAACTGGAGAACCTGGAGGAGACCGATGCAGGCAAGGAGAGAACAAACAAAACCTCATACACATCAGGGACCCTGGAACTGTGAGGTGATAACACTACCTGCTGTGCCAATCTGCTGCTCCTAACCTGATTCAGATGAGAGTTATACTGTAGGTGATGGGTGATCCATACAAGCTATAGGAAAAACAGTTGCAAATGTGAATGGCTTGACATAAGAGGAGTGTGAGATGACATGGAAAAAGACTTTAGCATGCCTGCAGATAGTGTAGGAAAGTGTTCTGTGACTCATGAGAAAGAAACAAAAACCAAGGAAAATCTTTGGTGAACAAGTGTGTACAAGCTATGGGTAGTGACTTGAACAGTAGACCATCGCTTTAATACTGCAACCTTTTTGAGGAGCCATGAGGTTTGCTTATCGACATCCTCGTTGTAGAACCACTGCTCCTCTGAATTGAGAGGAGCCGGTTGAGGTGGTTCCTGTATGCTTGAGCTCTATCAATATTGTGCCAAAGTGGAGAGACTTTAAGGCAGACCTATGGTGTGCTGCAGAGAACCTGCCTAATACTTCTCAAAGTTGGCTTGCGAGCATTAGGCAGGTTACCACAAGAGCAGTTAGAATTTGTGGCCAGGGATAGTCTGGACTGACTTTCTCAGACAGTTAAAACTGTAAAATCATTTTATACCAGTGAAACCATTTAATGCATTCACAAGACATACATTTAGCTTAAACAGCTTAAGTCTGTCAGCCTAAGATGATTTAGAGTTTTACCCTTGTCCCTGTTGACAATTTCTACAATGCAAACAGTAAGAAAAATACAAAGTTGCCATTGGACTTAAACAAGCAAATCCATAAGAACCTTTGATTGGATAATTACTGCAATGATTAATGTTTCAGCTGGCAACAATTCATTTAACCCTAACTGATGAAACAGCGAGTAGCTTCTTATTTTTCAAACAACCATGTCGGTTGTATTGGGAGTGGAAAAGATGTTACTGTGTTTTTAAAAGGGTCAACTTATTGGCTAGCACAAAGCAAACAACTAGGAGATTGCTGACATTTTTGTACGTAATTGGGTAAAGAGCTGATCCAACTTTTTATTAAAACCTGGAAGGATAGTAGTAAACTGTCAATCATTAAATGTGTTTGGGAAAAGGATCATGAATGACTGTGATCGAAGGGCACGCACTGTAAGTACTCCATACGAACATTTTGCTGTTGTTTTTCTGTTCTTAGGAGACTGAATGGATCTTTCTCATTGCAAGTTAAACTGCCTGTGGTATTTATCCTAAAGGTAACGAAAAGACAACCCATAGATACACAAGTAGCCTTACTTAGGCAACATTTAAGAAATCTGAAACATAACTGAGCAACAGAGCTATGTTTCGAAGAGAAACAAATTAACTGTATTTAAGACTTTAATGAGAGAATCTAATTTGTAAATCTTGTTTTGAGATATAAATGAGATGCAAGCTCCACAAATGAGAAATACTACTAGTTGACATTATATTTAATTTGATTAAATATTAAAAGTGACCAATTACCAGTGTTATGGCTAATTACCAGTATGCCTTTAGCGGCTGTTACTAGAGAAAGGCAATATATAAAACTTAAAATTGCGTTTTAATTCAATTGATGGTGTGCTAGAAATTCAATGTAATGCACACACACACACACACACACACACACACACACACACACACACACACACACACACACACATACAGCTATGGAACAAAGGATTTTAAATTGCACCCTATACAGTGCACCACGCTTCAACTGGGAAACTTGGAAAACCTAATATTCTAGTGAAGTGAATTAAGCGGAAATACACTGCCCAGCCAATAAAACGTCATCACCTGGATTCAATGAAGCAAATAGGTAAGAGCCTTTCTTTGGATAATTACTACAGTGATTAATATGTTTCAGCTGGCAGCAAGTTTTTAAACCCTAACTGATGAAGATATATCCTGTGGTCGTGGCACAGATGTTACTCTGTTTCAGGAGAGTCAGACTGCATCAAGAACAGAAAAACAACTAAGGAGATTGTTGAAACTACAAATATTTGGTTAAGAACTGTAACATACATTATTAAAACTTAGAATGATAGAATGGTAGTAGTGAACCATCATCTTTGAGAGAAATGTGGTTGGAAAAACATGCTGAATGTCACAAACATGGGTGTCGACAGCGATGTTGGAGGATGTAACGGGTGTTGGAGCGTCGGATAGCGTTGTTTGCTTGGTTCCAGAGCCGTCGACACAGACGAACCAACTGTTGGGCCGACGGTTCTTGGTGGTCGAACATCAGAGGTTGGAAGCCGTAGCATGTCTCAAATGGGCTTAGATTGGTGGCGGAGGAGACGTGGAGGTTATGCGATAATTCTGCCCAAATGAGGTAGCGGGCCCAGGAGCACTGGCGATCAGCGACAAAGCATCTCAAGTAGCGCTCCAGTTGTTGGTTGGTCCGTTCCGTCTGACCGTTAGTCTGTGGGTGGTATCCAGAAGACAGACTACAGGTGGAATTGATCAGACGGCAGAAGGCCTTCCAGAACCGGGAGGTGAACTGGGGCCCCCTGTCCGAGACAATATCCCTTGGGAACCCATGCAGGCGGACTACGTGTTCTAATATCAGCTCGGCTGTGTTTTTGGCTGACGGGAGTCCGGGGAGGGCTACCAGGTGGACAGCTTTGGAGAACCGGTCGACGATCGTGAGGATGGTGTTCTTCCCTTTGGAGACCGGCAGGCCCGTGATGAAGTCGACGGCAATGTGCGTCCAGGGCCGACGGGGAACTGGGAGTGGTTGAAGTTCTCCCGGGGATGGTTGGTTGCTGTCTTTGGCCCGGGCGCACACTGGGCATGCCTGGACAAACTCATCAATGTCCCCCTTCATGTTGGGCCACCAGAAGGCGCGTCGGATGAATTGTAGCGTGCGGTGCCTTCCGGGGTGACCTGAGAGGAGAGAGGAGTGCCCCCATTGAAGCACCTCTGGCTTGACGGTGTTGGGCACATAGAGTCCAGGCGGCACGCCTGCCGGTTCGGTCTCCGCAGCCTGTGCCTGGCGAACCCTCGTCTCTATGTCCCAACGGAGTGGTGCGATGATCTTGGTAGGTGGTAGGACAGGCGCGGGGTCCGCCCGGGGGACGTCTTCCTCGTGCTGTCGTGAGAGGGCGTCAGCTTTGATGTTCTTGGACCCCGGGCGATATGACAGGTGGAAATTGTAGTCCTCAAAAAACAGAGCCCATCGCGCCTGTCTGGGGTTCAACTGTTTCAGCGACCGGATGGTGATGAGGTTCTGGTGATCAGTCCAGACAATGAATGGCTCTCTGGTGCCCTGGAGCCAGTGACGCCATTCCTCCAAGGTCCACTTTATGGCCAGCAGCTCGCGGTCCCCTACTCCGTATCGCTGCTGAGTGGGGTCAAGTTTTTGGAGAAGAAGCTGCAGGGGTGCAGCTTCTGGTCTGGACCTCGTTGGGAGAGAATCGCCCCGGCGCCCACGTCCGACGCGTCCACCTCCACAACGAATGGTTTGTTGGCATCTGGATGAAGGAGGATGGGAGCCGTAGTGAAGCGGCGGCAAAGTTCACGGAAGGCGGTAATGGCAGTAGAGGTGAGGTGAAAGGGGTGAGATGATGGACGTGTCAGAGCAGTTAGTGGAGCTGCAACCGTACTGTAGCCCCGGATAAAGCGACGATAGAAGTTAGCAAACCCGAGGAAACGTTGGAGTTGTTTAAGAGTCCTGGGTAGGGGCCAGTGACTCACAACCTCCAGCTTCTGCGGGTCCATGGCCACACCCTGGGGCGAGATGACAAAACCCAGGAACGTGGTGGAGCGCTCGTGAAAACGCACTTCTCCAACTTACAGTACAGCTGGTGGGCGAGCAATCTCTTCAGAACCGCTCTGACGTGTTGTACATGTTCACTGAAAGTCCGGGAGTATATGAGGATGTCGTCTAGGTAGACGAACACCCATCGACCTAACATGTCACTTAGAACGTCATTGATGAATTGTTGGAAAACAATTGCAGAGTCCAAATGGTATTACCAGACTTTCATAATGACCGGTGGGAGTGATGAAGGCCGTCTTCCACTCATTGCCCTCTCTGATGCGCACCAAGTTGTAGGCGCTCCGGAGGTCCAACTTAGTAAAAATGGTGGCACCAGAGAGGGCGTCCAGGGCAGAGTTGGTAAGAGGCAATGGATGTCGGTTCTTGATGGTGATGTTGTTGAGCCCCCGATAATCGACACATGGGCGTAAGTTGCCGTCATGTTTCTTCACAAAGAAGAACCCCGCGGCAGCAGGCGAGGAAGAAGGCCGGATGGTACCTTGGCACAGTCCGCTGGAAACATATTCCTCCATCGCCTGCGTCTCGGTGGCAGATAAAGAGTAGAGGTGGCCGCGGGGTGGCATGGAGCCTGGCTGAAGGTCGATGGCAAGGTCGTAGGGGCGATGAGGAGGTAGGTGGGTTGCCCGTCTTTTGCAAAACACCTCAGCCAGGTCTCGGTAGGCGCTCGGGATGGCGTCGGTGTCGACCTCAGGGGCCTCGGACTCCCTAGAACACGTCCCAGCCCGGGCCCCTAGGCAGAGTTCAGAGCAAGTCGGCCCCCATTGTAGGATCCGACTTTGTGTCCAGGATACTTCGTGACGAAGTAACCAGGGATGTCCGAGAATGAGGGGAGGTGATGAGATGGGGGTGAGGTAGAAGTGAAGCTGTTCCTGGTGTTGGCTGATGTTCATGGTGATGGGTTGAGTTTGGAAGGTGATGGGGCTGGAGGAGAGGGGCCGACCATCGACAGATGTAATATTTACGGGCTGGGATAACGCCTCGATCTTTACCCCCAGTTTCTTGGCATAAGAAGAGTCAATGAAGTTACCAGCAGCACCGGAGTCGACGAAGGCGGTACTTCCGACTCGTTTGTGGCCAAACTGGAGGTGTACTCTTACCGTGAGACGGGAATCATTGGTCAGGGTGGTGGAGAGGGAGCTGGAACCCGGTGAGTCACTCTCACTTCTCACCGGGTCTGCGCGTTTCCCGGGCGTAGAGGACAGATGGCCCGGTGATGCGCTGCTGACCCGCAATACGCGCAGAGACCCTCTCTATATCGTCGTTCCCGTTCTGCAGCGGTTAAGGAGGCGCGCCCTAATTGCATGGGTTCCCCGGCTCCGGTGTCAACCACGGCGGGAGGTGGAGAACCGACGGATCCGGTAGGTGCAGTGGAGAGTGAGGAACGAGCTTCCGGGACAGGCGTGCGAGAGAAGAAGGAGGAGCTTCGGGGCGTGAAATGAGGCAGTGGTGGCATGATGGACGGCAGGGTGCGAGGAGCTGGCTTAGGGGGGGCGAGCAGACGCTGGTCGATTCCGGAGGGCGAGTTGGATTAGGCCCTCCAAGGTGGCTGGAAGTTCACAACCGGTGAGCTCGTCCTTAATGCGTGCAACCAATCCCTCGTAGTAGGCCGTCCAGAGGGCGGAGTCTCCCCAGTCGGTTTGGACGGCGAGGGTTCGGAAATCCGCCGTGTAGCGGCTCACGGACGAGCCCCCCTGCCGCAGATGATATAATTTTGAGTCGGTCTCCACCTCAGCAGCAGGATGTTCAAAGGTGAGTTTTAGCTGGCGGGTGAACTCTGTATAAGAGTAGGCTACATCTGAATCAGGATCGCAGGACCACCGTGGCCCACTCAGCTGCCTGCCCGGATAGCAACGAAACGAGAAGAGCAACGGTCTGTGGAGTATTTGGTGGAATTAAACTCAAACACTAGATCCAATGCGGTTAAAAAAACACTGCACTTCCCATCTGTGCCATCCCATTTGTCCGGTAAAGCAATGAAGACGTCAGAAGAAGGGGGAGGGGGTGGCGGAGCAGCAGCCGCTGCGATGGGCGTGGCAGCAGCCGGCTGAGCGACCGCCCCGCGGAGCATCGCATTCTCCTGCCGTAGCTCCGCCACCTCGCGGCGCAAGGCCGCGACGTCTTGGAGGCCTTGGCGGAAGGCCGCGACTTCACTACTGAGCTGATCGATCAACTTAGCGTGCTGGTCAACCACATTGCAGAGGTGAGCGTAATCCGCTGGGTTTACTGCTGTTGGCTCAGTCATTCTGTCACAAACAAACGGAGACGGACCAGAAGACTAGCAGTTAGCCCTGTAGCGTAGATGGTAAACCCAAACGCGGAAGTAGCGCGAGTAGGCAGGATAACCACGCTGTTTATTTTTAGAACTCTCTCGGAACGAGAGCAAGAGTTTACACAAATAAACCCGCGTTCTAATAACACACACTCAATCGAAAGCAAAACCCAAGAAAGTGAGTACTCACGATTAGACGGACAGAGCGTCGGCAATAGCATGGGCAACTCAATGACTGAGCAATGTGTGGAGCCATCTTGTCTCCTTTTATGCTTCCTGAAAATGGTCAGAGCATTTCCACACACACGATGTGAAGATAATGCAAGGGATTGGAACTAAACAGCTGTGTAGTCTCAAGAAAAGAATAGATAAGTAAGGTTTATCAGAAAAAAGTGAGTATATAGTATGTGAGTATAAAGAATGTATTGTGGAGCATTGGAAAAGATCAATGTAGTCTGATGGGTCCAGATTTACTCTGTTCCAGTGTGATGTGCACATCAAGGTGGGAAAAGAAGTGGCTTTAGTGATCATGTCGAGTGCCTACCATACAAGCCTGTGGGGGCAGTGTTACGATTTGGGGTTGCTTCTGTTTCTCAGGTTCAGCAATATTACAGTATGTGCCCAAAAGATGAGGTCACCTGACTACCTGAATATACTGAATGACCATCTTTTTCCATAAATGCATTTTTTCTTCCCTGATGGCATTTGCCAAGATGACAATGCCATGATCAGGCTCAAACTGTGAAAGAGTGGTCCAGGGAGAATGAATCATCGTTTTCACACATAGAATGGCCACCACAGAGAATCACCCATTCTTGTCCATTACCAATCTTTAAAAATACAAGATCTTGGCAAAAGGTAGTGAGAGGAAATATTAGAGTGTGTGTGTCTTTTTTTTTGGCTGGGCAGTCTATCAAGCAAATCTCATAAGTTACTCATGATTTTCACCTACCTAGGTTTTTCCTCACCTTTTGGAAACATAGTACCAGTAAGAATTTGAAACGTTTTTTGACTCCTGTTAATTGCACTAATTGTTGGTTGCCAGGTTGACACTATGCTAGTTTCACCAGTCATGTGTTGGAAGAACAAAATATCAGGTTAAATAAAAAATCAATTCATAATTTGTTTAATAAATAATAAATGGAGTTTACAGAATTGTTGGTCGTGCCGTTGTGATGAATATCAGCACGGCTGTCATTCTGCTGATATTCAGTATTTTTGTATGATAGTGCTCATTTTATATGATATTATATTTTTAAACAGACTTCATCCCTGCAAACATAAAGCATAATTTTTATTCTCCCTATTGAAATCATTTTTCCAAATGTATAATATATGATAATAAATGTGAGATTGTTTTTCACAATTACTGTATATTAGTTATCTTGACAAAATATAAAGTGAGGTGTAATGTTGTATGGTTGCACAGTATAAATATTATAATAAAATGTAAATACACACTACAGATGAGGCAGAGAATTCTGTTGGGTAGAAATTGAGGAAAAAAGTATTTTCTATAATTTACAATCTGGACAAATAAATGCTTCTCCCACATGATGTTCAGTCAATCAGACAAGTGCTTCATTAATTAAACTGATGTACTGTAAACATCATACAGTAGATACTTATACAAGCAGTTGAACAGAAAGAAATTATATGGCAGAATTTTATTAGTGGACTCATGGCATTAACAAAGATTCAAGAAAGCATTGCAATTAAGGCTTTGGTTCTTTAAATGCATATTTAAATGCATGTTATTAATGTAATTAACATTTTCTTAAACTTTAAAAGTTACTTGCACAAGTATTCAACCGTTGATATTGTTGAAAATACTTGTCTTTAGCAGGACACAACTGACTTTGCCATGGCCATGACAGCTTGGTTGAATTGGCTTCGAAAAGATTGTCAATTTGAAAGACAGTACAGATTATGCACCCAAAAGAACAATCTAAGAAAATTAGAAATAGTGTTTTACCGAACATCCTAGTAAGCACGAATAGATCGATAGGGAGGAAGTGAAAGCTTCATTACATCACTCAGGCACTAACTACGCAAGGTCAACAGTCGATCTCAGTAAGTTACTGAATATAGTGGCTGAGAGAAGTATAGTAAACCAGACAAACATTAAAATAAATAAATAAATAAATAAATGGAAAAAAAAAAACACTGCTCTAAAAGAATCATATAAAATAATAAGCGATTCCTTTCTTTTGGTGTCACTAAAACAAGAAGGAGTTACTGTTTATTTATTCATGATTATTCAATTTTAATCGAGCTGATTAAAGTAGATAAACAAAAGATATCAGATTAATGCCGTAGATGCTGTGACTGTGCTGAGTATTGTATGAAAAAAATGCACATTTCATTCATATTTAAAATATTTAAAGACAATCTGATGCATTTAATGCATTTAAAGTAATTGCCATTTAACCACTGTAGTATGCTTGGAAAAATGTAAAACTTTTGTAAAGAAGCTCAGTGTAACATCAGGGCTATTAGACAACTATGGAAAAAAATGTAAAACAGCCTACACACTTCTAAAAATCTTGAACAAATTATATTCGTAAAAGTTTCTCTGTGAGCTATGTCTGTTTCCAACTGTATGTTCTAGAGCATTGAGTTTTAATGACCTCCGGGCAGGGAAGGGGTCGGGTGGGTGTCACGAGGGTTTAGTCAAACGGTTGGGTTGATGTAAAATTTATAAAAAGAAGAAGAAAGACTCAAATAAAAACAGTATGGTAAAGCATTGCAGAGGTGAGGGATACACTAGCTGTCTGATCTGCCTGTGTTCATGATGAGTTTATGACGTTGAGTGAATAAATGAAGAAGCGCTTGCTTTTCATGAACTTATTCCACAATAATGCAGCTGTCACTTGATAATCACTAAGACCAATTACTCACAAAGCTTTTACATACGGTTTCCCCTTAGATGACCAGCTAATTCAGGCAGATGTCCATGTGCATTTGGCATAAATATCAAGATGCTTTATGTCCACATGACACCTGACTTATACAGATTATGTCCAGTAACACCACTTTTCTGTATTTTCCCAAGCATATTTTGCACATTTATAGACCCTAAGCTCTGAAGTCAATATTTCATTTGTAATTTCATCTGAAAAGTTGCATTTTTATTCATAATTTATCTGAGTGGTCAGGTCTTTGGAAGCTCATAGCGCTACTGATGAAGACCAGACAGACACTGGAGTCAGGCAGCAGAACCACTTCAAATAGAATTGCAGATATTTTGAAGAATTACCTTTTCCTAGACCCACATCTGAGGTAGATTCGGGCTATTTCTGCCCTTTCTGTGGTGTCCCAGTTGAGAGAATTTTATTAATTGTTACATAAACAGCAATTATTGCAGACCTGCAATGCAAAGCGAAAAATGATGAATTTCACAGCAAATTTATTCAAATAAATGCATTTTAATGAGTGTGGTCTGCCACTTTGCTGTTACAGATGGAGAGAAAGAGACAATTCAGAAGAGAAATGTTTAACAGCTGGTATGAGCAGGGATCCTCCATGTTTTAAAAATGTCATGTGTGTTGTTTTTATGGCCATAGAATGGGAAGTGCCATAAGAATCTATCCATAAGAATCATTAGCTAGCAGAATCTAGACTCTTCCATGTGGTTTATCTTTTTGCAGCTCTGTTTATCAGTTGGTTAGAAGACCCCTGGCCCATTCTAAAGCATGTGTGTGTGTGTAAATCTGCAAGAGAGCTTTGATGTTGTCAAGGTGATTTTAAAAGCAAATAGATAAAGAATTAAATTATTGAAATTTCTTTTTCTTTCTTTCCTTCTTCCATTTCTTTCTTTCTTTCTTTCTTTCTTTCGTTCTTTCTTTATAACCAACCAAAACCCAAAAGAAGAGTTGGCTGTCATGAGCACTCTGACCGTACAGTGGTTAGGGAATGAAGAAAGAGGAGAGGAGTGTGTAAGAAAACACACACTTCATGTCCTGGCCAAGAATTAATAATTCTGCAAGCCACAAGATCTTGAAAACATATCAAGGACTTCCTTAAATGATGTGGTGCTGAGTGAAAAGCAGGAGAGGCCATTGCAATGGAGATGTTTTTAGTGTGTGTGTGTGTGTGTGTGTGTGTGTGTGTGTGTGTGTGTGTGTGTGTGTGTGTGTGTGTGTGTGTGTGAGTGTGTGAGTGAGTGCTCCTAGACACGCCTCGATGCAATCTTCCCTGGCTGGACTTCACTTGGTCCACACTGGGGTTAATGCTCACACACACCAAAATTTATACCTAGATGTTATCTAAGTCACGGATGTACGCAATTTCCAAAAATGACGAATAAGTGTTTCTTGTTGTCTAGGCAAGATTGCTTTCAGCCTTGGTTGTTGTTATGAATCGATTTGGCATACAGGGACAACATCGCCAGACTAGTTTTACTGTCTCTACAAGTCTGTCCTCTACCATGTAGTTATGGGATGCAACAGTCCATATGACCTTGTCATATGCGATGTCTGGGGATTAGCTTTTTAAAAATGATTTATAAAATGTGCAACCAGAAAAAACTGTAAATAAATAAAAGGAACTACCTAAAGTGCATGAATGCATGTACTAATGCACAGACGTGACCAGACAAAGACCCACATTCACATCGTCAACTGCATGTGTAATATAAAACGCACAGACACTCATATCTATACACAAATGTATGCACATAGATGTGTAACATGATCTCATTATGATATCATGTAGAGAAGGGATTTAAGATTGTCCCTGAATAGCATCCAGATTTTCAGATGTGTTGATTCTGACCAGTAGAACAGATTGACCATGTTTATCCAGCTCTCCCACTACCAAGGCTGTGGAATCTCAGTCTATGACTCCTTTATGCAACTGCATTAGCTCATACATTAGGTATATGTGGGTCTTTGTATTTAACAGAGAAAAGTCTATTTATTCATAATGTAGATTATTACTTAATTAGGATGTAGACATTTGAAGCAAATTCATTGCAAAGCCTGAATTGACCCCGCAGTCTTCCTGTTTGTCCTTATTTCTTATTAGACGTTGTCAAAAATACCTACAGTAATCTTACTGTAAACTGAAAAATTCAGACCACATACTAAGAAATGTATCATATAATTTTTCACTCACACTGACATTATTAGGACCACCAATACACCTGCTCAGTGTGTTAATGCTCTAAGTTACTGATCGGAAGGTTGACGGTTCAAGACCCGGCTCTGCCAGGCTGCCTGCTGTTGGGGCCTTCAGCAAGGCACTTAACCCTGTCCGCTCCAGGGATGCCGTATAATGGCTGACCCTACGCTCTGACCCCTGCCTACTAACAAAAGCTGGGATATAAGAAGAATGAAGAAGTTCACCGTGCAGTGTCTATGTGACGAATAATGGCTGAATTTAAAATAAAGGCTGAACATTAGTGCCTTTGACCATTTCATGGCTGTTGGTAAAAAACATTTTGGTTTGATTATTTCAGAAACTGTTGTTCACTTAGAGGTTAAACAGAAGGGTGAAAAAAAAAGACATCATATATTTTCAATCTCAAACTGTCCAGTAATGGTAAACCTGTGCCAACTATAGACTCTCAGATTCCTGCTCTTTGTTGATAAGATGGAGCCTAGTGTTCTAGCCTACCCCCCTTAAAGTGTTTTGTGTTGTTTTTCTGCTGATTGCAAACAGCAATTACTTTTGGTAGCCTTTCACAACAACAAGATACTTGCACCACAAGAACTTCTGCTCACTGAATATTTGTTTTTTACACCACAAGTAGTTTCTGAAATTCTCAAACCCTCAAGTCTTGCACCAGTATTCTTCTTATGCAATGGTCAAAGTCACAGAGATTAGACTTTTTTCTATTATAATGCTGGTTGTATGCAACTTTAATTGAATCTTCTGACTCAGTATATTATCATGATGTTAGTAAATCATGTTATGCAATGTCCTGCTGCCACAGGATTAGCTGTCTGGATAATTGAATGAATACGATGTAATGGCAGGTGAGGCAAAGAAAGTGTCAAACTTTAATTATCTATCTATTATTAAATATTTATGGACTGTGGAAACATAAATTCTAATTTAGAATAATAATAATTGCTTTTTTTCCCCTAATTGATAATGGTAAGGTAATGCAGTTTAACCCAGAATGCAAACTGAGGGCCCCTTTATGGTCTGATTTGGTGCACCATGTTGCACACATGTATATACAGGGTGGGCCAAAAGTAGGGTTACAGTTACTTCATTATCTGTTTCACCTTCACAATCACGTTTTAGATATAAAAAAATATTATTATCAAGAAGGTGGACTCTTTGAGCACTTGAGAGATTAAATGTTCAATGTAAAATGTCTAGTATGTAATTATAATATATGTAAATAAAAGTCGAAATTTCTAATAAAGGAAAAGTGTTAACTGTAACCCTACTTTTGGCCCACCCTGTATAGACTTACTGTTCACTTTAATAAGAACATCATCTGTACACCTGCTCATTTATATGAATTATCAAATGAGCCAATCATGCTGCGGCATGAAAATTATGTGATGTATAAAATCATACAAATACATGTCAAGAGCTTGAGTAAATATTCACATTAAACATCAAAATGGGGAATACAGTGGAACCTCGCATTGCGAGTAACGCGGTTTGCGAGTGTTCCGCAAGACAAGCAAAGATTTTTAGTAAATTTTGACTTGAAAAACGAGCAAGTCTTGGTTTGAGTATCATGTAACACGCATGTGCTTCTTGTTTTGAAGAGATCACATGTGATCACAACTGAGCCAATGTTTGTTCTCTCTCGCGTGCTGTAGAATTATGGGTAATCGTCTCCCCTGCTCAGTCTTAGTGTGTATTGGTGTAATCAACATCCATTCACATGTGTGCGCGTAAAGCACATTTTAATTTGTGTTTGTATGTGTGTGTGTACAGCGCGCATGTACTGTTTATTATAACACGTGTGCGTGCATGTAAAGCAAAAGCAAGTCTCATTAGAGATCTCACACACACACACACACACACACACACACACACACACACACACACACACACTCTAACAGAAACACTGCCCTGTCACGATTCTTTTCAAAGGTAAAGTGCAGGTTAATTTGTTTTATTTTTACTTTACAGCAGTGAGTCCGTTAGTGTGTGTGTGCGCACTCGAGTGCCAAAGATGTTTCT
The DNA here is from genome assembly GCA_030347435.1 of Clarias fuscus. Taxonomy (NCBI): domain Eukaryota; kingdom Metazoa; phylum Chordata; class Actinopteri; order Siluriformes; family Clariidae; genus Clarias; species Clarias fuscus. The sequence goes on along the minus strand of CM059213.1, from coordinate 13,110,785 downwards.
TGTTAATAACACGCATGCACATAAAAAGCGCATACGTGCACAAGCACACACATACACAGTACATACAAAGGTAAAGTGCAGTTTAATTTGTTATTTTTACTTTATATTTCCTATGAATTATTTTTCTGTATTTATTTTTTGGGGTTGAACGAATAATCTGAGATTTTCATTATTTCTTATGGTGGAAATTCACTTTAATTTATAAGTGTTTTGATATACGAGCCCACTTCTGGAACGCATTATGCTCGCAATCCAAGGTTCCACTGTACATATGTGATATTTGTGGGGAATATGTAATATAGATTATAAATGTGGCTTGGTTGTTGATGCGATGTAGGCTGTTTCGCATATTTCTGAAATTGCTTATCTCCTCAGTGTTTGACACACACGAGACAGGTGCCAGTAGTAGCAGGCAATCCGACAGAATTTTATGGTTAATGTTGGAAACTGTGAGTAAAAAGAGACCAATTTGTTTATGAAAGTAGTATAAAGCAAGAAAATCAGAACCTGACAAAACAAAAAATCTTGTGCATGCTACAAAGGCCACAAATACACCATCCCACCATAATAATAAAAATAAGAACCACTGACAGGTGAAGTGAATAACACTGATTATGTAATTACATCAGCAACTGTCAAGGAGAGGGATATACAGTATTAAGCAGCAACTGATCACTTATAAGGTCAAAATGGATGTGATGGCTAGAGGTCTGGGTCAGGCCATCTCCCAAATGGCAGGTATTGTGGCATGTCCCTCGAATGCAATGGTTAGGATCTACCAAAAGTGGTCTGAAAAAAGGACAAGTGGTAAACCGGTGGTGGTATTGTGGGGGCATCCAGGTCTCATTAATAACAGAGGGAAGATCAACTGTAGGACAAATTGCTGAAATTGTTACACCTGGCTATGATGCAGAGATTCGTATTGCTGCTTGCTGCATATGAGGCTGTGTTCATCAGTGTGCCCATGCTGACCCTTTCCACTGCCGAAAGAGGGGATCTGAGCATCAGAATTGGACCATGGAGCAATGAAATAACAAGGCTCCCCTGCCCTTTTTTAACATCTTGAGAGGGCCCTAAGATAGACAATGGGAAGAAGGCAAGGTGACAGGAGCAGGATGATGCTTTGGACAATGTTCTGCTGAGAAACTTTGGATTGTTTTCGCTAAAAGCAATGGCCACTTTCAACAGGATAATGTGCCCTGCCACATTGCAAAAGAAAAAATGTTTTGGAATGGTTTGAGGAACATGACAAAGACCTCAAGGTAACGACTTGGCCTCTAAATCTCTGAGATCTCAAGTGTGATTTACATGACTTTAGGCTTATCAGTATAGTTTATAAAACTTAAAAAGCTAGTCATTCAGTGTGTATATTTCCTTAAAGCTGAACTAAAATACATGTGGCCCGCTACATATGTGTGTAAAAATGCAAACTAATTTTTCCTATGGTCTGTATGGTATGTATTTTCTAAAGAGGCCCACATGCAGTGTAGTATGTCAGATTAAATAGTAGACTGGCCAGATATGAGTGATATCCTGCTGGAAAGTCTTCATATGTTATGACTGTGGATTACCCATGTCACTATGAGCAACAGATAGGCAGATAGATAGGCAGAGAAAGAAAGACGGAATGAGACAATGTTCTGTATCACTGTATCATGAGACTAAACCACCTCCAGAAGACTGATAGTAGGTGATTTGTTTTTCATCTTAAACTGAGTAGGTGTCCTGCCATGCCCATAAAATGGGCTTTAAGTCAGCAAGTATTAGCAGAAATAAAAGGTGCTTTTGTTCTGATTCTGACAGCTAATTACAATAATGTGTCATTTTACTTGATTTAGTATCTGCTAAGACATTTTGAGCAATGGTTTTGTACAGCCTCCATTGTACTGTACATTAGTTTTATTTCTTGTTTCATATACTCTTACAGAAGATTTGGAGGGCTCTTTGGTAAACTTGTGAATTTATTTTTCTTTAAAGATATGTTAAGATACAGAACTGCAAATGCATATTTGTACATGAATATGAGTTATGGTTGTGTATATAGAGCTTAATAAAAGTTTTGTCAAGCTCCCTAAGATTATTGAATGTCACCAATAGTCATAAACCCCTCCACAGCATTCTCTTTCACTCCTGAACACATTCTATTAATGTTTATATTGATTTATTTACTTAATGTTCAGGCAATGTCATTTTTCAGTACATTATTTTTACATTTTCATTTTGCTTATTGTACTTTTATTTTATTCTTATTTTACTTAGGTTGATGCCCTGAGGTTGCGTCTGGAGGAAAAAGAATCTTTTCTGAATAAAAAGACTAAGCAGCTTCAAGATGTAACGGACGAGAAAGGCACCCTGATTGGTGAAATACGTGACTTGAAGGACATGCTGGAGGTGAAAGAGCGCAAAATCATTGTGTTGCAGAAGAAGGTTAGTGCCAAAATCCCAGTGAAAGAATCCCTGTTGAAACCTACTCACTGTTTAAATAAAAATGCCAGTGATGACGTTATAGACCATCATGGTAAATGCAAATTAAGGTACATGAACAATGTTGCCATTGGCGACAATATTGAAGACACCAGAAAACTGATTTTAATACAGTTTGTAATGATTGCAAATATCTTAATGATGGTGTTGACAGAATAATTCGAGTGATGTTTAGAGTGATTATGGCTGTTCTAATGTCAATTTATTATTACTTCCCTTATGTTCTCCTGCCATGCCCAAACCAGCTTAATTTTGCTGCAATTTCTTCAAACAAAAACACTTCATTAAACTACAAAAGGAGAACCAATGTAACTTTATTCTCTAATTCCATAAAACTTTTCTTTCCACAATTGCACTAGTGAGTTGTATTTTTGTGTTGGTTTTGGCTGCCCCCCTGGCTCCGCTGCCCTGTTCCTGTCTGGGATTGTCCCAAGCTGTTGTGGGCTTTTATTCGGTTTGGACCCTCCAAGGGCCAGATTGCTTTTGGCTCATATTTTTCTGTTCTGAGTTTGACCCAGGTTGACCTGCACTCGATTCTGTTTGCTTTGGGTTCTCTTTGCTCGTTAACTGTCCTGGGTTTTGGCCTGGGTCATCTATGGCCTTACTTACCCTGTCCTCTGGTCTGGGCCATGCTAGATTTGGACCATCTTCCTGCAGGTTTGGCGTGGATGAAAATGGGATGGGTTTGGATGCCATTTGACCTAGAGTAGTCTACTGTGTCAAAGAAATGTCTATTTCAATTAGCTTAGTCGAGACAAAAATTGTGCACATGAATTTAACTGTGTTATTGCTTGTATTATACTATGGGGCATAAGGGGCAATGTACCCAAGGGATCACTTACCCTTAAATAGATTAACCTGCTGTCTCTGTGATTTAATTACAGTTTTTATTAAAAGGGCAAGGCCTGGCAAGATTTATTGAGCACAGACGGTAACCTCTAATGTCAGCTTGCCTTCAAGGATGTGTGTATGTGTTTCTTGCGTCTGCCCTCAGGTTTCTCTCTGTTTTGTCTTTTACTCCCCTAATCCTAATCTATTTCTCATTCCTGCAATTAACTCTCTCTTTTCTGTTTTCTGACTGTTCTCTTTACTACTTTTCTGCATTAAAAGTTCAGCTCATCCACAATACCCATTAAGATTAATCTCCAGATTTCTTTGAAGCTTCTTTCCAGATCTTTACAGTATTCCCTTGGTATCAATGAATACTGTACACTCTCTGTAATAGCATTGCCATTCCAAAGACAGATTTCAGGTCAGAGAGTCCAACATTTTTGGCTGAGCATGCAACTTAGCTGTTATTAGAGCCGCAGGTCCCAGGTCAGCAATCTCTCCAAGGCCAGCCCATTTTGGTGTCCTTTAAGGCTTTTTCATGTATAGTCACTTACTTACCTGAGTAGGCCCTAGAGTCTCACCTCAGCTCATAGCAGACTGCTAACAAGCTCCATTGATTGTAGCTTATTTATGAGGTATGAATTGGAATGGGCGTACTATTTGGTTATGTTATTGTATATCAAATGTACTTGATTCAGATTGTTTTTCTTGTGAGGTGTGGGACTTTTAAAACAGGAAATTTGGATATTTTGCCTGGACAGGGTAAGAAATCTGAACACACAAGCCTCGTAAAACAAGTGTCAGTGTTCGTACCGATACTTCACAACACACACACACATGCCTTTTTTCAATTTGTATTTCCCCTTCAATGCTTCATGTACTGAGGTATTTATTTATTTATTTATTTATTTATTTTTGTCAGAATGAACTTTAGTCAGTTTACCCAAGCACTACACACATTTTCACACCCAGCTAAAATACTGGTTCATAATGCATAGCTTAACATTTCTCTACTAGGTTATAGCACTGTTTCGTTATAGTTGTAGAGTTATGGAAAATTGAAAATAATTCTTACTCACTGGGTAAATGTTGCACCCATATTTAAGTAAATATTTTAGTTCTTTTTACAGTTTTAAAATTCTAAAATGTTGGGCACATGAACAGTGTAACAGTTGAACATGGTAATAATAATAATAATAATAATAATAATAATAATAATAATAATAAGTATTATTATTATTATTATTATTATTATTATTATTATTATTGTAACAGTATTATTATTGTTGTTGTTGCTGTTGTTAATAATAATAATAATAATAAGTATTATTATTATTATTATTATTATTGTAACAGTATTATTATTGTTGTTGTTGCTGTTGTTAATAATAATAATAATAATAATAATAATAATAATAATAATAATATAGTTATTATTCTCTGACAACCTTATTTTTGTACCTTTAAACATCCACAGTTTGAGCAAACACAACATGTATCAACCAAATTATTGAGCAAAAGCCATCGTTACTCCAGTTACTCCAGCAGTAATAAATAGACAGGTATGTGTCGCTCAACATCTGTAATACGTTCTGTAAAATAGAACATTGTGAGTGTTGAATCACGATGGAGAGACAGAGAAATAATGTTACAAAACGTAAAATATGCACGAGTGATTTCCTTCCACAGTCCAAAGACCTGCAGATTAGGCTAATTGGTGTTCCCAAATTGCCCGTATTGCAATTTGTGTGAAATGAGTGTGTGACTGTGTGTATGTGTGTGTGTCCTGCGATAGATTGGTAAACTGTCCAAGGTGTACCCAGCCTCGTGCCCTAAGTGTCCTGGGATAGACTCCAGCCCAAAACCACCATCCCCTCCTCCGCCTGTGACCTCGAGTACAGGATAAAGCGATTAAAACAGTAATTTTGTAATTAAACTAGCATAATATTAAAAGCTAAGAATGCATGTATTAATAAAGATTATTAAAAAAGTAAATGCTTGAATTTCTCAAAACCAATTATTTATCCTCAGCTGATAATGCCTCTGGATGGCACAGTGGCATAGTGGTTAGCATTGTCACCTTGCACCTCCAGGGCCTGGTTAAATTTTCTCCTCAGGTCTATGTGCATGAAGTTTGCATGTTCTCCCCGTGCTTGATGTTACCCAGGGTACTTCGGTTTCCTCCCACCATCCAAAAACTCGCAGATTAGGCTAATTCGCATTTCCAAATTACCCGTAGTGTGTGAGTAAGTATGTGCATGTGTGTGTGCATACTGTGATGGACTGGGTGACTGATGAGTGAATGAGTGAGTGATAATGCCCCTGATAATGAAGTCTATTGTGTTTTCTGTCGACAGAATAGCAACCATCTGGCTAACATTTTAGTTTTATGAGCTGTTACACATTAGACATTATTTTGATCTGGCTAGCTTCTTCATTCTAACTTGTTGAAGTGTTAAAATAGGAGGCAACAGCATGTTGTGTTACTGTATATATCAACATACATTTTTGATACATCACAAATCTTTTCACTGTAATTATACCTCTTGAAGCAGCCATTAGATTAAATTAGAAGGCATTTCTTCAACAGCATGTATCACAATATATCGGTAAAAAACTGTAAGCAAAACAAAAATGCTAATACTAATAGTAAGGAGAGCAAAATCTGGGTGGAAAAGCCCAAAATTAGTTGTTGTTGTTTGCTGTGCTGTTACTTACATGCCCAAGATTAAATTAAATGACATGATTCCTGGACTTGATTCCTGGATTCCTGGAAATTCCTGGAATGGGAACACTGTACATAGAGTAGAGGACATACAGTCATGTTTCTGTGTGTTCTTGTGTAAAAACATAATAATTTTTTTTATTATTATTCAATCAACAATATATAACTTTTTTCACAGTGCATTTATTTATTTAACAAAAATTATGCCAAAAAAATATGCCCTTACTGCTTCCACAGGAAGCCCTTAATTAATCATCAACAGATGTGTAGACATATTTAAAAGCAGAGGTTTTGGCAGTTTGCTGGTCAGGGCATTCAGATGTGTATTCACACAATGTCAAGAGGAAGAGAGAAAGAGCAAAAGTAGTCTCAGAGAGTGATTCGTTCATTTTTTGCTGGGCGTGCATGCGCAAAGCATTGCAAAACCTCCCTAGGTTATTTACAGGAAGCAAAAATGAGTAGTTACTTCTCGAGTTTTCTGGTCATTCATTCTTTTGTCACGTAACTTATAGACGCTAAGCAGTGCATTACACAGGAAACAGAATTTAACAGTTATTGCGCTGCATATCGTCTATGGGAGTCACGTGACAAAAGAACAAACGATTCAGACCAGAAGATATGAGAGGTGAGCTGCGCTTTATGTCCTTAGCTGCATTGTAATATTTTAATTTCTGGGACTACAGTATAGCCAAAATTTGTGTATGTAGACGTGTTGGGGGTCTTTTTATTGATTTCTGATAAAAAGAATGGAATGAACTTAATGACACAAAGATCTGAGTCACTAAAATTATCCAAACTTCCCATCACTAGTTACCAGAAGAAGGCTGTCTCAAAAGAACATGGAAGCGCTACTGAGGTTTGCAAAACTGCACCTGGACAAACCATAAGAACAAACAATATGCTATGGACGAATGAGACCAAAGTAGAGACGTTTGGCTGTATTTGGCAAAAATCTAACAGTATTTCAGGAGAAATGTACTGACTGTTGAGCATGGCTGTGAGGCCATCTGTCCAACAGCTAAAGCTTGGTTGAAATTCAGACATGCAACAGGACAATGATCAGAAGCACACCAGTAAATCTGAATGGTTGGAAAATAAAAGAATCAATGTATTGGAAGGGCCAAGTGGAAGTCTAGACCTCAATCCAATTCAAATAATGTAGTGAGATGTGACATTTTTGTTTGACATATGAATCAGTTTTCATTCATTCATTTAGTGTAGCTTTTATAGCGCTGATCCTGAACAGGGTCGTTGGGGGCCTGGAACGTGGAGGAGTACACCCTGGAAGGGGGCCAATCCATTGCAGGGTGCACACACACACACACACACACACACACACACACACACACACACACACACACACACACACACACACACACACACACACACACACACACACACACACACACACAAAATACAGGCAAGTTGGGAATGCAGGCTGTGGCCAGCATGAAAATTGGCCAGTGTATATGTTCTTTTAATATGGTAATAAGGTCCCAATAATATGCTCTGCATGCTGCAAATCCTTTGGATTGTGATCCATATCCATGTAGCTACCCTACTGCACAGTGCAGCAGTAGGTCAGAAGGCTCTTAATGGTGAGAGAAATTAGTCAGAATTTGATTTAGAAGATGTGCCTTCTTTACAGACCATGTCTACAGAAATATTTACACACAGTACCATGTAAAATCTGTCTGGGATGTAGACCCCCAGGAATTTAAAACTCTCCACCCTTTCAACCTCCTTCCTTCTCATGCAGAGGGGAGAGTGCACTGTGAATTTTGATTTCCTGAAGTCAATGATCATTCCTTTGGTTTTTGAGGTGTGGAGTTACAGGTTGTTATGACAGCTTCAACAGATGTTGGACTTCCTCCCTGTAGGCTGTTTCATTGTTGATGCTTATCACTTCTACTATGGTGGTGTCATTGGTTTTGGAGGAATGGATGAGGGAGCAGTCATGTGTAAAGAGAGTACAGATGAGGGGCTGAGGACATACCCCTGTGGTGCTCCTATGTGAAGAATAAGTGTGGATGAGGTGTAGCCTCCTATTCTGACATCTTGGTGCTTGTTGCTTAAAAAGTCTAGAATCCAGGTGCCAAGTAAACGGTTTAAACTCAAGTTTCCCAATTAAGTAAAAAAAATGGTTTATGGGAATTGAACATGAAGCTCAAATCAACAAACAAAATCCTTACATACAAGTTCTGCTGACCTAGATGTGTTAAAGCAGTATGGAGAGCTGGTATTACTGTATCCTCTGTTGATCTATTTGTGAGATATGTTACCTGATGTTTGTGAGCAGTGATGGCCATCAGGAGTGTCCCAATCTCCTACATCATGATGGCCATCACTGCTCACAAAACATTTTATGATGGGGTAAGTACAACAGGATGATAGGCATTCAAAAAGTATACTGTTGTTTTATTAGGAAGCAGGGCAGTTGTGGATGACATAAAACAAGTAGGAACAACAGCCTGCTCTAATGAGATCGGTGGTAAACAGTTCTGCAATCTGGTCTGCCCAGCACAATACTCATCTGGAAGACACCATATGGTGCAGTTGCTTTGTTGATGTCAATTGTATGCAGGGTGGATCTGCTCTGATGTTGGTGTAATCTGATGGTCTGTTCTTTCCCTGGTCATGCTGGAAATATGCCGATCTCTCTGTTCAAAGTGAGCAAAGAATGGGTTCAATGTGTCTGGAAAGCTGCGGTCACTGTTACTTGAGAGTTTACAGCTTTTCTTGTAGCCAGTAATTGGTGTTGCTCTTGTTGAAGTGCTCCTCTATGTGCTGTTTGTACCTGTGCTTGACATCTCTGATACTCCTCATCAGTCTGCCTCATGCTTCCTTAAAAGCCTGTGAGTCTCCAAATTCAAAAGTGTTTTGCGCCCTAAGCAAAGACTGTACTGTGCTATTGAACTATGGATTCTCATTGGGAAACTCTTTTATGGCCTTATTTGTCATTATATTTGCACCAAAAAAGCTTATATATGAGATGACAACTGCAGTATGTTCTTTCAGGACTGCAAGAAGAGACCACCTAATAGCAAAGCCGCACTGCTGTGGTTGTAATTTTGTTTCAAAATTACTGTGTCTATTCAGTTTAAAAAAAAAAAGTAAATAAATGATTAACTTTGTTAAAAACGTAAAGGTTTCTGCTTAGGGTTAGGGTTAGGTTGGCAGGATGCCTTAAAAAAAGAAAAAGGTTTGTTTATTTCATAAAGGCTAATGATAACATTAGTAACTTAATCTATCAGTTATGTTGCTAATGCTAAGTTGCAAGTTTAATGTTAAGCTAATGTAATGTTAAGTTCCTAAAATGATAGGAGATCATGGACATGATGCCATGGCTTGTCGATAGTGACAAAATTTTATATTAATTAAACGGACGAAGAGCAGCATTGTTGGCATCTTTAAGTACTTCGGCAAAATAGCTAGTTGCTACCATTTCTATTACCAATTTATGGCAACATGCCCATGACCTCCTTTTATTAACATTACCAACTTAATAAAAGCTAATGGAAAGGAGGTCAGGGTGCTGATAGCGATGGCAGAAACTAACAAGCAGCATTGTTAGCATCTTTAATTACCTTGGCAAACTAGCTATTTGTTACCATTGGGCTTAATTAATCATGGGCATACAGAAAGCAAAGAGATTAGAGTTATTACAAATTAGAGTTACAAATCACATATTAGAGTGAAACAAATGAGCAATGCGTAATAGCTTATTTGCTCAGTATGTTAGCTTCTTAGCTAGATCACTTCTAATCTAACAAGTGCACCCGTTTGAGAAAAAGATCAAAGATCAAGCGGGTGGGATCCGTTGCCTATGTAACTACTTTTCAGGAAGCAACTTTTACACCTAAAATGCTCTGTCATGCTTTTCCCTAAAATGTGAAAGTTCAAAGCTTTCACATTAAACATGTGGTTTTCGACAGCCTTGTGTGCCAGAGGGAAAAGAAATGCTGAGTCCAAGACTGCTTTGTAAGTTTAAATTATTATTGCCAAAATGTTTACGACATATTGTATCACATATGAATTATTTTTTATTTGTTTTAAATCTACAGTATTTACCATACTGTATATGGAAAAAAAAGTTTCATAACAGCCCTTTCATGACATCTATTAACATCTCATTTTATGCCAAAATTATTTTTATATGATACACTGTGATACTTCTGAGATGTTAGGGGAATAGACTGAAAGCAAGCTTAGTGTGTTAAGTACTTTTTATTCTAGTACTCGTGAATCAAACATTGTTTTTCAGTCTGCCCGCATACACACACACACACACACACACACACACACACACACACACACACACACACACACACACACACACACACACACACACACACACACACACGCACTTACTCTATACTCGCTGTAATGGTTCACTCAAGAACAGGTCAGTCTCTCTCTCTTTCTCTCTCCTGCCAAAATAAACTAACACACATAAATAAAATTGCATAATGACCCACAGGTGGAAAGTGTTATGTGTTACCTGATGGATTCACCCGGTTTTCTTCGTCTTTAGCTGAAGCTTGACCATGCCCCCACTGCCACAATTATTTTTAAAGATGTAATGATATCACAATTATCAACAACTGCTGTTACAGCTATTAAATATTCGCATTCTAAGTTGTTTTTCACATAATCGTGCACTTTTAGTATTTTTGTATGTAAGGCATTTGATATTATCCCAAAAGCTCAAAATATCAAGAAAATGCAATCGGACTATACAATGCACTGTAAACTTAATGACACATTATGACAGATTAAAATACAAGTGTCTCAAGTTACAATATTAGCTGCCCAGCCACTGCAACATATATATTGCATACTATATAACCTCAGCATCCTCTTCAAAAGGGATACATGTGCTTATTTATGCAGTTACTAAATTACAGCTCTGTGGGGGGAGATGCCTTGTTGATAAGTTAGGTCAGAGGAGAATGGTCAGATTGATTTGAGCTCCCAGGAAGGATTTAGCAACTCATATAATCAAGCTTTACAGTTGTGGTGAGCAGAAAAGCATCTCAGCATGCGCGAAACATCGAACCTTAAGATGGGCTACAGCAGTAGAAGAGCACATTGCTTTTCACTACTGTTGAAAGACAAAAAGATCAAGAGCAAAAACCTGACGCTATCATTGCCATTGACTCATCAAAACTGGACAGTTGAAGATTAGGAACAAATTTTTTTTAGTTTTTTTTTCCAGTTTTCAACTGTTGAGTTTGAGCGATCCTGTGCCCATAAAATTATCAGAATTTTGTTCATTTTTGACAGGAATGTAAATAGATGTGGTCATCTGCTATTGTCTGTCACAAGAATTTCAATGCATGATATGCAATGAAATGGCTTACTACAGTTGTAAGTAGTGTTTATTTAATTTTATATATACTTCCTGTCAGCTCAGACCAGTCTGGTCTGATTTTTATATGTCAGGAGTTAGAATTAGATAGAAAGTGATCAACACAAATTAGAATGGGACCTAGCATTATATGTTATTACAGTCATCACATCAATTATTGCTAATGGTAATGTAACACTCTCTCACTCATCATCTATACCGCTTAATCCTGTTTTCAGGGTCATAAGGAGTCTTCAAGAGGACTTAGGGCACAAGACGGGGTACACTCTGGACATGGTGCCAATCCATTGCAGGGCGCACACACATACACACACTCATTTACACACTATGGCCAATTTGGGAATGCCAATTAACTCAACCTACATGTCTTTGGACTGTGGGAGTAAACCGGAGTCCCGGAGGAAACCCACCAAGCACGGGGAGAACATGCAAACTCCATACACACAGAGACAGGAATCGAACCTGGCCGGGAACACTGTTATATTAATGTACATCTGTTCTAATAACTCGAGATGGCATATGACATAATGTCTGATATTCTTATGTCATGGCTTAGTTTGTGTCATCACAAAGGGTTGAATTAAAGTCTTATTAAACATTCGAATGTTTCATTTCAAGTTTGAGGAAATTAGTACTCATACAGTGTGAACCACCCAGTCCAAAAATCTGCATGGGGAAGCCTGTCCATGATCAAGGGAAGTTGTCCAGATGATCATCAGCACCCTCCACAAGTAGGGTAAGCCATATAAGTTAATTATTGAAAGAATATTGGAAAGTTGCCTGCAAGGGAAAAATGTAGGAAAAGGCATACAAATAATAGGGATGACCACAGTTTTAAGAGGATTGTCAAAAAAGGCTGATTGAAGAGCTATGGAGATCTTCAAAAGTAGTGGAGTGAAGCTGGAATCAATGCATCAAGAGTCATTATGCACATTTCAGGAAATGAGCTGAAATGAACTCTTAAATTCCTAGTATCAAGCCACTCCTGAACTAGAAAAAAACATCAGAAGTATCTTACCTGGGTTATGGAGAATAAAAATTGGACCGTTGCTCAGTGGAAAAGTGCTCTTTTCAGATGATAGTAAATTTTGCAGTTAATTTGGATATCAAGGTTCATGGAGGTAAAGTGTAAAGGCACAGAATCCAAGTTGATGAAGTCCAGTGTGAAGTTTTCACAGTCTGTGATTATTTGGAATTCCATGTCATCGGCTGGTATTGGTCCACTGTGTTTTATCAAGTCCAAAGGCAGTACAGACATAAAGTACTTTATTCTTCCGACTTAGCACCGGCCTACAGTGCCAAAACTACTTCTAACTGGTTAGCTGACCATGGTATTACTGAGCTTAATGTCCAGCTCACCTGACCTAAACCCCGTAGAGAATATATGGGCTATTGTCAAAAGGAGGATGAAAAACACTTAAACCAACAATACAGACAAGCTGAAGGCTGCTAGCAACTGGTCTTCAATAACATCTATGTAGGGCACAGGCTGATTACCTCCAAGCCTTATCAAGTTGATGCATAATGTCATGATGACCAAGGATGAATGCATAAATGAACATACTTTCCAGAAGAACATATTTTATTGTAAATAATTTTTTTTTTATCTTGGGAAATGTTGAGATACTGGATTTTTGATTTTCAAGAGCTGAACGCCATAATAATTGATATTTTTAAATATTTCCCTTTGCATCTAATGAATCGAGGATCTGTTAGATATTACTCACTCATCATCTATACCGCTTAATCCTGTATTCAGGGTCACGGGGGGCCTGGAGCCTATCCCAGGAGACTTAGGGCACATGGCAGGGTACACCCTGGACAGGGTGCCAATCCATCGCAGGGCACACACACACACACACACTCATTCACACACTACGGGCAATTTGGGAACGCCAATTAGCCTAACCTACATGTCTTTGGACTGTGGGAGGAAACTGGAGTACCCGGAGGAAACCCACCATGCACACAGAGACGGGAATCGAGCCTGGCCGGGCATCGAACCCGGACCCTGGCGGTGCAAGGCGACAGTGCTAACCACTACACCACCGTGCCACCTCTGTTAGATATATATTTTTTTAAATTTATAATACGTCTTGTGGACTTATGCTAGTCTTGTGCTAGGCTAGACTTATGTTTTGTCTCATCAAACTCATCAAATATGTGTACAATATACTGTATAGTACGACTGCTAACAGCACAAATACTGTATTTATAGATCATTCTTGAGCATTTTCTCCTTTATTTTTTCATGTACTTACACACTCTTTCTCTCTCTCTCTCTCTCTCTCTCTCTCTCTCTCTAAACATGTCCTTAGAGGCATTTATTAGCTCTTTGCCAAATTTTTTTTTCTCCATTTTTGCATCTGTACCCCACCACAGTTGACTTAAAATGAAGCAAGAGATGGAGTTTAAATGAAGACATATAGCTTTAATTTCATAGACTTTATCAGGAATATTACATTAACCAATTAAAAATTACAGCCATATATAGATATAATATTATATATAATATAAAAATCCTTCTTTTTTTCCTAGGCTTAAAAGTAATTGGGCAAATGAATTATATGCAGTTTGATGTAGTTGAAGTAGTTGTGGCCAGTTTTTTAGTTATGTCATGACAAATGAAGGAGATATATGATCTGGAGTTGATTTCAAGTATTGAAGTTGCTTTTGCTTGCTGTTCATTGGGAACTTTCAATATGCATTTCAAATATGTGCCAATGCAAGTAAGTGCATTATTAGACTGAAAAACATCCAGCTTATCAGAATGTAAAAAGGAAGTTGTACATTCCTACAAAGAATGAATGCACTGGTGGGCTTTGCAACACCAAAAGGCCATAAAGGCCACAAATGTCAATGAATTTGGATGATTAAAGGAATTTTCTCCTTGGGTTTTCCTTCACAACTCAAGTCAACCACACTGACGAAAATAGGTGCATAATTGCCCTCGTCTACAATCAAGATACAACTTCATGATGGTTTACCTCAAGATGCAACCCTTGGTAACATTTCATGACAGATTAGAATTTGCTTCAAAATCTCTAAAAATAAAGCCTCTCCAGTTCTAACACAAGATTTTGCCAAAATGATTAAAAGAGAGCATTATGCAGAGAGAAAGGAAGGGCACATGATACCCATAATCTATCAAACATGGTGGAAGCAATGTTAAAACATAGGCATGTGTGACTGTCACTGATGTTTATGATACGTTACAGCTGCTGGTATTGTAGATGTACCAGGATGAATTCTTAAGTATATAGAGTTCTGCTTAGATTCATGCTGCAAAGCTGTAAAGAGTGCTTCATAGTACAAATGGCTAATGGCCCAAAACATGCAAACAAAGAAACTGAATGTTATTTAATGGTCAAATTAGTCATTTGACGTCAACCCAATTAGGCATGTTTTTCACTTGCTAAAAACAACTAGAAGGCAAAAAGACCCAGAAACTTACATCTGCCAAAACATCTCAAGGAAGGAAATTCAGCATTTTTTGATGACCATTGGCTCAGACTTTAGTCAGTCATTGACTGCAAAGGTCATTCAAGTATTAAAATAAAAATAAAGCACATTCAAGTATTAAAATAAATAATAAAATATTCTTTATAGTTATGTTAATGTGTCCAAATACTTTACTTAAAGTCTGTGAAAATGGAGGAACTGTTGAATTTCCAAAAAGATTCATTCAATATTTTTGTTAAACCCCTTGAATTGTTTTCTCTCCAGAAGGAAGTTAAAATCAAATTTAACTTAAAAATGTCATTTCTTTTTGACATCTGTGCATTTTTTCCATATCTTCCTCCCTGCTCGATTAGCACTCTGTCTCTCCCTACATTATCTCTATGTCTCTCACTCTGTCAGATCTAATGGAGATCCAAACAGACTTCCAGCAATTGATAACCAGCCTGATAATAGATCACTTACAAGTTGGGCCTAACTGCCAGGCACTCTCTCAATCATTGATGACTTATCAATGATTACCAGATGGCAATTGGTCATAGGCCTGAACGTGGGTCCCTAAGGGATCCCCCCCTGATGAAGGACAGTCCCCTTTTTTTGCCATAATACTTCCCAGATGAGAAGGACTGGAGCCAGGCTGCCCCATAGCTGATGAGAAGTCTATGCATCAAGGGGGACCAGTGCATGGTGGAAGATTTGCAGTAGAGATAGAGGTGTTCTGTGGTTGTGATGAAGGAATGGATTGATAGAGTATTAGTTCTTTGTCAGGCTGCCATCCGGTTAAGGAGAAGGACCCTGTGGTAGTTTAGCACAAGGAGACAAGTGATAACCCTTTAATAATGCCTATTTTGAGTCTTTGCTGTAGGCCAATTTCTCCTTCTCCTTTTCTTTTCCCCTATTCCATCTTTGATCAAAGCTTCAAGAAAATGCTTTGAAATGAAGAAAAAAATGAAAGGGAAAGGAAGAAAAACCACCAAAAGTGGCTGATAATTGCACAGGCAATCACGACAGCATTCCGGCGCTGGGGAGTAGCGATAGGGACACAGTTAATGTAGGGGGTGCTGGAGTGAAGTGATGTAGGTGATTCATGTGTTAGCCTTTTATACTAAGTCTTTCAGCGTTTTCTCCTTTACCCATGCTGGTGCTGTAAAACAAGTGAAAAAAGGGTTAGATGTGCAGGATGCAAATTGTTAATGATTCCAACACAATAATTGTGAAAGAGTGTGTAACACTTCATAAAAGTTCGGATAAAGTTTGGAATTGTCACTGTCAGAATTTAAACCAAAGGTAAATAAATGCTTAATCTTATTTCTCTTGCAATCTGAATACTTTACTTGCTGGTATAAGATTAGCAAGCTAATGTTGTGCCAGCAACTCAGTTTTGATTATTTTTAGTTGCCATGCTTATATCAGTATTCAAAATCAGCACCCTCTGGTTAACTGTTAAATATTTCATATATATTTAAGAATCAAAAGGTTTGTTTTTGTTTGGTTCTCTATTTTTGTATATATGCAAAGGAAGGCAAAAAATAAAAGTAAAAAAAAAAAAAAAACATTTTTTCACCAGTTTGAGCTGCATTTCATCGACATAGAGGAGGCCTTGTATTTAGACACACACAAATGGACATTGACTCCTCTAGCCCACAGGCCAACTGAATCGCTACCAAATGCATGTGGAAATCCATAACGAATTGCCTCTCTGAGATGTTCCTGTTTTGAACTGCATATTTCTCTTTACTTTACTGACCAAGCTTCTAGTGACCATCTAGGATGACATTATTTTAATCAGACGCCATGGCAACTGATTGCATGGGCTCATTTAAAGCTGTAGCACACACACGTGCACGTACACACTTTCACTTTTCCTGTATTTATAATTGTAGAAAACAATTATTTATAGATGTTTTACATCTGGAAAATATTGTTCAGAGAAAATGCTACAAGACAAGATTTTTGTACATGACAGGCAATAAGATGAATATGACTTCAATTGCAAAGGATGTAATTTTAATTGCCTGCAGGACATCAGCAAAAACAAAAATGATAAATATATATATCAAATACACTGCAGCATGCATATACAGTATAACATGCATTTGGCAAAACAAGGATGAGCTTTTGTTCTTGTTCTTTTTTGCATTTACCAGTTGGCAATGGCCATTTACAGTTTTATTTCATTCTGTAGACATGCAGTGCAACCTAAGATGTAAGAGATGTAAGTGATTGTGGGCCAGGGATGGCCAGTCTACCGCTGTGCACAAATCAAAATAATGAGTATGGAAAGAGTTTCTAAATCATGACAAATCTGAGATCAAATCTTAGATGGTTCCCTCTGCAAACGAACAGATGAGAAAATAATAGCTGTTTGAAGGTGAAGTATCAAAGCCTTTTCCCATGATGTACATTTCTCCTGTGCTGGCTTGGCTCTAGTGCTCCTCTATTTATCCATTCCAAAAGTGGGAGGTTCAGGCAGTTCATGTCATGTTTTTGGTTAGGGAAAGAACTAAAATGTTTAAAACAACATAAATATGAAGTCAGTGGTAGGTCAAATATAGGAGATCAGTAGTGTTGAGGAGCTTGATGGCCTCCGCAAGAGAACGTCTTAAATTCATTTATTTCCTAGACATTGTTTTTTTACCCAATATGTTCTTCAGGTTCCCTAAATTTTCCACTACATCCCTTCATTCCTTACTCTGTTCAGATCTTTCTTCTACTCTTACTAATGCTCATGCTGTTGAATATGATGTCACCATTATGAGCCATCAGTTGGCTGATAGCATGTGAGCGATGTGTCCTTGAGTGCGTGTGTAGATGACATCACACAAGGTCAGCCAAGGAAAGAGGTGGGAGGTAGTTCAAGCCTTTCATCTTGTGACTCCATACTGTTTCTCTTACAAAGAAAGAAAAAAAATCATTCCTTTTGTAGCTGTGTAACTGATCCACTAGAGGGCAAAAACTGACTGTGTGTGTGTGTGTGTGTGTGTGTGTGTGTGTGTGTGTGTGTGTGTGTGTGTGTGTGTGTGTGCGTGTGTGTGTCTGTCTGTCTGTCTGTCTGTCTATGTGTTTGTGCATGAAAGAGAGAGAGAAAGAGTGTGTTAATTGGCTGCATAAATAGTTATGGAAGTCCATACAAGGTCCATACAAGGATAGCAAGTTTTCTGGTTTCCACTTTTAGCCCCAGTCATCTCAATCTGTTCCTGTGGACAACCTGACCTTTCCTATGAAAAACTTTATTTTCAAATTTGCCATTTGATGTAACCAACGGAATAAAAAACAAAACAAAACAAACTGAATCAAAACCCGGGCATGTGTGATATTTCTTGAATATGAATGCATTGTTTGAAAATGCACATACAAGTTTTTTTTTTTTTTCATTAATTCTCAATATGTAATATGAGCTAAGCCAAATTGTGCCGTCTCTGCTCTGTGCCTATCCCTATAAAACACCTATCTCAAACCAATCTGGCACTGAATAGGCAACGATGTCTCAGTGTTTATGATATATCAGCTCAGTTTACAGTCCAAGCACTTCAGCTGTAGGTGGTCCATTACACTCTCTCTCTCTCTCTCTCTCTCTCTCTCTCTCTCTCTCTCTCTCTCTCTCTCTCTCTCTCTCTCTCATTCCTTTTTTGACAGTGTATGTTTATAAAAGACGGAAGCACTAAACAGATCACCATCTAAAAACTAACCCTTTCTGCCTAAAAAGAGCATTTATTTCTAGGAAATTTGCCATGGCCATCGCTATAGACTCATAGATCCCATCTTCCCATAACAAGATAACCTCATTTTTCAGAAAATGGTTTTAGGGTTCTGGCTGCATTTTCCCCCACTTGACTGCACAATGGCTGCACAGTGCACTTAAATATTTTGGTGGCGGCATTGTGTTTTCTAACCAAGCAGCCCAAAGAATATGCTGAAGTGGGAAAATTGAATGATTTTTCTTTTGGCCAGAGCACCATGCTAAATTTGCCCTGAAATAAGGCTCTCAAATACTGCATGGGAACCACACACTGAGTAAGGGTGGCCATGTAACGTTGTGTGTGCATTGTTTTGTGTCAAAATCTCATCTTTATTCAGTATTGTGAAAGTTCACACTTCACAATTCAAAGGTCGGTTCACACAAATTAACTAGTTCATGTTCATAGTTTATAGTTTTGAATTTTGAACTAAGTTTACAGTCTGAAAAAAGAACTAGTTTCTATTCATTTCGTCCCTGTTTATGTCAAGCTACTCTGAGCAGTTGAAAGCATTTTTTCTTCTATACATCCATCTGCAACCCAGCTTTACTAGGCATAACCAGCATTATTATTATTATTATTATTATTATTATTATTATATACAGTGTTTTTGGTTCTTCTAGACTTTAAGATTTTGTTCAGTATACATTGGAGGACTATTCCAGGGAACTGTGGGCATTAAACAGGGTACACCCTGCACAATCCACCAGCTGTGCCAATGCCACAAGAATGCACATACAAACTTACACACTGCAGGCAATTTTGAAACACAAATTAATCGAATCTGCATGTCTTTGAGTTATCGGAGGAAACCAGAGTACCCTGGGGAAATCCACAGACCTGAAGGCAGGATTCGAAACCTTCACCCTGGGTGCTAACCACTACACCACCGTGCTGCCTATATTCATATATTCAATAATGTAAATGTTTAAAATGTTTACAGTGTTTACTAATTAACAATATTGAAGCCTTTGCCTTTCAGATTCACCACCCTGCACTGTAATGCAGTTTACACCCCCATGATGAATTGTAGCTCATGATGTTTGAAGGGAGAATGTAAAGTACAGGACATACTAAGTGACTATTTTTGTATACCTAATATTTTAAATAGTTTATTCCATTTCACGGTAACACATACCGAAATCGTTGTAAATAGCAATAAACACATTGATTGCATATACATTTAAACACAAGACAAGTCATTTTGGGTTGGCAATGACAACATTTTTTTTATTTAAAACACACTATGAGTCTGAACCACATGCCCCAACTCCCAGTTGCGCTTTGTGGCTACAAATCACTTAATCTCTGCTTCATGTTCTTCACTGGGTGGCATAATAATACTGGAGCAATGTTATCTCTATCCTCTGTTGATTCTTTTCCCACTGTTTCTGGTTGTTTATCTTTCCAGATAATTCCCCTACAGCTACAAAATTCAGGATTTAGTAATTTAGTCATAGACGGCATGGGCTAATTTCATTCATTTACAAATGGCTATAGTAATTTTTTGGAACTATCTTTCAATGTACCCATGACAAGAATGCAGACAAGGTTTTCTTTATAGAGTATGGGAATATGGCTCTGTCTTAAATGGAGATCTGCCTTGGGGTATATTTGAATGGGGTGACATTTTGAGCCTGAATGTGTTCATTCCTTCGTGGTGCAACAAAGCAATGATCTCCATGTTTCCCCTTCAACGTAAAATTATTTAGGTAATGATTCACACTAAACATTACAATCTAAGCTGACATCATTTCTTTTATCTGCCTAAAGCCACATTTTAAGGTTTCTCTTACCCTGTCGTTTTAGTCTTATTAAAATAACACAAAATAAAACATTGTATTTTTGCAATTATTTAATGAAATACTTTACAAATGAAACCAAAAAAGCATAATAAAGCTGGCCCTAATAAGCAGTTTCACGTGCGTGACAAATCAAAAACAGACAAAAAAAAAGAAAAAAAGAGACCATTATGTCTAAGACTGAAACAGTACAGACAAAAATACTAGGACTGTTCTTAAATATCATGCAATACTTTTCCTTTATTCTTTCCTTAATAAGAAAGTCTATACTCAGATTACAGAGGAAGATGATATTCTGGGATGTCACAGTGGTCTTTAAAGATTCACTGCATAGCAGAACACAGTAGGTACTTTGTAGAAGGACATGTCAGGTTAAGTTGAAACTTTGTAAAATTCACTTTAGTGTCACTTCAAATCAACTCGAGCAACTACTCATCTTATTACTGTGATACATGTGGAGACTTGCAATTCTGCCATTCTGAGCTGTTGCCTCAGGATGGCCTACTCCTGTAGTAGCTGTACTACTAATAGTACTAATTCTACAATTAACTTAGCCATTTGCCATTTGTTGTGCACCCTCCCCTATCACTTTAATAATAATAATAATAATAATAATAATAATAATAATAATTATTATTATTATTATTATTATTATTATTATTATTATTAAGCTATCTACATGGCTACTACATTTCTTATGACATTTCTTATCGTTCTTCAATATTGTGTTCAGTATTATCCAGAACAGGCATAGTATTATCTCACTTAATAGCTTTTTCTCATCTACAATTTAATACAACAATACAATTATAAGACTGGTATTGAGCTTCTATCTACCAGTTAGGTTACAGCATTACTTGCCAGAAATTATCCATTAAAACTTAATTAATGAAAACAACCAGACATATATAATATACAGTAGCAATGGCCACTTTCTTTAAGCAAAGGCAATAGAATGGTTAATAGAATTTTAATTAACCTTTTATGAATTTTTATGGTTGTTTTCCACCACCAACTTTATTTCAAACATAAAATGTATACTTTTGAAAATTGTTTAAAATTAAACACTTCAAGCTACAACAATACACAACTAGTTTAAATTGGTGTAAAGACACATTTAAATTGAATGAATATTAGCAATGTTATGGATTGTACACTTATTCATGGGTGATAAAATAATACTCTCTCTCTCTCTCTCTCTCTCTCTCTCTCTCTCTCTCTCCTCTTTAACTTTTTCAGGCTGAAAATCTGCAAGATCAGCTGAAGGATAAGGATAAGCAGTTGGGATGTTTGAAGGACAGAGTGAAATCTCTACAGACTGACTCCAGTAACACAGACACAGCACTTGTCACTCTTGAGGAAGCCCTCTCTGAAAAGGTATAGATAAAAAAGAGACAGGAAACTTAAAGATTTGAATCTACAGTAGGTAGTTGATCGTATTCTTGGGTTCAGTAGCATAATTTGGTGGTAGCTTCACCATAATCATGTCAACACAGGAATATTGCCCTCCTACTGCTGGCTAACGGAATAAACGGTGTAAAGAGCAGTTCAAAAAGATGCAATAAGTTGGATTTTATTTGTAGAAAAAAAAACTTAAAAATTTCTGAGTGAGAAATATTGTAATGTCTATACAATTGAATTTTCTTAAAAAAAAAAATTTGTGTCTGTGGTCAATGATTGTCTTTATAGGAAAGGAAGAATCAACTGAAATCAGAATCCCCAGGTCAGATTTTGAAAATTGGAATCTGCCAAGAAAATGTCACGCCATTTTGTCTCCTTTTATGCTTCCTGAATCACGACCGTACTACTTCCGGGTCCTCGTGCCGGTCGTATTATGAGTGTGTGTGACAGAAAATTGCAATCAGTGCATCTCTAATGTCAAATTTACACTACAGCAGATGCCGTTATCCAGAGCGACATATTTTTATCTCATTATATATCTGAGTAGTTGAGGGCCCAACAGTGTTAACTTGGTGTTTGCAGGATTTGAACCTGAGATTTTCCAAACCATAGTCCAATGTCTTAACCAATGAGCTACACACTGGGAATAACCAAGCTTTAAGTCACAGGATTTTTAGGTTTTTGTACCATAGCTTAAACCAAGACTAAAAAGAATATGTATTTATTGACCCTTTCGTGCATATTGGTCATTACAGTTGACAGCTATTCAAAAGCTGTTCTCTTGTGTATACAGGGGTTTTGTTGTTATAGTTGCATATAGGTCAACACAGTGGATGCTTATGCATCATCTCCACTAAAACTGTCAAAAAAAATGCTGCATGCACACGAAAAAAAACATGTTTGCATACAGTGTCTTATGGCTGTCCTGGATGCTTTGCCAATTTCCATACAAGATAGATGGGAAAAGGAGAAAAGAGGGGCATGATGATATCAGAGGATGAAAGCAAATCAGAGGGGAGAAAGAACATTTGTTGACACACCGATTATATATATATATATATATATATATATATATATATATATATATATATATATATATATATATATATTTGTTTTTTATTATTATTATTATTTATTTACAGTATATATATATAGTATAGTTGGCACTTGATTCCACCTGGAGTGGACATGTTTGTAACTCCCTGAAAAATAGGTTCATTAAAAATTTCAATTGCATTTTATTTTCAAGCCTAGAGAGGACTAAAGGCACTCAGAAAAAAAGATTTTCACTGAGATTCTCATAATTCATGCATGAAAGGGGTTAAAGAAAATCACTCAATCTTAGACAAATATATGTTTTCTCTTAGGACATTTCTATGTAAATTTATATAAGAAGACTCTAGTGCATCAGTTTCTTGCCATCTTCAGGAAAGGAGAACTTCTGCATTCCAGTTTTCTGCTAAAATGGCAATTAGAATTTTTTACATTATATATTTAAGGGAAAGAATAAAATAGTGGGTAGTTAGGGAATACTACTTTATTATTATTATTAGTTATAAGTAAATACATGTTCCTGAAATGTTTCATAGCGGCACATTATTTTAATGGTCAGCATCGTCACCTTGTACCTCCAGGTTCCAGATTCGATTCCTCTCTCAGGGTCTGTGTGCATGGAGCTTGTATGTTCTCCCAGTTCTTGGTGGGTTTCCTCTGGGTACTCCTGTTTCCTCCTGCAGTCCAAAGACATGCAGATTAGGCTACCTGGCATCCCCAAATTACCTGTAGTGTGTGAATGCATGTATAAATGTTGACCAGAGGTACTACCATGGTCATAAAATTGGATTAAATACAATGATAATCACTATTGCCCTCCACTAGTTGTAGTAAAGAAGTTTCTAGATGAATGGATGAATGTAAATGTTTCATTCAACAGCTGTATTTATTTATTTAGAAGTACTGTAGTATAAAAATGTCAAATTACTGTGATCATGCTTCCTAATTCAAATGCTACTCTACCCCTGTGGGAGGTCATGGCTAGAGAAGCTAAGTGGGGGTCAGAATTTGTTGTAAAGTTTTGTTTAGCTTGTGCAGTTGTTGGAAATGCAACTGCTTCCCATAACTGCTCTGCTTTGCAGTAGCTTTTTTGGCAGCTGGATTCAAACTTCACAGGATTAAATCCATATAAAACCGAGGCTTCCATATGCCTTGCTTGGTAAAGGTCATTTAGTGGAATATTTACCAAACCAGGCTTGTAATTTTCCTGAAAGTTAAGAATGGATGCAGCATTTCAGAGTGTGGAATATGTGAGTCATGACCAAAGGAATGTCAATGGCGTTGTTAAACATTTGTTTACCTGTTGAGCACTTGTTAATGTTCAGTCTCATTTGTTGTGTATATCGGATTCTCACACTAAGTATGTCAGGTGGTATTAAAGTGACTTACTCCATTCTGTTACTAATAAACAATCCAATTGCAGTACCGTGCTTCTCAGTAGGGGTCATAGAGGTACTTCTTTCAAATGTTCTGTACAACTTAAATTCAGAACAGACTCATGAGTTCCTTTCAGTGTCGAGGATACTCAGACGTAAAAAAGTGTCTTATTTAAATGAAACAATTACAGAGTACACAAAATGAAAAAATAAACAAACAAAAATGGGGAGACTGAAATCAAAGATTGGGGACATCCACAAGAGAGGGAGATCTGCGGATGGCATCGAGGAAAAGGGAAATCTGGAACATGCACTGAGTCCGAAACACGAGAAAAGAAATTGATGAATACAAGACCTAGTGTAACTAGTAGTCTGAAAGTGTGTTATGAAACAGGGTAGCTGCTGTGGGGAAACAGGGGAGTGCAGTTCATTTCTGCTATTTCTGTAGGGTTTCTTGTTTGGGTGACACCATCGTGTAGTGGTTTAAGTCCTGTCTTGGGTCTGTGTGCTTGGGTCTGAGTTTTCATGTTCTCCGAACTTTCATGTTTTAGACAAACTATGACATGTAGCAGCCACATTTCAGATCAAAAGTTATCAGTAAAAAGAGACTATGTGGCATGCAATGCAGCATCTGGCGTGAGTAAAGTCAAGTCAAGTCAATTTATTTATATAGCGCTTTTAACAATTGACATTGTCGCAAAGCAGCTTTACACAATCAAAAGAAGTAAGTTTGTATGCAATGTGTATGAATCAAAATAATAAGATTGTTCCTGATGAGCAAGCCGAGGGCGACGGTGGCAAGGAAAAACTCCCTGAGATGGTAATAGGAAGAAACCTTGAGAGGAACCAGACTCAACAGGGAACCCATCCTCATCTGGGTGATAACGGATAGCAGGGATTGATCAGCATAATAATGTGTACTGGAAGTTCAGTATAACAGGAGATGTGTTAAAATTAAAATTAAAAGGAGTCCAGTTTGTTCCTGGAGGCTCAGGTAGACTGTAGGAAATTCCAGTAAATGTGTGAAATCAATTTTTTGGAAACTGTTGAAGCCAAGAAAAAGGACTTTACAATCTATTAATGCCATTGCAGTTGCCACAGCAGTAATAGAGTGTGTGTTACTTAATGTCCATGATATGTTCTATAAAATAGGATGTAATGCAATTTGGATGTTGTGGGAACCCCATATTATTGTATACAGTATACTTAAAAAAGCTGTGCAGGATACTGTACTGTGCTGACTACGGTGAACTTACTTTGCAGTGCAACCTTCTGTTTTATTTCCAAATTGATATGTCTCTTTTACCGCTTCTGCTATCACTATCACCATCTTGTATTGTCTCATTTTGGTGAGCCCATGTGAAATGTAGCCTCAGTTTTCTGTTCTTACATAGCTGACAGCAGTGACACCCGGTGTGGTCTTCTGCTGTTGGCTAGATTCTCTTTGGAATACGTTGGTTGTAACAACATGTTATTGGAGTTACTGTTGTCTATCTATCATCTCGAACCAGACTGCCCAAACGCCTCTGACCTCTGAAATCAACAAGGCATTTTTGCCCAAAGATCTGCTACCTGCTGGATATGTCCTTGTTCTTATTCACTGGAAACTACAGAGATATTTGTGTTTAATATCCAATATTAAACCAGTTGTGAAAATTATTTACTTACTGAAAGAACAGAGAAAATGGGAACCACAGTAAAATGTCAGCATCTGGTACATTCATAGTCATTAACACTGGTGGTACAGTAAAGGGCCGCATAACACATGACAGTGGCACCCATATACATTCTGTACTGCTTGGCCCAAAAAAGTTGCCATTTCAAAAAGGTCAAAGAAAACTAAGGTGATTTAAAATTGCTGAAACTGGGTTAAGAACCCTTTAACACATTGTCAAAATCTGGAAAGATAGTGGTAAATCATCAACAAAAAAGTTATTGTAGTCTGATGAGTTCAGATTGCAGATTGACCCTATTGCAGAGTTATGGGAACATTAGGATAAGAAGCATAAAGTTATGCACACATCAAGCATTGTGCCCACTGTACAAGCCTCTGGAAACATGTACTGTAATGATCTGGGGTTGCTTAAGTTGCTCGGGTCGGACTTAGCAACATTATACAGCAATTAAATGAAGTCAGTTGATGACCTAAATGTACAGAATGACCAGGTTATTACATCAATTGAGTTTTCATTCCCTGATGGCGCAGGCATATTGTGAAAGAGTGGTTCTGGGGGCATGAAAAATCATTGTCACACATGAACTGGACACCAAATGGTGGCTGTCATCAAAGGTGAAGGTGACTGAATGAAATCTTAGAGTTTGTGACTTACAGTAGAGTGTGAGCCTTCAGCAAACGATTGCCCCAAAGTTGGAAGTACACAATTGTATAGAATGTATTTGTATGCAATTTCTAATTCACTTGATTTTTAATTGACTTATGAATTTTTCTTCAGTTGAACTAAAGTATCTAGTGTTTACCTGTTACAGAAAGACAGTGCCCTTGTGCACTAAGGGAGCTCCATAAAGTCATAGGTTGCTATAGGCTGACTGTAGGCTGTAGCTATTATCTATATTTTTTCAGTCCTATAACTTTCACCTGGAGTTGCTGCATGTTTTAGGCAGTGCCATTATTTATTATAGACGTTTATTAGTTTTCTGCACTGCCGCAGAAAATGGCTAAAGGCAATGTAAGGCCCAACTGAGTGAGTACAGAGAAGCATTGTATCTGGAATGACACACATCGTGCACATTGTTCACACTTTCATCGTCTTTCCCGTTCTTCACTGCTCTCTCTCTCTCTCTTTCTCTCTCTCTCACAGGAGAGGGTGATAGAGCAGCTCAAGGAGAAGAGAGGGAAAGAGGAGTGGGAGAAGCATGGTGAAATGGAAGTCTGTTACAAGGAGAACAAGGAACTGAAGGACAAAATTTCTTCCTTGCAGACACAACTCTTGGAGAAAGAGGTCAGTGTCCCCAGTGTCCATGGTGAAAAGACATTGATTGAAGGTCACTGATGTAACTGATGTATATAACTCACTATGGTTAAATAGGTTCTTATTAACCAGCCATACATACCAGGTTGGAGCCTTTACTAGTTGAATTTTGCTAATTGTATTGAAGGTCAAAGCAGTAAGCTAAAATCGAAAGCTGAACCAGGTAAACGAAATATGGCTACACATAGCACATTGGAAATGTAAAGAAACGTGGTGGTTTGGTGTTGACCCATCAGCAGTCACAGTGGATGAATTGTGTAAAACAATAAATAACGAAATAAATAAATAAATAAATATAAATATGGCTTTTTGGACATTACTTTCTACCTGTCCATATATCGTCTTCCTGCTGCGTTAGAAATCACAAACACAATGGTGAATTTTGAACTATGATTATGTTTGGTATAACTGCGTGTCTTAGATGAATAAATATACACTATACTCAATAAATCCAGTTTTAGCAATGAGTTACTAGTCAAAATATTCACAGTGCTCATGGACCATAAAATCATCATCATCATCATCATCATCATCATCAAAACAGCACATCAAGAGCACTTATATACTCTGAATAGACCACGGCGGACAAAGTTTTATTATGATTAGATGATTTACATTTACGTCATTTGGCAGATTTCCATGTCCAGAACAGCTTTATCTCTTTATACATCTGTCCAATTGAGGTTTGAGAGCTTAGCTCAAAGGCCCATCAGCGGTTGCTTGGTGGTGCTACAGTGTAACCTTCTGATCTGTAGTCCAACATCAGCTTAAACTACGGGCTACCCCTGCCTACTTTCCTGTCCACATCAGGAGATCAGCTCATGTAGGAGATCAGCTCATTGAAGAGATGACAATGAAGCTTGTATTTATATACAAAAGTGACTTTTACCTCCAGTGAGGAGAGGGAGATTGATGAATCTCTCATAGTGAAAGATATATTTCAAATCTCAATTCCTTTTTAATTGAGATTTAAATAAAATTATCATTTTCTGTTTAGAAAAAACTGTAGTTTTACAGATAGTAGATAGTAGATTTACAGATGTACAGTAGATACAGTAGTAGATAAACAAATTTGACACCAATTTTTTGAGTCACATTATTAACAAAGTCAACAGCAAGATTGTTCTGTGAGGTTCTCAACTACTCAGAAATTTAGGCTGTCAAAGGATTTTTTTTCACTGGTGGCTTGGGTGGCATGGGCATGTTTTTTTCACTGATGACAAGGGTGGCATGGGCGTTTTTCAGGATGATGATGCTATTTATTGGGCTGAAATTGTGAAAGAGTGGTTCTGTGAGCTAGAATTTTATAGAATTGGGCAGCACTGAAAGTTTTTTAGATGTGCTTGAGAAGACTCTATGGAGTGCTTTGACTCTTCCATAGAACTGGACTGCCGAAACTGAATGCACCAATGGACAAATGTATGCTGTAATGAAAGCTAAAGGCAATTCAACAAAATAGTATTTATTTATTTTTTTTTTTTTTTACCATGATCATATTTTAACATAGAACATCACTTATATTATGACCTTTTGCAGAGGTGGAAAGTAACAAATTTTTGTGTACTTAAAATCTGTAATTTTACTGTTACTTAAGTATGTTTTGTTTGATGTATTGTACTTCGCTACATTTGAAATCATATTCGCTACTACTGTAAGTAAAAAAATAAACGAATGAAAATGAAAAATAATGCAACAGGGAAGGAAAAAAGAATTGCACCCCGGAAACCACTGCACTAATTGATTGATGGGCGGGGAAAACAAACATGCTAAATTCACAAGAACGATGGAGATGGACAAAACAGATGTCAGTGATGCAGACCCAGGTGAAAGCGAAATGCCATCAAATTCTTATAAAGCAAACCCCTGGCCATTGTAACAGCCACTACTATGTTGTACTACTACCACATTATGTAAGTATGTTGCCCTTTAAGATTTGCCGCCCCTCCCACAGTGTGTGCACTGCAGAGGTGTGTGCGTGAGAAGGACAGAACGGAGTAGGAGCTCAGGTGTGCTGCTCACCCCCGAATCGCTCTATTCTTTTACCTTTTACTTTATATTTTGTATTATCATTTTGTGACGCTGAAAGAGGCTGATAAAGGTTTTGTGCTGAACATTTTGTGCTGGTGCAAAGCGTCATACCATATTTAAGTGACCACTTTGATTTAAAGCACAGGAAAGGCAACAGCTTTATTATGAAAAGGTGTTTCTTCAGTTAAAAACAACAAGTTTGAGATTTATATCCGCTTGTCTTTTTTTGAACTACACTAGAATCCCCCATCCCACCCCCGCTGTTAAAAAAAGTAACTCGGTAACTTTTACTCTGAGTAAATTTTTAATGAGCTACTTTTTACTTGAGTAGATATTTATAATGATAACTTTACTTGTACTTCAGTAAAATTTCAAAGTTTATTCTCTTTCCACCTCTGACCTTTTGTGTTAGGAGATGTTTATGAAAGGTACTGTACCATAGTGTCAGTGCTACAGTATATACTGTAACTGTCAAGAAATTTTCTGCTAATCTTTTGAACATTCTATCATCTCTGTAACATTAAAAACATCATTTTTACTAATGTAAAAAAAAAGAGGGAACAAAAGTAGGAAGAGGAACTAATTTGTTTTATGGTTGTCCTCTAATATTAAATGTAACTATGAATGGTTAGAGCAAATGTTATGCAACTCATTAATGATGTAATATATTTTTTGGCAAATCACTGTAGCATTACAGGAATAAGACACTTTGGGATGTGCTGTTATAGGAAAATAAACGACTTTTGCTAGTGATAATATTATCTCAAATTATTGTCGGGCCATTATTTTCTCATAACTGCATGCGCAATTCTCTATTGTTCAGAGAACTTTTTCGCATTAATGCATGTGTTTATAGGCAAACATACATTCACCAGCTACTTCACCTAGCAAGTTTCATGGAATAGACTAATTCAAATATTCCTTATAGATTTTGATCCATCTCGTCATTATAGCTTCATACAGTTGCTGAAGATGTGTTGTCTGCACATCCATGATGCTGAATCTCCCTTTCCACCAAAGCCCAAAGGTACTCTGTTGGATTGAGATCTGGTGTCTGTGTAGTGGCCATTTGAACTCATTGCCATGCTCAGTAGGTCTCAAAATGTGAAAATCCCCTAGACTTTTACACTAACACCAGTAGCCTGAACCATTGATAAAAAGCAGAATGGATCCATGCTTTCTTGTTGTTTATACTGATTAGAAATTGAGACTCAGCAAACCATGCAAAATTTTTCAAAATGTTTCCTGTTCTTAGGTAACACCTGGTGTGGTCTTCTGCTATTATAACCCATTGTACATTCGGAAATACTCTTCAGCATACCATGGTTGTAACAAGATATTATTTGAGTTACTGTTGGCTTTCGATCTATGCAAATCAATCTGGTCATTCTCCTGTAACCTCTGGAATCAACAAGGCATCTTCACACAGAGAATTGCCACTCCCTCGATATTTTCTTTTCAGATCATTATCTGGAAGCTCTAGAGATGGTTTTGCGTGAAAATCCTTCCAAAAATTCAACAGTTTTCAGAAATACTCAGACTAGCCTGTCTGACCCCAACGACCATTCCACGTTAAATCTCAGTTAAATCACCTTTCTCCTGCTTAGTGTGAATTTCAGCAGATCATTTTGACCATGTCTACAGTACATGCCTAAAGGCATTTTGTTGCTGTCATGTGATCGGTTAATTAGATGTTGGCATTAACAGGAAGTTGAATAGGGAACCTAGGGAAGTGGCTGCTGAGTGTATATTTATTGTATACAATTAACAAGAAAAAAAAGAATGCTGTACCCTCTGGATCTCACCTGTATACAAAGACAGGCTCCTGAGCAAAACTGCCAATCCTTTGTTAAGAGACGAAAAGAATAAGAAATGGGAAATAAATTATTGCATTTTATAGAGCCATCCTTCAGGCTTTGATCCAAGCTTTTGCTAGATCATACTCCTCAATGTTCCAGGAAACATGCTGGGGCAATCTTTTAGTGCACTAAAATTTACGAGGATGTTTTCTTTTATATGCACACATATCATTCCAGGAAAATTATATCTTATTGTATTTTGACATGGGGCCAGAAGCAGTATCAAAGAATGCCCTACTTGTCTCTCTCTGCAATAATCAAAATCAAACAACATCCGCACAAAAAAAAAAAAACTAGGTAACCTATGAATGTCCATGTAAACCGTTTATTTTGGGTTTTTTGTCCGTGTTATATTTGTTTTGGATATGTGCTTTATAGTTTTATAGTTTTTGCATTTAAAAATTAATTCAAGCTAGTTAAATTAATTCAAACCAAATTCAGATAGTAAAACACAACTATTCAGATAATACACTCCTAAATAATTGTTTTATTGGTTATATAGATACGAGTCCTTTACTCTAAAAGAGTTTTTTTTAAAGACTTTAAATTAAAATTTAAATATAATTATTTAAATTGTACCCAAGTAGTCTTCTAAATAAAATTCAGTTTGTAAGTTAAAATATAACCAAAATGGCAAAAAACAAAACAAAACAAAAAACATACTCAACAATCTATCCAAACTCCCCCATAGGCACTTCCTATAAATTATGTAGTCAACCAATTACATGCCAGCAGTGCATTACAAAACAAACAAACAAACAAACAAACAAACAAACAAACAAACAAACAAACAAACAAACAAACAAACAACATGAATAAATAAATATAGTAAATTCAGATACAAGTCAAAGTCTTTAGTTAATGTTCACATTAAACATCACAATGACTTAAGCAATTTTGGTTGTGGCATGGCTGTTTGTGCCAGATTAACTGATTTGAGCTTTTTACAACCTTCAGAATGTTGGCTAAAAAAATGTAATTTTCCACACAATGAGAATGTGTGAGTCTCAAACATTAATTGGAAGAAACATTCTGTAACTGTGGGTCTTTGTATAAAAAACAACAACTCTGCTCCGTGCTGTAGTTTTCATTATATGAGGTACCAACAAATAGCTTACAAGTTTTGTAAATTCGTAACATTCCAGTTACGAATTTCCGCAGAAATGAATGGATCGTGCTTCTACTAACATTCGTAGATACAAACAAATCATGGAAGTAGGTTACATGGTTTGTAAAAAAAACAAAAAAACAACATGTACATTGACACTGCAGTGTACCAGATACCAATATTTGCAATTATAATCAATATTTTCAGTATGTAAGTGAATGTATAAAATGTCTGGTATGTTGTATGTATGTGCGTGTGGGGGTGCGGGGGAAAAAACGTGTCGGCCTCAACGGTTTCAATAAATCTGTCCAGAAGGCTGTCCTGTAAACCTGTCCTGATGGTGAATAATCATAATCTCGGAAAGTCCTCAACAAAACAGAGTTCACAGGCCAAGAAAATGGAAACCAGCAGACAAAATGGTGTCTGGGATTCCTCTCGCAATTTAAATGCACAAAGAGACTACACTGTTATATTTCACAATCCAGTAATTTCTTGGATTGTGAGTAACTTAATTTGCAGTCAAAGTAAAGTCAGTACATGCGTGTGTGTGTGTGTGTGTGTGTGTGTGTGTGTGTGTGTGTGTGTGTTTGTGTGTATATGTGTGTGCTTATGCACGTGTGTGTGGGTGTGTGTTTGTGCATGTGTGTGCGTGTGTGTGTGTGTGTGTGTGTGTGTGATAGTCCATGTTCCACCCCCCCCCCCCCCCCTTTGTCTCCTTCACACACAGCCTGATTCTTTTCAAAGGTAAAATGCAGGTTAATTAGTTTTATTTATACTTTATATATTCTATTAATCATTTTTATCTGAATTTTTTGGGTTGTGGAACGAATCATCTAAGTTTCCATTATTACAAAATGGCTTTCAGGATTCCCCTCATGATTTAAAGGTGCAGAGACAACATTTAACTGTGAGATTTATGGCTTTTGGGAAACCAAAATAAAGTGTTGGGAAAGTGGACATCTTGTGTTACTTTACTGTAACCCTGTTCCCTGAAAAAGTGGGAATGAGATTCTGCGTGAAAACGCTATGGGAACATCCCACATGTGTGTTAAACATGCAAAACTTTGGCTTTTATAACCTTGGTTATGTGATGTCATCTGATGAGGTGCACCTGCATGTTATAAATAGGACTGAACTGGAAACATCCTCAGGTCAATTTTTGTCTAAAAGGACGTCCAGTCACGCCCGCAGTGCGGCATTGAAGCACAGCATCTCGTTTCCACTTTTTCAGGGAACAGGGTTACAGCAAAGTAACCCGAGACGTTCCCTTTCAAAAGCTACACTTGAGGCTGGGTGAAAACGCTATGGGAACAAGAATACCAACGCCACCGCACTGCAAGTGTCTGGACCCCCAGGGTTGTGTAGGGTGCTCACAGTCACCAAAGAGGTCTCAGACATAATTCTAGGATGATGAGGACCCACGAGCCTGGCATGGACATCCAAAATATAAAATCTGACAAATGTGTGCAGAGAGGACCAACCTGCCGCATCACACACTTGCTGCAAGGGGATGCCCCTTGCCAGAGCAATGAGATCTGGTCGAATGGGCCCTAATTCCTAGAGGCAAAGTCTGACCTCGTAGGCTAGGGCAATAGCATCTCTCATCCAACGTGGCGGCCCTCATAAAAAAAAAAAAGCTGCTCTGATTTACGCCACTGGCTAGTGCGCTGGATGTAAATCTGAAGAGCACGAACTGAAGACAATAAGTCACACAAAGTCTAAGCAAGATTTAGAGGCTGACAAAGCCTGCAAATCTCCAATTCTCTTCAAAGAAGTAATGGCCATGACAAAAACATGAGAAAGCTAATTTTTCTTGTAGAAACTCCAACACTGAAACAATTTGTCAGTGGACTGGGTCTACATGTTTTACTATGCACCAATTTTCGAATACACTCCATTTGAGGGCATAAGTTCTGCTAGTGGAGGGAGCCCTAGCACATTAGTATAGTTTCAATTACACGGGTTGGAAGACCAGCCTCTCTTAATTGGTCCCCCTCAGGGGCCAAACGTGAAGGTTGAAGAGCTGGGGATGAAATATTGTCCCCTGCGCCTGAGACAGAAGATCCCCATGACTGGAATCACCCACGGTGAGCTGTCGAGGAGAGATATTAGATCTGAGAACCACACTCCGGTTGGCCAGCGGGTCGCTATCAATAAGAGGAGCAAGCCCTGTTGATGGACCTTTGACTCCCGGGAGCAGAGCTATTGGAGGAAATGCATAGAGACGTAGTCTGGGCCACGTATGGGCCATTGCGTCCAGACCTAAGAGAGCTGGAGGCCTCAGAAAGTAGTAAAGGGGACATTATGCTGTTTCTTGCGAAAAGAGGTCCACCTATGCTACATGAAATCTGTCCCAGATTTGATTGACTACTTCTGGGTGGAGTTTCCATTCTCCATGTGTCACAGTTTGTCTGGATAGTAAATCTGCTCCCACATTTGTATGCTCCGGAATGTAAATCGCCCTGAGGGACAGGAACTTGTCCCTTGCCCAAAGCAGGACCTGGTGCGCTAGCCTGTTCAAGCAGTGCGAGCACAGTCCACCCTGGCGATTTATTTACAAGAACAGCATAGTATTGTCCACCCGCACTAGGACATGGTAGCCTCTCAACTGCTGGAGGAAATATTTCAGGGCCAGAAATAGAGCCATCATTTTGAGGCAATTGATGTGCCACGCGAGAAGATGACCTCTCCAGATACCTTGGGCTGGACGGCCATCTAAGACTGCACCCCAGGCCGTGAGGGAAGCGTCTGTCGTTAGCCTTGCGGCGACAACACGGACCTAGAGTGGGACCCAAGGTCAAAAACTGGGGTCTGAACCACATAGAAAGGGTACGAAGCCCTCTGTGCGTAATCCTTATTTGCCTCTGGGGATTACTCCATGGGTGAAATCCCCTGGCTTTTAGCCACAACTGAAACGATCTCATGTGCAGAAGGCCCAAGGGTATCACCGTGGATGCAGTTGCCATGAGACCTGATACTCTCTGAAAGTTACTTTCTGGTCTAGCTTGATCTCCTTTAGGGTATTGAGAATAAATTCGGCACGCGCAAGAGACAGCTGTGCCTGCATTGCTGTCGAATCCCATGGTACTTTGAGTAGGAAAGAGAACACATTTTGTGGCGTTGAGTCTCAATCCTAAAAAGTCGAGATGAGCTAGGACGACATCTCGATGTCGAAGCGCTAGCTCCTGAGACTGAGCCAGAATCAGGCAGTCGTCTATGTAATTCAAGATCCGGATGCCCTGGAGTCATAAAGGAGCCAGGGCTGCATCCATACATTTTGTAAATGTGCGGGGTGACAGGGCTAGGCCAAATGGAAGCACCCGATACTGGTAAGCTTCGCCCCCAAAGTGAGCCTTAGGAACTTCCTGTGTTGTGGCAATATTTCTATATGAAAATATGCGTCCTTCAGGTCGATTGTCACAAACCAATCCTCTGGTTGGATTTGAAAAATAATCATATTGACTGTCAACATTTTGAACGTTGAAACATGGAGGACGATGAGCAAATTGAATACTGTAGCCTCTCTCTACAGTGTTTTATACCCAAGGAGACATGCCTGGCAGTAGCTTCCATGCTGCCAGTTTCTCCGAAAGGGGCAGAAGTTTTGTCATTTCGGCTAGATGGGGGGTTTTAGATGTTTGGCATCCTGAAACATGGCAGGAGGCAACCGAACACCCAACACTTTGCTGGAGACCGCTGTTCCCCGAAACACCAGTGGTGGCGGAGATTGAATGCCGGCCTCCTGAGGGTGCCGGGAAGGAGACTTTATTCCGTAATGGAATTTTATGCACTCCCCCATGGTCCTGGGCGCATAAGTGTCAGGACTTCTTCTTTGCGGAGATAATACTCCTCAAGTCCGGTCTCCTTGAGGCGGAT
Source organism: Clarias fuscus (assembly GCA_030347435.1). Taxonomy (NCBI): domain Eukaryota; kingdom Metazoa; phylum Chordata; class Actinopteri; order Siluriformes; family Clariidae; genus Clarias; species Clarias fuscus. The sequence goes on along the minus strand of CM059213.1, from coordinate 13,074,685 downwards.
TGCGAAGCGCAGCGAGCCCCACCCCAATCTCTACCAGGGTGTGCATGGCACACTCTCCTTCTGTGTCTCACGCCTTGTGGGAACCAGACCTGGTCGGGACTGGGTGGCCAACGGTTCCATCTGTTGAGCATGGCATTTTTAATTCTAAAAACGCCCTTTCATTGATAACCCCGCCAGTGCTCAAGTTATTCAGCAGGTCAGCCTGGTATGCCTATAAAACCGCCATGGTGTGCAAAGCAGCACCAGCCTGACCTGCTTCCTTTGCTGACACCACTATTCCTCTAATAATGCCCTGGCTAGTTCAAAACCCAATTCCAGTAGTTTCAGTGAAATCCATGCACGATGCAGACCCTTTTGAAATGGCAGAAGCTTTCTTTTTGGCCTAGCAGTGTATACTGTATTTCCAGGCATCCCCCAAGCTGCTATGCACATTATAGCTAGCAGTAACTTTTTCACCAGTTCGTGCCAAAACATCTTTTCTGTGGGATTGGACAGAACAGGTTAGTCTTTGCTTCCCACATGCATCAGTTAGCCTTTGGCACCAAACAGTCTGTTTCAGCTTCATTGCTTGTCTTTTTTTAACCACTTTTGGTAGATACCAGTAGATTGAGAATAAAAGACACAAGACCTGCCGTATTGGAACCCAGCCATCTAGCCATCACAAAATTGCTCAGATCTTTATGCTTGCCCATGTTTCCTGATTCCAACACATCAACTTCAAGAACTGACTGTTCATTTGCTTCATGACATATCTCACCCAAGGAGAGGTGCCAATGTAATGACATAATTAAAGTTATTCAGGTTCATCAGTCAGTGGTGACTGATTGAATATATGGGGGGTAGACAAAGGTTCTTGGGGTCTTGGTATATATATATTTTTTTACAGTTAGTGGCATTATCTAAACGTGATACTGTGAAGTGGTATAGTCTTACATTGGGTGTTATTAAATGGTACTTATTGTCATTAAGTCATGGTAGTATCCATGACTTTGTTAGCAAGGATTTTATTCCCGGCTGCATGATTTGCTTAAAAAAATCACAATGTGATTATAGAGGCACATACTGCAATTCAAACTACAATATTTACAACTATTAAATGTAACATTTAGTATTTAAACTTTTTTATTTAGACTAAAAGCAAATAATGGCACTAGAAGTAGTAGCATTTAGGCAACCGTTATTTCGTGTTTCATTTGTTTATTAGTTTCTGAAGTCCCTCTTTCACGACATAGTCACCATGATCTAGACCTTTACCATGATCATGAAGTAACATGTAACAGTATCTGTCATTTTCTCGTGTTCTCATTTTCTCATTCAGTATGATGCCTACAAGTGCTTTATATGAATTATTTTTATTAGTATTTTAAAAAGCCTTAATGAATTTGATGGGACAGTTTTAGCATGAATCTCTGAGTCCATTGGTCATGTTCACTGTATTCCAGACAATTCTCTACATGAATTACATTATGCATGCATTACCTGTAATAAAGCAAAAAGACTTGAGTATGTGAGGTTTGAAGAGCAGTGGGTGGAGGAGAGTACCATTTTGAAGAAGGCGGAGACCCATAGTCCATGATGTTGAAAACTACTGATGTGTTGGAGTGATATGCTTGCTGTGCAAATAAACAAAATGGGACTGTTTTGAAATCGCAAGCCAAGCCTTCCTGATGGTTATCACACAGGCATGAAGTCACCAGACACACAGTGGCTGTCAAATATCATATGGGCATTGAAAAACAGAATAACAGAACAAAGGTTGCAAGATAATGGGCATGTGCGGGTAGTGTTCAGTTACTTAAGTAAATAATACAGGGACAGAGATGACATTTGCTGATTTTCCTTGAGTAGATATTTCCTGATGGGCCTTTTCAATAACACCTACAGTACACTACTGTCTTTGAACACAAGCTTTTGCCTTTGACCCATTAAAAAATAAAATAGCTTCTTTTCACTTTTTGCTCTATATGCTATAATGCAACATGTATATTTTTAATATTAATAATAAAATACTTAATATTACTTAATAATACTTAAAGATGGTAATCACTGAAAACAAACATCTATTTAGAGTTATACTATATTGTCAAAAATGCTCATGAATATTCATACTGTAGCTGTACATTTTCCATTTTGCAGTGCACCAACAAACAACAAACAAGTGTAGCTGTGAGATATTCAAAAATAGTCATGGAATCATTCTTTTGTAAAGAGACACACCATTATGCATTTTAATTAATTTAGTGTAACTAAGACATGGTTCTGCAATTCTTCAATGGTGTAGTAGTTCTGAAATTACATCTGATGTCCGAATACCAACGTGTGCAATGTGGCTGTTACCGTTGTAATTATATCATTTGGCAGATGCCCTTACCCAGAGAAACTTACATTTATTTTGTTGTACATCAGAACACATGATAGTTGAGGGCATTGCTCAGGGGTCATCTGAGTTGTGTTAGGGGTTGAACCCACAACCTTATTATGGCTACTTCAATATAATACCCAATACGTTTCCCCTACACATTATATCATGCATGCTTAACTCTGCATTCCATTAGCTTCTCGTTTTAACACAGAGTAAATCATTTAAAGTACTTGTCTTTATGCTGTATAATGTGTATCCATTTGTGGTCCTGTCACCATAATGATGAGTCGTCCATAGTTTACTTTTATGGTTGATAGCTCATTCAATCCTGGAAAATACTCCAGCGTGTTTGTTGTAATGTAATGTTATGTGCTTGTAGAGTTTGTGCAATTTAAGCCACACACATAAACACACAAAGAATGTGTGATGGCCTTCTGATGGCTCATCTCAGAGTTTAAGGTCTGTCTGAACATTTTGTTTAAGAGTGCTGTTTAGTCTGGTTGTTAAATGATGTTTGATGTATAAAGGTTTATTTGTAATGGTTAATGTAAACCAAGGTCAGAGTGGGGGGATTTTATAGCTTTCAGTTTTGTAGCTGTCTTGTTAGAAAATGCACATTTTCGTTTCATATTTTGTTTTCATTAAACAGTCAGCTTTGTCAGATAAACTATAACAGAGTGACTGATTTATGTAGATACAAGTGAGATTCTACTGTACAGTATATGATTATCTACAGTTCAAATAAAAACAGTACATGTTAAAGGCTATAATGCAAATCTGGATAAACAGTCACACACAGACTTTCAAGAGAAATAATTTTCATATGACTAAAAACATTTGTCCAGTCGAAAACTGTGTTCAGCTTGACCCACATATACAGTACAGTGAGGTCCAAAAGTCAGAGGCAACATTAAAAATCTGAGATTAGTTTTTCTCATTTAAATATAACTTTAAAGTTTTTTTTTTTTTTTTTAAATACAGTGGACCCTACCATACAAATGTAATCTGTTCTGGAGGCGAATTTGTAACTGGGTCAAATTGTGACTAGAAGTCAATCGTCAATCTTGCCAATCAATGTCCACACGCCCTTTTAAGAGGCCATTTTGTCTCCTTCCAGTGAGTAGGCTTTTCTTGAGCTCAAACTTATACGCATTTCCTGTCTCCCCTGACTTGAGTGCTTCCAAGTCCCATTCGAATAGGAGGAAGCAGCCTGCTGTCTGCTCACGTGTCCGCCCTGCTGTCTCCGTATACAGTGGGCCACCTGCTTAGTGCCTCTTGTCTCATCTGTTTTGCACATGCCTATGTGTCTCTGATGACACCGCGCCTGCTGAGGATTGACCCAAGGGGCTGTGACATTCACGAGACAGCTATAATGCCTGTACTTTTGTTGCACGTAGCGTATCCACAAAGAACTGCATATTTTGTTAAAGCTTTAATTAAAGAACTGTTGTTGAGACATTGACACCTGCTTCCCATGTGTTGTGTCCATGTGCCAGACCCATTGCATTGGTGGAGAATGCGGGCACTGAACGGGGCCCACAAGAGTCCCCAGAGGAATTCTCGAGACACCTCCTCAATACAAGCATCCAGCTCTTAGAGCAGCTCTGCCCTGCAATGTTTGCTGACGACGGCAGCTGAGCTTTCAGGTCTTCAACACAGATTAGCACAAGAGATGCCTCTTTCATTCATGTCATGAAGCGCAAAACCTGCTTTTTATCACACTTCATGATGATGTTGAAGCGCACTTGCGCATTATCTGGAGAGGACCGCTGAGCCAAAAGGGTGGCTGCACCACTAATGGAGTGGCATTCTTATCCCATTACTATCAGTTGAGGCACAGCATGCCTATTTTTTTGTCCAATGGGGAGGCAGAGAACTATGAGTGGTTTAAAATAAAAGATTTTGGCTTGCTGTGGGTTTTCGAGTGCACAAGCTGCTATGGAGTGTCACAAATGGACTTATGATGCTCAGATTGCGACCAGACTGGAGGCTGAGCCAAATCACGATCAGGTGGCTCCAACCAGAAAGTCTTTCATCATTCGAGGTGGCATAGTGCATGGACTGAGTGAGTGACAAGATTGTGCTGAGAATCTACTCCCCACTACGCAAAGAACCAGCTCACAGGCCACCTCAATGTCCGGAATCCCTGCGTGATGAGCCGATGTCATCAAAGCCAGAAAAGGGGGCCGGGCCGAGCTTTCCTCACCACCTTTATGTGTACCAAAGATCTCGCGCTGCCTCCCACATGTGGTGAAAATCAACAGGGGGCATTGCTCAACACTGGAAGTACCTGTGGTGCACATCATAGTAGAAGACCACCGGGGTAAATATAAACTCAAAGCAGAGTTACCTGTGCCAATGCATCTGGCATGGTTGATTCAGCTCCCTACAGATGGTGATTATGCGGAAACATCCTGTTTGCGGTATGTGAAACGCCATATACCTCCACCCGATTCATGGTTTTAGGCTGCTTTCAACCAGAGGCCAGTCGGGTCAATGTGGCCCTCACAGTTTAGGTCTGTAATTGAGTTTGCACAACAACTTTAAACAAATATTAACAATGTTCTCACTATCGCATGACAGCACCTGCAAGAAGCACAAGAGAAGCGCGCCTCCCTAGTGCTACATGCAAGTTCATGGCTCGTTGGCAAGTACCCTTTACTGTTGTGGAACGAGTTTTGTAGGGCCATTGAACTATCATCTGCCACTCTGGAAGTAAGTGCAAAAGCACTGAGCTGTATCATATTAACCTTTTGAAACGGTAGATTGAACCAATCCCTCACTTCTCAGCCCTTGCCTCTCTCTCTGCCACAGAGCAAAGCCATTGCCTTGTTCATCGGGGAGAGGATCTGATGCCCATGCAGAGTGAGCTGAGCTCATGGATCAGGTGGACAGCATGCTGAGACTTGGATGTCTCAATCTGAGCTGATTAGGCTTTGTAATGACTTCCATTGGCTCAACGCGATATCCACCTTTGATGCATTACTGCTCCTGCATGTACAGATCTCGCCATTAAGAATGCACGCTTTTCCCCGCGAGATCCCGCAATTTGGCTCACGACATGCCGCGAAATCCCTCAAGCAACATTCGGGAATTTAAATAAATGTGTTGTGCTTCACTGAATATCCGCCAGATGGCGCATGGAGGGACTTTATCTAAAAGCCAGACCAAGTACAACGAAGAATTGTGTATAATTAGTTATCCTAAAACAATATTGTTTCCAATGCTGAAGCAAACATGAATTTTATTTTGTTTTACAATAATAATATTTTATGATGAATGTGCGTATATCTGCTTCATATTATGTTCATAATGATGAAAAGAGATGCCCTAAACTGTGAGGCGCCGTCTAGGGCTTAAATCAAACTTCAATCATGCACACACAAGTGAAACACTTGCATACACATATGAAACAGTCACACATTTATGTATACTACTAACTGCTCACACAACTACATATGAAATGCATATACACAAAATACATTTCACTTATTATTTCACAATATTACAGATTAAAACAAGGAAAGAAGACGTGCTGGCGAAATAGATTTTAGGCAGAGACGTCTGCTCGGTCTTGTTTATTCTTTTTAAACCCCTCAATTTTGCCAATCTCCCATCAGTGAAACCGGTTTGATACTTTCACACCTGTCATGAATGAAAGGTGAGAAGAGGGATTACAGTAACTGGGAGTTCTGTGGGTCTTCACCTCGGAGCGCGATGTCACGTTCTATTCAGTGAATAGACTAAAACAAAAACAAAATCATGTTTGCTTCAGCATTGGAAACAAAATTGTTTTAGGCTAACTTTATTAAACATTATACACTTTCAGATTCTTTGTTGTACTTCGTCTTTTTGCACCCATGCACCGATCACAAACCATTGGATTTAAATTAAAATGCCACACACATATTCGTGTTTAATTAAATTCTTAAATCCTCGTGTTCCAGTTTTTATGCAGTAATTTGGTCATGTTCACCCATGGGCTGACACTATGATGATTCATTATTTATTATTATGCTTACTTATTCTGAGAGATTCTATTTGATGCAGATTGACCTGTATATCAACTTGATAACTAGCGCATGCTATTAAATGCCGCATATGTTTAACCCATGGGTGAACATGACCAAATTACAGCATACAGTATATATATACCCCCCCCCCCCCCTCTCTTGCTACTGTATGGTACGTTTACTAACATTTAAAACTATTTATTATAATAAGTGGTGCAGAGGTGTATAATAAACCGAAAAGATAAACACAAAAAAGATGAACAGCTATTTATTTAATTATCATTTTAAATATTTATCAACAACATCTATCCATCAATGCAGTATTGTTATCGATAAATTGCATGCGTTCATCACCTTTTGATCAAAACGCTGCCTTTTGTAAAGTGAAAGTGCGAGCCGCGGGTTTGAAATGAATTGTAGATTAATTTTAAAGCACAATCTCATTTCATTATTATAAACATAATTTATGAATTACACTCGAACGGGCGATAGAGCTCTGATTAGACTACGTATACTAGTAAATAGGCTCAACATCCTGGAGCCCAAGCCTCATTTAAAGAAAAAAATTAATTAACAAATATTGTAAGTAAACAACAGTAGCACAAGTTTAAAAAAAAAATTTGGACTCTAAATAGATGCCGAATTATTTTCTAAGGTGTGCCAGCTGGCACTATTCTTATATTGCTCTTTGTCAGGGTACTGTAAATCGGTCAGTGACAACCCCGTAAAATTCCATGTACTGTAAATCTGTATGAAGTAACCGAGATGCCCACCCCCGCGAAAATGGCAAATTCAGGGAAAGGCTCCTCCGCGAGAGGTTTTGTCCGGATCACTGAGATTCTACGGATTCTAAAATTGACATTATTACTGTTTTTTAATACCTGCAGTGGAAGAGTCTGAGAATTTATTTACCATAAGCTTTGTTGTATTGTTTTTAATCACTATACACAACCTATGATTTCACCTATGCTATTTTACAAATGGAATATTTTTATGTTACACTCTAAAACTGCTGGGTTAAATGTTAAAGTGCTGGGTAATTTTATCTATTTATTATTATTTAGTAGATTGCCTGTTAGAAATACCCCAAGTGAAATTAATCCGCTGTTTTAACTACTGCAGAGATAGTTAATCAGCAGCAGTTTTCACTACTACTACTAATGATAATAATACTGTATGGAGAAAGCGCAGTCAAAGAAGTATCATCATTGCAGGAGAGAAGAAAATGAAGAATAAATACATATCAGTATTTAAAGTTTGAGCTTGACACGTTTATGAGCTCTGTCGCTTCCTGTCAATGGGCGCCTAAGAGAGAGAACACATTTTTGGCTTCAGTAGACACACAATACTTCAGATTGAAACACGACTGCCCCTACAGGCAATGAACGGCATTTTCACAGCTTCCCGCGAGCTGCCGCGGAAGCGCGTGAGATCCCTTTTCAAGAAACGTGCGTTCTTAATGGCGGGATCTGTAGATGATTTCGTGGACTGCTCCACCCTAGATCTGACAAAGGGCTATTGGCAGATGGCACTTACATCGGAGGCCAAAGCCAAGACCGTGTTCACCACCAATCACAGCCATTGGCAATATCAGGCCCTCCCTTTTGGTCTCCATGGCGTCCCAGCTACATTCCAGTGGCTAATGGACATTGTGCTAAAGTTCCAATGCCCTTATGCCGCTGCTTGCTTAGACATAAGATCTTGGGTGAATTGCAGTGGTGCCATCTAGGGAGTGCCATCTAGGGCTGACCAAGTCACAGTACCTGGGGAACGCTGAAGCCGCCACAGAAATAAAGTCAAGGTCGTCCGATCATACCTTAGAACATCCAAAGAACATCCAGTAGAAAACAAGTAGAAAACTTACATAGGCAGAGATAAATTGTGCTACTATCGAACGGGAGGCCCTTGCCATTAAGTGGCCAGTAGAGGAGCTCTGCTATTATCTAGAATGGCGGCACTTCACTCTAGTCAAGGACCATGCTCCTAAACAAAGGTTGGCCAGGGCAAAATACACTAATCCCTGAAAAACTAGATGGTTTCTCTCCATGCAGGATTTCTCGTTCACTGTGATCACAGGTCCAGTGCACAACAAGGGAACGGGGGGTGGGATGGTGCTGTGACGGCAGGCCACTCAGTTTAGGCGCTTCTCGCATGTACTGTACACGCTGCATAAACCGTGTAGGGTGCGCCAGCGGCCGAGTGCACCTAACAAGGGGATGGGCCTCCTTCCATTCTGTAGTCTTTTCTTGAGCTCAAACATATGCACATCTCCTGTCTACTCAGACTCGAGTGCTTTTGAGTCCCGTTCACCTAGGAGAAAGCCGTCTGGTGTCCACTTGCGCCCTCCCTCATACAATGCGCCAACTGCTCAGTGCTGCTGGTCTCACCTTTTCTGCATAAGCCTGTGCTTTTGATGACACCGCACATGCTGAGGAATGACCCAAGGGACAGTGACATTCACCAAGACCGCTATAAAGCCTGTACTTTCGTTGCACGTATCGTATTCACAAAGAACTGCATACTTTGTTGCCTAATCAAAGCTTTTATTAAAGAACTGCTGTTGACACCTGTGTTCTGTCCATGTGCCAGACCCGTTACAACTGAAAGTGGCTGCCAGTGCTATATCCTCACTCAATCTTGCACAAAAACTGTTTTCTCCTCTCATGCAAACATGTTTTGACCGGCTACCAGAGGAAAGCGAAAGTGTGCACAACCGACTTGATCGCATACAGTATATATGGAAACTGCTTCACATGTCGAAGTAAAATCCAGCCAAAATTTTTATTCGTAAGTTGAAAATTCGTTAGCCAGGATGTTCATATGGTGAAGGTTTACTATATTATTATTTAAATATATTGGAAACAAAAAAAAGTTTATCTTCCACATCACAAGTATATAAATATAAGTCAATTTGTCACATTCACCATGCTAACTGCTTTGTGCCTAATGTTTTCTACTGAACCCCATCTCCAGGTCACACTCTGTGGATTTACCCTAACATAGATCATATGTTTTTTTGCTAGCTCAAGTGCCAAAGATAGCAATTTTTGTTGTTATTCGTTTTTCGATCTTTTAAGTCTAACTTCAAAGTTAATACTAAATTGTATATGTTAATTTCCAAAATTTATATGATGAGTTATTTTCCGGGGAAGCATAGTGTTGCAGTTGGTTTGATTGCTACCTCCCACATCAAGGTTTTCCAATTTCATCCTGAGCTCGAGTTACTTACTGTACAGCATTTAATATGTTCTCCCCAAGCCCATCTGTAATACTAGAATTTTTTGGTTTGTTTTTTTGTCATGTAAGCTCTTTAGGCATTACTGAACTTGTGCTGAACCAGTGTTTTAGGGGTGTACTTAAACTGCTATGAATATCTGATATGCATTAACCATTTGTGCAATAAGGAAATCTTATGCGATGATCATAGACGTACTTTAAGGTCCATATGGCCCCATTTTCCTGATCATGGCATACATATAAAAGCAAGGCATTAGACTGGTGTACTGTAGACTCTTGCATACAGCCACACGTTTAGATTTTTCAGCTCTTTCACTTAAAACCAGGGTTATGCCAAGATTGCAATGCATTAAAAAGGAAACAGTGTAGCAGATCAACAGTTAAAATAAGTTGAATGACCCAAAGTGACCCGGACATAGCTATTCTACATAGCTATTCTACGTGTCTACAGTACTCTATAGCACCAGAGAAATAAAGGTCCTGTGTTTTAACACTAAAAACATAATAAAAAAGAGGTTATCTTTTATTAATCCACAGTACTAAAATGTTCCACATAATCTTTCTTTACGATACATGATATGAGATATGCTCCTAGATTATCATTATACTGTAGTTTCACCGCAGTAACAGTGAATGGTTTTATCAGCGGCAGGCTTGTGCCTTTTAGCCTTCAATTTTATGTCTTTTTTCACTTTTCTTAAAAAAAAAAATCTTTATGTTAAAATTAGTAAATTCCCAGCTATCGCAACATAACATAATAATAATAATAATAATAATAATAATAATAATAATAATAATAATAATCAAGTGACATGTTTATTAGCAGGGGAAAACAAATCATTTTAAGGTCCATAATAATCCCCAGGTTATTTTTCTTGAATGGAAAAAAACAAGTTCATGTAACAATTGGTTCCTTGTACTGTCAGTAATAAATGTGGTGCTCTTGTAAAACCTTTGGCAAATGACAAAGTAGTTTAATTTTATAATGAATTAAAAGAATAAAAATACACATGAAAGTCCAGCTCTGGGGAGATATTCAAGAAAAGCTAAAAAAAATCTTGTTTATATGTGTTAGGAACCTCCACTAGAGGTCACTGTTCCTGTCTGTCTTTTGTAGTTTTGTTGGCCAACTCCCCAGAAGGCACCTCGGTCAGGTGATGAGGGCTCACCTGAACCGAGGTGGATCATTAAAGTTCCTATAAATAGCAGTTTGTTCTGGGAAACTGGGTCAAGCATTGAATGTTTGTTTGTTGGTATGTTTGTTTATATATACCGTCATGTGGGCATTCCTTTTTTGTTTCTTTAAGTTTATATTTGGTTTATGTTTTGTAACCTTTGTTTTCAAGAGGGCTCTTATTAGTTTTCCTTATATCCTGTGTGTTAGTGGATTCATGGAGCTGTCCTGTTTCATGTTTAGTTAGGCAGTTTCTCCTCTTGTGTAAGTACTGTTCTGTGCGTCCCTAGTGTCTGTCTTCTGGTTTATTCCTTTGTGTGTAGCTTCCCTTTCTGTTTAGGTTTGTGTAGCCACATGTGGGCTTAGCTGCTAGCAGGGTTAGCTGCTAGTAGGCCTTGACTGCTAGTAGGGTTAGCCCCTAGTAGGGTTAGCCTCCAGTAGGCTGGCCTCTAGTGGGATTGACTGCTAGTGGTTCTGGTTGCTAGTAGGTTAGCCGCTAGTTTGGTATAGTGTGCCTTTCCTTTTGTGTTCAGTCCCCCCCACCCCCCCCCCACCCCCCCGATTAGTTCAGTACTAACCCGGTTAGCCACTAACTCCATTAGCTACGAACCCGGTTAGGTCAGCATCCAGTGTCCCCAGTATTCCATGTAGCTACTAACCTAACTAACCACTAACCCATCTAGTCTCTGTGCTCCTAGTCCAGTCTGTCCAGTCCAGTCTCATCTCTAGTTCCCCTATGTGTCTTTAGTTAGCTCCAGCTCCATGTTTCCTTATTCCAGATCCTGTTTCCGTTTTCCAGTTCCTGGTTTCCTTGTCAGCTCCTGGTTTCCTTGTCAGCTCCTGGTCAGCTCCTGGTTCCCTGTGTCAGTCCTTAGTCCCTATGTCTGTTTAAAGAGCCCTAGTTATAGTTTGTGGTTTTGGTTTCTTTGTTTGTTTATTGTCTTTATTGTTTTGTAAATAAAGACTATTTCTGTTCATACACCCCTCTGCATTTATGCCTGCCTTATTTTGCCCACGGCCACTACATCAGTCGGTCTGGCCTGTAGCCACCACAGCCAGACCATGACAATATGTAACTCAGTTGGCTTCAGAAACAATTCATTTAACCATATAAATTCACCACCAAAAAATCAGGGGTATATGGTGTTTTAGATTACATATACATTATGTACTTACAATCTGCTTGGATAGTGTCAACTTAATACAGTGCCATTTAGTAAATCTCTAGCTAGTAAATGTCTAGCCTGCAGTCCCTACATTTCTCAAAAAGAATCCAATTGTCCATTGTACCATCTGACTGCAGACAGATAATTTACATTCAATTCAATTCAGTTTTATTTGTATTGTACTTTTAACAATTGTTACTGTAGCAAAGCAGCTTTACAGAACAAAAGAAAAAATTTATATATATAAAATGTATACAGTACAGACCAAAAGTTTGGACACACCTTCTCATTCAAAGAGGTTGAATGTGTATTATGGCAAGAAAAAAGCAGCTAAGTGAAGAAAAACGAGTGGCCGTCATTACTTTAAGAAATGAAGGTCAGTCAGTCCGAAAAATTGGGAAAACTTTGAAAGTGTCCCCAAGTGCAGTCAACAAAAACCATCAAGCGCTACAAAGAAACTACGCTCACATGCCGACTGCCCCAGGAAAGGAAGACTAAGAGTCACTTCTGCTGCTGAGGATAAGTTTATCCGAGTCACCAGCCTCAGAAATCGCAGGTTAACAGCAGCTCAGATCAGGTCAATGCCACACAGAGTTCTAGCAGCAGACACATCTCTAGAACAACTGTTAAGAGGAGACTGTGTGAATCAGGCCTTCATGGTAGAATATCTGCTAGGAAACCACTACTAAGGACAGGCAACAAGCAGAAGAGACTTGTTTGGGCTAAAGAATACAATAAAGAACACAATAAAGAAAACTCTTTGAGAAGGTATGTCCAAACTTTTGGTCTGTACTGGAAATGAGTTAAAAAAATGTCAGGAATAATGTATAAATCATCATTATCAGTTTGTCCCTGATAAGCAAGCCAAGGGAAATGGTACTGTAGCAAGGAAAAAACTCCCTGGGAAGACAACAGGAAGAAATCTTATTCTTATTTGGGTGATATCGGATATTCAGTCATATGTGTTAGGTTCAGTATAACAGAAAAGGTGTTTAAATCAATATGAACTCCACGTCTGACCAGATATTTACATCAGGCTTTGCTTGCCTTCATAAACACCTTTATTGTGTTGTTGGTCTTCACTAGTATAGCTTTTTAGGGGTTCCTGAACCTCAGCCACATTAACCAGTCAATACAGTACTTGTGCTGGACCAATGTTTGAGGGGTGTGCTTAAACAATATGCAGGAATATAAGGACATTTTATGCAGTGATCATGGAAGTAAGGCCGTATTTTCCTGATCATGGCACATATAAAAACAAGGCATAAGACTGGTGTCCTGTAGACTCTTACATATAGCCACACGTTTTTATTTTTCAGTCCTTGTACTTACAAGGGATAACTATATTAACATCAGGCTTATCCCAAGATTGCAATGCATTAAAAGGGAAATTGTGCAGAAGATCAACAGTTAAAATAAGTAAAATGACCCAGAGTAAACAAGCCATACCAGCTAATCAGACTGAGAAAATGTGTGAAAAAAAATGTGAAAATGCTCACTGAATTTATTCAAGTTTAATTTATTTAAATCATAAGGTCCTTGCCTGAGTTGGAATATATTACCACATTTATTTATTTGTTTATTTATTAATTAATGTATTATTGTTATTATTATTATTATTAACATCATGATTGGATATCACCTGAGTAAAACTGAACTCTGCGCTCTCACTCAAACTGGATTTTAGGTTAAATTACCCTCAAATTGCTTTATCCTCTCTTTTTTAAAGCAGACTACATTGTTGGTGAAATTTATTGGTGAGATCAGACTTTGTTTTACCTTTTAAGTCTCCTTAAAGTCGAAGAATTTTAAAGTCTAAATTCAGCCACTCAGACTAGTTAGCTAATGCTGCATTGGTTGGGAATCTCCATGTTGCCACATGATTGTGCTATGAATTGCTGTTCAGGTCAGAAACATAGTGAAGCATAGCAGAACCATAGCAATTCTTGACTAATTGTGAGCTCAATTGTGACAGTTTCTGGAAGGTTTGCAATGAAATAGTAGCAAATCATAGGAATTTGACATATTTTTGGATTCTATGATTCATTAGTAAGAGGCACAAACCACCTACAAAGTCCCAAAAGAACCACTATTATTGACCTACTAATAGCTTATGCACTGCTCCAATGGTATTTGAGTTGGCAAATGTGTTTCAAAATTTCGAGAATGCTTGAATTTTCTTTTATATCTGCGATTTCTCCTGAACTGCCTTACTGATTTCTGAAGAACTTCCTGACAATCTTCCTGGGATTTCCTGTAATCTAGAAATCACACTGGTTTGGGATCAAATTCGAGAATGTGGGAAGGCCCCCAGAGTTGCTAACTGGAAAAATATATTTTTTTTAACTCACAATGCTTATTGTGTGTGTGTGTGTGTGTGTGTGTGTGTGTGTGTGTGTGTGTGTGTGTGTGTGTGTGTGTATATGTGTGTGTGTTACTTAACCATTTTTTTTCTGTCCTCTCTCCAATACAGAGGCTGCTGAAAGGGAAATCATTGGTAAGATGTACTGAAAGCTAAATTTAAAAAGATGATCACATGATCTACACTGATCAGCCATAACTTTAGAACAACTAACATTAAAACCGTTTTAGTTTCCCTTCGCTCTACTGTTTGGACAGTTCTGGCCCCTTTGTGGTACTGGGATAGCTCTGACCTCCCTTCTGTGGTGTCTGGGACGAGGATGTTTCTGGCGGACCCGTGAGTTGCGGGGTGGAGGCCTCCGTGGATGGGGCTTGTTTATCCAGCACCTCTTATGGATGCTTGATTAGATTGAAATCTTGGGAATTTGGAGGCCAGCTCAACAACCTTGTACTCTTTGCCTGCTGGGTCCAGTGTGCAGAGGATTGGGGTGCACTGGGTGTTCTGGTGCCTTTTGTGTCTTGGCCAGCATTGACTTTTTTTTTTTTAAGTTTGCACTGCACTAGCTTTTCGGTGGGATAGCACCAAGTAGGCGGCATCCAGTTTATTGATATATAGTTAATAATCAGCGTTATTCATTTCACCCATCCATGGTGTTGGTGTTATGGCTGATCAGTGTATCTGTCTAGCCTTGGTGTATGTGTCTGTAGTTCTGTATACAGTATGTGTTTCTTTCCTATACGGTCAGATTTATAATTTATTTTTCTTTGAATAAACAATAAGCACACAAATTGTAAGGGAGATTTCACAGAGCATTGCTAATATGGTTTAAATACAAATGAGATGGTATAAATGTTCTTCACAGTGTTACCTGTGGTGTTCCTCAGGGTTCAGTGCTCGGTCCTATGTTGTTTATATTGTATATGCTTCCTCTGGGCTGTGTCATCAGCCGGCACAAAATTTTATTTCATTGCTATGCTGATGATACTCAGTTGGAAAATTCAACCTCCTCATCTACTCCACCATCACCCACTTTGACTCTCTGTTTGGAGGAGGTAAAGTCATGGATGAAGCAAAATTTCCTGCAGCTGAACAGTTCTAAGACTGAAGCTATTTTAGTAGGCACCCCACACCAGGTTAGGACATCCAACATCACTAGCATCACCTTTTCGGGTCAGAATATCCCTCTGTCGACATCAGTTATTAACATCGGGGCTAAAATGGACTCTCAATTGACGTATGATGCCCATATCAAACATCTGTGTAAGACATCTTTTTTTCACCTCAGGAACATTGCTAAACTGCGTCCAGAACTTACATTTGCAGATGCGGAAAAGTTAGTCCATGCGTTTCTCTCCTCCAGGCTGGACTTCTGCAATGCTCTCCTCATTGGGACTTCTGGAAAAAGCCTTCAAAAGCTGCAATATATTCAAAACTGCGCTGCTAGGATCCTGATGCGGGCACGTAAATATGATCATATTACGCCCATCCTCAAATCTCTTCATTGGCTGCCTGTTTCATTCAGAATTGAATACAAGGTTGCCCTTCTTACCCACCAGTGCATCTATGGTGATGCCCCTCCCTATCTCAAAGAACTTCACATACATCTTCACGAAACCTCCGCTCTGTCTCAGGTCATCGTTTGAAACCTCCGAAGACCAAGCTTCATACCATGGGAGATTGGGCTTTTTGCTCGGCGGCACCTAGACTGTGGAATGCTCTCCCTGAGTATCTGAGGATGCCACAGACTGTTGATGATTTTAAATCTGGTCTTAAAACTTACCTTTTTATTAGAGCTTTTGAGCAGAAATAATTTGTAGCACTTTGAGATTTGCCTCAAATATAAAGTGCATTATAAATAAAATGTATTATTCTGGCACACAAACACCTAATAAATTAACCTGTTGTTTTGGAAAAATTCATGGTCTTGCTATGGAATGTCTTTTATTGGTATGCTGTCCACATTTATATGCAGGAATTGAAGTATAAGTAATTTTACAGAACTGAATAGATGAAACATCTAACTGCTTAGCTACATTAAATTAACCTGCTGTATTTGGCAATTCAGTTGCTTTTCATTTTATTTCTTTTGATTAATTCTTATTTATATCTGTCTGAAGGCCCGTGAAAGAGAAGAATCGTCACAGATAAATTCGGAAATCTCAGAACGAATTAAGGTCCTTGAAAAAGAGATGACCTTCCATAAAGAACAATCTGGAAAGTCTAAGGAAGAGGTGGACAGACTTTTGGGAGTTCTTAAAGAGTTGGAATCAGAGCGAACTGAAAAGGACAAGGCAATCTCAGAGTTAGAGAGGTAACCATTATGCAGCATCTACACACAAGTTTTTTTTTTGCTAATCTAACTTTTGTATGATTTACAAAATTCTATCTATTGCATGAGGGCCACCTTGCTCAAATATTTCTACATTCCTAGACAGTAAATTGTTTATTGCACTTTTCATCAAGTTCAAGTTGTGAACAAGTAAACAATTTGACTTGTTACTGAGCCCTGCTTCTGATTCTATAGCATCAATACAGCAGACGTTATTCTTTAAGAATATTTGTGTACAAAAGTGTAATGGTGAGCTATAATTTGTCCCTGTGAACTTGCTGGCTCTGTACTTGTTTTTTGTTGAAAGATAGATGATGCATTTTTAATAGAGCTTGTTGTGCAGCCAGCAAAGCGGCAGCAGGAGCTACTTCACTTCTACACTAGGGCAGAAAGAATGAGGAAATAAACACATATCCTATCCTTCTCTCTCATTACTGGTGAACAAGTACACAATTATCTTGTGATTTACACATTGCCAGTGGCTGGGTTAGGACAACAAACAATTACTCACACACTCTACCATGTATACACAAAGATGCACAAAATGATTTATTGTCTAAATGTGCTTAGATTAGAGACTCTGGTGCCAAGCAAGCAGGCCTGTGGTTTCTCGGTAGTATACGCTGTGGGGGGTCTGGAAAGTGCTAATATGTTTATCAAATATGGTCTGTGAGTTTTAAGGATTAACCCCATACTACATTGGCAGATATATACTTAGTGGCCACTTTATTAAGAATAGCATACTAATACTGAGTTTGATTTCATTTGCTCTCAAACAAATAAACAACTTTAAAAAGAAAAGAAAAAAAAACTTTGTCATGGCACGAAATCCAGAAGGTGTTCCTTTGAGATCCTTCTCCATGTGTACAGGATTGCATACCATAATTGCTGCAGGTTTGGTTGTTAAACAATCATGCTACAAATCAACAGTATCATCCTGCCACACCCCAAAGGTGATTTTTGTGTTCAGATCTGGTGACAGGAGAGAGCAGTAGAGAATGATTTGAACGTCATGTTTATTTACCCATTTACCAAGAATACATATAATGGTCACTTGTTTATGTAAATGTGAAAGTGCGCAGCGATTTGAGCAGCTTTATTTCAGTCTTAAATTTACAGCCACATTTCAGCCATCTGTGGTCAAATAATTATTTAATGCTGGACACAAACAGAAAAAAGCATGATTGTTATTATTTGAAAAAAAAGTGCTTTGTGTGGATTCACACGACGAATCATTTCCTTGGGGAAAGATTATGTGCATATATGAATATTTACGTGAAAATATAGATTTTTTTGTTTCTTCATTCAAGCCCTTTCTGTTCTGTTGGATACGGACATCCATCATCAACCCCCCCTCAACACTGCAATTGCTTACATTTAACTACATTTAAATAGTGTCATTTTTATAAATCTTACATGTGAATGGAGCGCAAAGTGAGAGCGGTTTCTTATTTTTAACACCAATTTAGTAACAACCATTTACTTGACAATATACTTTTTAGAAAGAAAACTGTCCTACGATTTGTGTACATATTTTTTCTGGGTTCCTACAATATAGTTTCATTTACAAAAACACTTGCAAAGATAAAAAAAAGTGATCGGCAGTGTTGACCATACTGTTGACCCCCAAGGGTTGAAGGGCTCAGAAACTCCCAGCACTATTACACTACCTGCAGCAGCATAAACTGTTGACAAAAGGCAGGTTGCATCCCTGAAATCATGCGCTTGCGCACAATGCTTTTCATAACCTCTGCATGAAATTCCAGAATTTGTTAGGACTTTGTGATGGCCACTCCAGTGTTTTACTTTGTTATCATTTTATTACAACTTTGGAGGCATGCTTTAGAATCATTGTCATATTGGACACAGTTGTGACCAAGTTTTAATCTTCTGTCCTGAGATTTTATTTTTAATATTTAATCTTTCTTGTGATGCCATCTTTTATATCAAATGCATCAGTCACTGTTTCAGGAAAACTACACTAAAACATGATGAAGCCACCCTATACTTCACAGTAGGGACAGTGTTCATTGCGTTAAAAGTCTCACCCTTTTCCCTTCACACATACTCCTGAACATTATTGCCAAAGAAATTCATTTATGTTTACAGCGATCAGAGAATATAAGCCTTTTCCTTAACGGAAACATTTTGTATATAACATCTCATTTAAAAATGGTTAATCTGCAAAATCAAATAAAAATTAGCAAAAAGGATAAATGTGCTGAAATATATGTGAGTGTATTATAGCTATAGCTAGATCTACAGTATATCACATATACAGGTGCATCATAATATAGTAGAATATAATCAAAAAGCTGCTTTATTTCAGTAATTCAATTCAAAAATCGAAACTCATATATCGTGTCGATTTATTACACACAGACTGGTGTATTTTAAGTGTTTATTTCTTTTAATTTTGATGATTATGGCTTATAGCTAATGATAAGCCAAAATTCAGAATCTCAGAAAATTTGAAGAATGTGAAAAATTCTATGCTGGAAAATCATAGTGTCATACTCTAATCAGCTAATTAACTAAAAATGCTTGCAAATGTTTTCTGAACCTTTAAATGGTCTCTCAGTCTGGTTTTGTAGGCTACATAATCAGACTGCTGGAAAAATTGCTGACCCGACAGTTGTCCAGAAGACTATCATTAATAGTCTTTGATTATTGATTTACAGAAGACCCTATGGAGGGTAAGTTCACAGAGTGCTGTATCCAAGCACATTAATGGAAAGTTGAATCGAAGGAAAAAATGTGGTAGAAAAAGAGATCAGTTGGAGCAGTTGGAGTCAGTGCTTCAAAAGCCGCCATGCACAGACATACAGTATCCAGGACATGGGCTTACAACTGTCGCATTTCTTGTGTCAAGCCACTCTTGTAACAGAGACAATGTCATAGTCTAACCTGGTTAAGAACAAAAAGGACTGGGCTGTTGCTTAGTGGGCCAAAGTCCTCTTTTCAGATGAAAGGAAATTTTACATTTCATTTGGAAATCAAGGTCCCAGAACCTGGAGCAAGAGATGAGAGGCACAGAATCCAAGTTGCTTGAGGTCCAGTGTAAAGGTTGCACAGTCTGTGGTCATCTGGGGAGCCATGCCATCTGCTGGTGCTGGTCCACGGTCAGCACAGATGTCTACCAGAAAGTTTTAGAGCACTTTATGCTTTTCTCTGCTGACCAGCTTTATGGAGATGCTGATTTCATTTTCTACCAGGACTTGGCATCTGCCAACACTGCCAAAAGTAGTAATACCTGGTTTAAGGATCATGGTATCCCTGTGCTTGATTGGCCAGCAAACTCACCCGACCTAAAACTCATAGAGAATCTGTGGGGTATTGTGAAGAGGAAGATGTGAAATACCAGACCAAATAGCGCAGACGAGCTCAAGGCAGACCAACCAGGGTTTCTATAATACCTCAGCAGTGCGACAGACAAATTATCTCCATATCATGCCGGATTGCAACAGTAATACATGCAAAAGGAGCCACGACCAATTATTGAGTGCTGTACAGGTTCATACTTTTCAGTAGTTATTCTGTTATGAAAACTTTTTTCAGTTATTATTAATTATTAATCTATACAAATGACGTTCATATTGGTGACAGGGTGCCAGCTCTCATGGTAAACAGATGTACCCAGAAAGACACCCAATATTTGGTGGACTGGTCCAGAGGTTCAAGAGTTTCAG
Organism: Clarias fuscus; assembly: GCA_030347435.1. Lineage (NCBI taxonomy): Eukaryota > Metazoa > Chordata > Actinopteri > Siluriformes > Clariidae > Clarias > Clarias fuscus. Next base: position 13,054,353 of record CM059213.1, on the reverse strand, counting down.
CCCGGCACATGCTGGACCCTGAATTCTGAAGTAATCGAGCAGCCGGCATGGGAAAATTGAGACAATGTGAGGTGGGGGGAGGTTGAGGTCGTGGGTGTCCTCTATGGTCCAGGTTTTCTATAGAACCTGGTGAGCTTTCACCGCTCCTCTTCAACTTGAGTCTTCATAAACTGATCAAACACTTGCTGCCCCTCTTTGAGGTTGAGAGTTAGGTAGAGTGGATTGAACGTCATTTGTATAGATTCCCATGTGGAAAAGGCTACTCTTCAGCAGCATCAGATAACAGGGATGGCACTGGAGATGAGGGTTGGGTTACCTTCAGGAAGCTCTGGGTACAATTCCAGAGGTGACACTGTCCTGAGTGTCAAATTTTTTCTGAGTGACAAAATTTTGCAATTTAGTGAGCCCCTGTAGGTAAGCGGCCATGAAAACTGAATTAGTGGTGGAAGGTGGCCTTGAGCACCATGACAAAGATGTCTAATATGGCTTGTTCAGAAAGTGCATTCTGCATTCTGCCATGGGTGAAGTAGTGTAGGGTTTGAGTTGGGATGTATGGAATACCGGATGCATCCGGAGCGCCGCAGGCAGCTGGAGCCGGTAGGTGACAGGGTTAATCCGGAGGTTGATGCGGTATGGTCCGATGAGTCTTGGTGACAACTTTCTTGATTCAGTCTGCAGGTGTAGGTTTTTTGTTGATAGCCATACCTTGTCACCTACTTGGTACATTCGGGACGAATGTACCGGACGGTGGGTGTCTATGGCGATGTTGTTGAGTGTAACGGTGGTTAGCCTGTTGAATGGCGTCGTTTGCTTGTCTCCATAGCGGTCGACACCGGCGAACCAACTGTTGGGCCGACGGTACTTCCACCTCCGGTTCTTGACGGTCGAACATCGGAGGTTGGAAGCCGTAGCATACCTCGAATGGGCTTAAGTTGGTGGCAGAGGAGGTGTGGAGGTTGTGGAACAGCTCAGCCCAAATGAGGTAGCGGGCCCAGGAGCACTGGCGATCAGCAATGAAGCATCTTAGGTAGCGCTCCAGTTGTTGGTTGGTTCGCTCCGTCTGACCGTTGGATGACCGATGGTAAACGGAGGACAGACTGCAGGTGGAATTGATCAGACGGCAGAAGGCCTTCCAGAACTGTGACATGAACTGGGGCCCCCTGTCCGAGACGATGTCCTTTGGGAACCCATGCAGGCGGACTACGTGCTCTAATATCATCTCGGCTGTCCTTTTAGCTGTTGGGAGAGGGCGTCGGCTTTGGTGTTCTTGGACCCCGGGCGGTATGAAATTATAATTCTCAAAAAACAGTGCCCACCGCGCCTGTCTGGGGTTGAGTTGTTGGTGGTGTAAAACTGAATCTGTTCCTGATGCTGGTTAATGATGAGAGTGATGGGCTGAGTTTGAAAGGAGATGGGGCTGGAGGAAAGGGGCCAATCGTCGACTGATGTAATTGCTACAGGCTGGGATAACCCCTCGATTTTTACCCCCAGTTTTTTGGCGTATGAAGAGTCAGTGAAGTTACCTGCTGCCCCGGAGTCGACGAATGCGGTACTTCCGCCCCATTTGTGGCCAACCGTGGTACTTTAACCGTGAGACGGGAATCATTAGTCAGGGTGGTGGAGAGGGAGATGGGACCCGGTGAGCTACTCTCATTTCTCACCGGGACTGCGCTTTTCCCGGCCGCAGAGGACAGATGGCTCGATGGTGTGCGGCGGATCCACAATACGTGCAGAGGCCCTCCCTAAAACGGCGTTCCCGTTCTGTAGCGGTTAAGGAGGCGCGCCCTAATTGCATGGGTTCCCCAGCTCCTGTGTCAACCACGGCGGGAGGTGGAGTACCGACGGTTCTGGTGGGTGCTGCAGTAAATGAGGAGTGGACTTCTGGGACTGGAGCGTGGGAGAAGAAGGGAGTGGAACAAGGTAGTGCCGTCGTGATGGGTGGCAGGGTACGGGGAGCTGGCTTGGGGCGAGCGAGCAGACGTTGGTCGATCCGGAGGGCGAGTTGGATTAAGCCCTCCAAGGTCGCTGGGAGCTCTCGTCCGGCGAGCTCGTTTTTTATACGCGAAGCCAGTCCCTCGTAGTAGGCCGTCCGGAGGGCGGAGTCTCCCCAGTCGGTCTGCACGGCGAGAGTGCGAAACTCCGAGGTGTAGCGACTCACGGATGACCCTCCCTGCCGTAGATGATATAACTTAGAGTCGGTCTCCACCTCAGCAGCCAGATGCTCAAAGGTGATTTTAAGCTGACTGGTGAATTCTGTGTAGGAGTAGGCGACGTCTGAATCTGAACGAAGAAGCGCCGTGGCCCACTCAGCTGCCTGCCCGGATAGCAACGAGACGAGAAGAGCAATGCCCAGTCGGTCTGTGGAGTATCTGGTGGAATTAAACTCAAACACGAGCTCCAATGCGGTTAGTCAAACACTGCACTTCCCATCCGTGCCATCCCATTTGTCCGGTAAAGCTAGAAAAACATCAGAAGGTGGGGAGGGGGTTGGCGGTGCAGCAGCCGCTGCGATGGGCGTGGCAACAGCCGGCTGAGCGGCCGCCCCGCGGAGGGTTGCATTCTCCTGTCGCAGCTCCGCCACCTCACAGCGCAAGACCGCGACGTCTTGGAGCTCCTTGCGGAGAGACGCAACTTCACCATGGAGCTGATCGATCAACTTGGCATGCTGGTCAACCACATCGCAGAGGTGAGCAAACTCCGCTGGGTTTACTGCTGATGGCTCAGTCATTCTGTCATGAACTAACCGGAGATGAACCACAAGACTAGCAGTTAGCCCTGTAGCGTAGATGGTAAACCCAAACGCGGAAGTAGCGCGAGCAGGCAGGATAACCGCGCTGGTTATTATTAGAACTCTCCCGAAGTGAGAGCAAGAGTTTACACAAATAAACCCGCATTCTAAATACACACACCCAATCGGAAGCGATAACCCAAGAAAGTGAGTACTCACATTTAGACAAGCGAAGCGTCGGCAATAGCATGGGCAAAACTCAATGACTGAGCGAGTGTAAAGCGCCATCTTATCTCCTTTTATGCTTCCTAAGTCGCAACCGTACTACTTTCGGGTCCTCGTGCCGGTCGCGTTAGGAGTGCGCATGACAGCCATACTGCAGTAGCCCATTCAAACGCTGTACTCGTGAGTTAATAAAGGTGATCTTTGCCTTCTTTGAGGGGAAGTAAGATGGTTGCATTTTAAAAACCGATAAGCACTGCAGTATAAATATGTCACACCTCTCCGGTTCACCTGCATACAGTGCTGAAGAGTGAGTAATTGAGTCCCAACACTGCCATCATGTGTATTTACACACATACACACACACATGCATGCACTCGCAAATGCAAAGTTTTACTGGAATGTGAAATGTAACAGTGTTGTCTCTGCGCCTTAAAATTGTGAGGGGAATCCCGGATGCCATTTTGTCAGCTTTTTTTTTTGTAACCTGTCAGCTGTTTTCCATTTTCTTTAACTTTTTTTCACAGAAAAGTTTTGTTGGGGATTTTATGAAATTAGGATGATTCTCAATCGGGACAGCTTTATAGGACAGCCAGTTTTTATCCTCATGCTCCTGGACAAATTCATTGAAACTGCCTTGTTTCTCCTACACCCCCCCACACACACACATACAATATACCAGACTTTTTTGGGGGGGATTTTCTCCCTAATTTAGTTGTGTCCAATTCCTCCCCGTCACTAGGGGGCTTCCTTTTAAATGGGTTTCCTCCGAACCACATGACGCCAGCCGACCGCATCTTTTCGAACTGCTCACTCACGCACCGTTGGGAGCAGTGTAACATACTCCGAGGACAGCGCTATCCGCTCCTTCCGCTTGCATGAGCTCACAGACACCCCTGATTGGCTGTAGAGCTGTGATTAATGTGGGAGCACTAAGTATCTCTCATCCCTCCCCTCTGAGAGAGCTCATTTCTAGATCTCCGGCTGCGAGAGGTTACAGCATCACCCGGGAATTGAACTCACGATCTCCGGATGACAGGGCGAGCACTTTACCACTGCGCCACTCGGAGAGATAGGTATTACAATAAAATAACTATTTAAAAAAAACAAAAAGGAAAATCATTTACATAATGAATCTTTGGAAAACACAGATGTAATATTTTGAAACAGATTAATACAACAGAATTACAGAATGAATTTATAGTAAAAGTGTAGTCAATACCACATTCAAAGTGGTGTACATGTGCATGAATTTGCATGTGGTTGTACTACTGAAAGATCGATAATAGTGATATTCAGAAGTTTGTTGGATTTTTTGGTGCCAGTCAGTAGTTCTCCTTCTGTAAGGGTATTCAGTTACAGTGTTAAAAATGTAACCTGCCATAGAGTATCCCAGAAACATTGGATTACAACATTTGAAATTTCAAAAAGTAATATTTTAATTTCGATTATGTGGCTGATATATTCTCCTGAACCTCTTAAGGATCATTGCTATTTTTCAGCAATACCTGCCTAAAGAATGTACCCACATTTGATGAATTATTAAATTTCTATTTACACTTAGGCAGTTGGCAGACGTTCTTATCCAGAGCAACTTACAAAAAGTGTTTTAAAGTTTACATCACTGGATAGATACTTACACTGGGTTACTAGGTTACTAAATAAGTGCCATCAGTCAAACACAACTGGGAAGAGTCTTTTGTGTGTGTGTGTGTGTGTGTGGTGGTGGTGGGGGGGTTGATTAGTATATATCTTGAGTCGTCATTTAAAGATCGTCAAAGACTCTGCTGTACAGACATCAAGAGGAAGTTTGTTCCACAACTTAGGTGCCAGAACAGAAAAGAGTCGAGATGAATGCCGTCCTCGATCTCTGAGAGATGGTGGGACGAGGCAAGCAGTGCTGGAGGATCAGAGGGAATGTGGTGCAGTGCATGGTGTGATTAGAGCAGAGAGGGAAGTGGGTGCTCGGCCATTTTTAGCTTTGTAGGCAAGCATCAGGATTTTGAATTTGACGCGGGCAGCTACAGGGAGCCAGTGCAGTGAGCGGAGGAGTGGGATGGTGTGGAAGTACTTGGGAAATTTGAAAACGAGATGTATTGCTGCATTCTGGATCAGTTGCAGAGGACGAATGGTGGATAGAGGCAGACCTGCCAGAAGTGAGTTGCAGTAGTCCAGTCTTGAAACAAGGGACTGAACAAGCACCTGAGTAGCCTGTGAAGAAAGAAATGGGTGGATTCTTCTGATATTGTAAAGAAATCTATAAGAGCGAGTAAGGTTAGCAATGTATGGGGAAAATGATAGATGATTGTCCCCGGTTACCCCAAGATTGCGGGCGGTGACTTAAGATGTGATTGTTGTCCAGAAGAAAGGAGAGAATAAGTTGGGTGTCATCTGCATAACAATGGTATGAAAATCCATCCGATGATATGAGCTTACCAAGAGACTGGGTGTACAGGGAGAACAGAAGAGGACCAAGTACTGAGCCCTGTGGGACACCGGTAGAGAGTCTGTGTGGGGAAGATGTGGATCCCCTCCATGTCACCTCATACGACCTATCTTCTAGGCAAGAAGCAAACCATTACCACGCTGTTCCACAGATTCCAAGGCTTGTAAGAATAGGTAATAGAATCTTGTGGTTCACTGTGTCAAATGCAGCTGACAGGAGGATGAGGACAGATGACAGTTTAGCAGATCTAGCAGCATGGAGCTTCTCAGTGATTGACAGAAGGGCAGTCTCTGTGGAATGTGCCACTTTGAATCCAGATTGGTTGGGATCATTAAGGTTGCTCTGTGAAAGATAAAGAGACATTTGGTTATAAACAGTCCTTTCAAGAATTTTGGAAATAAAAGAGAGAAGCGCTACCGGGCGATAGTTGTTAATAGTTGATAGTTGATTGGAAGTTAACAACTATTATTATTTAGTAGAAGTATCTATTATCAGGAAGTATCTATTATCAGGTCACATACACCTTTTAAATATTTGAATGAAATATTTAAATATTAATTTAGTTTGAAATGGCATATCTCAAGGAGTAGCAACACCCACCCTATCAGTGAGTTTTTTTTTTTGTCTGCTGTATTTGCTCTAGTGCTGGAGCATTTGGCAGCATTGGCTGGTTTTTACATCAAACAACCAGGAAGGGCCTCAAAATAGGGTAATGCTTCACAGCATAGTGCTGCCACTGAACTTCTGAACCATACACTCAAGAAACTTCTGAACCATACACTCAAGAAACTTCTGAATCATACACTCAAGAAACTCTTTCCTGTTCTTTCCTGCTCTTGTTTCTCCAGACAATCTAACCTTTAAAATAACATATTGTGGTACCATATACCTGAATACACAATTTAAAATAACATTTAGATATAACATCTGAGGATAGTATTATTCTCAGTGATCCTTTTCAGCCTCAACTGAATAATCTGCAGCAACTTCTTTTTCTTAGATCAGGATTGAAATTTTTAAAAGGATCTTAAAATTATGTAGTCCCTTGTGTACACAAAAAAGTCTCATTCTTTTGAACAAACTGCAATTGCTTTGGCACATTCATGCATATAAGTATGTATGCATGTATCTTGCCCGGTTGTGCTAACAACCATTAAATTGATGTGACATTGAGTCACATCAAAGTGGGTCCACCACTAACCCTGGACTCTCACCAGTTTGCCTATTGCTCGAATGGATCAACAGAGGATACCATTTCTACTGGGATTCATTCAGCCATCTTAATAACAACAACACATGTAAGAATGTTGTTCATTGACTTTAGCTTTGCTTTTAATACTGTCATACCCACTACACTAATAACCAAGCTCCAGGGCCTGAGTGTCAGCTTTTCTATTTTTAGATGGATTCTGGACTTCTTAACTGACAGACCTCAATCTGTTAGACTAGACAATCACATGTCCTCTATGCTTATCCTGAACACTGGTGTTCCACAGGGTTGTGTGCTGAGTCAGTTGCTCTACTCCCTGTTTACCCATGACTGTGCTTTTACAAAACTCTAGCATCATCATCAAGTATGCAAATAATACCATGGTGGTACTGTATGGAATAAAATCACTGTCAAAAATAATCGTGCGTAAAAAAAAAAGATTTGTGTGTAATTCTGTGTTTTGTCCGAGTTGGATTCCAAAATCTACGGCCACAACTCTGAAATATAGGACTCTGACCGCTTACAGACACAAAACTCGTTTTTACAACTCCTCTGTTACACGGACGAATTGCGAAATTACGCCTATGAATGTAGTGTGTTAGACCGCTGTCAAAAATACGTCATCAAGGCCACATGCACAGGCATTAATATCCGAGGGAAGAAGGATCGATTCGGCCACCGTTTTAAACCACCGGCGCCAAAATGGCATATCAGCAGCCGAGCGCTCTCTCATCGTCTCAGGTAAGTTTTCTTTTTTTCACAGATTCGTACATGTTTAAGAGAAGTAAAATTACAGAGATGTTTTAACTATAGCAGGTAAGATTTTAGGAGTTTAAAACGGTGGCAGGGCACATGCGCCGTATCAATTCCTCCTCCTTCGGATAGTAATGCCTGTGCATGTGGCCTTGGTGACGTATTTTTGACAGCGGTTTAACACACTACATTCATGGGCGTAATTTCTCAATTCCGCTGCGGTCTCTTTTTAGTGAGCAGGCGACAGGTGGACGATGTAGGACTCTTGGTTGCTTGTACCAGGGGGATGCGGCGCCCCGCTCCTTTTTGTGCTTTGCTGCTGTCCAAGGTGCTGTCTGCCATCTGTTTGTGAATCCTCCGAGATGTGCGAGAAGGTCTTATCCTCCAGTGTGTGCCGGGCTTTAGCCCGTCGCCACAGCACCCCCCCCTCAGCTTTGAGCTCAGCTTTGAGCTCATCTTTGGCGATGCGAAGAGCATGTGAGACCTGGACAGTCCATCTGCGTTTCCGTGTTGCACCCCGGCTCTATGTTGGACTGAGAAGGAGAAATCTTGTAAGGAGAGAAACCAACGTGTTATGCGGGGGTTCGTGTCCTTAGCCCTTTCCAGCCACTGGACAGGGGCATGGTCTGTAATTAATGTAAAGTGACGGCCAGATAGATAGTATTTCAGTCAGGATTTCGAAGAACGGGGGAGCTGGTGAGGTGGGTTTTTAACTGTTTAAATGCTCTTTCCGCCTCTTGTGTCCCTTGTATTTTCTCCGGCTGTCCTTTCCTGAGGAGGTTCGTGAGGGGAGCTGCAATAGAGGAGAAGTTAGGCACGAATCTTCGGTAATAACTAGCTAGCTCAAGAAAGGCACGTACCTTTTTTTTGACGTTGGTTGCGGGTACTTACGCACGGCCTCCACTTTATCTTCTTGTGGTTTTAATGATCCACGGCCGATTCAGTACCCCAGGTACTGTGCCTCGGTCAGTCTCTCCCTAAGAGGAGAGGGACAGGAAGATTAGGGACAATTCCTGCAGTTATCACATACTTTCCCCATCGGTCCTCGACAGTGAAGCGGGCTGCCGGCACCTCCCGCCGATCACCATGTACGCAGGGAGAGGTTTGACACTGCTGCGCTCCCGCAGGCCATGCCAAGGTGACAGCGCTTCCCGTATCAATGAGTGCTGGTAACGGGGATCCGCCTATCCGGACCCAGTGAGTGGGGGCCGGGGGTCCATCTTCACTCAGTTGTCCGCCGGCCTAAAGACCTCTTGAAGACGTGGCTCTACTGAGTTCCGGCTCAGTGGGCATTGGCTCGTCTTGTGGGGTTTCTGGTCGTTGCGGGCGGGGGGGTGGGAACTCGCGTCGTGGTGGAGGTATATACCAGGGGGGGTTTCTCTCCGAAAATTTCTTTTTTTCTGGTCCAAGGGAAAGTGTTGTGAGTGCACATTTCAGAGCCTCCGTCACGTCACGAAGGGAGGTGGAGGCTCTCATTCCAACCGCTTTTTGTTCCTCCCTCGGGAGAGCGCGCATTATCCTGTCCATCACGACTCGCTCTGTGACTTCTCTTGCTGAGAGCACTTCTGGCTGCAGCCAGCGGGTGGCGATCTGGGACAGGCGGTCGTGCTGTGCCCGAGGAGGAACTTGTGCTTCATATGCCCACCGGTGAAACTCTAGGGCTGCCTGGGCTCTGGAGAGTCCACAACGGGCTAATATTTTGGACTTTAGTAGTTCATAGGCTCGCTGTGCTTCCCCCGATAGCAGAGGGACAAGAATGGAGCTCCACTCACGCCTTGGCCATCCCTCGAGCTCTGCTGTCCTCTCAAAAGTCTGCAGATATGCCTCAAGGTCATCATGTGGTGTTAGTTTGGAGAGCAGGTTTTGTGCGTCCTTCCGGGGGTCTGGAAGAGGCACGTCTCGCCCACCCCGTTGCTGGATCCGTGTGAGCTCCTCTGTCGCGGCCTGGAGGCCCTGTGTGAGTTGTTGCAGTAATGTTTGCTGCTGAATGTTCGTTTCCAGTAGGTGTCCGAGGTAACGTTCTGTGGGCTGCCTGCTCTGTGGTTCCGAATTTCCGGCCTGCATTCTCCACCAATGTAAAGCTTCTATCGGGATTGGAAATGATAGACACAGGGAGGCAGCGATGCGGTGAGTCAAACGTGCAGTATTTATTGAGGTTTAAGTGGTGCAGCAGGTGAATGGTGTGAGATTACGGACACGATGAGAAGGGCGAGGGTGAGGGTCGGCGTGATGGGCTGGTAGGGAATAGCTTGGGTCGAGTCTTGCCGCTGTGCTCCGGCGAGCCGGTCCGGGCAAGTGCCGTTTGAGCCGAGGAAACGGAGCTACGGGCTTGTGGCAGACCCTTCGGCGAGCTGGATATGCGTGGTCCTCCGGGATAATCCGAGTCTGTTGGGAGAGAAAGAACGGGTAAATCTTCTGTATACATTTCTCACTCACCGGTAGGCTCCGCCGTGGTCCAAGGTGCTGTCTGCCATCTGTTTGTGAATCCTCCGAGATGTGCGAGAAGGTGTTATCCTCCAGTGTGTGCCGGGCTTTAGCCCGTCGCCACACAGAGGAGTTGTAAAAACAAGTTTTGTGTCTGTACTGTAACAAACACACTAAATATCGTATCTGTAAGCTGTCGTGGCCGTAGATTTTGGAATCCAACTCGGACAAAATGCAGAATTACACACAAATCTTTTTTTTTACGCACGATTATTTTTGACAGTAATTTTATTCCATAGTACTGTAGGTTACATCACTAACAACAATGAGTCTGTCTATAGGAAAGAGATTCACAGCCTATCATCATGGTGTTCCTGAACATACCAGTGCCATCAGAATGTCATTGTGTCATTGTCTACAAGCAAGGTATTCAAAATTATTAGCGATATTATCAATATAACAGTATACTCTGTATTGGCAAAAGTGTGGATGACAATAATTGAATACAGTACAACACAAGAATGCACACAAATAAATTCAATTCAATTAAATTTTATTTGTATAGCTCTTTTAACAATTGACATTGTCGCAAAGCAGCTTTACACAATCAAAAGAATTAAGTTTGTATGAAATGTGAATGTGTATGAATCAAAATGATAAGATTGTCCCTGATGAGCAAGCCGAGGACGACGGTGGCAAGAAAAAACTCCCTGAGATGGTGATAGGAAGAAATCTTGAGAGGAACCAGACTCAACAGGGAACCCATCCTCATCTGGGTGAAAAACGGACAGCAGGGATTGATCAGAATAATACTGTGTAAGACTGGAAGTTCAGTATAACAGGAGATTGAATGGAGTCCAGATTGTTCCTGGAGGTAGACTGTAGGACATTCCAGTCCTGAGCTATCGAATGACTGAAGTCACAGGTCTCCAGAGAACAGTTGTCTGCATCAGTCGAGGACAGGAAACCATCCCCAGCCACCACACGCATCCCAGGCAGACCACACGGGGCATCCATGCGACGAGATCTCCAACCAGACTCCAGGACGGGTTAGACAGGTCCAGAGGGCAGAGGGGTCTGGATTACTGGCAACTCAGGAGCGACATGTATAGCTTGAGAGAGAGACAGGGAGAGGGAAAGGAGAGAGGGAAAGAGAGAGAGAGGAGAGAGGGAAAGAGAGAGAGAGGAGAGAGCAGAAGAAAGAGCAGAAGATAAGGAGAGAGCCCAGTTAGGTATGGTCACAGTCAACATGTATAAGGTGAAGGTATATTTAGTGCAGAGTGCAAGCAGGGACTCCGGCAGGCCTAACTATAACAGCATAACTAAAAGGGAGAGCCAGAAGGAAACAAAGACATTAGGGCTCACTGAGATGTAAAGCAACCAATCACCTCACCGTCAACAAACCTGAGTGATCAATGAGAGTGGGGAAGACAGCATCCAAACATACTGATTCACCATAATATGCTACATACATGAGTCCCACAGATCTGCTCCTTTACCTAAGGCTAATCTATTTACAAAAATGCTTGGCTAAATAAATAGGTTTTTTAGCCTAGACTTAAACACCGAGACTGTGTCTGAGTCCCGAACATTAATAGGAAGACTATTCCATAACTTTCGGGCTTTATAAGAAAAAGCTCTGCCCCCTGCTGTAGTTTTAATAATACGTGGTACTGACAAGCAGCCTTCATTCTTTGATCGAAGTAGGCGTTGCGGATCGTAAGACACTAGCAGTTCACTTAGATACTGCGGCGCGAGACCATTATACGTCAAAAGTAGTATCTTAAAATCTATGCAAAATTTCACAGGGAGAAATGAAATGAATGAATGAATGAATGAATAAATAAACTGAATGTATTATGACTTCAGGTTACATTAACAAGAAAATGTAAGTGTAAAGAAATATGTTTGAAATATTATGACAACTGGTTCTACCATTTTGCATGTAATGATATATACAATGAAGAAATGCATTGAGGCTTTGGGTGTATGAGTATTTAACAAAGAACCTGTATAATACATTTTGATCAACAAGAAAGAAGCAAGTCATAATGTAGGAAGCAGCAGACAGTTGAGCAAGTGAGTGCACATGAATGATGTAAAGTTTGTACAAGTGATTTTTGAACATTTTTATTCTGATCTGAAAAATGTACCATATCAAACACCATCCCTGAAAAATTGCCTATTAGGTTATAACATCTTTATTAATGTTGTCTTGCAGGCAAGTGAAGGAACGGAGTAATATAAACCTGTCAAATGCAGAAAAAAATCGGATGGGAGAAACAAGACACCCTGATGCAGCACCTGAGGTAAGAAGAGACACCGTTCCAAGCTCTCTCTCTCTCTCTCTCTCTCTCTCTCTCTCTCTCTCTCTCTCTCTCTCTCTCTGCCTCTCTCTCTCTCTCTCTCTCTCTGCCTCTCTATCTCTCTCTCTCTCTCTCTCTCTCTCTCTCTCTCTCTCTCTCTCTTTGCTTTGTTTACTTTGCTTTTATTCTTTTCCCATCTATGCTGGTTCAGGCTGAGTGAAAGAATAATTTGGCAACATAAAAAGGAACTAAATACAACTATCCTAACAGGAACTCTGAGCACAGTAACACTAATAAGAAACTTAGCAGAATAATATCCAAGACAAAGGACAAATGAAAATGCAGGCTCCTAAGGGTATACCAGGACACTGCCCAAACCATACTGTATGGGCAGTCACTCTGAAGCTGAAACTGAAATATGGTGAAATTAACTTCAGGCAAGACTACACGACAAGATGTATTTGTGAATGTTTTGAGACGAAGAGAAGCATCTTTCCTGAGAACTAAACTTGGCATGGGTGATGGGTCAAGTCTCTGCATAGTGACTGGGCCTGAGCTTGGCACAGGCACTGGGCTTGGACTTGGCATGAGCATTGGACAGGCACCTGACATAGAAACTTGGTTCCAACTGGAATGTGGTGTGCTGTAACCTGCCATGGGTCCCATGCAGGAACATGGCATGGGGTTGATTGGTGCTTGGCATGCTAAAAGTTTGCATAGGTGCCAGGAAGAAACTTGGCATGGGCTGAGAGTCGGGTCTGGGCAAGCTGAAACTTAGCACAGACTTATAATGTAGCTTTCATTTGAGCTTATGGCCATGGGGACTGCTTTTTCAGCCCCTGGCATAGGCCTGTCAGGATCTAGGCTAGGGTGCTGAGCAGGGGAGACCATGTGATGGCTTTTAATTGCATAAATAAACCTGGAATTTCCCCATACAATCCAATAGCATTAGCGCTGCTAGAAACTTAATTTATAATACTGTGTACAAGGAACACCTGATTCAAAATGTGCTTTTACCAAATCTAAATTTTATTTACCTCACAACTGTATGGAGAAAAAAAGATATACAGTACACACAGGAGAGAGAAAGTACACACATTGGAGACATAATGTGCGCACTATAGAAAGAAAACACACACATATGGATGTGCCTGGCCTTTCTGGACCATCACATTTATTTCTTAAAACTAAATATTCGTATGATCAGATTACCCAACAATCAAACACTTCTTGAAGTTACATAATAAAAAAAAAAGCAAGCAAATGATGTCACAGGAATATTCAAAGTTGACAATGAGAAACTTTTGGCTCAGTTTTTTAGGCTCAAATTGCGAAATAGTGGTTCTGGGAATATAAGGAATTATTTTCACAAATTAAATGACCACCACATGGTTCTGACCTTAACCCCACTCTAAAAGTTTGACTCTCCATAATGAATACAAGATCCTGGCCAACATGAATACAACAGTACATTAAAATAAACGTTGTCACATTGAATAAGTTTGTCAAAACTCTGCCATGGCAGATGTAAGCCATAATCAAAGATTAAAGTGGTCCAGTTAAATATAAGTGTGTATGACTTTTTTGAAGGGGCAGTATAGATTGCAAAAAGACCATAATGTGGCCAAAAAATAAGCAAACATTTGTAAACAATTTTAAAAACTCCACTTTCTCAGAAGTCTTTAACATTATTTTATACACCATTCAACCATAACATTATAATGCAAAACATTATACCCAGGGTTATGTAGATTTCCCTTGTGCCACCTGGGCAGCTCTGGACCCTTTGGCAATGATGCCACAAGGCCTCTGGGGATGTGCTGTGGTGTCTGGCACCAGGACATTGGTGGTGGATCCTTTGGGTGTTGTTGGTTGCAAAGTGGGTCCTTCGTAGATCGGACTTGTTTGTGCAGGGCATTGCATGAGTGGTTGATCAGACTAGGATCTAGGGAGCTTGGAGGCCAGGTGAGCGACCTTGGACTCTTTGCCTGCTGGACCCTGAGCATGATTGGCTCTAGTGCACTGGGTGTTCTGGTGCCTTTCTGTCATTTCTAGCACAAGGTGTTTTTTTTTTTTTTTTTTTTTTTACATTTTTAACATTCGATAAAAATCCATTTATTCATCCATCCATCCGAATTGGAATGAAAAAAAAAATGAGACTCCTAGTTTCATTCTTCAAGTTTGTCCAGACTCATTATATAGAGTGTCACTGGAATGCCAAAGTAATTACAGACATAAAAAAAAATGTTCTCTGTGGTTTTAAAAGAGGTTGTAAGGCACAGCAGGAGCTGATAATAAATGTAATGTAACTTTGGGATTTGGGGACATCTGTTGTTGTGGTGTGGGTACTCACGAGTGTCAGGGGTTTACCAGCAGAGTGTATGATACTTCTGGTGAGACTATATGACAAGATGTATTTATGAATGTTTTGAGACATCTGCTTGCCATGAAGAGAAGCATCTTTCCTGAGTACTTATTGGGAGACATCCATAACATTTAAACCCCTGAAAGGTAAAGTAAATCTCAGTACAGTGGCATCTGGCAAGGGCACCACATGGACAGTCAGTTCTTGAATTTGTTGTATTATAAGAAAGTAAAACTGGCAACAGGGTCGTGGGTGTCCAATGTTCACCAACTCATTTAGGGAAAGAAGGCTAGCCCATATGGTCCAGTTCCTCAAAAGGACGTGTTAATGCGCAGCATATCCACAGACTAGTGTGAGTGTCCATGCTGTCTTTTGTCCACAGCCAAAATCTCTTACAAAGGGCAGATGAGCTTAGAGCAGTGAAAGAAGGTGACCTGGTTGGATGAATAATTTTTTTGTAAGTCACTCTGGATAAGAGCGTCTGCCAAATGCCTAAATGTAAATTAATCATGTTTTCTTTTACATTGCACATTAACACCTGTGGAAAAAATGTCACCAGGATGCACTATAAGAAGAATGCAAGCCAGCAGAAGGAGTGTGATATTCCAGACAATGTTCTACTGGAAGACCTTGTGTCTTGGCATTGGTGTGAATGCTACTTTGACATGTAACATTGTTTGACTATCAAAACAATATAGCAAACCAAGTACTCCCTCATGACAGTGGCCCCTTTTAGCAGAATAACGTATGCTGCAACATTACAAGATTTAATCAGGAATGGTTTGAAGAGCAGGACAAAGACTTCAATGTCATGATTTGGCTTCCAAATTCCCCAGATCTAAATCTGGTCGCGCATCTGTGGGGTGCACTGAACAAACAAATGTGATTCATAAAGGCCCTTTTCAGCACTTAAAGGATCTGCTCCCAACACCTTGGTACTAGATACCGCAGCACACCTTCAGAGAACTGGTTGAGTCTATAGCTTGTTGGGTCAGAGCTGTTATAATGGCCCCATATTAGGCAGTTTTAATTTTATGGATGGTTGGTGTACATTCTTGAACTTTATTTATCAAACTATCAGCAGCAGAAAGTCACTCAGTTGGCAGGTAACTCTGAAAACCTAGTTACTAAGCATAAGCTTTACTAAGGTGTTGAGTTTTAGTCTTTAATTTGGTTATTTACTTGTCAATCGCCACTGGAAAATATGAGTTTGCCCAGGTTTCATATATAGGTAAAATGGCTAAGTAACTAACTAATCAAACAAATAAAGTAATAACATATACCGTGGATACTATATGGTTAAAAATATAGGTGGACACCTGATCAACACACCCATACAGTATGTGCGTCTTCCCCCAACTGCTATCATCAGGTTTAAAACAAAAATTTTATAGGATGTCTACTGTATGTATGCTATAGATTTACCTTCACTGGAACTTCCCCCATGATAGTGTCCTTGTGTGCAAAGAATGGTCCACAAAGATATGCTTTGCCAAGATTTTAGTGTAAGAACTCAAGTTGCTTGTACAGAGCCCTGACCACAACAATACTGAACACATTTTCAATGAACTGGTATAACTACTGTGTGGATGGGTTCCTTACCCAAATGCAATACTTGATCTTTATTGTTGTTGTAGCTGAGTAGGCAAAACCCCACATCTACATACGTTGGCCAAGTTGTGTACATGTTTTTCATTGCACAGGTACAGATTATAAAGCAAATTCTTTTTCAAAACAAGACAACTTGTCAGATGTTTTCCTGTGTGGGCTATGGAATCCATGGCATCGATTTGAAGAAGAAAAAAAAATGACAGTGACAGAATTTTGGATGCTTGGACCACTTTAATGGCTTCTTCAGTGTCAAAAGTAGGCCTGTAAAATCTCCTTTGACATTTGGAGGCAAAACAGCATTTTCTCACTCTCTGTCAGTTTATTTAACTGATTATGTTCTCTACGATTAGACTCTAATCATCAGATTACATAATTACTGAAGTCTGTAGAGACCAAGGTGCTGAATGCCAGCCCCCTAACCTTCTCAGCCACAATTATCTCTGCCTTCCTTTTCTGAGTGTGAAGGAAACATATTGAACTGGTGTATGCACCAACGTTGTGTTTGGCATTAGCAAAAAGGCTCCAGTTTTTACCCCCTCTTACATCAGCTCAGCATTACTGTTTGCTCTTTTGATCCGGCTGCATTAGGTTACAGCCGAGCTGTCAAGTCCAATCAATGCACCAGGCTCGTGACACACACAACCTGACTGTGTCACTCCCACGTCAGGGACTCAACTTGGTGCTCCAGTTCTGTTTTTCGTTTTGGTTGCACTTTTGGGCATTTTAGCATGGAGTGTGTGTGAGTATGCATGTCTGCATGTGAAAGACATGCTTTGTGGTTTATAAGAGTAGAACAGTACAGAAATAAATCCTACAGTTTGCAAATGGTAAATAAAGTCGAATTTGTGTTTGCATCACTCAGGGCTTTGAGAATGCAATGTTAATTTGCCATTAATGACATTTTAGAGTACAGTATATACTAGTCACTGCACTATACAGTACTGTCACAGTGAATTGTGCACAAATAGTATACCTAACACAAACACAGAATAAGAATAAGAATAAGCTTGGTGTGTACAGATTGTAGCATTATTAAATCTGTAACTCATTATACTACTATTCCCCTTAAAGTCAAAGTGAAGTCCTTGTCATAGAAAACAAAGCCCGGAAACACAATAAATGAGTTACCTGTCTGCAGTCTTATTTTTCTGCTAGTCCTGTCAGTTGTACCAACATTTCTTCTGTGTTAAGACACGGCCCCCACTTAAATTAAATTTGAAGCAAAGAGATTATAAACAATTTTATGTTTAATTAAATTGTAAAATATAAGACCTAGGTTACACAGTGGCTTAGTGGTTAGCACTGTCGCCTTGCATATCCAGGTTCTGTGTTCAATTCCCGCCCTGGGTCTGTGTGCCTGTTCTCCCTGTGCTTGGTGGTGTTCTCTGGGTACTCCGGTTTCCTCTCACAGTCCAAAGACAGGCAGATTGGGCTAACTCTCACTCATCATCTATACCACTTAATTCTGTATTCAGGGTCACGGTTGGCCTGAAGCCTATCCCAGGAGACTTAGGGCACCCTGGACAGGGTGCCATTCCATCGCAGTGCACACACACATACACACATTCATTCACACACTACAGCCAATTTGGGAATGCCAATTAACCTAACCTACATGTCTTTGGACTGTGGGAGGAAACCGGAGTACCCGGAGGAAACCCACCAAGCACGGGGAGAACATGCAAACTCGACATTCACACAGAGACGGAAATCAAACCTGGCCGGGAATCTAACCCGGACCCTGGAGGTGCAAGGCAACAGTGCTAACCACTATACCACCGTGCCGCCTGATTGCACTAACTGTGTTCCCAAATTGATCGTAGTATGTGAATGAGCATGTGAGTGTGTGTTTGTGTATGTCCTGCGATGGATTGGCACCCCGTCCAGGGTGTACCCCGCCTCGTGCCCTAAGTCTCCTGTGACAAGCGCCAGGTCCCCCACGACCCTGTATACAGAATAAAGTGGTATAGATGATGAATGAGTGAATATAAGTATTCATAATCACACTGGGCACAGAAAAACATGTTGTAAAATGTACCCGAAGCACTTTGTAAATAGTGTCAGAATGAGGAAACTAAAGGGGGTGATGGTGAAAATAAAGATTCTTTTAGACACACTTAAATGTTATGGTGAGCTTGAACAAGCTGCAATGAAAAGTGAAAGTTGATTTCAGAACAATGAACTTAGATCTTAGGTACCAGATACACTGCATATTTTGCCATTTTTTGAAAGTTAAGAAAATCCTAAGTTCCCCAAGTGTGTCTGTTAATGTTCTACACTGTCAAAATTACAAGGTAGCAAAGAGCTTCCTCCGTGACAAATGATGCTGGGTGCGTGGGTTCTGGAGGTGGGTCTAAGTGGGCAGGGGTAGCTCAGTGGTTAAGGCATTGGACTACGGTTCAGAAGATCCCAGGTTCACAACCACCAAGTTGCCACTGTTGGGCCCTTGAGCAAGGCCCTTAACCCTCAATTGCTCAGATGTAATGAGATAAAAATGTAAGTTGCTCTGGATATAAGTGTTAAATTTGCATTTGGTAGCCATTCACTTGAACTCTAAACATGAGGCCCAAAAGAGGTGTCTACGCAAGTGAAGATGGCAATCATTAGGCTGAAAAGGTCAAATAAACCCAAAAACTTTGGGAGTGGAAAGTAGCGTACCACAGTTTAGAATGTTGTTAAAAAGAAGGAATTAACTGACAAGCTCAGCAACAGGATAAGACCTGAAAGACCATGGAAGACCACTAAAGTGGATGACTGCAGAATTCTATCCATGGTGAAGAAGAAGTTTTAACAACATCTAGCCAAGTCAAAAACGATCTTAAGGAGGTTGCATGTCATCGTCAAAGTCTACAATTAAGAGACGGCTTTATAAATGTAAATATTGAGGCTTCACAACAAGGTGCAAATCGCTATTAATGACAGAAAAGCCAGTTTAGAGTTCTGAAGATTTTTTGGACAAATGAACCCAAGATTAATGTGAACCAATGATAGAGGCTGTAGAGTATGGAGAAGGAAAGAAATGGCTCATGATCTACATCTGTCAAACATGGTGGAGGCATTGTGATGGCATAAGTGGGTATGGCTGCCAATGGAACTGGGACAGTGTTTATTAACCTGACTCCTATTAAAAGTATCGGAATTCTGTATAGTGCTATACGCTCTGCTCAGAAAATGCTCCAAATTGGATAGGACACCATTTCTTACTGCAAATTGATAATAGTGCAAAACATACAACGGAAGCTACCCAAGCATTTCTTAATACAAAGAAATAAGTTATTCTTCACTATAGTCAGTCACCTGTTCTTAACCAAATAGAGCATACTTTTCACTTACGAAAGACAAGACTGAAGGCAGAAATACTTATAAACAAACTGCAACAGAGGAGTGACAAAACGTCTTAAGAAAGAAATCTCAGCATTTGGTCATTTCCACGAGTTCCAGATTTCAGACAGTCACTGAATTTTCATCCAAGCATTTTGTAATTACGTTTGTTCCATGAAAGTATGTGTCATCACCTCACTTTTGTCAACTCCCTTGAATTAAAGCTGAAAGTCTCTACTTGACTTTCTTTTCAACTTCGATGTGATGGTGTACAGAGGCCAAATGGCAAAAAAGTATAGTTGTTCCAATATTTATGAACTATGGTTTCTACATTGTTGGCTGTTTTAACCAGCAACAAAAAATCAAATGATTTCCACATAAATACCTAAACCCACACTTAAACTCGCACTTAAACCTAAGGTTACCAGATCTCCCTGACAAGCTAACCCATGTGGAAAGAAGTAATAAAATACAGTGTTCCCTCTAATAGTACTTTTCCCACAGCTATTGGGTATAAGTAGCATACTCAAAACTTTAAAATTCATTCTTAGATTATTTTATTTTGCATGAAACTTGGTACTCATTATCTAAGAAAAAATGCAGTGAACTACTCACTAGTCACTGTATCTGTATCACAGTATCTAAATCAATGCATATAAATATAAACAAAAATATTACTTAACACAAAGAATCAAATATATATGGAGATAAGCATTGTTTTAACCTCAGATACATGGATAAAAATAATTATAAAAAAGTGTATTTCTGTTTGTAACATTGAACTGGATTTTATTAGATAATTAGCGATTAAGCAGTTTGTTTTATCTGACTTGTACCAAAGTGCAAGTAATGTTATTAATTTTCTTTATGATATATATGCACAGAATTAATCAAGTTCACTTTATTGCCTGTTTAAATGATTTATCTTTCTACCTTCTTTTCTCTTTCAGCACATTTAACAATTTCTTTTCTTCTCAGCATGGAATATTCAGATTCATGGATGAATAATGATCTATGTTGTTATGTACGCCAGTACGTTTGTAGTTACACTGTAATAACAGGAAATGTGTTATTTTACATCGATCAGCCATGACTTTGAAAGCATCAACATTATAACCACCTAGGATCTGGGTTTTTCTTGTGCAACAGGTTGGCTCCGGTTCCTCAGGGCATGGCTCCATGGGAGTTGTGGGGTGGGGCCTCCTTGGTTTGGACATGTTTGTCCAGCGCATGGATGCTTGATCTGATTGGGATCTGGTGAATTCAGACGCTCGGTCAACAACCTTAAACTCTTTAAGCCTGCTAAGCTCCATGCATGGCAGACTGTAATGCGTGAAGTGTTTTAGTGACTTTCTGTCATAGCCAGCAATTATTTTTTCAATCATTTGTGCTGGATTAATTAGCTTTACTGTGGGATTGGACCAGATCAGAGAAGCTAGCCTTTAGACCCCACAGACATACCTGAGCCTTGGGTGCCCATCACCAGTTTACTGGTATATAATTGATATTGTTATTCAGTTAAACTGTTGGTACTGTTAATGTTATGGCGGATTGATGTATTATTTAATCTATAACCATGGTTCTCAAAATAAAACCATTAAAAAATACATTTAGATTAGGTTTGTGATAAATGTTTTGCCATGTTTCACTTTTTTCATACAGGCTCATATTACTCAAGATTCAGTTCAAGAGACGGCTGAGAAAATCAAAGAGCTGGAGAAAGCTCTGCGAGAGAGCATGAACATGTCTACTCATAGAGAGGCTTTGTGGGTACAGGAGGAGCAGGCACATGGTCTAGCACAGAGACAGGTACACACAGATGGAGCAGCACTGTTCAGTGGGCCAGTGCTTAGAAAGGCAAACACTTAGAAGTTGGATAAATCCTTCATATTAGATTAGCACTGATTCCAAACCAATCATAATGTAATGAACAGTATCTAAAATGGTGTTTTAATTCTGTACAATAAATGTCAATTACAGTCTGCGGGCTTTAATATACAGTATGGTCCTTTAGGGTTTCATGTTTTTTTTTTTAACCACATTTTACAAAGAACACATGTGAATATACACATCCATATTCATACAACATATATATGTTATATAATGTTTTGCATTCTGAGATTATTTTCTGCTCCCCACATTTGAAAGAGTAGTTAATTTATTTTATAGGAGACATCCCTATCAGCTTTAGCCAGTCCAGCCTTGTTGCTGAGGGGATTTTAAAAAATCTTTTTTTATTGCTCAATTATTATAACTCAATTATTAGAGCATAAACTCTAGAAAATAGAAGAAGAAAAAATCCAGAACATGAGCAAATACTCAAAACAGCCTATTTTGCTTCAATAGCTACACCACTGTCAAAGTCAGTTTAATTACATTTTCTTCCATTCTGATGTTTATATTCGCCGAAACTCTCAAACTGAATCAGTTGTTTTAAGACTGCTTTCTCTTTTGTAGTACTTTTAAGAATCATTAAAATACAATCCACAATACAGTAATTTAAAAAAAATAATTAAATAAACATTGATTTTTAAACTAGGCATTAGCCCCTCTACATTCAAAGTTATTATTCAGTTATTTCTATTAGAGCATATTATTCAGTAATTATTAGCAGCTACTGTATGCTCCACTAAAACCAATACTTAAGTATTTACAATAACTACACAGAAAACAACTAAATAAATTTTGGAACAACAGACTAGTTCTTGAAGTTTAAGGGGTAAGTAAGTACATTTGCACAACAACAACTTAGGAAAAAAATAAAAACTTCTCGTCCACACCAGTAACTTAGCTCTCTTCAAGCAGATGAAGTTACTTGTGTTCAGTGTGCACCTTGGCTACAAATGGGAGACATTATCTTTTTTTTTTTTTTTTTAAGTTCATAAAATTAAGGCATCATAAAATTAAGGTTTTGAACTTTGTGCATGTGTCCTCCCCTGCATTTGTCATTGAGTCCATTTACTCCATTGACTGCTCACTTTCTTTATTTCAGCACCAAAGAACTTACAGATGAGCAGAGACTACAGCTGAAAGTCTAAACTTTGTGCTTAACCCTCCTGTTACCTTCAAATTTGCTAACGTTTATCCTTGGGGTCAATTTGACCCCAGCAATTTCAACCTCCAGAAGTTAAAATAATTAAAATTGTAACCCAAGTCTCTGAATATGAAGCAAAAAATAAATTATCATTAATTTTGAGATTTTAAACATTGAATGGGGTCAAAATTACCCCAAAGATAATAGGAGGGTAAACTTAAAGTGCTTAAAGTCAATGTTGGTCATTTCAGATAAATCATGTTTCCTGTCTTCTCTACGCTTTCTCCACTCATGAAAAGAACTCTCAGACAGACACACATAAGCTAGCACTTCACTTGTGGGGATTTTCTTAACTCAAAAGTGTTCTAAGAGCAGAAAGGAATATGATCACTATATCATGTGCACCAGTTACAGTAAATCAAACAGTAGGTGAGACAGAACAGTACTGAATGTATGTACTTATGAACAAAACTAATGCGTTACTGTAATATATATACTGTAATATACACACGTGGACAAAATTGTTGGTACCCTTCGGTCAATGAAAGAAAAACTCACAATGATCACAGAAATAACTTCAATCTGACAAAAGTAATAATTTAAAAAAATTCTATGAATGTTAACCAATGAAAGTCAGACATTGCTTTTCAACCATGCTTCAACAGAATTATAACAAAAAAATAAACTCATAATAAATAAACTCAACAGGCTTGGACAAAAATGATGGTACCCCTAGAAAATACTGAAATAATGTGACCAAAGGGACATGTTAATTCAAGGTGTGTCCACTAATTAGCATCACAGGTGTCTACAATCTTGTAATCAGTCAGTGGGCCTATATATAGGGCTCCAGGTAGTCACTGTGTTGTTTGGTGACATGGTATGTACCACACTCAACATGGACCAGAGGAAGCGAAGGAAAGAGTTGTCTCAGGAGATTCGAAAGAAAATTATAGACAAGCATGTTAAAGGCTACAAGACCATTTCCAAGCAGCTAGATGTTCCTGTGACTACAGTTGCACAAATTATTCAGAAATTTAAGATCCATGGGACTGTAGCCAACCTCCCTGGGCGTGGCTGCAGGAGGAAAATTGATGACAAATCAAAGAGACGGATAATCCGAATGGTAACGAAAGAGCCCAGAAGGACTTCTAAAGAGATCCAAGGTGAACTTCATGCTCAAGGAACATCAGTGTCAGATCGCACCATCCGTCGTTGTTTGAGCCAAAGTGGACTACATGGGAGATGACCAAGGAGGAGACCATTGTTGAAAACAAATCATAAAAAGCCAGACTGGAATATGCCAAACTACATGTTGACAAGCCACAAAGCTTCTGGGAGAATGTCCTATGGACAGATGAGACAAAAATGGAACTTTTTGCCAAGGCACATCAGCTCGGAAAAATGAAGCATATCAAGAAAAGAACACTGTCCCTACTGTGAAACATGGAGGAGGCTCTGTTATGTTCTGGGGCTCCTTTGCTGCATCTGGTACAGGGTGTCTTGAATCTGTGCAGGGTACAATGAAATCTCAAGACTATCAAGGGATTCTAGAGAGAAATGTGCTGGCCAGTGTCAGAAAGCTGGGTCTCAGTCGCAGGTCATGGGTCTTGCAACAGGACAATGACCCAAAACACAGCTAAAAACACCCAAGAATGGCTAAAAGGAAAACATTGGACTATTCTAAAGTGGCCTTCTATGAGCCCTGACCTCAATCCTATTGAGCATCTTTGGAAGGAGCTGAAACATGCTGTCTGGAAAAGGCGCCCTTCAAACCGGAAACAACTGGAGCAGCTTGCTCATGAGGAGTGGGCCAAAATACCTGCAGAGAGGTGCAGAAGTCTCATTGACAGTTACAGGAATCGTTTGATTGCAGTGATTGCCTCAAAAGGTTGTGCAACAAACTATTAAGTTAGGGGTACCATCATTTTTGTCCAGGCGTGTTCCATGAGTTTTTTATAATTCCGTTGAAGCATGGTTGAAAAGCAATGTCTGACTTTCATTGGTTAACATTCATAGAATTCTTATTTATTATTACTTTTGTCAGATTAAAGTTATTTCTGTGACCATTGTGAGTTTTTCTTTTATTGACCGAAGGGTACCAACAATTTTGTCCACGTGTGTATACACTTAGTTATATGTAATGTGTTACTTTTCAATATAGTAATGCAATAATAATAACATATTACTTTTTCAGTAACTAGGGAAGGTATATGCATAGCTCCTGAGTGGTGCAAATGTAACATGCTCACTGCTATCATCCTGAGGTCATGAGTTCATCATGAGTCCTTGATTCTGTATTCTCTGCCAAAATGTTAATTAGTTATGTTTAGTTTAAGTTTAGTTAAGTTTCTTAAGCTCATGTTTCCAGTGCTGCCCTCAGAGCAGAGGTTCTACTGCATGAATGTTAACCAGCGTGTAGTTTGTAGTTCATTCTTACAGTGATGGGTTGTTAGAAATAGTTTAAAGGTTAAAGTTTAAAATAAGTTGATCAGCTTTAATGTAATCAGTGATATTAATATTTCAGGTTGACGCCCACATACCTGTCTTTCTATACAGCAGAACTCTCTGCATAACTTAATAATACAAAGAAATCAAATTTTGTAAGGTTGAGTATCTTATGCCTTTGTTTACACTAAGTTGTACTTATTTTGTAGACAGCCAAATACGCTCCCTGTTTAAAGAAGATTATTACATCCGTGCCATGACTGTTCATAACAGCACTTTTACTCAACATTTTCATTTGTGTGCATAACTCTCTCAACAAAGTAACCAAAAGAACTCATATTCTCCAGCATGCTCAGTAGGACCTAACAGCTGTTTAATTTTCAGTACTGTGCAAAAGTCTTGGGAACATTCAAACAAAAGTCATATGCAATGATGCTTTT
Organism: Clarias fuscus; assembly: GCA_030347435.1. Lineage (NCBI taxonomy): Eukaryota > Metazoa > Chordata > Actinopteri > Siluriformes > Clariidae > Clarias > Clarias fuscus. The sequence continues at coordinate 13,029,045 of CM059213.1, read as the reverse complement.
GAAAACATTTCTACATTAAAAGAATCTTCTATAAAAAGCACTAAGTAATAACATAAACATAAACATAAACGGTCAATATTTGGTGTGGAAACTCTTTGCTTGAACATAAGATTTTCAAGCAAAGGCCATTCTAACACCTGGATATGTTTATTTGTGAACCATTCCATTGTAGATTTTGCTTTATGTTTTGGATCATTGTCTTGTTGGAAGACAAATCTCCGTCCCAGTCTCAAGTCTTTTGCAGACTCCATCAGGTTTTCTTCCAGAATGGTCCTGTATTTGGCTCCATCCATCTTCCCATCAATTTTAACCATCTTCCCTGTCCCTGCTGAAGAAAAGCAGGCCCAAACCATGATGCTGCCACCACCATGTTTGACAGTGGGGATGGTGTGTTCAGGGTGATGAGCTGTATTGCTTTTATGCCAAACATAACGCTTTGCATTGTTGCCAAAAAGTTCGATTTTGATCTGACCAGAGCACCTTCTTCCACATATTTGGTGTGTCTCCCAGGTGGCTTTTGGCAAACTTTAAACAACACTTTTTATGGATATCTTTAAGAAATGGCTTTCTTCTTGCCACTCTTCCATGAAGGCCAGATTTGTGCAGTATACGACTGATTGTTGTCCTATGGACAGAGCTCAGCTACCTCAGCTGTAGATCTCTGCAGTTCATCCAGAGTGATCATGGGCCTCTTGGCTGCATCTCTGATCAGTCTTCTCCTTGTATGAGCTGAAAGTTTAGAAGGACGGCCAGGTCTTGGTAGATTTGCAGTGGTCTGATACTCCTTCCATTTCAATATTATCGCTTGAACAGTGCTCCTTGGGATGTTTAGAGCTTGGGAAATATTTTGGTATCCAAATCCGGCTTTAACCTTCTCCACAACAGTATCTCGGACCAGCCTGGTGTGTTCCTTGTTCTTCATGGTGCTCTCTGCGCTTTAAACGGAACTCTGAGACTATCACAGTGCAGGTGCATTTACACGGAGACTTGATTACGCACAGGTGGGTTCTATTTATCATTATTAGTCATTTGGGTCAACATTGGATCATTCAGAGATCCTCACTGAACTTCTGGAGACAGTTTACTGCACTGAAAGTAAAGGGGCTGAATAATTTTGCACGCCCAATTTTTCCGTTTTTTATTTGTTAAAAAAGTTTGAAATATCCAATAAATTTCGTTCCACTTCATGATTGTGTCCCACTTGTTGTTGATTGTTCACAAAAAATTACAGTTTTATATCTTTATGTTTGAAGCCTGAAATGTGGCAAAAGGTCACAAAGTTCAAGGGGGCCGAATACTTTCACAAGACACTGTATGTGTGTAAAAAAATTAGTAAGAAAAGAAAAGGCATAGAGAGTAGATTAAAGAAATAATTGGAGTGCCTACACATCTCGAATGCTTATTTCTGTAGATTAAATCTAAATGGAGCAAAGAAATGAGGAAGAAGAAAGAAAGTGCATAGTTTGGAGTACATTATACTGTAACTCTCAAATTTTTTCAGGTCTGTTTTATGCTTATGTTGGGTAGGGTAGTTTAAATAGACTGCTGACCAACATAGTTTGTAAGCATACTGTAGTTCATGCTGACCAACTTGCTACATAATTCCTTTATCTTGTTTACATTCAAACAATTTTGAAACTAAAATGAAAGACACTACAATTTACAAGAATGATAAAGTAAAATACTTTAATGGAAAAAGCATGTTTAAATCAAATTTAGAAAGGAAAAGCAGGGAAAATGTATGGAAAGCGTAGGGTTTGTTTACTACAGAGAGGATAGGTTCAGTCTGTTTTTTCTTTTAAAACAGCCATCTTGCTAAAACCATCTGTAGTTAATCTGTTTTTTACGGACACCAATGCAAAACATATTTATGTGTCAAGCCCTTGAAAGAATTTAATCATCATTCCATAGCCGTTGATGGTAAAATGAGGTGTATTTGAACCGCAGCTTTGGAGTTTTATAATGGCCATGCAGTTAGATGGATATGCTTTGGCATCCTTACCTTCACCAGTGTAGTGCTTTGGTGTGGGTGACAGATAAGAAACTTAAAAATAAATCTGAGCCAGGAAAGCAAAAAACATAGGCTAATGGAGCTAAGAGGGTTCTTATATCGCCAAAGCCAATCAACCATTTAAATAAAGGACATTAATTAGGCAATATTTAATGGCTATAGAACTTGTACAGTAGTATAACTCGAGTCATGATGAAAACAGTCTTTTGCTCTTAAGAGGTTCTCAGCAATATCCTAATGACTTCCTTCAGAACGCCACCAGTGCCTACATTGAAATCTAAATAATTGCTTTTATTTTTATATTTAATAGAGTACATGCACAATTTGGTTAAAAAAATATTAGAAATATGTACTTTATTACCAATTTTCATTTTTTAATGGCTAGTATCACGTGTGTGTGCATGTGTGTGTGTGTGTGTGTGTGTGTGTGTGCGCGCATGGGATTTGTTTATTATACTCAGGATCATATGTACATGCTTTAATTGATGGTGTCTCTATTTAGGATATTAGTTATACCAGTTGGCACATCACAGGGCATTTAGCATTATTTGTTCTCTTGTACTTAAAAATGAACACGTAAAACCGAAAGAACTCACTGACAAGTTGAAACATTGTTCACTTTTTTCCTGGCATACATTTACTAGCAATTCCGCTATTGTTACTGTACTTTACAGTTGCAAAAAGAGGGATACAAAATAAAGCTTAATTAAATTTAATTGAACTGAATATGAATTTAAAAAAGCCCAGCTTAGTTTAAAGAACTGTAGTCAGTGTAACTCTGGTACCAAAGACTTGGGATAACTAAACTGTGTAAAAGGCATGTAGTGAGGATTCAGGCATATCAGCTTCAAGATGTGCTGAACCAAGAGCTATTTTATAAGGAGCTAAAGAAATCGGCTGGAAACAATATTGTTCAATTGAACTGCATTTGTGTGATTAGTGTGATAATTACAATACCTCTTGGGCTGTTCATGCTGAAAAAAATGGCAGTACTGTAGTACTGTATACCAGATTCTGATTAGATTAAAAAAAAAAAAGATTTTAATGATACTTTCTCATGCAAATATCATCATATTAGTCTAACTTTCCACTTGAATCTACACTACCGCTCAAACGTTTAGGATCACTTTTTGTTTTAGTGATTTATTTTCTACATTCTACAATAATACCGGCGATTTCAAAACTACAACAACAAAAACAGTCAGTTGTTATTTTAAGGCCTTTCAGGAAAAGTTCTTGCAAGAACAGTATTGTCGAGTGCATTTGCAAAATGCATCAAGCCCCATGATGAAACTGGCTCTCATAAAGACCTTCCCAGAAAAGCCGGATCAAAACTTACCTCTGCTGCAGAGGAGACGTTCATTTAGAGTTACCAACTTCCAAAATCACCAATCAAGGCACCTCAGGTTAGAGCCGTTATGAAGGCTTTACAGATCATGAGTAGCAGATACATCTCACCATGAACTGTTCAAAGGAGATTATTGCAAGTTTTAGACGCCTTCAGGATTCCTTTACCATGTAGAAAGCAGTAAAAATCAGGAACGAACATGGAGTCCCAAACTTTTGAGCAGTAGTACAGTATATGTTACATTTAACAACAAAGTAAAGTTATAAAAAAAAATTCAGTCTTACAACACTGTAAGACTACATACAAGACTACAAGATACAACACTGCCTAATCATTGTGTGTGTATGGTTTATTCATGCTTTGTTTAAGCTGGAAGACCTGATGGCTGCTTTGGAGAAAACACGACAAGAGCTGGATGTAACTAAGCAGCAGCTATCCTCCACACAAAACTGTCTTGCAGAGAGAGAAAGTCACCTGAGCAGTATGAGGAAAGAGCGTCGAAAACAGCTAGAGGAAATTCTAGAAATGAAGTGAGTATTTTTGTACAGTATTTTTGTACACACATTATTGAGTGAGCATTTGTCCTGTGTGATTGTTGCATTCAAAATGACTGAGCGTATAGAGCAATAAACCACCATAAAATTTTTCGTTTAGCTTGAACATTCCTCTATGGAAACTAGTAAGATGATTTGGAAGGCTTTTGGGGATGATGCAATGAGTGCAGCACAAATGCTTCAAAGATGGTCAAAAATCTCTTGAAAGTTTGAAAGTGATCCATGTTCTGGAACAAGCAGAACACCTGCGAATGTTGAATGTGTATGGGCTGCAATTACCAAAGACTAGTGACTGACAGTGTGAAAACTAGAAGCGTAATTAGGAGTTTATTACATGTAAACTTTCTGGACAGACTTCATTTGTATTTATATAAGTTTCTAGTAATAGCTAATGGTCTTAATGTTAATGGTCCTAATGTTATTGCTGATTGCTGCATTGGTTTACACTGATCAGCCATAAGATTAAGATCGTTAACAATTAAACCACCTAAGTTTCGGATTCCACTTATGCCACCAGGGCAACACTGACACTCTGGGGTCATGGCTCCAGAGGCCCTCTGATTGCATGCTATGGTGTCTGGTACCAGAATGGATCGGACTTGTTTGTCTGACATACAGTACAGTACTCCTTGGATGCTCAATTGGATTGGGAACTGGACTGGGGAATTTGAAGACCAGGTTTACAACCTTGAACTCTCTGCCTACTATGCTCCATATGCAGCAGGCTGTGATGCAATGGGTATTCTGGTTCCTTTCTATCATTTCTAGCATTTACATTTTTCAGGGCTTTTGTGATGCTTGCCTGTGAGGCCAGGCAGGTTGAATATAGTCCCCATGGGCATAGGAGATAGGTTTGTCTCCATATATATACCCACACTCATAATTCTTACTCTATCTTATCTCCTAGGCTATGATGGAAGAAATGTATTTGCCCATGTACCATAACAGTCATACTCTATATGGACAAAAGTGTTGAATTCCGGTGTTTCAGTCAGGCCACTTATCCCCAGTGCAGGCCGATCTTAATGGATGTCCTTGTTGAAGATCAATGCCTGACCTCATGTGCTCTACAGAATTAATTGCTATGAATTCCCAACAAAAAACCCTAAGAAGAGTGGAGGCTGTTATAGGTGCAAAAGCGGGACCGAATCCATATTGTACTATACATATGTACAGTATATGTACTTTTGTCCATACAGTGTATTTACCCCCTTGCTGCCACAGAAATCAGGCTATGGATGAGTACATTGACAAAGGACTGAAATATGGACATTGTTGTCTCCTGACCTTACCTGCATCCAGAGAAGGCTCGGCAGCTTTCTTCTGTTTAGACCGTGTATTGATTACCACAAACTAACTCGGATCAAAGTGGCAAAGTGGTAATACAGTGTTACTACACAGCGGTACCAAAATTTCTGCCAAGCTGGAACAGCACATACAGTAGCTGCTTATAGCCAGATCCTCATCCTTTAAAAGTATGAGTGGGAAAACATTACTTTAGCACTGGTTATTGTAAGTACTGCATTATGTCAAATGTCCTCTTGTGCTCCTTTGTTTCACATCTCTCTGATTAATGATGTGTTCTGCATGTGCTTGGCAATTTTGTGACTGTATGCTACCCAGATTTATTTATTATTTTGCCTATGTCAAACAAGTTCTGACTCATCTCCTAGACAACCTCTTTTTTAGGGGATAAAAGTGTAAACTTCACATTTTAGTAATCTTATTTTTGGGATATAAGAAGGCTCTAACATAAAATAAAAGTCGGCATACAGTTTTACTTGGTGAATCTGATCAAGACAAGGAAATATGAGTTGGGCTCTCATGATGTATTCTAAGTTCTGATAATTGTTGTATATACAGTAAAGCACAAAGAGCCTATTCCAAACAATGCCTCCACTAACGAAAGGCCATTTTTATGGCTAGAGATTCTTTTCTACATTATTCCTCTCTGTATGTTTCTTGGGGGAAAAAAGCCTGTATATTGAAGGTTTGGCATACCTTTTACTGCTGGGACAGAAAAGCCCTCGAACGTGAAGGGAAGGGATGGATCTAGTGGGTTAAGAATGGGAGCTGAGGGTAAACTTTGCTTGAGAGTGAAAGGATCTTCTGCCACAAGTGAACATGTGAGCTGCCCTTTAAAGACAGACGTGAGAGAAAAGACTGCTATGCTAATTTTTAACAAACTTTCTGAAGAACTTTTAGTAATTGTCAAACCCTATGCACTCAGAATTAGGTTTCACTAGGCAGTTCTAGGGTTGGTGGCCACAACCTCTAAAGTACAGTATAAGCAGAGTCTTTGTTTAATTCTTTATTAGCACTCTTTGGGTGCCAGTTGTGATTGGTACATATACTGTATATGGGTTATGACATCACTGGGAAAGGCTATTGCTAGGATTTAAGAAGTGTGGTTTTCTTTTATGGAGACGATTGTCCAACCAGATTTAGAAGAAAATCAGCTGGTTTAGAGTTAGGGCCTCATCACTGAAAGCCAACTCTTTTTGAAGTTCCTCCATCCAGAGCTCTCTGATAAGCTGTAATGAGGGCCCATTCATTCCAACTCCTTTGTGCCACCAGCATGAGAAAGGTGAGGGCATACTTAGCAGCCAGCTTGTTACCATATTGAATTTAAAAGAGTTGCTTTCTAATCTCAGATGAGGGTTTAAACACCTCCTTAAGGAAGGAAGTTTCTTTCATGCACCATGTCTACTTCCCATGTGCTTCAAAGAGTGTGGAAGCCCAGTCTTCTGCCATCAATGTAAGCAGTCAGATAATGTAGGCCACTTTAGAATCCTTGGACGGAGTGTGTGCATTGTATAGGGAGCAATATAGCAGAAATCCTCTGCAATAAAGGAGTTTACCTTTAAATGTTTTAGGTACAAACACCTTGGAGTCATGGAAAGCAATAACGGTTTGAGTCATGTTCCTAGTGCTCATAGGTGATTGAATTGTCCATGTTTTGCAGCATTTCAGTGGTGTGTTATTGTTGGAGATAACTAAATTGCTGATGTTATTATTGTAGTTGACTAATTTGCTGTTGCCACAAGTTTACCATGGATTTATTCTTGATTGCCTCTGTCTGTGGTGATGGTTGATTCTTAAGGTCTTGGTCTTATGGTGGAACATTCTGTAACTAAGAAGGCAGGGGATTGCTCAGTGGTAGGTTTCTTGCCTGCCATGCGGAAGGCTTGGGTCCAGTTCCCACCCATTACCCCAAACCCCAGGCACTGGATGCAGTTATGGGCATGGATAAAAATGGGAGGGTTGTGTCAGGAAGGGCATCTGGGATAAAACCTGTCTCTAGTTGTCTGCGGATCAGATTGTTCGCTGTGGCGACACCGTGATGGGAGCAGCCAAAACATTCTGTAACACAACAACATTCTGTAACTAAGAAGGCAGGAGCTTAGTGAATAAAGTATAAACAACAGAAATGACAGACCCAAATAGATAATAATAAGCTATTTATATTTATATTGCTATTTATATTGCTAATCCTGATGCTGCTGTATTTATAATCTGAAACATGCTAATGTCATGTATCTTGTAATTTTTAATTCACTGTTTTTGTTTATTAGCACTTGATAGCTGTTGTACTTGGTCGGTGTCTTCAACATGGATTTAGATTTGTGCCAAAATGTACTGAGCATAAATAAATAAATAAATAAAGATAAATTAATTGAATGTGAATAAATAATATTTCATACAAAAATGGCCAAAAACACAAAATGCGCAATAATAATACACACGTGGACAAAATTGTTGGTACCCTTCGGTCAATGAAAGAAAAACTCACAATGGTCACAGAAATAACTTTAATCTGACAAAAGTAATAATAAATAAGAATTCTATGAATGTTAACCAATGAAAGTCAGACATTGCTTTTCAACCATGCTTCAACGGAATTAAAAAAAATGAACTCATGGAACAGGCCTGGACAAAAATGATGGTACCCCTAACTTAATAGTTTGTTACCCAACCTTTTGAGGCAATCACTGCAATCAAACGATTCCTTGTAACTGTCAATGAGACTTCTGCACCTCTCTGCAGGTATTTTGGCCCACTCCTCATGAGCAAGCTGCTCCAGTTGTTTCCGGTTTGAAGGGTGCCTTTTCCAGATAGCATGTTTCAGCTCCTTCCAAAGATGCTCAATAGGATTGAGGTCAGGGCTCATAGAAGGCCACTTTAGAATAGTCCAATGTTTTCCTTTTAGCTTTCTTGGGTGTTTTTAGCTGTGTGTTTTGGGTCATTGTCCTGTTGCAAGACCCATGACCTGCGACTGAGACCCAGCTTTCTGACACTGGCCAGCACATTTCTCTCTAGAATCCCTTGATAGTCTTGAGATTTCATTGTACCCTGCACAGATTCAAGACACCCTGTGCCAGATGCAGCAAAGCAGCCCCAGAACATAACAGAGCCTCCTCCATGTTTCACAGTAGGGACAGTGTTCTTTTCTTGATATGCTTCATTTTTCCGTCTGTGAACATAGAGCTATGTGCCTTGGCAAAAAGTTCCATTTTTGTCTCATCTGTCCATAGGACATTCTCCCAGAAGCTTTGTGGCTTGTCAACATGTAGTTTGGCATATTCCAGTCTGGCTTTTTTATGATTTGTTTTCAACAATGGTGTCCTCCTTGGTCGTCTCCCATGTAGTCCACTTTGGCTCAAACAACGACGGATGGTGCGATCTGACACTGATGTTCCTTGAGCATGAAGTTCACCTTGGATCTCTTTAGAAGTCCTTCTGGCCTCTTTCGTTACCATTCGGATTATCCGTCTCTTTGATTTGTCATGAATTTTCCTCCTGCAGGCCATGTCCAGGGAGGTTGGCTACAGTCCCATGGATCTTAAATTTCTGAATAATATGTGCAACTGTAGTCACAGGAACATCTAGCTGCTTGGAAATGGTCTTATAGCCTTTACCTTTAATATGCTTGTCTATAATTTTCTTTCGAATCTCCTGAGACAACTCTTTCCTTCGCTTCCTCTGGTCCATGTTGAGTGTGGTACATACCATGTCACCAAACAACACAGAGACTACCTGGAACCCTATATACTGTATAGGCCCACTGACTGATTACAAGATTGTAGACACCTGTGATGCTAATTCGTGGACACACCTTGAATTAACATGTCCCTTTGGTCACATTATTTTCAGTATTTTCTAGGGGTACCATCATTTTTGTCCAGGCCTGTTCCATGAGTTTATTTTTTTAAATAATTCTGTTGAAGCATGGTTGAAAAGAAATGTCTGACTTTCATTGGTTAACATTCATAGAATTTTTTTAAATTATTACTTTTGTCAGATTAAAGTTATTTCTGTGACCATTGTGAGTTTTTCTTTCATTGACCGAAGGGTACCAACAATTTTGTCCACGTGTGTATACTAGAGAATTACAATTACTTTCAATGTTCTTCACTTTTCTTTCACTGATCAGTTTTTTTTTTTCTTTTCATTTTCTCAGTTTCGGTTTCAATTTATATCGCCAATCTTTGGTGGTGGTGTAACTTATCGGATTGTGTCCTCATCGGCCAGCTGCTGGTGGGCAGGGGTTATAGTGATGCATCCTTATCTGGCCAGATGCTGTAGGGCAAGAGTTACAGGACTGTGTTCTCATTGGCCAGCTGGTTAAATCTCCACTACATTCTCAGGACAAGTTTACTGCCTAGCTCTTTTTTTTCTGCATGAAAAGCATTAAAACATTTATACATACACCAACCGGTTGTTTTTATATTCAAGTGTTTATTATGTACATGATATTACATTATAGATATGTTATGCTATTATTATTATTATTATTATTATTATTATTATTATTATTATTACATTTGTGTACCATTCAGTACCCACTAATTTTATATATTTGTATTTTCTTTACAGTATATCCTATATAATATTATTAATCTAATATTGTTATATTACCTCTCTAACAACAATATACTTACAGTACACTTTGCATTTATAGATGCTATACTGCTGCAGTATTCTGTAAATTGTTATATTACTGCATCTCACTTTATGCTATATCACATTAAATTCACACATTTCTTATGTCTCATAATATTGATACTTTATGTATTTTCTCATTTGTTGATGTGATTTGCTGTATTGTGATCTGGAGTACAAAAATGCAACGATGGGGCCAGAGAGAGGAAAAAAGGCATTTCCACAATGTGTTTACAATTATAGCAGTATATAAATAATTCCCCTATGAAAGTAATTTTAGTTCATGAAATCTGCTACATACCTTATCTCTTAAACACCTAGCAGTGATTATAGCCTAACTATTGAAATTCCATCTAACTGTACATAAAACTTTTTTTGCGCATAGAAAGGCGTAGATCATAAACTATGTCTCATAAACTATGCAGTTTTCATCTTTTTTGTACTGAAGTGAACTGTTTGTGTTTTTGTGAAAAGAAAACCTCAAATAGATGGTAAACAGATAAAGTTTACACTACTGTGTTTACTCCTGTCAGCCTGTACAGGGCGGCGCATGAACTCTGCGCTGTGTTGTTCATTCACAGTTTATATTCACATATGCTTGGTGCATGCTCCTTAAAGATGAATATTGTTTTTGTGCTTTGTGTGTTTCCATGTAGCAACATAATGATATATATCTCGCCATATTCTGCCCACTTCATGTTCACCAAATTATTAAGTTTAAGTATTAATTATTAATTATAAAGGCAGTCAATCAATTATATTGACAGTGAATGATTTTGCACCACTGATGAAATTTTAAGTTTAATTCAAGGTCAAGGCTATACTGATGGACACCTTCTCTATATAAACTAATTATCCAGATTCTGAGTAACTGTGATTTTTTTAGGGCATATTCACAGACCATGAACCCTTGAAAATAAAAATAACTGGTTGATGATTATAAATGCTATAATGTGTTTTATCTGGGGAAAAAAACTTGGGGTCTGCCAGTAAACTTGCCCTCAGAATGTACTGGAGATTTAAATAGCTAGTCAATGAGAACACAGTCCTGTAACTTCTGCATTACAGCAACTGGACAATGAGGATGAAGCACTGTTACTCCTGCCCTACAGCAGCTGGTCCATGCGGAAACAGCCCAATAAATCCCACTCCTACGAGACAAAAAAATTTAACAGAGAAGAATGTAAATGAAAAGAGAAACAACCTGTCACGAGCAACCGAGGGACGAACACAGTAGCCTTAGCAGTTAGCCCATGTTGCGTGGACGGTAAACCCAAACGCGGAAGCAGCGCAAGCAGGCAGGATAACCACGCGTTTATTCTTAGAACTCTCTTACAAAAAGAGCAAGGATCTACACAAATAAACCCGCGTTCTAGCAACACCATTGTTGACGTGACGTGATGAAGGGTTTGAGCTGAGAGGTGTGGAATACTGGATGAATCCGGAGTGCATCAGGCAGCTGGAGCCGATAGGTGACAGGGTTGACACGGAGGGTGATGCGATATGGACCGATGAATCTAGGCGAGAGTTTTTTGGACTCTGTATGGAGGTTTAGATTTTGTGTGGAGAGCCATACCTTGTCACCTGTGTGGTACAATCATCCCGGAGGGTGTCGACGGCGATCTTGTCAGGTGTAGAGGGTATTAGCGTGCTGAATGGCCTCCTTGGCTTGAGTCCAGGACCGCCGACACCTTCGGACCAACTGTTGGGCTGAGGGTACTTCGACCTCCGGTTCTTGATGTTCGAACATCGGAGGTTAGGAAACCCTGGCATACCGCAAATGGACTCAGCTTCGTGGCGGAGGAGACGTGGAGGTTGTGGGAGAGCTCCGCCCAAATGAGATAGCGAGCCCAGGAGTGCTGACGGTCGACAACAAAGCACGTCAGGTTGCGCTCCAGTTGTTGGTTGGCCCGTTCCGTCTGACCATTTGTTTGGGGGTGATAGTCTGAGGAGAGACTGCAGGTAGAATTGATCAGACGGCAGAAGGCCTTCCAGAACCGTGCAGTGAACTGGGGCCCCCTGTCCGAGACGATGTCCTTTGGGAACCCATGCAGACGGACTACGTGCTCTAAAATCAGCTCCGCTGTCCCTTTGGCTGACGGAAGTCCGGGAAGGGCCACCAGGTGCACAGCTTTGGAGAATTGATCTATTATCGTCATGATGACGCTCTTCCCTTCGGATACCGGCAGGCCTGTGATGAAGTCGATGGCAATGTGCGTCCAGGGTCGACGGAGAACTGGGAGTCGTTGGAGTTCCCCCGGTGTCGGTTGGTTAGAGGTCTTGGCCCTGGCGCACACTGGGCACGCCCGAACGAACTCCCTCGACGTCCTTGGCCATGGAGGGCCACCAGAAGGTGCGCTGGATATATTGAAGGGTGCGTTGTGTACCTGGGTGCCCCGATAGCGTTGAAGAATGACGTCTGCTTTGATGGTCCTTGGAACGAAAAGTCGTCCAGGCGGCGCACCTGCCGGTTCGGTCTCCGTGGCTTGCGCCTGGTGGACCCTCGTCTCCAGTTCCCAACGGAGTGGCGCGATGATCTTGGAGGGTGACAGGACAGGCGCGGGGTCCGCCCGGGGAACGTCCCCCTCATGTTGTCGGGAGAGGGTGGTGGCTTTGGTGTTTTTTGACCCCGGACGGTAGGATAGATGGAAATTGTAATGGTCGAAAAAGAGAGCCCACCACGCCTGCCTGGGGTTGAGTTGTTTAAGTGTCTTGATAGAGCTGAGGTTTTGGTGGTCGGTCCAGACGATAAATGGTTCTCTGGCACCCTGGAGCCAGTGTCGCCATTCTTCCAATGCCCACTTTATGGCCAGCAGCTCGCGGTCCCCCACCCCGTATTGCTGCTGAGTGGGGTTACATTTTTTGGAGAAGAAACTACAAGGGTGTAGTTTCTGGTCTGGACCCCGCTGGGAGAGAACCGCCCCAGCGCCCACCTCTGAGGCGTCCACCTCCACAACGAATGGTTGATCGGCATCTGGAAGGAGGAGAATCGGAGCGGTGGTGAATCGGTGGCAGAGTTTGGAGAAGGCGTTGATGGCTGTGGAGTCGAATTGGAAGGGACGAGATGAGGGGCGAGTCAATGCGGTTAGGGGTGCTGCGACTGTGCTGTAGCCCCGGATAAAGCGACGATAGAAGTTTGCAAACCCGAGAAACCTGTTGAAGCTGCCTGAGAGTCTTGGGTAGGGGCCAATGACGTGCAGCTTCCAGTTTCTGCGGGTCCATGGCCACACCCTGGGACGAGATGACAAAACCCAGGAACGTGGTGGAGCGCTTGTGAAAAGCGTACTTCTCCAGCTTAAAGTACAGTCGGTGGGCAAGCAATCTCTTAAGAACCGCCCTGACGTGTCGGATGTGTTCTTCGGCGGTGCGGGAGTAGATGAGTATATCGTCTAGGTAGACGAATACCCACTTTCCCAACATGTCCCGGAGAACATCATTGATGAACTCCTGGAAAGCTGCGGGAGCGTTACAGAGTCCAAATGGGATGACCAAACTCTCATAGTGTCCAGTAGGGGTGATGAAGGCCGTCTTCCACTCATCGCCCTCTCTGATACGCACCAAGTTGTAGGTGCTCCGGAGGTCCAACTTTGAGAAAATGGTGGCACCAGAGAGGGCGTCCAGGGCTGAGTTGGTAAGCGGCAGCGGGTGTCGGTTTTTTAGGGTGATGTTGTTTAACCCCCGGTAGTCGACACATGGACGTAATTCGCCCGAACTCTTCTTTACGAAGAAAAACCCCATGGCAGTGGGCGAGGAAGAGGGTCGGATGGTACCCTGACGGAGAGCGGAGGACACATACTCCTCCATTGCCCGCATCTCGGTGGAAGAGAGAGAGTATAGACGGCCGCGAGGTGGAGTGGAGCCTGGCTGGATCTCAATCGCCAGGTCATAGGGGCGATGCGGAGGAAGGTGGTTAGCATGTCTTTTACAAAAAATCTCAGCCAGGTCACGATATGCTGAATGGATGGCGTTGGTGTCGACATCGGGGGCCTCGGACTCCCTAGAGCACGTCCCAGCCGGCGCCTGTAGGCAGAGTTTGAGGCAGGTCGGGCCCGATTGTAGGATCCGGTTTTGAGACCAGGAGATGAGAGGGTCATGCTGGAGTAACCAGGGGTATCCTAGGATGATGGGTGATGAGGAAATGGAGGTGAGGTGGAAGCGGATCTCCTCGTGGTGTTGGTCAATGGTGAGGGTGATGGGCCGAGTTTGGGTGGTGATAGGGCTGGAGGAAAGGAGCCGACCGTCGACGGACGTCACTCGAACTGGCTGGGATAACGCCTCAGTCTCCACCCCCAATCTCTTGGCATAGGAGGAGTCAATAAAGTTCCCGGCGGCCCCGGAGTCGATGAATGCGGAACTTTTGACTCGTCTGTGGCCAAATTGGAGGTGTACCTGAACCATGAGACGCGAGATGCTGGGTGTGGTGGCGGCGAGATGGAGGTGACGCGGTGAGCTGCCCCCCTGACTCACCGAGCCTGATCGTTTCCTGGGTGTGAAGGGCATATAGCTCTATGGTGTGCCGCTGACCCACAATAGGCGCAGAGTCCCTCCCTGAAATGTCGTTCTCGCTCTGCAGGGTTCAAGGAGGCGCGTCCTAGTTGCATGGGTTCCCCGGCTCCCGTGTCAACCACGGCGGGAGGTGGAGACCCGACAGACGCCCTAGTGGTGGTGGTGAAAGCTGGTGATCGGGGCGTGGAATGTGAAAAAAGGGGCATGATGGGCGACAGGGTTCGGGGGGGCTGGCTTCGGGCGAGCGATTAGGCGCTGGTCAATCCGGAGGGCGAGCTGGACCAAACCCTCCAGTGTAGCCAGAAGCTCTCGTCCACAGCGCATAGGCGAGCAAAGTTTTTTTCTTGAGTTTACTGCTTTGGGCTCAGTCATTCTGTCACGAGCAACCGAGGGACGAACACAGTAGCCTTAGCAGTTAGCCCGTGTTGCGTGGACGGTAAACCCAAACGCGGAAGCAGCGCGAGCAGGCAGGATAACCATGCGTTTACTCTTAGAACTCTCTTACAAAAAGAGCAAGGATCTACACAAATAAACCCGCGTTCTAGCAACACATTGTCAAGAAAGTAACCTGAATAGGTGAATACTCACGAAATAGTTGGTGAAGCGATAGCGAAGTCATGAATGAACTCAATGACTGAGCGATGTGAAGCGCCATCTTGTTTCCTTTTATGCTTTCTGAAAGCGCGACCGTCTTACTTCCGGGTCGTCGTGCCGGTCGCGGAGCGAGTGTGCATGACACAACCCTGACAAAAATGAAGAACGAAATTGAAAAATTAAACTAAACTGAAACAAAAATTAAAAACATTTATCAGTGAAAGAAAAGATCTTTTTTGGTTGATGTATTTTTGTTTAAATGTTTTACTTTTGTTCAATCGTTTTGGCACAAATCTTATTCCATACTTTAAACAGGAAGTTTTATGCTAATATTATAGTGTATAATATAGACACTACACTATATTATAGTGTCCATACAGCTTTTGTCTATACACCTGGACAAAATTGTTGGTACCCTTCGGTCAATGAAAGAAAAACTCACAATGGTCACATAAATAACTTGAATCTGACAAAAGTAATAATTTAAAAAAATTCTATGAATGTTAACCAATGAAAGTCAGACATTGCTTTTCAACCATGTTTCAACAGAATTATTTTAAAAAATAAACTCATGGAACAGCCCTGGACAAAAATGATGGTACCCCTAGAAAATACTGAAAATAATGTGACCAAAGGGACATGTTAATTCAAGGTGTGTCCACTAATTAGGATCACAGGTGTCTACAATCTTGTAATCAGTCAGAGGACCTATATATAGGGCTCCAGGTAGTCACTGTGTGGTTTGGTGACATGGTATGTACCACACTCAACATGGACCAGAGGAAGCGAAGGAAAGAGTTGTCTCAGGAGATTCGAAAGAAAATTATAGACAAGCATGTTAAAGGTAAAGGCTATAAGACCATTTCCAAGCAGCTAGATGTTCCTATGACTACAGTTGCACATATTATTCAGAAATTTAAGATCCATGGGACTGTAGCCAACCTCACTGGACATGGCCGCAGGAGGAAAATTGATGACAAATCAAAGAGACGGATAATCTGAATGGTAACAAAAGAGCCCAGAAAGACTTCTAAAGAGATCCAAGGTGAACTTCATGCTCAAGGAACATCAGTGTCAGATCGCACCATCCGTCGTTGTTTGAGCCAAAGTGGACTACATGGGAGACGACCAAGGAGGACACCATTGTTGAAAACCATTGTTGAAAACAAATCATAAAAAAGCCGGACTGGAATATGCCAAACTACATGTTGACAAGCCACAAAGCTTCTGGGAGAATGTCCTATGGACAGATGAGACAAAAATGGAACTTTTTGCCAAGGCAAATTTTGCTAATTACACTTGAAGCATATCAAGAAAAGAACACTGTCCCTACTGTGAAACATGGAGGAGGCTCTGTTATGTTCTAGGGGCTGCTTTGTTGCATCTGGCACAGGGTGTCTTGAATCTGTGCAGGGTACAATGAAATCTCAAGACTATCAAGGGATTCTAGAGAGAAATGTGCTGGCCAGTGTCAGAAAGCTGGGTCTCAGTCGCAGGTCATGGGTCTTGCAGCAGGGACAATGACCCAAAACACACAGCTAAAAACACCCAAGAATGGCTAAGAGGGAAACATTGGACTATTCTAAAGTGGCCTTCTATGAGCCCTGACCTCAATCCTATTGAGCATCTTTGGAAGGAGCTGAAACATGCTGTCTGGAAAAGGCACCCTTAAAACCGGAAACAACTGGAGCAGCTTGCTCATGAGGAGTGGGCCAAAATACCTGCAGAGAGTCTCATTGACAGTTACAGGAATCGTTTGATTGCAGTGATTGCCTCTAAAGGTTGTGCAACAAACTATTAAGTTAGGGGTACCATCATTTTTGTCCAGGCCTGTTCCATGAGTTCATTTTTTTTTATAATTCCGTTGAAGCATGGTTGAAAAGCAATGTCTGACTTTCATTGGTTAACATTCATAGAATTCTTATTTATTATTAATTCTGTCAAATTAAAGTTATTTCTGTGACCACTGTGAGTTTTTCTTTCGTTGACCGAAGGGTACCAACAATTTTGTCCACGTGTGTATGTGGATCTTACAACAACATACTGTACTGACAATATAGTTGACAATAAATGCTTATAAATGTGATATCCTTATATCACATAGGTGGGGGGAAATGTGATAACCTTATATAAGAACACTTGGGTCTCATGATGTACCAGTGTGAACAAAAGATATTGCCCTGGGTTTTTTTTTTATATTGCTTAATTTATTTTATATCTTCAAAAGATCATAATTGCATCTTAGTGGTTGAGTATGCAAATGTGTTTGGTTAATTATGTCTTAAAATCAGCATTGTTGTACCTTGAATAGAATTTACACCTCCAGCAGTTCCAAGCAGTTTTAGTTTGATCCTGAGTTTAGGTGGAGCTATGTGAAGTTCTGCATGTTTTTTTCTAGTGTTTGTGTGAGTCCCCTCTGGGCTCTCTGATTTACTCCAAAGCATGCAGGTAGCAAATTTCTTAATGATTGTGAATATTGTTTTGCTAATATGTTTATCATGATATATTTATATATAATATATAAATACAAAATTATTTCCTTATTTAAAAATATGCAAATAATTCCTGTCATTTATACATAGCATTGTGCCCTTTTCCCACCTCTTTACCCACACTCCTCTTTTTCTATGTTTTAATACGTGCTAACCTTACACAGGGGGTGAGTGAAAAAGAGAGAGCCTGCTCTCCTGTGAGTGACAGGCAAGTGGAGCTGCCCTCACAAAGCTCCCCTTAATTCAGATAGACAACCAATTTACATATAAGTGGATTCAGATGGCAAAGCCAAGGGCGCCCTGTCTCCAACTGTGCCTTCACTTCTGATCTCTCTCTCTCTCTCTCTCTCTCTCTCTCTCTCTCTCTCTCTCTCTCTCTCTCTCTCATATTTCTTGAACAGTACGACAGTGTTTAAGGTTGTGGTATTTGGATAGCTTTGCTGAGGATTGAGACACTAATTTGAGTGAGTGCTTCGATCCCAAAAGCAGTTATGGCCTTACAGCCCTTTTAGCTGAAAGTAAAGAAGTCTGGGAGAATTACAGCAGGAAAAGTCTGCCAATGGGTCACATGACTCTCAAGGGGAGACCAGTTGAGCTATGTTATCTGTGTGTCTGTGTGTGGGGGTCTGATTGTATTTAACCTGACATTTTTGTCCAATTATCTGAGCATGTACTGTATCATACAGGGTAAGCCAAAAGTCCGCCCCTGATTATGTACAATCATATACTAGATGAAAACATGAATGTTGAGTGAATACAATCTTGTATTCTATGAATACATCTTTTGGCTATATACTGTACAGTATATATATAAATAACTTATAGGAATTAATTTAGTATTAAAATATAGAATTTTTTAACACAGCTTTTGAGATATTGTCTGAGTGTGTGAGTGGAGGGTCGTGTTTGTAGCCTGGTTGTCAGAGCCCTGTCTGCACGACTAATTCAGGGAATGGAACCTGAATTTTTTTTGCAACATTTTTGCAAAGTTGACTAGGGAGGTCAGTTCTCTGGTTCTGAGCCAGATATCTGGGCTCTGTTGTTCCTAGAGCATTGCTTTTCAAAGTGTTTGAGAGAGCAGACTCAAATAAATTTTCTTGGTGAAAAGATTCTTGGTGTGTGGGCTCTGATTTAAATCAGAAAAACAGGAATTTTGGGAAAACCAGCAGTTCAATTGTCTAAAAAAGCACCTGTTTCAGAAATAATAATAATAATAATAATAATAATAATAATAATTATTATTATTATTATTATTATTATTATTATTATTATTATTATAAACAATTGATGTATAAAAATCCTGTTTCTGTGTGCATTGAGTTTACATATTCTCATTGTGCTTGGTGGGTTTCCTCCAGTACTCCAGTTTCTACCCACAGTCCAAAAATATGCAGAGTAGATTAATTTGCATTTCCAAATTGCCTGTAGTGTGTGACTGAGTGAGTGTGTGCTTATGCCCTTTGATGGATTGGCACACCATGCCTTGTGCCTTAAGATCCCTGGGATAGACGCCAAGCCTCCCACAAACCTGTACAGGATAAGCAGTGTAGAGAATGAGTGAATGAGTAATGATTGGAGAACACATGTATTGTGATTTTGGGCTACTCTTTCATGACAAACATTTTCAACTCATGGAGATCCTTGGGGTTTCTCTTGTGAACTGTCCTCTTTATTTGAGACCACATATTTTAAATTTGATTCACATCTGGAGACTGAAAGGGCTATTGTATAACCTTGATTTTTTGTTGCTGCAACCATTTATGTCTTGGACTCACACCACAATTTCAAGCCTTTGACAGGGGCAACCAGCTTTTTGCCTAAAATGTTTTGGTATTAAATGGAATGCCACTGACCTTAGCAAGACCCCATGGACAGCTGTCCAGGTCCAGGGATATCTTACTAATGTGGAGCCTTTCTATGCAGTCCCGTTTTCGTGCCAAATATGATGGAGTTCTGTATGGCTAAAAACCAAAATTTGTGTCTCATCTAGCTATTCTAGATGTAATGTTTCTTGGCAAAGTTCAGATGCTGGGATTTGTGTCTTGTTCTCAGTAAGGGCTTCTTTTATGGAACTCATCCAAAAAGGTTTTGTTCATAGAGGTGGTGACTCACTGTTGATTTTGAAATTACATTTGCTGTTCTGAAACTGATCTTTGCGCTCCGCTTTGCCTTTTGCTTTTACCTTACTGTATGGGCAATATGCTGATACATTCCCTTCCTGGAAAATCTTCATATGTGAAGCATCTTTATTATTGCCATGGTAACTATACCCCAATCTACCCAACATTTTTTCTCAATTAAGTTTAGTTTCCCCCATGTTAATTCCCCATGTAGATTTTTTGGTTCTCGACATCTTGGAAAATGCCTTTGCCATCAGGGAATAAAAAAAATCCATTTATGGAAAACCGTGTTATTCAGTATATTCAGGTAGCCGGTTGGCTATTTCTTTGTCCATTTAAGATTGCTGAACCTAGATGTGACAAACTGAGGCAACGCCAGATATAAAACTCCCCCACACGCTTGTGCAGTAGGCAAAGGGCATGATGGATGCATCATTTCATCCACTTCTGTTCTTACTCAGATTGATTGGAAGCTGCTGGATTTTGCATGGTAGTGGTTAGCACATTGGCCTCACACTTCCAGCATCAAGGGTTCGATTCCTAATTCCCACATTCCCAGATATGTATGTGTGTGTGTGTGTGTGTGTGTGTGTGTGTGTGTGTGTGTGTGTGGAGTTATTGTGGTGTTGTCTATGACATCATGTTTTGTTTAATGTGTTTAAAATTAGGGGGATGATGCTTAGTGATGGTATAGTATTGTGTAGCTTCTTTAATGCATGACACGGGAACTATGTTCACATACAGATTGAACATTATTATAATGATCCTTGCCTAGGTGCAGAGTGTTTACACTGATTGCCTGTCCATGGGTGTCGCATAGGAACTAGTGTAGGGCCTGTTATAAAAACCTGTGTAAATGGCTGTTGTGCGCTCTGAACAGGCAGAGAAAAATAAGTAAGAAGCCTGTGGAGATGTGGAGACCTGCCCTGTTAGTGGTGCAAATCTGAGAAAAATGTCTCTCACACTCTGCACTTGAGTCTGGCACTTTATTCACAGAAACCATAATATCTTTTAATCCAGATGGAATCAGTATGCCCTCATTTCCATGGATTCACCAAAGGCTCAAAACTGCAGACAAAAAGACTCAATTCCTTCTTCACCATACTATGCATTCACATCCTGTGGCCAGTGTTGAAAACTTAAAAACTTTCCGTTAATCAACAAGTTTGTTGCAACCCCTCAGTTTAACTCTCATCAATCTTTCTCACATGCCTTTCAAAAAACAGCTTATTTTCCATTGCTTTTCATCTGATCTTAATTAATTAAGATAAACACATTGAGACATACCATAATTAATTGCCGTCAAGTTAATTTGGCTTTAATGAGCCAGCAAACTCACACAAAACACTTGTGCCTCACAAGAAATCATTCTATGCACCCTGATTATTGTGCAGTTACGATTTTGGAGCTTAGAGAATTCCTGAAGTGCATTGCACATAAGGCCAAGGTTTTGCAAAAAGGCGTGTCAAAATAGACCCATAGCCAGGCTCTTGTAGGTCACATGAGTAAAACTGCCATGCATAGTTTGTTCTGCTGCCTGACTGAACTGCTTGAAGGGTAGGATAACTTTTCCATGTAGACCTTGCAGATCTAAAACTGGAAGCTACCCAGCTATTGTCCAAGACCTGGTCAAAAACTGGTCCAAACTGTCAGCACATTCTTTGACTACAGCCCTGCTCTTGTTGAAGGAGCTTTACAGTGATTAAAGTGTATCCATTAATATTTTGAAGTGGGTAGATGCTCCTGCCTCTTTCATAAAATCACTGACTGCCAATTTGATGTCAGTTGATGCCTGGAGCAGCGCCACACAATCAAGTTTGGAAAGTGAGACTGAAGCTGCTTCACGGCTAAGTACGAATGACACACTATAACAAGAAAAAGCATGAATGAAAGTTACATTAACTAAAGCAGTGGTTTCCAAATCTGGCCCAGCAGGACCCCCCTGCCCTGCACATTTTAGTGTTTTACCTGCTGCCAGTACACCTGATTCAACTAATCAGGTAGTTAACAGCCTTCTCTGGATAGACGCAGGTGTGGTAGTGCAAGAAAAACACAGATATGTACAGAACCACTGACCTGAAGCACTTAAGTGACACTTAAGTGACAACCCCTTTCTGTGCTTTAGTAACTTAGCTCAATAACATGACTGAAACAGTCCAGCACTGGCTAATTAGTCCAGTATAATTTTAGAACAGACCAGTGGTGGGCAAATTACAATAGTTAAAATATTACTGAAGTAAAAGTAGAAGTCCTCCATTTTCATGTGTACTTGAGTAAAAGTAGAAAAGTTCTCATCTTCAAATTTATGTAAGTATCAATATTAGTACTTCCGTAGCCTGTGTCATATTAAAAATCTCTCTCTCTCTCTCTCTCTCTCTCTCTCTCTCTCTCCCCCCCCCCTCCTCCTCCTCTCTCTCTATGAATGTGCTATTTCATTGCTGTCTACAATCAGTTTAGTTTTCACACACCTGCTGCATGATTGATTGTTTAACAAAGGGAAGGCATGCAAATATGTCTAATATTCAGCAAGTGCTGATGTTCCTGCTTTAAATTCTACACACCACTGCAGTTATATAATGCAATGTCATGCAAGAATTTGGTAAAATAGAAAATTATTATGTTTGTAGGATGTAGTTGAGTAAAAGTATAAAAGTATTTTTAATAAATCATTAATAAAACAATCCAAATACAGTATGTGAAATATATAGTGTACTTGTATTATGTACCAGACAATATGTACTGTACTAAACAAGGTGCTGGATTTGTCAATTGCCAGTCTCAATTTGCGAGGTGCTGGATCTAAGGTGACAGAGAATCAGTGTAAACAAGCCCTAATCATTTTAGACAAATGCTACTGTATGTAGCGCACACAACTAGTAATCATGTTTGGTTTTAATTTATCCCCAGTGAAGCACTTTTGTATTTAGTCAGATGTAGCTGTTGCCCCTTTACTTTAATTATTTTATACATTGAGTACACTGCTTGGCAAAAAACAAAAAAAATTGCCACTTTTGAAGCATCAAATTACAGGTTTGCATCAAACAAAGACAACATCTAAGGATACTTGTAGTGACTGGAATTGGGTTGAGACCCCTTAAACACATTAAAACCTGGAAGTATAGTGGTGAACTTTCAGCTTCATGGGAGAAATGAGGTCAGAACAAAATTATAAATGAAGATTATTTAATGCATAGTAAACAAATCTACAGTGTAAATCAAACTATGTTTAATAGTGAAAGTTTCTTAAGCTGCAGTGCACAATGCAAGGAAAACTCATAAGATTGGGAATAAAGTGTGTGGCCATAACAAAAATCAGTTGTTAAGGGTAAGGGTAATTTTAATTTTAAGGACACTGTGCTAGCCTCTAGAGGTAGTGTTTTTTCTGGGGTTGCTTCAGTTGGCTATGCCTAGGCTCAACCAAATTATGTGGCAATAAAATGAAGTCAGCTGAGTACCTGAATGTATTGAATGGTCAGGATAGCCCATTAACGCATTTTTCTTCCCTGATGGCACGGCATATTCCAGGACTCAAATTGTGGAAGAGTGCTTCTGACATGAGGAATTATTTTTACTCATGAAGTGGCCACCACATTGCATGCCATAATCAAAGCTAAACTGAAAAATGAAATCTTAGAATGTGCAACTTTTTTTTTGGCCAAGCAGTGTATATTTTCCTTATTCTCTTTCCCTCATTTTTAAGTGACGGATTCCTTTTGGTTGGCTGCACCAAATGTGCTGAGAAATTGTTCTACTGATTTGCCTGTTAAACTTGGCCATTGATTTCGGGATGATAACTAAGGTTAAGCTCACAAAAAACTCTAACTGTGGCATATCTGTGAAAAACAAAAATCCACTGTCAGACACAACCATGGAAAGAGGAAAGAGATTCCTGGCTGGAAGGGATCTGTAGACTGGCACAACTGAGGTGGATGTAACATAGTCTGAAATCTGAGAGATTATTCTGTTCACCAGTGTTTGGTGCTGAGCAACTGCTTTGTGAACAAGCTGTCTGTTCAGATGTCGTAGATGAAATGAGCTGGAGAGCTTATGGGAAATTGATACTGGGTAGAGCTTCACCATTTAGCACTTTCCTATTGTATCCTTTAGGCATCATCCCCAATGATAAAATTTAGCTTTAAATCCTTTAAAACCTTAAAATTCTTGAATATGGTAAGAAAAAAGGAGAAGAAGCCATGAAGATGTATCTCTAAATGAACCTCATAAAAATTACAAAGCCTGATAATCTCTAGATGTCTGACCATGATGAACCACTAGATGAACTGACCATATATTAATGGAAATTACTTTGGCTTCATTCCCTTCAAACAGTCCCTCCTAGTTAAAGATTGTTGCTATGGTACATAGATGTTCAACAAAGGTGACTTAATTATTATGTTATTGTTGTGTACAGTGAACTTTCCAGGCATGTCCTTGAAGTCATTTGTAAATGCTCGGACCACCAAGGAATGCACTGAAAATGCATCCACATGGCATTATGCAAAAATTATCATAGCCAGAAATACTTCAGTATTGCAACTTAAGAGGTGAAACTGATATATGAGATAGACTCATTACATGCAAAGCAAGATAGTTCAAGCCGTGATTTGTCATAATTGAGATGATTATGGCATACAGCTCACGAAAATCACAAATCTACAATCTCGGCTGTGTTGACCCTGGACTTAATGAAGCACAGTGGACCAACACCAGCAGATGACATGGCTCCCCAAATCAACACAGACTGTGGAAACCTCACACTGGACTTCAAGCATCTTGCAGTGTGTGCCTCTCCATTCTTCCTCCAGACTCTGGGTCCTAGGTTTTCAAATGAGATGCAAAAGTTGCTCCCATTAGAAAAGAGGACTTTGGACCACTGAGCAACAGACCAGTGCTTTTTTTCTTTAGCCCAGGTAAGACGCTTCTGACGTTGTTTGTTGTTCAGAAGCGGCTAGACGAGAGGAACACGACAATTAAAGCCCATGCCCAGGATCTGTCTGTGTGTGGTGGCTCTTGATGCACTGACTCCAGCCTCAGTCCACTGCTTGTGAAAGTCCCCAACACTTTTGAATGGCCTTTTCCTGACAATCCTCTCCAGGCTGCAGTCATCCCTGCTGCTTGTGCACCGTTTTCTTCCACGCTTTTCCCTTCCACATAACTCTATTAATGTCCTCTGATACAGCACTTTGGGAACTGTATCAGTTCTGTGACTGGCGGAGTCACAGAAGGTTGACATAGCACAAGTTTGACATAGCGATACTTTCTTTACTCACTTACTTCTGGGGCAAACACTGGTGTGTCTGAACTTTTAACCTTAGTATATTGGTTTAGTTGATGTTCAAACACAAGTGAGGGACGGTTTTTGTCATGCTATTGTTACTAGGATAAGAATTTAAACTGATTGAGATTACAGCATAAATGCAGACAACTAGATTCATTTCTGTGGATAAAAAGAATAAAAGAAAAAATACCTCTTTTTTGCATTTAGATATCCACCTTTTCCCTTTGCTCACTTCATTATTCTTTTTTTTTTTCTTTCTTTGGCTTGAGTTGGAAAAGTTTCCTTCTGACATATAACAACGCCATTTGTCAAACATGAAAGATGTTAATTTGCAGAAGATCTGGAAGGAAACCCAAAACCATAATGGCTCCACTGAAACTATGTAATAGATTGATAAATTCCTTACTGAAGAGACCACGTACGGTTTCCATTTCTCTCCATCTCCTATCATACACTGAGCACTTTTCTTGGAAAAAGGTATTTGGCTGTATTTCATGAGCAAGAAATTAGAACAGACAGTGGTGGTGGGAGCTGATCTGATCTCCTGCCTTCGTCTACATCTTTCTCTCTCTCTCTCTCTCTCTCTCTCTCTCTCTCTCTCTCTCTCTCTCTCTGTCTCTCTCTATTTCAGTCATACACACACACAGACACACGCATGCGCACAAGAACGCAAATGCACACATCTGCATGTCTTTGGACTGTGGGAGGAAACCGGCATTCTCTATGCATACAGGAGCAGGAGTCGAACTTGGCTGGGAATCAAAACCAGACCCTGGAGGTGCAAGGGGACAGTGCTAACCACTAAGCCACCATACCACCCAGTATACTTATTTTAATAAAGTAAAATAAAATAAGAAAAGCCAAGTGTGTGTGGTTGTGTGTATTCTTATGATTTATGCAGCTGCATATGGTTCACTGATGTCACACATCACATTTTGCACATTTGTTTCTGATACAATAAAGGGCAGTTTGTTTTTTGCTGGGTCAGTGGTCATTGGCATGGGATCAAAGGGTCCCCAAAATAATTGTGCATGTGTGTATGTCTTCATGTTCAGAACCTGAGAATTGTGGTTTATATAAATAAAAGCCTATACATTGGTCAGAACTTGGTCAGAGGAACCAAAACTAGTCTCAGAAAATGTTCTGTCTGTATGTACTGTATATCTGTATCTGTATACTGTATATCCAGCCAAATTTTGTCACAGCATCACCTGAAACTGGCTGGACTGAATTTAATGAAACTTTGCCAGTTCTTTGGCATTCTCCATGGTTAAACCTGTTCACTAAATGAAATCAAACGTTATGAGCAGTTTAGAAGCCAGAGCCAGATTAGACGTTTTGACAGCGTACTTTGCATGTGTCAAACCATGGGCGCATCTTAAATTGACTGCTGGACGAGATCTATTGAAACTTTTGCAGTACTTACATATCTGCCTGGAGTTTAACCTGCACGATAAGTGTAATCCAAATGGTAAAAGTGATGTTATGAACAGCTATGTGCCAGATTTAATAATCAACTTAAAAAAAAAAAATCTAATAGGTTACTTGCTCATTGTATCATGCACCAATGTATATCAATAAGGAGATATAACATTTATATTTTTACTGGGATGAATTAATATTTTCACGGATAAACTCACAGTGCTGATGTGTATAAGTGAATAATAATGAGCTGGAGTCATTTTAAGAAAAAAGCTAATCTTTATTCTATCTTCTTTTTCGATTTCTCTTCCGTGATTCACTTTCTGATTACCATGTATTTCGCTGATAATGAAAGAAGTTTCACTTAGCGTTAACAAGGTGTAAGATACTCAACCTTACGAAATTACATTTCTTTTGTATTAATTAGTTAGACAGAGTGTTCAGAATGATGGACAGACATGGGCTTTAACCTGAAATCATAATATCACTGATTATGTATAAGCTGATGATCTTATTTTTTATATACTGTATATATATATATATATATATATATATATGTGTGTGTGTGTGTGTGTGCATGCGTGTGTACTTATGTGTGAATGACAGACAGTTAGCAGAGTCCCATTTGAAAGGCAACCGTGCAACAGCAGGTTTTTCCAGCTAGATTTTCCCTTCTTAGTGTATTACCCACTCACCCTTACAGACAGGTTCCTGAGTAGAATCTGATGTCTCTATTCGTAGCATATGTGCTTATGGTAGGCTCCCATATGTTCTTCTTCACAGGATTTCCTTTCAGTCCATCACTTCATTCTTTCTTCCTTCAAGTGTAAATCCTTTTGTTCAACATCTGTATCTTTTTTGCTCTGCATATTTGCCCTAGGAGTGAATATACTTTTTTCCTCCCCTCCACTCATTTAAGTCACATACTTTTTCATGTTATATAGCTTTGGTGCTCGGTCCAGAACCTTTGTACACTATAGACCTATCAAAACAACGTATTTTTTTAAAGGTTTGAACAAATAGAGAGTCAAGCATTACAACAATGAAAATTTACCTCATCTGAACTAATGACAATTTGCTTTGGGTCACAAGAAGATCTTATTATTTATACATTTGATACTTTTACTTGGAACATGGTAAATATGATTTATCTTTCGATTAACCACAAGAAGGTTTGTAAATAATGTAAAATGTACTAAATTTAGCTAATTTAAGGAATAATGCAATGTTAACTGCTATCACATAACTTACAGTAATATGCTTTGGCTTCTAAGACTTACTAAGCCTGGGAGGAAAGCTCTCAACTCCATGGCATAACAAATCTCATGATTCTATTGAAGTCTTGGTTTATTACTCAGTTATTCATCTGAGAACATGTCATTTAGTACCTGGTAAGGCTTACTAAGAGTGTAATTAATAAGAAAGACATGCAGTTATAAGAGGCTGGATGGATTAATGGGTCCTGGCAGTTTAAGGGGTTAAATCTAAACCCAAGACTTCCAATTTCTTTTGATCTATTCTTTTTTTTTTAAACTAATTTTTGCACAATTTATTTGTTCAGTTAAAGAAGGAAAGAAAGAAATGAAAACAATATTAAGCAGCATGACTGGATCTGTTAAAAGTAGATAGATAGATAGATAGATAGATAGATAGATAGATAGATAGATGGATTGATGGATTGATTGATTGATTGATTGATTGATTGATTGATTGATTGATTGATTGATTTTTTGGTTGTTGTGTCAGCCATGTCTTCTTGCTTATTTCTTTGGTTTTGGCCTTTCCTGTTGTGCAAATCTTACAAACCCAGCTAACTTCTGTCCATTAATGCTCTAATGAAAAGAAAAACTGATTTACTCAGAGCAGAATGTTAAAAAAAAAAAAAAAAAAAGACAAGTTGCAAAAAGACACGTGCATTGATTGCATTAGCCCTTGTAAAAAATGTCCTTTGCTGGTTCACCGACTCTGTGATATGCTAGAGGACAATGAGTTACCGGAGCTGAGGGTGTGTCGTCCTGTCTGCATGTACATATGGATGTCCTGTGTGGACTGTCAAGAATGTGTTTTGTATGTATACACAGGGTAATTGTTCCTTACTTTATAGGTAAAATAGCTGAAAAGAAAAGGAAGGGCAGGGATGTGTGTGTGTGTGTGTGTGTGTGTGTGTGTGTGTGTGTGTGTGTGTGTGTGTGTGTGTGTGTGTGTGTGTGTGTGTGTGTGTGTGTGTGTGTGTGTGTGTGTGTGTGTGTGTGTGTGCGTGCGTGCGTGCGTGCGTGCGTGCGTGCGTGCGTGCGTGCGTGCGTGCGTGCGTGCGTGTGAGGTTCGAACCTGGTGACTGATTTGGGATTGGTGAAGAAAACGTGAAATAGAAGATCCTCCCAAGGATAGTCTGTGTTTGTGTGTGTGTGTTTGTAGGCTACGTTCCCTAATTGTTTGTTCTCACGTAAATGCATTCCTGTCCTCATCATGGTCACAGTTGTGGTGCTATGAATGCAGGCAACTCCAATTTAGAGATATACAAGATAAAGGAGTATCCTACAGTAACACACACACCCAAACCAACCTTGCATGTGCATTTCTACTAAGTATTTTTACACACACCAACCATAGATCTTTAAAGACAAAGAGATAAGAGATACACTTGAACTGCAAGAGACACACAAAAAGATGCAGACACATGCACACATTCATTTTCAATATCAACATCCCAGCCGGGTGTTTGTTTAGCTTCGCTTCATGGAACATGTATAGTTACTTTCTCTCTTTCCCTCATTCCATTTCAAATTTTTATCAGATAAAAGGTTCTTCTCTAATCTTGCTCCATTTTCTTACTCCCATAATCCACTCTTTTGCCTTATAAACAACACTGTAACACAGTAGACTGCAATGGGGGCAGAGAACATACTCAGCTCCATTAGGCTGCCCATAAAGAACATATGTGGGTAACTCAATAGCCAAACTAGCTGTCTATCAACATTTTACCACAACACATTCACACAGGCATGGATTTGAGCAAGATCATATAAACAGACTGAAATATTCCAATAATTCCAAAGACAGTTGGTCATAAATACCCATACCCACAATATACACAAAACACCTAACAAAAACACGCACTCGCTTTATCAGTCTCATCTTGCTGTGATTCGCATTTCTCTTAGTACTATTAAGTTTCTGCAGGGGGTACGTGCGCCACAGTAATGACCTACCAGAAGAATGACATAAAAACGAAGGAATGTCAGAATTAGCCCCCAGAAAAAAAAAGAAAAGAAAGGCACATGGAATTCATTATGTTTATTGGTACACAACTGTTACATACAGGCCTTTCTCCTTGTTCGCATTCATCCTTTGTCGGAAAAAAAGTGTGTTCTTTTTTGCATGGCAAAAAAAAAATATGGCCCATTCTCTGAACAAGCAACTATAGGACCAGAACAGTTTTTTTGTTTTTAACCACCTCTGAAGAGGTGGTTAAAAACAAACAAAAAAAAAACTGTTCTGGTCCTATAGTCCTGAAAGTTTTAATACACTTTTTATGGTGAATGCTGGCCATTTAGGGAGTCACTGTCTGAGAGTCCTAGTTTAGAATGATTGTGTCTGAGTGGATATGATGCAAAAGTTATATGCAGCAGAGATGTAAATTTTTAACATTAAATGCTTCAGTTAGCCGTTTCGGAATGACATTTATATACATATACATATATTATATTTGTCATGGATAGACAAATCAGAAAAGTTTTTGTTAAACTAACTGACAATTAAAGTGTGATGTTTCCAGAGAATGACAAGGTTAGACTGGTAGCTCATTTAATGTAATAACATACAGTGATTTAGTTAGCCAGTTAAGTGCATTAATAGAGATGAATGAAAATGACTGGGAACAAAATATAACGTTTCCCATTTTATGTTTTAAATCTACAAATTGTTTTTGAGCTCTTTTTAAAAACTCAGCAAGATATTGCTTGTTTTTGGCCTCCACATTACATGTTAATGGCTTGATGTCTTGCTTTTATGTTCTATTTGAAAGAAATTATTTGAAGCAGAGCAACTGGTAAACTGCCAGAAGGGTCATTTATGCATATGAAGAGTGTAGGCTAGTTCATTAGGTCTGATCCCACAGAAGAGTTACTGGAGCACAAATTGCTGAAAAACGTAATGTTTCAGAATACACAGTGCATCAAAGCTTTCTGCATACAAAGCTTGTATATGCAGGTATACGGCATACACCTACATATTTTTCAGTTGGCACTGCATTTACCCAGTTCTATATCCACCCTGATACTGTATGCTCAATATTGTGCATGAATGCGCTAAAAGAGTGCAGTTCATTGAACCCTCTCATATTCAGGTGAATAGTCAGCCGAACAGATCTGTTTTTAACTAAAGAACATGAACATGAGCGCCATTAACACGCACAGAGATGTACTGTAAGCAAGCATCAAAGTCTTTGTTCATTTGATTTCTAATATCGCAAACACAGACATCCTGCATACTGATAGGAGTTCCCTAATGCCAGCAGATCATATACAGTATCCCGGAGATTTTTTAAGAGCGATCAAGGCAACAAGTGAAAGAGTATGCCCATACTGATTTGTCTTTTATCATGCTAAATGAACATATCACTTTTACTTAATGGGAGGGGGTTTTACTATACATTTGACTGCTCTCTTTTAGTTCATTTGAGCCTCATGCAGTGCCGTTGTAGCCTCTTAAAACTAGAAAATGCACTTTACCTCAGAAAACAGTAAAGGTTGTCTATAATACCACTATAATACCATACTGAAATTAATGCCAGTTTTCTTTGCACTGTTTGCAACAGCAATTTTTTATTGCCCATATGGGTTTTATGTTGTAAAAGACATGGTAACATGAGTCTAACAGCGTCTTTCATTCATTAGCATTTGATAGCAAACATTATTTAAACTAGGTGGCTGCTGCTGTGTGTAATCTTGCTATTTACTTGGCTAAAGTTTTAATGAAATATATATTTTTTTAAAACTACCACATGAGTTGAATAACACAAACAATACAACACAATACAATACAATACAAGCACATGTTTTTCATGTTACAAGTGACTTTTCTGCATATGCCAATGTGGTTTAATATGTGGTAGAATAAGAATAGAATAACTGAACAAAGTATTATACAAGACAATATTAAACTATGAAATCTGCAAAATGTGAATCTCTAAGGCACAATTTCCAAGAGAAGACAAGTAATTTGGTTCAAATTAATTTAGGCCTCTGTTGACTTCTTTAAAAAAAAAAATCCTATTGTTAAATTTTCAAATAAAATGCCCCTTTAAGATTTTCATTTGAAGAATTTTATTTGTCACGTACTGTACATGGTTGTACAAGTACAACAGTAGAGAAATACAATTGCAACAAACTCCAGACTGTGTAGATCTTTAAGGAAAAAATGTAGAGAATGCGTTATCCTGTCTCAAGGTAGTTGGTTTGTTTAGTTGTGATGTTCTGATCATTTTGTATCACAAATCTTACTGATGGTCCTTTCCCTGGTTATCCTGCAACACTGTCGACAGCCGCAGTAATCATACTTCCACTTTCTCCAAGTGTCTCTCTTTAACCTAGTATTTAGTGTTTCTAAATCCTTATGATGATTGGCTATGATTGTCATGTTTTTTACTGTTGATAAAGACTCAAAACGTATCTATTTTTCCAGTACTTACAGGACCCCAGTGCCCCTAAAAAAAAACCCCAAAAACTCTTCCCAGTTGTGTTAGACTAATGGCACTTAGTTATTGACCTAGTTCACCCAGTGTAAGTATCTATCCAGTGATGTAAACTTTAAAGCACTTTTTGTAAGTCGCTCTGGATAAGAGCGTCTGCCAAATGCCTAAATTTAAATGTACGTTGATGGTAAACCATTGATGGATTCCAATCGTATGTCTTTTAAAAATGTTGTTCAAATCAGATATACTGTAGGTAAGTAAATGAGTAAAAAAATTGTGGTTGGTAATATTTCGTGTCTGGCAAATTGTCTTTACAGTGAATGTAGACTGTACCTGGCAACATTTCTGGGAAAAAATAGTTGGCGTTAATTCTATCTTGGAAAAAAACATACATACAGTATGCTGGGAATGTTCTACTGGATTGGCGGTATACTCAAGTCTTCACTAGAATGGACCTTTCCCTAGTTGACCAGTTCAATTTCTTATCATAAGGGAAATCTATGCCTTTGTAAACAGATGGGATTTTGATTTTGTGTGTTTTAATGAAAACCTAAAAAACAGCCATCTAGTGAGTGAGGAATGAGAGAGCAGAAACTCATAAAATTAACAGACTGTGGTATGTGTGTGTGTGTGCGCGCACGCATATGTGTGTGTGTGTGTGTGGGGGGGGGGGGGGTGCAGCTATGAGAACTAGATATAGAACCTTATGGCCTGGGGTAAAATTCAGTCAGAGGGTTGCGAAATGGGTTGCCTTGAAGTTTTTGTGTGTGTGCGTCAGGGGAGCGAATATATGAGTGTCCATAAATGAGTGTGTATAGACTTCCTCCCTTAACTAAATGATGTTCTCCCTTTGCCGCTGTAATTACAAGGCAGACTGAGTCAAGAGTGTGTTTACCAAGGCGGCAGCTCAAGATCTCAAGATCAAGGCCATACACACACACACACACACACAAACACACACAGAGTGCACCTGTGGCAGTTATGTCATTTTTGATCACAAAGCAAAGATTTCTTTATCACAGGAAGGCTGACCAAATGAACACAGACACAGAAATATTCAGGCACAAACGCACAGAGAGAAAGAGAGAGAGACACACACATACAGTATTCTTTCATCGGATCAGGGTTTTCCCATCCCATGTACATGTTTGCAATTGTTTGTTCAACCTGTCATTACCATATGCCTGCATTTCTCACTAAATCAAAAGGCATGACTAGACAGATTACCTTTACCACAGTAAACTTGTCTGTACCCATTCTTGGGGTTAAGGTATCATTTACAAAGCATTCTAATTTGTTACATCACACTAGGATAGACAGTGTTTAGGTACATGATGTCTATGTAGGTAATTGGTAGGCTTTAAAACAATGTCTAGAGTCTAGTGTCTTTAGGCTAGAATATTTAAGGTTAAATCATTCCATGCAGACATTCCTAGAGATTTTACCAATCATTTATTTTTATTCCATAACATAAATCTTGAATGTCCTAAAACTGTACATCAGCAATCATATTATTAGCATACGCTGTATACCTTATTAGGAACATCTGTGTACCTGCACATTCATGCAGTTATCTAATCAACCAACCATGACTCACCAAACACAACAGTTCTAGACTAATTAGAAAAAGACCAGAGGAGATTTTTATCGCATGTTCACCTGTCCAGTTTTATTAAGCCTATATCTATGATATGCTTAGATTCCCATTCTTTGTTGAGAGGAGAAGAATCCATTGTGGTCTGCTGTTGTAGTTTATCCACCTTGAGTTTTGATGTTTTGAACATGCTGACCTCGAGATGATTTTCTACTCACCACAAAAGTGATTACTTGAGTTATTATATGCTTTCTGGCAGTTGTAACCAATCTGACCATTTTCCTTGGACCACTTTAGGGATATGTGAATATCTCTTGGATTGTTAAAAAAAAAAAAAATCTCATTAAAATCAGTGTGGAATTTGAGAGCTGATAATTATTAGCATATGTCTAGTTATGTATATGTGACTGTCATGTTTGTGTGTATGTGTTGTACTAAAAAAACATTGGCAGTGAAGCCAGAAGAAGCAGATCAAATGTAAAAATATCTAAATTAATTATCAGACACCCTTACCCAGACGACCCAGATGACCCAGCCCTGGGTAATCAGTTTTTGACTTGTGTCCTAGTGGCATTGGTCCATGATCCCCCCTCCAGATCCAGATGAAGCCTTCATGATGCATCTTGTGTATCTGGTACTCCTAGGAGTTTCAGCATCCTGGTCAGTGACTGGCCTGCCAAGCCTTGATACTAAACCTCCACTGGATCACATTATGTTATCCAGCCTTGTTACTGTGTGACCAGCTTGGGGTGTTTTGGCCTTTTTTCACATATTGGCCTTTTTAAATACGATATTCCTAGGGGACTCTAATGATAACATCATGTCTCGATGTAGCGAGGTGGTCACGGTTTTATCTTTAAACTTGAGCTGCCCTTGTAGTTTGACTTGAAGCTGTCAGTCCCGTGCAGTGACAAGGAGTCCGCCTGCACTGCTGGCTTGTTGAGGTCCTCTTTCCCCAGCTCTGACGAAGGTGATAGAACATATTGGGGTGTGCTGTTATTTGCTGTTTTGAATTGCTGTGCTGATGGTATCCACCAGCAACCTCAGGACTTAATGTCCTTCCCCTAATGTGTTCAGGCAGCAACTTAAGATGCTACTTAAGAAGGTGCCCTTCCTTTCACATAGTTGGCACTCTGCCCACTCCGCCATGTTCCAAAAGTGCAGATTGGCTGGGTTAGGGAGAACATCATAGACTGACTGGATGAGGAACTTAACTCGTTCAGCTCTTCAGAGGTCTGCTCAGGTGATCGTTCTTCCATCTGATCCGTGCAATCTGTTTATTCATGCTGATCATTCTGCTTCAGTGATCTTACTCCACCTCACGTTATCTATCAAAAACCTTGCCCAAGCTCTTCACTGACTTCTCTGACCCTGTTGGGATTTGGATGCGTCACAGAGAAAAGCAGAACTGGTTGGTCACTTTTCTATAGTTGAGAAACAGAAACCTTAGAAACTTAGCTGGCTTGAAACCAATCCTTGCCCATGAGATGTTATTTCAGTTCCTGCAGGAGCCATCTCAACCAGGGAACAGACAATCCTTTTATACAGCGATGCCGAATTCCAGACATAGATAAAGGGCCTCTGCACTTCACCTCTGCTGACTTGACAATCATGTTCATGTCTAGTGAGAATAGGGTCACTGAGATTGTGCAGCCTGTGATTATCCCCTTCTCTAGCCAGTGCCAGGCAGATATTTGTGCCCTAGTGGAATCTCTCATGTTGAAGTTCATGTAATAGTCCAGAATGAGGTTTTGGATCAGCTTTTGAACATGATACCTTGTCAACACTGCCTTGATAAGCTTGTGTGAAATGCATCCATAGGCCTTGGATAGGTCAAGCCAGTACTGCAAGGTTTCCTTTTGCTCTCCCTTGCCTCTCAGATCAAGTGACTTAACACCCCTGGTTACTTTAGACATCCTGGAGCTCCTGGAACTACTGTACACCCCCTTCTGTAGTGAGGAGTTGATTCTGTTAACTCTGGTAGACTCTGTCCAGACTTTTTACTGTGTGTGTGTGTGTGTGTGTGTGTGTGTGTGTGTGTGTGTGTGTGTGTGTGTGTGTGTGTGTGGGTGTGTGTGTGTGTGTGTGTGTGTGTGTGTGTGTTTGTGAGACTAGGCATGATATATAAAATATGGAAAGCATAACCTGGGTTCTCTAAAGGCAAATATATGCAATGTAAACATTTCCCTCACCTCAGCCAAATGCCATATATGTAACTGGCTGGTTATAATGTTAGCTAAAGCACCTGGTCACCCATTTCTTTAATCTATAGTGTGCCCAGAATGAGAGTTTGACGTTTTGGGGTATATGTCTGGATGGTAAATGGAGAAGGACTTGAGGTTGTGGGAAGTGCACTTGAGAGAATTTGTTTTATGTTACCATCACTTGTGCACTATTGAAGGGGATCAGAGAGCGGGCTTTAGACGTGTCTCTGAATCTGCCTGACTCAATTTTACCATAGCAGACACAGGCCAGGGAATGTGTGCATGTGTGTATGTGTGCGTGAGGTAACGGGCATTACTCAGCACAATGTTTACAGCAGGGACTCCCAGCTCTCTCACCCATGAAGGCCTGGGTTACTTTAACTTGTCTGTCAGTGTGGAATGCAAAGCTACCTTTGGGCAAATGCTGTCTCTGCATTGGAATATCATATGGAGAAGTTGCACTAATTTTTCCTTTTCATCTCAAGCAGGTACAGTGTTACAGTATATATCTAATCGAACATTTAGCCTTTCATGACATGACAGAGCACTTTAAATTATTCAGCTACAGCCTTTCTTTTTTTTTCTCCATATTAAAATGTATGTCAATGATTGGTATTTGAGGTCTGGGAAAATATAGTAGGAGCCACATGTAATTCTTGTTTTATCCTAAACTAGCTTTACATTTTATCACATTGAGGTTGAACTGCTTCTCACAGGAGCCTGAGCTGAGCATTTGATTGTTTTGATCTTGTCCAGAGACCAGCTGAAGGTTGTCTGGAGGTTGTCCAGTGCTTTCACTCCAGTAGCCTCATCTCCTGCCAGCTACTTGCACTGCGGTCATGTGGGATTAAAACACAAGTGAAATCAACCCCAAGTTCACCTGACATTATCGCCCTTGTGTGGTTAGTGATGAACTAAGCACCAAACCAGCAAGACGCTCAAAGTGCAGTCTGACAGCATCCGCACGGAGGCTAGAGGATTTGGTTGTAATGAAATCTCAGGGAATCATAGATTCCATCTGACAAATTAGGGTGTGGAGAACAGGTATCGGGATGTATTTAGCAGTGCTTGACAGTTTATTTTACACATGACAGTTCCCATGTAAAAGGAGGTTACAGTTTTGGGTGGAGTTACTTGGGTGCATTCTGGGAGATACAAGAAGAGGCTTGACTCAGAATCTTTTTATGAGTGTCAGAGATTACTATAGAACATGCCTGGTCATATGGGCTCATTTTTCAAAACCAACCTTTGTTTTAAACACAGGTCTGAATTAGGTACGTTATACCATATTAGGTTTGCTTTAAAATAAAGTTGACACATTTAGACCACCAAACATAATTATTTCTTCTTCAATAAAGCTGATTATGTTCTAATATGGCTGGGAGATATGGCAAAACAAATCACAGTTGTATCATGTAATATATATTTTTTTCATATCAGTCAATATTGATAATTATTAATCATTTAAGTGATCCATTGCAAGGCTATTTCTAATGAACAGAATGGGAAAAAAAAGCTTAATTAAACCACCTTTATTTTTATCAAGGCACACAAGGATGGAGAGGAACTCACCTTAAATAAACATAAATAAGGAGAATGAATGGTCTTACCCCGAGTCACATTAAATACTGTATAGAAAGCAAGTAAAATCTTGTATATTGGAAACTGACTTAACATCAGTAGGATGCAATAAATACTGGAAATGTCACGCAGTACGGAAAATATGATGTAACTTAAAATACAATGTTATAAGTGAACTGTAAAAATTTGTACATTGTATTCCTAGTTTTGGTCTGAACTGTTATCCTACACAATTTGCTGTCTTGTGACCAAGATTGTGTGTAAACTGTGTAGGAGAACAGAAGCAGTGTGGAACACTGCTTCTGATGTTGAATGTTTTTGAAGGCTGAAGAGTACACAGTCTCTGCTAACTCTTTGACTGTGACCGCAGTTGTCGGCCACTTTTGAAAGAGATTTCAAAACGTGACAGGTCTCCTAACGCATTGCTTTTAACCAGGCATATTATGCAACATTTTTATCGTTGTTATTATGATATGTATCTGTTGCACTATACATCGTTATCATTCTGTTGCCTAGGTCAAGTATATCTTATATACAAGTCATTTAGTTCAGTTCTCAAAAATAGGCTATGTTTTATAACACATGATTACAGCATAAACACTGCAACTGTATTAAACGTTAGAGTAGCAAACAGAATGGAAACTGATATGAGAACACACAATATTTCAAAATCACAAAAGTTACTGTAAGTGGTGTCCAGTCATCTGCGGATAACCAAACACAATATTACATGACGTCCTTAAAGCCAGGTGGCTGGGGAAGATCAGCATCCCCGAACCCAGTGTACCAGACATAGCTCTGGGTTGAAAGAGTATAGCTCTGGGCTATGTTGACTTATCTGTAAAAGGACTAAGTTCTAGGCTTATAGGACAGCGGGGCCTCATTCTAAAACATGACTTATCTCTGATTGAGACTGCCCTGGGCAAATGAATGCCAGTGCCGTCAGTCCTTTGTTGATGTGCGGTATAGAGATCCTCATTAACATGGGAAAACATGGGCCTTGTGCCATCTGCCCTTTGTTGACATGCAGACTCTTTAACCTTATGTACATTCATACCTTCACCATAATGCTGGCCGTATGCTGGGTCACAAAATGAGCATATGCCCATTAGTGGTCGTTTTTCTACTGTAGGTTTTAGCTGTCTAGTTTTTGCTAGTCTAGGCTCATGATGGCCTTAGATTCTTGTTTGTAGCTGACAGGATTCGAACTTTATGTGGTCTTCTGTTGTTGTGGCCCTTAAGGTCTTATGTGCTGTGTGTTCTGAGATGGATTGCTGTACACCTCCTGAGTACCTGGAGTTAATCCATCAAATACTCCATGTACACAGACCCACAAACCAGAGTGTTTTTCACTCTGATGTTTTTGTCCTACATTTATGAAATGCTCTCAGCTGAATCTTGACTTCACCAATGCAAAGGAATGTTTAAAATGTTTGACTAACCAATGAGCGAATAGTTCTTTGAAAAATTCCTGGCTTCCATGGGCGCAGCACTGTATGTGAGGACGTCACAGCAGATGTCTGCACAGGATGGATAAGACACTCCAAAACATTCTTTCAGTGCTATGTTGTGAAGAGAACCTGCGGCCTGACAGACAGGAACATCAGGAGGTGTAGAAAGACTGCACTGTAATTCCTCATATTGCACTACATGTACAGTTCTGCCTACGAAATGCTTCCTTTCTCATTTTTTTTCCCTTTATGCTGTACAGTGGTGTCAAATAGTCTTTTCTCTTTTTTTTCCTGTATCACAACGACAACGGTTTGTCAACAAATTATAGTACAATCAGTAAAAAGTTATAATAAAAGCAATCGATCTACCACATACAGTAATTTGTACATTTTTGCTGCTAGAATTGATAAAGTGCAGCTTTGTGCATTCTCAATCATCAAATCCTAGAAATAGTTTGGTTCATATATCTAAATACTTGCACAGTACACTGTTCCACTCATAAGATGACTAAGCATTGTAGCTACATTGCTTGTAAATAATGACACAAGGACTGGTCATTCTGATGGCACTGACATGTTCACTGACACAAATATTTACTTGTGAGAGATAAACTAAGGATTTTGACCGCGATACAGGCATTTGCATGTAATCCATTGTGTAGTGGTATTGAGAAATTTACCTAAAGTTTTGCAAATGTAAAGGATGATTTGAGATTGCTCCGGAGCGGTTGAGAAAAATGCTTGAGAGTGCTTGAGAGTCATTGTAGAGTCATGGGCAGAACTAACAATCTCAAATAGACTGCTGTGATTTATTGCTGGCCAGAACCTTAAATTATCCTCTGCTGTTTCCTTCCTTCCTCTTCCATGTCTTGAGTTCTTAGTCCAGATGGCATTTGCTGCATTAAATTCATGTCCATGGGCCCAAAGACAAGTTGACCCAATCATAAACCCCTGATCCCCAAGACCATCTGTTATCTGACATCAGTGAGACCGTAACACAAAGCTTGATACAGGAAAGACATATGCAACGAATAAAATAAAATGTGGATACAGGTCAAGGGCTTGTGTTTATGTTCCCACCATCATTATAATGTGGAAAAATCCGAAAATAAACAGGTAAAGATTAAAAAAGGCCAGGTGCTGTATTTCCTGTCCAGTTTCTGAGAGCCTGGGTCCACAGTAGCCTCTGATTCTTGGATGACAGGATTGAATCCTGATGTGGTTTCGTCTGCCTCATGATTTAATGCTTTTCCGCTTATCATGGTTGTGTAAAAAAAAAATGGTTATTTGTTGTGAGCTCAAACTATTTTGGACATAGTATTACTCTACTGAGAGTTTTCCCATAGCTGACATACAGGTAACACACTTTGCTTCTACTGTAAATGTCATTTTTTTCACCCCTTGAAACATGTTCAGCTTAACATACTGTAGGTGTGTGCTCTTACCAAATGATCTTGCTAAAAATGGTCAAATAAACTGGACTTAGAGTTTTTGTCTAAGTCGC
Source organism: Clarias fuscus (assembly GCA_030347435.1). Taxonomy (NCBI): domain Eukaryota; kingdom Metazoa; phylum Chordata; class Actinopteri; order Siluriformes; family Clariidae; genus Clarias; species Clarias fuscus. Next base: position 12,988,751 of record CM059213.1, on the reverse strand, counting down.
ATTGTCTTTAATCCCTGAAGGTTTGGTTTTGTTCTATTAAAAAAAGTTGCATTTTGACTTACAGTATGTCAAGTGTGAAACTAAATCAGCTCTTGTGTCTCTCATTACCTGCAACACTTTAGTCTTGTTTTTCAAAATCGTGGCTTCAGCACAATAAGTAATGAGACATGATAGTTGCAGTTCAAAGCTAGGGTAGTGGTATGAACCAGCTAATCAAAATACTAACAACCTCATTAGCAATCTCATTTCCTCTCTCATCTGTTCCTACCAATCAATCAGCATTTAGCATCACCAGTATACTGATCACTGGACTGATCATGTGTCATCATCTGCACCAGTTTAACTCTGGTTCATTTTTTTCCATGCTTGAATAATTTGTACATCGGTGTGAGGTTTAACATTAACAAAAAAATATATATATTCCTCTTAAACTGGTCAGGTACAGCAACTGGACTGCAAATGAGAGCCAAAAGAAGTTCTTCATGAAGCCTGGAGAATTATTCCTCAAGACTAAATAAAAATGCAAGAATGTCTGGCTCTGTAAAAGAAAAGTATGAAGAAATGAGGGTGCCTCAAGACTTTGCACAGCACTGTATCTCTTACCACTATCAGGCAGGAGCTTCTTGGCTTTTTTTTTTCTTCTTCTTACATGCACATGGTGGCTAGTGCCAGATTTCCCATTATTAATCACACAACTGGAAGTAGTTTTGCTTTCTCGGAAACACTGGGTGACATAATACATCTAAGATATTTCCCAAGCTGCTATTTCAATTGCCAGTCATCCTCATGGTTAGGTTCTAAGTAACAGTTTTGTATATTCAGCATACTTAACTGAAGAATTTTTTTCATTCAGGCCATGAAAAGGCCTTCTTAAAAGATCTTAATCTTAAAAAAAAGGTTTGATCTGCTTAATATACTGTAGGTAGGTCTGCATATACTGTAAGATATCAGTGGGGATGCTCCTAACTGTCTACTGTTTTTAAACCTGATGTCACCTATTCTGTGATGGGGTTCTCCCTTTCCCTTTCCAGATCCCGTCTCAACCCGCCATTGCCTCTGATCATAGCTCAAAGGCATAACAATTATGACCTGTGATTCTCTCTCTATCGCTTTCATACGGAATGCTGAAGTGCAACGCCTTGAACAATGGTGTGTAAACAGGGCTATAGACATGAGGTGCCATGTCAGCCAACCACTCCATCATCAACAAACCTGTGTTTGTTTGTATGTTTGTGTTTGTTTAATGAAGTATTAATTGATTAATATAATTAGTACATAAACACCACATAAGGTTTAAGAGTATAATGTGATTGATTAATGATTATGATTATCTGATGTTTATTTAATTTATTTACATCAAATCATATGAGAGTACATTTTGGGATGCTCCACTTTTTAATTAATTAATTAATTTATTTATTTATTTATTGTCATTTTTCGGGGTTCTGATGACATTGACCCCAAGTGCACTTTATAATTTTTGTTATTCTACTCTTTTTTTGTTGCAGTATCTGAGTCAATGAGAGCAGCTTCCAAATTTCCTTTTGCTTGGACAATAAGTCTGATTAAGATTCTACCTTATTTGCCCCTCGCTAGCCCAAACTGCTCCTTCCCTTATCTACTTTTGTTCATCCTGTGCTGTCATGGCATGCCATTTGCTGACTCTCACAATGACATTGTTTAGGACTATAAGACTTATAGAACCACATTCCATGCCCATATACGCTACCTAGGAGCAGAAAGAAAGAAGCCTTCGATCACCAGTCACCTGTATTTAGACTTCTCCATGATACAGTAATGTATACAAGCCCCCTTTTCTAACCCAGGCCTCTGCTGGCAAAGACTATGTCTTACCAGAGTAACAGTAAGAGCAGAGTATAATTCAGCTTGGGGGTGCACTGTGCTCATTTTCTCTTGTGGTGTATATTTTTTTAAACACCCTTTCACAGCACATGTCCAAATAGCTCTCACCATTTTTCCAGGGGTGTGTAAGTCTAATAAGAGGAGAAGGTGCGGTGCTCTTAACAAATCATATGAAGAATAACACCAGAGGTGTTGGGAGACAAATGAATACTGTTGTTCAACATTTGGGGGCATTTGGATTAACTGAGCAGTTAGAGTTTAGAATTCATGTCAGCACGAAGGCATTCTAGATTCCATTAGTCAGAGAGAATGGGGAGAATCCAGATGCATTGGTGTACAGTAAGCTTTCAGAGCTTAGAATGTGCTGATGATTTTCTGAGTTATTTCTAGAATGTATTTAAATAAATGATTAAATACATGTAAATGTCATTTAATAATCTAATTTAAGACAACAAGAAAACAAACAAATAAAAAGGTTATCAGCAGCCTTCAAAACCTTTTTACATGATGGAATGAAAATCCTAAAAATCAGTAGACTTTGTTAGTTGTAGTCTTTTACAGACATTGTTGTTCATAGAACCAGTAGTGGACAGGGTACACAAATCCTGTACTTGAGTAAATGTAAAGATATCCCATTAAAAATATTACCCAGGTAAAACTAGAAGTCCTCCAGTAACATTTGTACTTGAGACAAAGCAGTTACCTTCAAATGTACTTAAGTATCAAAAGTACTGAGCTTGTATTTGCTCACTGTAGCCTTTAAGTCATAGTAAGACACTTAATTATTATTATTTTTATTATTATTTAATGTAAAAATAAAACTGTACTTAAGTAGAGTAATAAAGTAAATGTAATTGGTTACCTTCCACCACAAAACTACAAAATAAACTCGAATAAAAAAAATAATAATAAAGTGTGTGCAGTTTGAATGTAACCATACAGTCATTTATTTATGTATTTATCTCTTTGTTTTTACATTTTGTATTATTTAGCTGGTGTCCTTTTTAACCGTTTATACATGTAAACTAAGGGTGTTAATTAAAACACTTTTATTTTAATTAACACAGATGATTTTTTTAAATAATTTTTTTACAAATGTTTTTACTTTTATGTTTACTTGTTTTGATCATGCTTTAATTAACTGTCTTCATGTTAAAAGAAAAAATCTAAATATAATGAAATGATTCTTTTACAGAAACACTTCAAGCGATTTCGATTAGTAGATTTCGATTGTGCATCAGGCGAACTTTTCTTATCATTCTGGGATGTGACAATGTCAATGTAATCATATATTATTACATGGCTAATACATTTATTCATTCATTTTTTATACCGCCTTTCCTGTACTGGGTCACAGCAAGTCTGGAGCCTATCCCAAGAGGCTTCAGGCACGAGGCGGGGTACACCCTGGACAGGGTCCCAATCCATCACAGAGCAGACACTCACTCGAACACTCATTCATATACTTCGGGTAATTTGGAAATGTCAGTAAGCCTAATCTGCATGCCTTTGGACTGTGAGAGGAAACTGGAGTACATGGAGGAAACCCATCAAGCAGGGAGAAGAAAAGATAGAAAGTTTGCCAGAAAGTGTTTTTTAACACTGTTTGTCAGTACTTTCAGAGAATACTGATATGGCTCATGTTATTAAAACAAATAAACAAACAATTCTAGTATAGACTATGCTAAATTATCTCACTCACTCATCGTCTGTATTGCTTTATCCTGTATTCAGGGTCGCGGGGGGTCGCGGGGGGTCGCGTACTGTGCGGGGAGCCTATCCCAAGAGACTTATGGCACACCCTGGACAGGGTGCCAATCCATCACAGGAAACACACACATACACATATATCCACACTCATTCACACACTACTGCAATCTGGGAACACCAATTAGCCTAATCTGCATATCCTTGGACTGTGGGAGGAAACCGGAGTACCCGGAGGAAACCCACCAAGCACGGGGAGAACATGCAAACTCCATGCACACAGAGGCAGGAATTGAACCTGGACCCTGGAGGTGCATGGCAACAGTCCTAACCACTAAGCCACTGTGCCGTGTTTTAAAATCTGAATAAAAATATTTTGAGCACATTTTATTTGAATACATGGAGCAAAATGTAATTTTTAAAATGCAACTTTAAATGTGGACATGGTTGAAAATAGTGAGCATGACAATTTGTTTCCCATATACTGAAAATAAAAGTTTGGTAAAATAATTACAGTGTAATATAACAATAAGCTCTGTGTAGTGATGCTTGGGGCAAGTGCAGCTCAGCCTGTATATAAAGTTTCTGTTGTAAATATGGTGTGTGAGTCATGATTGCTCCAGTCTTAAGTCATTTAAAGGAATATAAAACATAGGCGTGTATGTGTGTGTGCATCAAAGCGAAACAGATGAGATAGTCTACAAGGTATGATGACGATGTGGAGATTGGTGACAATTCACTGTCTGACCTCAGGCGAATACACAGCCATTAGACAAAAATCCCTGTGATGACGGGAAGGGAGCAGGGGGTTGTGGATACTGCGGTTACTCGGTATGCTAACAATCTTAGCACACCTGCTGGCTGGATACTCTCCCCTGCAGTGTGGCTTGTATGTGTACTTGTGTGAGCAACGTACTGTATTGTGTGTTTGTATCTGGTCTTTGTTAAAGTAATGACTTACCGTAGGTCGTAACTGCCCTTATCATCCTCAATTTCCCACCAGGCAACAAGCCCTGCTGGCAGCCATCAGCGAGAAAGATGCTAACATAGCCCTGCTAGAACTTTCTACTCCCAAAAAGAAGACATGCCAAGAGGAGGTGATGGCTTTGAAAAGAGAAAAGGACAGGCTCATGTATCAACTCAAACAGCAGGTAAATGATTAATAGATAAATTATGTGTCCTGTTAATGCTTTACAGAATTGTACACGGCTATCAGCCACACCAATAACATCACCACCAGCTGATTTGTATAACATTGATTATTAATTATATACCAGTAAGATGGTGACAGGATCATGGGCTCCCAGGATCCATCTATACCCGTGGTGACCAAAGGTTATGCCATCTTGGCCGATCTCATAGAAAAGCAAATTCAGCAGAAACTGCAGCAAAAGAGTTCAAGGTGCTGAACTGGCCAAATTCCTCAGATCCCTGTCTTATGATGTACCCATTGGTTTCTCCAGAACTCAGAGGCTCCACCCCTGTATATGTTATACATCATTATAGTACACTATACTATGAATTTGTAGAAAAAGTTCAAGCTTAAAATAAGCGGATCATTTTTAATGTAATCAGTGATATTATTATTTCAGGTTGAAACCCACATGCATGTTTGCCTGTCTTTCTGTACGGCAGAATTCTCTTTCTGATTAATACAAATTTGAGTATCTTACGCATTGTTTTCGCTAGGTTATACTTCTTTTGTCACCAGCCAATTGAATAACAGATTAGAAATCGAAAAAGTAGATTAAGGTTTGTCTTAAAATGACTCCAGTGCCTTAAAATTCACTTCAGTGCTGTTATTTCAACAGTGAAAATATTCACTTTAGATTTTTTTTTATATTAGATTATTAAGACCAGCTCATATACTGTAACGTTGCTTTTACTCACCAAGTTTGATTTCATCTTTGGTCCAGGTTAAACTTCAGGTAGATATGTAATTACTGCTAAAGATTTAATAAATGTTGTTCAACAGTCAATTATAAGCTGGCACAAAACTGCTCATAACTTCCATTCTACTCATCATTTTGATTTCATTTATTTGTGTGATGCTGTGACAAGATCATGAAGCCTGGTTTCTGGTCGTCTAACGTATGAAACGTAAATATATAATTGAAAAAGCAAGTTCTGTTTAATGTACAGACAAAAGATTTATCTTATTTATTTACACAGATAACTGCCAAATGTATATGTTTAAATGTTTCAAATTGTTTGCATTACTGCAGTGTATGGTGATCTTCACACACAATTGTACATATTCAGAGAAAAGCAATGAACGTTCATCTTTACTCTCAAGTTTTTTATTGCCATCTGTACTGTTAGGGCATTTCCAAATCAGTGGTTCATGTTTTGCATCATCCCGATTAGTAAGCAGTTTAATTGCACTCCATTGTTATTAAGTCAGCCTTAGTGTTTAGGCTATGGTCTGTCTACTGATTACTTGACTCACATGTTTAATAAGTTGTAATCAATCATGTTGGTCACATCAGACCACATCAGTGGCATTGCTACTGGCCATTGTTAATAAGGCTGATTCAGGCTGAATTCTGGGAAAAGAGGAAGAATTTGTAGGTTCAACACATGCCTTGCCTCTTTTCCCATGGCTCAAAAACTGTAAGCAGATGCAAGGTAAGAATTTCAGGTGGAAGTTATCAATAAATGTTCTACCAAATACGTCAACTGGTTTTTAAAATAATTAGTCATCTACCAGAATATTTGTATAGTATTTCTGAAATACTTTTAATTACACTAATCAGTTATAACTTTAAAACCATTAATATTATGACCTCGCTAGGGTTTTGGGTTCCCCTTGTGCCACTGGCTGGCACCAGGATGATAGTAACAGATCCTTTGGGTACTGTGGGTTACGGGGTCGGTCATGTCAGAAATATCTTTTGGAAACATTTATACAATGATTTCCTGAAGAGTTTCATGTTATTTGTCATAATTCCAGTTTCATTATTTCAATGTATGTATTTGATCAAGCCTATCATGGGTCAGCACTGCAGGGTTGCACCTCCAGTGTCCGTGTCCAATTCCCACCTCGTTCCTCACATGTTCTTCCCATGCTTGGCGGGTTTCCTCTGGGGACTCTGGTTTCCTCCCATAATCTAAAATACATGCAGATTGGGCTAATTGGCATTTCCAAATTGCCCTTATGTGTGAGTGGGTACGAGTGAGTGCCGTAAGTATCGTGATATAGGTTCCAGGCCACTCGCGACCCTGTACACATGAATAAAGCAGTATAGGCGATGAGTGACTGAATATTTGTTCCAAGAGTTAACAAATTGTACAATCTTTACTTCTAGGTGATTTACCACAACTGCAGAATGGTTTATATGCCATGCATATATATTAGCATGACACCACAACAAATAAAATGAGAATGAGTGGAAAATGAGAAGGAGGGGAGATCAGCCTTGTCTCGTAAAGTCTCAGACAGATCTCAACCGTATTCCCATGTTATTTTTCTTGACCTCTACACGCATACACACACACACACACACACACACACACACACACACACACACACACACACACACACACACACACACACACACACACACACACACACACACACACAAAGTGTACAGTTACAGCACTGCACCGGAGGCTATCGGAATACCACCTCCATCGTTTGCCTCTAGATCAAAGCGTGGAATTCCAGAGAGCATCCATCACACAGCGGCAACTGGCAGAAAACTCTAAACCTAAACTGATTTATGGAAACCCGCTTTGCAGGTAGTAGGGAAAATACAATGCAGTGCATGTGTGCTCAAACATGCAAAGTGACAGGATACTGGAGCACACAGAGAGAACAAGGCCAAGTACGATAAGAACACATTTAATCATCTATCTCTTAATATATGGCTCTTTAGTGAATAATTTATAACGAAAACCCTCCACAGAAAAATCTATTCTAATCTGGTCTGCACAGGAGTGCCTGGGTGCAATTTATGGCATATTTGTGTGAGTGTGTGTGTGTGTTGAGTGCTGAGGAGATGGCCATCTCCAGTATTTGACCTTGACTTGTTACACAAGCCCTGGTCAAGATGTCTGTCAGCATATCATCTAATAGCGGACGCACTACACTATGAAGTGTAGAGAGATGTCTGTGTGTGTGTGTGTGTGTGTGTGTGTGTGTGTGTGTGTGTGTGTGTGTGTGTGTGTGTGCGTGCGTGCGTGCGTGCGTGCGTGCGTGCGTGCGTGCGTGCGTGCGTGCGTGCGTGCGTGCGTGCGTGCGTGCGTGCGTGCGTGCGTGCGTGCGTGCGTGCGTGCGTGCGTGCGTGCGTGCGTGCGTGCGTGCGTGCGTGCGTGCGTGCGTGCGTGCGTGCGTGCGTGCGTGCGTGCGTGCGTGCGTGCGTGCGTGCGTGCGTGCGTGCGTGCGTGCGTGCGTGCGTGCGTGCGTGCGTGCGTGCGTGCGTGCGTGCGTGCGTGCGTGCGTGCGTGCGTGCGTGCGTGCGTGCGTGCGTGCGTGCGTGCGTGCGTGTGTGTGAGAGAGATAAAAGAAAGTGTGAGAACCTCAGAAAATTAACCAAAAAAAATAAAAAAGAGAGGGACAGTTATCTCAGATCATACACAGAGGAATTTGAGGAATTTCGCACAGTGTATAGAAAGGAAGCAACGTAGAATTCCATAAATAAACTGCAAATGGTGGTTGCAGTGTGCAGCAGATCGACTCTCAAGTTTGAGTTGAGAAAATGTTTGATGTGTTCATAAAATTTTTACCATGTGCACATTTGACTTGATTATAACCCGCTATAGCCTGTTTATTATCTGTGTCCTTCTGTGAGACTGTGGATTAGGCAAGGTCCTATGACCATATGTGTCTGATCTATTAAAATGTTTAACAAAAATATCAACCTCAATAAGAGGTTCTCATGATGCTGTCGTATTTGTCCCTGGTTTTGGTGTTTTTCAATGTAAGACTCTTACTGTATGTTGACTCAATTTCCAGACTGTGCATCCCAACATGCATGTTGCATGGTCTTGATTGTATTCAACTGCAATTTGTTGAGATTGTTTAGCCTGTTTACGCACTCAGTGGCCACTTCATTAGGTACACCTCACCAGTACAGAAGTGGACTCCAATTTGCCTCCAGAACTGCCTTAATTCTTTGTGGCATAGATTCAACAAATGGAAACATTCCCTAAAGATAGCATCACGCAATTGCTGCAGATTTGTCGGCGGCACATCCATGATGTGAATCTCCCTTTCACCACATCCCAACAGTGCTCTATCAGATTGAGATCTGGTGACTGTGGAAGCCATTTAAATACAGTGATCTCATTGTCATGTGAAAGAAACAAGTTTGAGATGATTTTATCTTTCGACATGGCACGTTAGCCGCTGGAAGTAGCCATCAGAAGATGGGTAAACTGGGATCTTAAAGAACTTGTATGAGAATGAGGGAGGCACAGATGGCTTTCGAAAGAATTAATCTTTCTTCTGTTCCACATACATATCATGTCCACTTATTCAAATAGGTGGGTCAAATGAGCCATAGGTTAGAAAGTGAAGAGTTAGAATCATGACATTCTGGTGCTTGTGTGCTTTCTGCATTTTAATTTGGACAATTGTTTGTTTTTTCTCTTTACATTCATAAGCAAGAAGAAATTGTAAATGAATTCTTTTGTTTCCCATTTATGCGCAACTACGTGTGAGAACTCTCATTCTTCTGTATTTTGCAAGCTAAAAGCTAAAGCTAATGCACAAATGACTATTGGTCTGAGGTCAAGCTTTTGGTTGCCAATGTCATAACTTCTTTTAGCTGTGGTCACCTTCTCGGAGAAAATGCTACAGGGTACAATTTGTGTTTTCCTCTAAGAGCAGAGGTAAAAGCCTCCTTGGGTTTTGATTGTATTCCAGTGCAGATGATTAGCCCTTTTTACAGTATGTGAATGGAAGTGCAAATATGTTGAAGCCCCAGATGAAGCGATAATAAATATGAGCTAGAAAATATGGCATCTCATTTATGGCAGTGGAAATATGCCAGACCATCATTGGTGACAATTTGTTCCGGTCTATCAACACTAACCATCGGAATGCAAAACTCCCACTTCTTCCTTTTAACGGTTGGTGTACTAGGAGATGTGACAAAACCATTATGACAACCTGGACGTGTGTGAAGATTCGTTAAATATGCCAGGATGTTATCAGTGTTCGCTATGATGAACTTCCTCAGTGTGTAGTCCGAAAAAGCAACATACGTTTACAGTGAGAGAGTTTTGAGTCGCAGTTCACCAGGACTGTTTGCTCTGACTTGGTTCTGACTTATGGCAGCACTGGTCTGACTGTGGACTGTGCCAGATGATGCTCTGAGCTGCAGTAATACAAATGTGCTTACAGTGGTGATGCTGCTACTCACCTTCATCCACCATCCTAGTTGCATCGACTCAGGAAGGGGTGCAGCTGGAACTGGTGTTATGCTGGCTCTCACGAGTTGATAGAGGACATACTCTCAGTGCTCTGGTGCCCCTGCCTGAATGTAGTCTTACTTACCTGACATGCCCATCTTCTTACTGTCAGGTGAGTGTTCAAGCAGATGCCAGAAACATACGAAGGAAGTGATTGTAGGATGACACATTCTTGCCTCCTTGCTCCTACACCACCAAAACTTAGCAGGATGAGTGATGAACTTGAGAAAAAGTCTGAGATGGGTCCTGTGGTTTGCTACTTAAGTAGCAAACTGTGCAGATTTTTGGTGCAGCTCATAGAGGAAACATACCTGGGCTAGTGATGCTAGTGGTGTATGCAAGTCAATATTCTTGTAGTCAACCCTATCCCTGTTGATGGTGGTTTTTCCTGTCATGCGCAAAGGAAAAATATGCAAGTGTATTCTTCCCAGTGTATAATTTTAGGAATACCAGAATGTGCAATCTGAGTGATATTTCACCTGGAACCTTAACAGACACATTTTGGAGACCTCTAACCCTTGTGCTGCATGCACAGTAGTGTTTTCTAGGACAAATTTTCCTGAGTACTATTTGTAAATTAAAAAAACAGTGATTTTAAAGCAATGTTAAGAAAAAGTCTCTTTACCCCTTCCACACATTTCAGATATTTAATGAAGTTAATATTGAGATATTTCTTTAAATTATAAATGACTAAAATAAGATATTTTTGCTTAAATCATGTTTTTATTTGAAAATATTATTTACATACTTTTATAGACACCTGTGATGATGAGGATCTCAATTCAGGCATGTGTATGTCTTTTCATTGTTGATGTCTTTCCAGGTTTCACAACAGGTTTTATCCTGGATGTCCTTCCTGGCACAACTTTTTCTTTAAAAGCTTATGAGTTCAAATATCCAAAAACTTTTGATCTTTTTAGTCCTTTTCTCAGCATGTTTTCCCAACTCCCAACAAAACCAAAAAAAAAAAAAAAAGAAATCAAACTATGGAACAGTAAACTATAGACAAAAAGTTATACATTTTCTAGTATGCATAATGCTGACACACTGTAGAGGTTATAGTCATAAGAGCTAGTAATAATCAAGCCCAACTTGTACAACCCTCCAACATAACAGCTATAATAAAGGTCAAAACAAACAGTTTGTACTGTATAAGGTGCATAGTATGCATGTAACTCTCATCTATGTAATTGATATAAAGATTTCATTTTCGTTATGAATTAACATATTTAAGATATATTTTATTCATCTATTTTTTAGACACACTATGATACTGTTATGGAATGGTAATGGAAGATATGGAGATAAATAGATAAGATATTCACAAAGGTATAGTAAATTACACAGTGCTAGGTTGTTTGCATTGAGAAATGTCCTATAGGCCAAAAGGTTTAACTTTGTAAAAATAAACTAGAATTACTTTTTTTTAAGGCATTTCAGCAAGTGAACATATTTTGAATCTAATCAAATATGTCTATAATTTCTTAATATAAGATTATAGCAAACCAAATATAAGTTAAAAGATGATAATTTGATATAGATATAATTTATCTTATTTCTAGGCTCATTTTACAAGTTATTTTTAGCATAAATCTCTGGTTCTTTTGGCAGATAATTTTGCGAACTTTAGGCATTTATTTATAGAAATAAGCACAATTATCAGTATACTACTTTCCAGTTAATAAATAAAAAAATAATGATGTATCATAACCCTTATCATAAGCAGGTATTTGTGCACCCAGGTGTTCATAATCTATAACTTTAAAATAAATTTCAAAAATTAACTATTTAACTATTTAAAAATTATTAAAATGCACAAAGAGCAAGTTTTAAGAGTTTTAAAAGTACATTAAATGCCTGTTTACGATTCTAGTGTACAACCATAGTTTGATAATTTTTTTACAACAGGAACTTGTCTAGTGAGCACACCACATTAACAGATTTAAAAACAAGTGTTTATTAGCAGATATGAGTATTTTAGAATTGTTGGCCATAACTTGAGTTAACCTGAGTTTTTGGCTTTAACTTGAGTTCTGATGAAAATGTTTATATATATATATATATAATTTCTCATTCTATATAAGTTCATAAATTCATAATTCCTAATTCTGAAAAGGTTTAAGGTGTTAAAATTTTCTTTTCTTTTTCTTTTAGACCCAAAGTAGGATGAAGCTCATTGCCGAGAATTATGAAGATGGTCATTTTTATCCCCATCATCCTCATCATCCACACCACGGGCACCCTGGACACACTCACTATAATAGACCATCAAGAGGACTACCCAGTCACAGCAATCCTCAATCTGAGCAACCTGAGCAGGTGAGACTCACAAACTGGCAAATCAACTGCACGACTCACAAACTGGCAAATCATTATAGCAACAAATGAAAATCATTTGTTGCTATAGGTATAAACTCTACCAATATACAGTATACTTATCATGTAGTATATAAGAAGTATATACAGTATAACTACAAATACACTTATATATACTCACCATTGGTGTTTTAAGTGTCCTCTGCCTTTCATGGCCTTAGGTGAGTGATTGGTTTTACTGGCCTGTGCACAGTCCAGATCATAGAATTCAGGCCACATTAGCCAGCACTTGACTGGACCTGAATTCTATGATTCTGGCAGTGAGTAGGGACGCAGTTCCAGTAACTGACTACAATTGCTGTTGCTCCGCCATTACATTGCAATTTTGATGAAAGTGTGCTGTAGATTAGATCAGCTTTGAATTCTTTCACAAGCAGCAGAATTTGCCCATAAATGACTAAAGGAAAGAGAGGGGACGTTTCCCTGATTATTCGATTGCAAGCAGTTTCTGCAAATTCTTGCCATGTGGGTGTTATTGATATCAGAATGCTGGGTTTTTAAAAATAAAGCTTACAGGAAATTAACTCTTAATGTCTCTCTCTCTCTCTCTCTCTCTCACACACACACACACACACACACACACACACACATACAACCATACAGAAACACACACACACACGCACACGCACGCACACGCACACACACACACACACACACACACACACACACACACACACACACACACACACACACACACACACACACACACACACAGATATTGGGCTGCTCTTTCAAACAGCAAGATAAAAGGAATTTCATGGAACTTTGGGGTTTCCCTTTTTTGATGTGTTTATGTGAAATCAACAGGGTAAAAATCTAAACAAGATTTCACTTAATATGTTATAGATTTTATTGTACATTTCTTGTAGATACCAAAATTCACACACTGGTCATCAATTTCAGTCAAATAGGTCCGGAGTGATTTTTTGTGTGTACTTTTTAATATGCATAGAAACACATAGCAGCTCCATTCAGAGCAAATATGTTTATGGTTATGGGAAAGCCAAATGTTTCTTATCATATACGAGGTGGTATCAAAAAGTTTCAAGACTAGTTTTGTAACCCACAAACAGATGGCAGCACAAGGCTGCACTCACAGTCACAGGGAGAACCAAGTTTCATAAGTCAGTGTGCCAAAATACATCATCCTGTGTATATCGGGAGCTGTTCACGTGTGCTATTTCATCATGGACATCAAGTTAGAATAAAGACTGAACATGAAATTCTGAGTGAAACTGGGCAAATCTGCCACAGACATGTTTGCCATGATTCAGCAAGTTTACGGCGATGCTGCAATGACATTCAAGCTGTTTTGAATGGCACCTGCACTTCAAGAGGGGAAGAAAATCATTTGAAGACAATGAGAGATCGGGAAGAACTTCAATGAGCTCAACCCCTGAAAATGTCAAAACCATTTGGCGACTTGTGCATGATAATCATCGGAGAACAATTTACAACATCGCTGCTATTGTCGGTGTGTGTCACACTGATCAGTCCAGGCAATCCTCAGGTGTGATTTAAACAAGTGCTGTGTTGCTGCCAAGTTCATCCCCAGGCTGCTGACCCAGGAGCAGAAGGAACATCATGTCGAAGTCTGCCAGGAACTCTGTCAGCATGCAATGGATGACCTGTCCTTCTGGTGATGAATCTATGGATATGACCCTGAGGTGAAGCAACAATCTTCACAGTGGAAGAGCCCATCCAAAAATTTCTAATTATTCTTGCTGTCATGCTTATAACTTTAGACACACACTCTCACACTCAAATAGGTGCACACACACACACACACAGACACACACACACACACACACACACACACACACACACAGACACACACACACACACACACACACACACACACACACACACACACACACACACACACACACACACTTCTTTTTTCATGCGTTGCAATATGTACAGTTTTAATAGTAGGGTTTATGGACTTTGGACACTGTGGAAATTCCCTCACACACAGATAAGCCTTTAATTTCACACTAAATCAAACTGTGATACCTGTCTCTATGTTTTTAACCAATCTCTTTCAATTCAATTAGTGAATGAACCTCTTTCTATAATCATGGAATTAAAGTATACATTTAACTATGACATTATATCATCTCTTTTTAATTTAATATTGATTATTGATTGACCTGGTTTCGAGTCCTTATTTTGTATATCTACCTGATATTGCACACCAACAGTCTTGTTATTTTTTCCCTTTTCTTAATTACATTTGACTTAATAGATGTTACAAAAGATTTAAAAAAGGCAATGCAATGCAAGCATTTCAATCTGCCAGTACAGTATTTATGTGCAACTATTGATGTAATTGGTTAATTAGCTCTTGGTTTTGCAAAATACAAAAACAAAAGCCTCTCAACAATTTTAAAGTATCAGTACAAAGTATGAAACAAAAATATCAGTCCTAGAGTAAAGTAAGTTGTTAAAATTATGCCTACATAATCTGTTTCAAGTACATGACAATAGGTTTTGATGACGGTAGAAATCTTAAATAAATAGGTCACATTACATATAAAACATTAAAAGTCTATTTACCCACAAAACCAGGTCATTAAAATGACAAGTCTATAAGGCTTTGCTCGAAGTCAGGAGAATATCATTTTGACGTTTTGTTTGTGCTAAGACGGGGTCATGGCAGATGATAATGCAAGTGCACTTTCAGCTTATTTTGAATGTCATGTGACTGCTTTACCCACATCATTCTCATGTGTAACTGAATAAATAAGAGTCCTAACCACCAGTCCCCATATCATACAAAATATTTTAACAAGGGTAGGTGAAGACAAATCCATGCCAACTAAAAGCATATTTTCGAACTGCTGCTTATGCTGCATCACAGGCCATAGCAACATTTGAAGTAAAGTGAAATCTGTCACCCCTTCATGAGCACACAGATGCCCACAATTGGTTGTTAACACTGAAAGGAGACTCAATTTTATTTTTATATTTTATTATATACATCATTATTACAGGTTTTCAGATCAGTATTAAAATCTGTGAAGAAGCCAAACCTATGTTTTAACAAGAATAATTGATCAATCATAATTTACTTGCTAAAATGCCTTTTTAAAAAAGTAATTCTTGTTTATATTTACAAAGTTAAACCTTTTGGGCTATAGGACATTTCTCAATTAATAATTGATCAAAAATTGATAATTGAAAATCTCCATAGCCTCCAATCAATGGACCCAGGACCAAATCCTCCTTTAAAGTAGGGTTAAACTTAAAGGCTCCCTATTTATTTCTACTCGTGGTCAGACTTTTTCCCTTACAGCTTTGTAATTCATTTTCATGTAATTTATACTTCCATGAGTAACTTTCATTCCACATTAGATTTAGCAAGCTATCTCCTCAAGCTAAAGGCAACAGGGGCTCGAAGAACTATGCTCAACCAGGTAGGTGCACTGCTAAAAAGCATTTCCAGGGGAACAGTGGCCCAAGAATAGTTCCACATGGGGAGAAAAGCCCTGCAAATGGCAGAAAGAGTGTCAATAGCTGAGAGGTCAGGCACTGTTTTGAACCACTTTTTTAGGAGGTTATTATGGTAAATATGGGAAGGTTTATGCGTAATTGGCAGTTGCAGGTGGTCTTCATTGGCCTGACTTTAACTCCAATGGTATAGGGCCTCAAGCCAGGAACCTACAGTTGGGTGGGAATTCATTAGGCTAGGTTGACAGGTGTACAACTATTGCTGGTCTGCCTGGGCATGTTACATATCTTCCAAGACAATGGGAAGGACTTGGTTGATCATGGTCTGCATGTATGGACAATGATATACCTAAAACTGCTTCTACCAGGCCTCCTTTTCCACATGGGAAAAGCTGCCTCTGAAGAGGAGTTTAAGGGGGTAAACCCTATAAAAGGTCAGAAGCTCTTAAGGGTCAAGGCCTGTCCTGGGAAACTGGTCTCCGGTCTTCTCCACAGTGCCTGTGTACTGTATGAGTGAGACCAGTAGTGCTCTAGGTGGTCCCTCTTTGTTCCTGTCCAATGATCGCTTCTCTTAGGAACTACTGAGACAAGAAATGCAAAGGAATAGAGCAATGTCCCAGCTCAATTTCTGCCTCTGCATTGGCATTTCTGGGCCAGGCATACAGATTGGCTCCTCCTCTGTGGCTGAGAACCCTGGCCAGTCTAGGCCTGGAACAAGAGGCATAGGTAAGTCAGGAACCAAACCTACTGACATAGATCAATGACCCTGTCCATTGTCCAGGAGATTAGCAGAGACCTTCCTCATATCCCCATGGAGACAGGTCACAGTTAGGGACCCTACTGCAGCATGTCTGGAGGTAAGACCAATATGGTGGCTAATGTGATCATACTCCCTGGCTCTGACAGGTGGCTGAGTACTTGGCCATGGCTAGGGTTAGTAAGCATGAGCACATTCCCGGGCATTTCTGCATCAGCCCACCTTAATGGAGCCTCTTGTGATGGCCTAACTGTAGCATGCATGGGCTGCACTCCAGGGTGTCCATTATGGTCTGGGTCAAGGTGGGGAAGGGCATGTTTACTAATTTTTATTCCTCAGAAAAAGGGGAGTGCAGGAAACAGATGAGGGTCACCTCTTCTTGACTGCACGGTGATCTAGCAGCTTGGCCCAGGGAGGAATGTAAGCTCACTAGGATCTTTGATGGAAGGCAGTGGTAGCTACTTTAACCCTGCCCTGTGCCCTGCCCACATCCATGCTTAAAAGTACATAGTCTTTACAATGAATTAGGCACAAGAAAACAATGCTTATTAAAAAAGAAGAAAGAAAAAAAAGCCTAAACATCCTACTTTTAAGCTCATTCAAACGTACTCATTCACAAGGAACAGTGAGACACCACAGCAGTGAATTTTTCATCACCATTGAGGTTTGCATTGACCACAAATATGGTTGATTGCACACGTCTACTGTACTATGGATCACACTTGTCTATTTTTATTTGTACGTGATACTAAGTGAGTGAGTGGGAACCTATGATCACTCAGGGGTGCAGTGAAGCATGGCACGTTTATGTTTATGAGTATTTCTTTTTAACCCAGTTTAGCCTTTACCGGTGTGTCTAAATCAAATGAGAAACCAGCTAGGGCACAGTAATCTAATGATCTTTTCACATTCTTGGCTCCGGTTGAATACACACACACACACACACACACACACACACACACACACACACACACACACACACACACACACACACACACACACACACACACACACACACACACACACACACACACACACACACACACACACTAAACAAAATTCTAGAATGGTATAGTTATTTGAAATCATTTGATCCTGAAAACCTGCAGTGACTATTGAAAAAAGAAAACACTATGCCACAAAGCTTACTTGTAAATGGTACTATACCACGCACCTCATAGTGAGTAGCATGTCGTGCTTACTTTTCTCAATATGCTTTATATAGGTTACACAGCCCTCTGGGGAAAGAAGTGCATTCACCATATATCTACTGTTTCATAATAAATGTTATTAACATGCACAACTACTTCCTTCGCTTTGTTTAAATGGAAGTGAGCTTTATAGACTATTGGCATCTTGGGTAAAACTCATGTTCTCTCAGTTGTTGAGGGGGAGACCTGCTAGAAAAGTGTGCTGTGCTGAAAACATGGGGAGCTTGTTAAAGGTATGGGGAGTAACAGACAAGCTTGTAAAAGTCTGGTCAGGTCATGTTTTACAGTAAGACCATAAAAGTACAGATGGGAATAGTGCATAATGGAGTAGAAGAGTGAGTGACATGTCAAACATTCTGGGAAAGAACAGCTACATGAATAGAAGGTACATATCATGGTGTACTTCAGAGAAAGTGGTTTTTAGACAGTTAACTTGGGTGCTTGGATGAAAGTGTGCATTTTAGCAAATATAGGACATTTCTCAATTAATAATTGATCAAAAATTGATAAAAAAGTGGTTTTTAGACAGTTAACTTGGGTGCTTGGATGAAAGTGTGCATTTTAGCAAATATATTATTTTACATTGTCTTCATTTTACACCTATCATACAAAGTTAATTTTTCTTGCATTGCTACACTCTCCTCTCCATATGTGACCTCCTAAACTTTGTTGGGAAGTTCATCATAGGTCAGAGCCAAGCTCCTGAAGTGTGCCTCCTTTTTTTTTCATACACACTCATCCTCATTGCTTCTTTATCTGTTTCTCTTGACTGAGCATGATTAATCATTTTGTTTTCTTGTGAATGAGACTGGAAGGAAAGAGAGGGTGATTAATGATGATGAAGAACTGGAGACCACTTCTTAGCCAAGGGTGATGGATGAATTTAGTTTCATAGCCATTGCAAACAAACCCCCACCACCCAACTACATGCACACACACACACACACACACACACACACACACACACACACACACACACACACACACACACACACACACACACACACACACACACACACACACACACACACACACACGGAGTGAAAGAGAGAGAGAGAGAGAGGACAACTGTTTCCATAACCACCAGCATTTTTGGCCATGTCTATCAGCTAATATTGCAAATGAGTAAGTTATGATTTACGAGTTAGGAAGATTACTTTATTGAGTTGAATTTTGTAATGAGTACTCAGACTGTCAACAAGGATAATCCATTATGACACAAATCCTCTAATGACAAAAATGAGGTAAGTGATGGATAGAGCAGATCCAAGAACAAATCAGATGCTAAATGATTTAAATTCTGCAAATGTATAACGGATTTATACTTAATACATTTTTTCCCATAAGTGCAAGTAAAACCACCAATGTGTCTAAAAAAATATAGTATCTCCAGTTTTATCATTGTGCTATACTCTGATGGTCATACAGAAACTTTGCAGCACTTAATGCATGATCTCTTTTCTTTTCTTCTTCTTTTTTATGGATGTTGGAGCTATGAAGCAGCAGTGCTAATCATTGCACCAACATACTGATACATACCTGAAAATATCCAATTCTCTGGGTCCTTTGGTTTTCTTCCCATATCTCAATCCATGCCAATCCATAGTGTTTTAGCAACATAGTTTTGGTTTGAATGATGCAGGAATTCATGGTGGCCGGCAGATGTGGAAAGAGTGGTACAGTGGAACCTTAGATTATGAGCATAATTCGTTCCGGAAGTGGGCTCGTATTCCAAAAACATTCATAAATCAAATAGACTTTTCCCATAAGAAATAATGAAAACTCAAATTATTCGTTCTACAGCCCAAAACAATAAATACATAAAATAATTAATACAACATATAAAGTAAAAATAAAACAAATTAACCTGCACTTAACATTTTTAAAAAAGTAAATATAAATCCAGACAGATAAGTGTTTCCGTTTGTACGCACAGGCGCCGTGTATTTAAGACTCGCCTCGTCTTAAACAGTAAAACTCCTTCTCCCTCCCCACACCTCACTTTTTAAGTTTCACAACTAACATACACAATGCAAACACTGTTTTAACAGGAAAAAAAATAAATCTCTCTAATGATACTCGCATGAGCAGACTAACGGACTCACTGCTGTAAAATAAAAAATAACAAATTAACCAGCACCTTAACTTTGAAAAGAATCGCGACAGAGCTGAGTTTTCTGTGTAAATAAAGCGCATGTGTGTGTGTGTGTGTGTGTGTGTCGAAGTGTGTGGGGCACAGTGTCAAATTACACGCGCACACACAGAACAGAGAGGGAGATGTTGATTATACCAGTAAGAACCGAGCACTAAGAGCAGCAGGGGAGACAATTACCCATAATTCCCGCAGCGCAAGAGAGAGAAAAATCATTGGCTCAGTTGTGATCACTTGCCGCTTGGTGTCAAAATAAGAGTTGCATGCGTGATACATGATACTCGGCGCTTGTAAACTAATACTTGCTCGGTTTCCGATTAAAGGTTTATTAAAAATCTTTGCTCGGTTCTCGGTAACCACGTTACTCGTAATCCGAGGTTCCACTGTACATTTTTGTACTTTTGTAAGTAAAAGTACTGTTACTTCAGCAAAATTTTACTGAAGTACAAGTAAAGTTACCATTATAAAAATATACTCAAGTAAAAGTAAAAAGTAGCTCATAAAAAATTTGCTCAGGGAAAAAGTTACCGAGTTATTTTTTTTTAACAATGGGGGTGGGATGGGGGATTCTAGTGTAGTTAAAAAAAAAACAATTCCTAGTTGTTTTTAATTGCGGGAACATCCTGCATAATAAAGTGGTGCCTTAAATATGGCCAGGGGTTTGCTTCATAAGAATTTGATGGCATTTTGTGCTTGTGAATTTAGTGCGTTTGTTCTCCCCGCCCATCAATCAATCAGTGCAGTGGTTTCCCGGGTGCAAATTTTTTTCCTTCCCTGTTGCATAATTTTTTTAAAATTATTTTTCATTTTCATTCATTTTTTTCTCAGTAGCAAATAGGATTTAAACTGTAGCGAAGTACAATACTTCAAACAAGACATACTAAAGTAAAAGTAAAATTACAGATTTGTATATAAGAATACAAAAAAACTACTCTTTACAGTAACACAAGTAAATATAATTCGTTACTTTCCACCTCTGGTGGCCGGCAAAAGATTGGCAACTAGATTTAATTCCTATATCATGCATTCTACGTGTAGTGGATGGACTGAAGATGAAGTTTTTTCAAACCACTCTGTGGTTGTTATTTATTGTTAGCAACAATAAAAATGTTGTTATTGATTAATGACAATCTTTACTTAATATTTTTGTCTTTTAGGATGATGAAGAGGGCATCTGGGCATGATTTTTGGCCTGGCCTGGGCTGCTGCTCCTGTTTTGTTCAAAAGGGTGAGTGATAATGATAATTTCCAGTTATTTTGTTTACATTGTTTGTACTGTTTTCCATGTAATTGAATTAGCCCCTGAGGGTTAGCTAAAGTAGAGTGAGGTTTATTCAGGGAATAAACTCTAAAGTGGAATCTAAAAAAAAAAAAAAAAAAAACGTGTGCGCACTGGAACCAAGCTAGTGTTTAAGATAAACTGGAATTGCTGTTGAGTCCCATACATATACACTTTCCTCAGACTATGAACATTTTACAGAGTATACAGTACCTTGTTAAAATGACAGAATGAGAAGGAACAGAAGACACACTCTCTCTCACACACACACACACACACACACCTGTAAAACTTACAGCCTACCTGTAGCGAGTGTGAATATGTATGTACATGTACTGTTATTAAAAGTCTTGTGGTTAGCCTAAAACGTATAAAGGATCATTTCTGTCTCTGCGAAGAGAACATCACCCATGGGACAAAGTATGAACAAATTTACAACAAACAAATAGTTACAACAGCACAACAATTGGGTTATATTCTGATATACCTTAATAGATTTTTCAGCCATTATGACAAAACCAAAAGTTTCCCTGTAGAGGGAAACCACAGCCTTTGCATTTCTCTTACAGTAATTCCAGTACAGTCAATGGTCGGGAAGTCTGGCTTTGCAGTCAGACCATACACACTTAGAGGCACCCAAGAGCATACCCACACACAGGATTTGTGGTAATTGAAACCCTCCGTCCACCCACAAGTCCAATAATCCAGCAGATTTGTATTCCACTGCTTTACTTTACCCTTATCAGCATAACTCATCTCACTGCCTCAGTTTCCTCAGTGTGTATGTGCATGTGTGAGTGCTTGCACCATACTGACACGATTTTTGCTCGAGTGTTTGAGGATTTTTTTTTCTTCTATACTTTACACAAGCAATTTGGTTCAACATTTTGGTTCATGCTGTTTTTAGAGCATGGTTCCTTCATAAAACATAATTAGCAGAGTAGACATAAAGTTTAAAACCTTATGCTTAGCATCGACTGGTCTTAGGTTGCTTTTAGAGTTTTTTTTTTTTTTTTTTTTTTGCCTTCATGGCCTCTTTAATGAAGTAGGAATGTTTTTCCTGAGGAGAGACACAAATACAAAACAAAGCAGGACAGAGACAATACTTTATTTGTAAGGGATGTCCAAGCAGATTATCAAATGTAAAATCAGTCCTTGAACACAAGAAATACAGAGCATCTGATGTTAATAATCAAAGGGGGGAATATTTTATTTAAACCAAAAAAATTCTTTGAGAAAATTCTATCAGGAATATTACTGCACCATGTTCCCATCAGGATCTTATAAATGTAATTGTTTCCTCAAGTCCACTTGTTTATGATTCAGGTACAGCTCCAGCACTGTGATAATGTAAATGAATTTTCATGAAATATTTGAAAGTTTTATTTAGACAGTTGTTAGCTGTATGATTTGGTTTCTTTCCAAAATAGCTGAGTACCAAGCATTAATACTTTTATGGCGCAGACGGAATTGCTTCCATACCATTGAGTAATAAAAAAAATGCCTTGTCCTTCAGTACCAAATTTTGTTACTTAAGAAGTAAATCTAATCAGCATCAGTGAGGCTTTAAGCAAGCAGCATGCTGATTACACGCCCAGGGATGGAGCTCACGTGTAGGCAGTTTTGACTACAGTGTGCATTGCATAATAGACTTACAGTAAGAATGTCTAAGCAATCAATAGTTTGACTATTTTAGCATGCTTGATGATCATATCTACATGCAATGCAGTAGATACAAAAAGGACATTGCTGTCCAAACTGACAACATGATGAAAATAATGAAACACATGAATGTGTGTGGAATAAATTTAAGAACAGAAAGTTGCTCCACGTTCAACCACAAGAGAAACGAAGAGAATAACTGTGAGTTCAACATTGGGAGGTTGAAATCTCCATGAATGTAGATGTGAAAGGACATGCTCAGTCACCCAAGTATTTTTTAATTTTTTTACAAATAGACTCTTTCACTTTATTTTAAAGAGGAAGAGACATAGCATGCTCTATCGCAGCTATTGCATTTGAATAGCATAAAGTCATTCCCTTTGTATGAAAGAAAAAACTATATGCACCAATCTTTTCTCATAGTATTACTTCCTGTTTGGAAGAATTATTATAATTTTTTTTTAACCCAAAATTGTTGGTTGTAGTGCTTGCTATTGCTTATTCCTGGAGTTACTGCTGCACGCAGAGGCTGCGTTGGGCACAATAAAATCTCGCATAGGGCTGGGAGGTGTTTTTATTTGCTTCCGAATTACATTGAATAGAGAAACCCAACCACATTGTCATGTTTTAATTTTAATTAATTATTATGATATATTTGGGAAGTTTGTACTTTCTGGTTTTGATTATTGGAGGATTAAAACCCGCATCCACCCTGTAAATTACACCTATGAAAAAACCACAGCCATCTTTCTCTCATCATTCATGTTTGCATAGCATTTTAAAACTTCCTTCAAAAAAAAAAAAAACTTCTGCACCAAATCCCCCCTCATCTCATATTGCTGAGGACAATGCTATGACTACGATTTTAACTGTTTACCTTTAGCAAACATGTGTTTGCCAGCTAGGACATGGTTGTTTAGTAGATCTTATATTAAAGCATGAACTGCATTAAACTGGGACTCTCATGTAACTTTAAATTTTGTTTGAACATAGTTTTAGCTAGGCAAATCAAAGCTGAACTGTATTCAGTTACTGTTCAGGAAGTACAGTACAACAGAAGAATGTAAACGAGAATGTGAACATCTTTAACATGCAAGGTGGTCAAAGTGAGTGGCAAAGTTTTTGTTTATTTGATTTATATTATTGCTAATATTATATGAATCAAAGAAAGAAGTTCTCATTTTCTCTGTCTGACTTAAAAAATAAATAAATAAATAAATAAAAACTTCCAGTGATGTACATAGGCAGTTTTAGAGTCTGTTGAAACCATAGGAAAACATGCTCAGCATTTAACTAGCATTCATCATCATTATCTTATAATTAATAAATCAGTTTGTCAGCCATAGTGGCCCCCTACTGGCCTGAGGTCCCAAGCAGTTGCCTGCCTCTTCAGTTAACAAGCAGCACCTTTGATGACATGAAATACAGTGCACTATTCAGGGTACATTGTTTCCAACTGAAGAAATAAACATGAACTAGTTAATTTTTGCGGCTGTAAACATTTACTATCACTTGTAAAGTGTGAACTTGCACGATACTGTTAGCAAATAGATTGTGGGTAATAGTTTTTTTTTTTTTTTTTGCTTTGAGTGGGGAAAAGTATATATTATAAATTGTATTGTATCATTATCAATATCATTATATTTTTCATGTTATGAATCAAATGAGTTTAAGCATAAAAAAACTAAAGGTATGTACAGTACTGTAATGTATTGATTCATTTTGTTAAAAAAAAAAAAAGGTTTGTTAAGAAAACTGGCTGTTGTTACACGAGCAATTGATTGAACTTTTGAGCCATTGATCCACAGATTCATCATTCTATAGTATGAATATTAATTCATTCATCCATGCTTCTTTTTTTGGTTAAAACTCACTCTTTCAATGATATCTTTATGTTTCGTACAGACAAAACCTTTCTTTTATTCATATAGATTCTTTCAGAATTTATAGAAACCAGAAAATGTTCTGTGTATGTCAGAATAAAATGACGATTTTTGCATTATTGCTAGAAGTTTACCCTGCCCCATAAGCCAAATCAAAATGGTGAGTAAAAACGATGTTATGAACAGTTATGAGTCGGATCTAATAATCTACTTCACAATAAGCTACTAAATATAATAGCCATTGATGGCTCAGTGGTAGGTTTCTCACCCGCCACGTGGAAGGCTTGGGTTCGATTCCCAGCCAATACTCAAACCACTGGATGCTCACCCATCCCAAGCCTGAATAAAATGTGAGGGGTGTTTCAGGAACGGCATCCGGTGTAAAACCTGTTCCAAGTTGTTGTGTGGATCAGATGATCTGCTGTGGCGACCCCATGATGAGGGACTAGCTGAAAGTCCAATAACAACAATAAGCTACTCGCTCAATGTAAACAAACACCTGTACCACTATATATTAATTAGAAACCCAAAGAATAGTTAATATTTCCACCGCTGAAATAACAGGGCTGAAGTGGTATAAGTGAATTTTGACAATGTCTTTATTCGATCTACATTATTGATTCCTCATCTGTGATTAATTTTTTGATTGCTGAACAGGAACAGGACGTGTATTTGGCCAACGATGAAAGAAGTACAACTTAGCATAAGTTGTAAA
This sequence comes from Clarias fuscus, assembly GCA_030347435.1. Classification (NCBI taxonomy): domain Eukaryota; kingdom Metazoa; phylum Chordata; class Actinopteri; order Siluriformes; family Clariidae; genus Clarias; species Clarias fuscus. The sequence goes on along the minus strand of CM059213.1, from coordinate 12,963,276 downwards.
CCATAAACAATGTGTAAGACTTACAAACATTTATTTATTTGTATTAATAAGTTAGGCAGAGAGTTCTGTCGTACAGAAGGACAGACAGACAATGTACACGGCCTTCAACCTGAAACATAGCTGATCAGCTTATTTTTAGCTTTTTTAAAAATCTCTCCCCATCAATGAGGGGCACTTCTGCTAGTATATATAAATGATATCTGTACTTTCTCCACAATTCTCCTTCTCTTTGTTTCTGAAAATATTTTACACATTCATCCTTTTCTAAACAGCTGTAATGCAGATCTTGTAAACAGGAATTCAGATTTGAATCTGTGAAGGAGAAAGAAATGAAGTAAAGTGAATGTTTTATATTGTTCCCATCACTAATGGCAGACAAGAAGGGTATTGTTTTGAATTTATATTGTTTTTAAGTGTCTTTAACAAAAGAGAGACCCCTACTGACACAGGTGTACGCTAAGAACCACACCCCATCCACAAACGTACACACTCAGAAGCACACACTTAAATAGTGTTCAAATAGAGTTCACATGTTCCAACCTGTTAGTGTTTTAGGTAGCAGTGAAATATCAAATAGAAATGGAATTTGTGTGTGTGTGTATTTGTGTGTGTGTGTATTTGTGTGTGTGTGTGTGTGTGTGTGTGTGTGTGTGTGTGTGTGTGTGTGTGTGTGTGTGTGTGTGTGTGTGTGTGTGTGTGTGTGTGTGAGGAAGAAAGAGTGTGTGTGTATGTGTGTGAAGCACATTAGCAGGGATTAAAGTAGCATTTACTTGAGCTCTACTGGCTCTGAAACACAAAGATAAATGCAAGTGCAGCGTCAGCGCACCTGGGGAAGTTTCCGGAAACATGCCATGTAGACACGCGTTCGCGCACACACACACAAACACACACACACACAACACACACACACACACACACACACACACACACACACACACACACACACACACACAAACACACACACACACACACACACACACACACACACACACACACACACACCCTATCAGACAAATAGATTAAAGCCTTCTCTAAACACATGAAAAAAGGAAACAAAGGAAAGGAAAGGAGAAGAACTTACGTATTTAATATTTGTATTATCGTATATTGTCTGTCTAGAAATGGTACAAGTGATTTAGGGGTCAACTTTTCTGCTTGCTCTGGGATGCCAGGAGAGGATTTACCTGGTGACATTTGTGAAAGGCTTGCAGTACGTCCTGCTAATCCATCCCCAGGATCTTCTTAGTTTGTTCCTCCACTGGATACTGTACTTTCCATAAATCTTCATTTCTGATGAAACCAGATCTGTGGAGTAATTCTTAGATGAATGTGTTGTGTTGATGTGTTAATGTTGATGAATTTTATTCTAACTGACACCATAATCCATGTCTCTGGTCCATGAAGTATTACTAATTTCACATTGGTGCTGGACTATCGGACCTTTGTGTCTTCGCCTCCCTTCTCCTTCACAACCTAGATAGGTTAAAGATTCCATTTCTATTACTGCCTTTCCTCCATGCTCAATGGTACTGCATTATTAGCACAGAGATTTTTGGTCTTTCACTTTTGTAAACATTATGGCCAACATGTTCAGAGTTACCAGATCGAGATCAACAAGTTGCCTCTAAAGTGTCCATTGTGTTCTGTTCCTCTTCTGCGTTTTGGTGTGCTAAATAACCATACAGTATAGTCTATCATGGACTTTCTGATGGTGGTACGCTACGCCATAATCTTCAGAAATGTGGCTGAGGGGGCATGGTTCAGCATTGCCTGCAGATGGAAATAAGGTGTGTTGAACTGATAAATACCACTTAAACTTAAATGTACTTAAACTGTCTTTATGTAATGTCAAAGCCAGAGAGAAAGATGGATACTCTCTATACTCTCTCTGGCACGGGGGTAACACACACACACACACACACACACACACACACACACACACATACACACACTACCCTACATGGTGACAAACTTTCTCCCAGACACAGCCTCCACCTTAGCTAAGTTGCAGTATAAACATACTTAACATTAATTAAACCTTTCTAATCAAGACTGAAACAACAGTAACCTTGATAATTTAGCGGCATTACTATATTGTCTTTCAATCACACATTCACTGATCAGCCCCAGATAGTCCACTCTAATAGACTGAAACCGAATAAAATACCAAATTCAGCAGTAGCTTTGATCTTTCTTTCTTTTTTTTTAAAATTATTTTATTTATTCCACTCCACCCCAGGACACAGGGAAGCTCCTTTACCACCTGTAAAGTGGAAAAGAAATCAGTAGCAAAATTGTATAAATTTTAATGTGCTATATGCCAACCTTAGTTTGAAACAATCTAGAATAAATAATGGCCACAGTATCCCCACAGCATTGCTAAGGGCTAGGGTTTTTCATTTTAATTCAGCAGACATAACAAACACACCCACAGCGCAAAGAATAGCTATTAGAACAAGAGATTATTGAATTATGCGATATCACTGTTACAATTTCAGCAAGTGTGTTTTGAGCTAGAGTGTGTGCGGTCTTGTCAATAGCACGTGCTAAAGAGGGAGAAGAATGTTATGACATGTGGGAACTGACTGTGTCCTGTCTGTGGCACTGTCACTTTACATTAGCATGTGCTTGGCTAATGTAACAGAGTAAGGGTAGCCAGGGGTGTAAGCTAAAAGCTTGATCATTCCCAGAGCTTTTTTTTTTTTTTTTTTTTACTTTCTCTTCCTCACAGCCAACTCTGAGGTGAATTATGCGCTTTAGCAGTGGGTGTTGGATGAAGGGATTTTTAAGTGTGTGTATGCATGTGTATGTGAGGCTCAAGCATGGTCATGGCATCTTTTTATCTAAATTTCGTGTAAAAGCTGCGCTTGTAAGACGACATTCAGGAGAGGATTAGTGTCCATGCTCTCCTCTTCTCATCTTACCGGAATGCAGCCAACTTAAGATCTGACACACACCAAAAGCCCCAGTGTTGAATTCACACCTACAGTGTTCACTAAAGTTCAGTTAGACACAAATGAGCTTTGTAAGATTGACATCAAGTCCTGTGTACCTGCTTTCTTAACACAGTAGCACATAAAAAAAAATATTTTTTCACAGTTCTATTAAACAAACAGTGTAAGTGTGACCAAATGCACTAGAACTACAGCATTTTCTAGGCTGTGTTACATCTATCTGATAGTCAGTGTGTGTGTGTGTGTATGTACATTTATATACACAGGAAGTCGCTGAGTTACGAATTTCGAATGGAAAATACGAATGGACAGCGGATCTACAAACATACGTAAAGGCAAACAAATTGTGGATGTGGCTCACATGTATTGTGCAACAAATAGACATTGCAGTGCACCGGATACCAGTATTTACAATTAGTAAACTAATTGTCTCAATGTAGCCGTCTATGTCTTCCTGGGTTGCCTTTAAACAAGGTCAGCTGACCCCAGTGCATTAATGGGCTTCCCCTTATGATTTAAAGGCACAGTCACGCAAGAGTATAATGCGGAATGAGTTTGAGTTTATTTTATGGTTTACACAGTGGTGGCTGGTGCAAAAAAAAAAATGAAAACAAAAAAATTAAAATGAAACTTTTAATACTCGCCTGTAAATAGGCATTTATCAGGTGATTGCTATGACTGTAAAATCGCAAGTGACACAACAATTACAACCATGCAAAGGCTGAAGCACCCGGCCTTTGCATGGTTGTTGTCCTAGAAGGAAGCTTCTTCTAAAGATGCACAAGAACATGGTGGTGGGAGTGTCATGATCTGAGGCTGCATGAGTGCTGCTGGCATTGGGGAGCTACAGTTTATTGAGGGAAACATGAATTCTAACATGTACTGTGACATACTGAAGCAAAGCATGATCCCCTCCCTCTGAAAACTGGGCTGCAGAGCAGCGTTCCAGCATGATAATGACCCCAAACACACCTCCAAAATGACCACTGGCTTGCTAAAGAGGCAAGGTGATGGACTGGCCAAACATGTCTCCAGAACTAAACCCCATAGAACACCTCTGGGGCATCCTGAAAAGGAAGGTGGAGGAGCACAAGGGGCCAAATGTCCACCACCTCTGTGATGTTGTGATGGAGGAGTGGAAGAGGATTCCAGTGGCAACCTGTGAAGCTCTGGTGAACTCCATGGCCAAGAGAATTCAAGCCGTGCTGGAAAATGATGGTGGCCACACAAAATATTGACATTTCACATTTTCACTTAGGTTTACTCACTTTTGTTGCCCGTGGTTCAGCTATTATTGGCTGTATTGTAATTATTTTGAGGTGACAATAAATTTACACTGCTATACAAACTTTACACTGATTACTTTTCATTATGTCAAAGAGTCATTTATGCAGTGTTGTCCTATTAAAAGATATAACTAAATATTTGCAGAGATGTGAGGGGTGTACTCACTTTTGTGACGTACTGTATAGTGTCACTTAGGATACAGTGCCCCTGGAGCAGAAAGGATTAAGGTCTTGCTCTAGGGTTCAACATTGGCATCTTGGCGGTAGAGGGGCTTGAACCCCGACCTTTCGATCAGTAACCCAGAAACCCAGAGCCTTAACCGATTGAGCCACAACTTCCTACAATTTGACCACAATTTACCCACATTTTGTAGTGTATCCAATTAACAAAATGGGGGTTTGTTACCCTTCAGTCAGTACCTTTACTTTTGCAAAGCAATCTTCATGGCCAAAAGCTTACAGTCCCCTCCAGGGTTGTGAAGGGGTGCAGGTCTTACTCTGAATGCTGGGAGATAGTAGCACTCACCCCAAGGAACCTTCAACCTCAACTATAAGTTGGGCTTCTGGGTCTGGCAGCTGATGTTAACCTTCCTCTACAGTCTCAAAAGCCTATTGTGCTTCCTTTGTCCTTTATAAAATCCACTTGGAACGGTTGTGTTTCAAAATTCTGAATGAACACCAGAAAAAGTTACTGAACGTTAGGAAGAGCTGTACCAAGCAGAGAGAGGTGGGCTACCTTCACTCTGCACCAGTCCTTATCTTGGCTGGGTTGATGCAAATGCGCCCCTGGGAGACCACAGAAACCATGAACAGAGTTGTGAATGCAACTTCTCCACCTTGACGAGAACGTGCTTTTGCAAGAGAAGTTGAAGTATGTTAATAGGCTATTTATAATGTCACATGTCACTTTGTTATAAATGGTTAAGGAACTGATTACAAAATCATAATCACAAAAATTAGAGTGTGCAACTTTTGTTTTGGCTGGGTAGTGTAGTTAAAAAGGAAAAAATAATTTTTTATACATGCAGTACATCTGCATGTGTTTATAGGCTTGTTTTAAATGACACTTTTAAGATGAGTGAACAATTTCTGAAACAGCAGGAATTTTATTTGATCTATTTAGAGTTTACTGTATTATTGAATCTTGTAAAGGGATTTATTTTTGGAATAGGTTAAAGGCAGGTGAAATGAATGTGGCACTTTAAAATTTTATTGTTCACTTTTCAGCCATTTTATTCTGGCCTTTACCCTCTTTCTCACACACACACAAATCTCCTGCACCTGCTCTGCGTCCTACAGTATTCTCCTCTGTTACAGTAGTTGGCCCAATGTGTGGAGTTTTGCTCTCGGGTGAAAAATGCAGTGAATTTAATTCTTGCTGTTAGAATGACCCTCCTCCCATTTCTGCCTATTGACAATGCCACAGATGCAGTGCTACTGCAAATAACATTAGAAGATTGCCTCAACAACACACATGCTGTGATTGTGCAGAGACATAGCTTCCTGGGCATTATGTTGCAACCCATTGCATAGTTTATGAGCACTACCTAACAGTGTAATCTTTTGTCTGAGTGTAATCCATCACTTGATATAACCTATTGTTTATAATTACCACATTCAACTAGGTTTGCTGGTGATCAATCAATCTCACTTGAAGTTTTAAAAGAAAACTTCAGTATTGTCACGCTATTACTCCAGAGGGAAATCCCTGCAGGGAATCACCACATGGAGTGGAGTCGTGGAGCAGCAGTTTCATTTTTATCTCTCTTTCACATACAAAGCCATATTTTTTCTCTGTTGTGTTCTCTCTCTCTCTCTCTCTCTCTCTCTCTCTCTCTCTCTCTTAGCTCATCTCTTAGCCTCCTTTTCTTTTTTGGACCACTTACTGCAACACAGAGCGCTCATTAATGAAATTGTCTGCAGGTGTGGAATTTCTGCTACTTACCTCCCCCTTCTCTTCACCCTCTTTGCAGACCAGAGCTTGACCATGACCTCGCTGCCAAATATTTTCATAGCATGTTTATATTCATAGCATGTTTATATTATTAATATCGAAACTGGAAAATTGATATCAGACATTATTACTGGACTGCTGCAGTCTACACTGAGTTTCATATAGTTTTATTTAAATAAAAAAATATTCAGTTCCCAAGGGGGCAGACATTCATTTTAGAAGAAAGTGTACAAAGCAATACAAACCATATGGACATTTTATAGTGTACCGTAACAATTTATACAAGCTTCATTTATTTTTTATTTTTTTTTACATTTTTCATTTTGGGACCTTGTTTCTATTGTATCTATTATCCCAATTCCTATTAAATGTGTGGGAAGCAAATATAAATTCTTAACCTCATACGAAGCTTAAACATGGTTTCCATCTCTATGATAAAAATCTAATGGTCAGTGGTCTAAAAAACGGAAATTCTTTTTTATTGTATTGCTCTTCATTACACTGAAAGCTGTATTACAGCTTACATTGCAGTCACTCAATAGTTAAGGATTGAAATTTCCGCAAGCAGTAGACCTAAACAGAGGCTCAGGTTATGATTTTTGTCAAAAGTGTCGTGTTCAACATTTACTTAATTGTTAGTTTTTTGTTGTAAACAACAAATATGAAATTCTCAAAAAGTCACACAAAAATGCCATTAACAAGGACAAAAAAAACCTTTGCTCTCAGATTAGTGAACATTTTTCCCCTTCTCGCTCTTTGATTTTAAATACTGTAATTTCATTGTTTGTTTAGTTTTCTTGCATTATTCCTCATTAAAACATCTTTTATGTCTTGTCTTGTCTCCCATCTCGTGTCCCAGGATTTGAATTCCATGATGTACAGTACAGACCAAAAGTTTGGACACACCTTCTCATTCAAAGAGTTTTCTTTATTGTGTTCTTTAGCCCAAACGCGTCTCTTCTGCTTGTTGCCTGTCCTTAGCAGTGGTTTCCTAACAGATATTCTACATGAAGGCCTGATTCACACAGTCTCCTCTTAACAGTTGTTCTAGAGATGTGTCTGCTGCTAGAACTCTGTGTGGCATTGACCTGCTCTCTGATCTGAGCTGCTGTTAACCTGCGATTTCTGAGGCTGGTGACTCGGATGAACTTATCCTCCGCAGCAGAGGTGACTCTCGGTCTTCCTTTCCTGGGGCGGTCCGCATGTGAGACAGTTTCTTTGTAGCGCTTGATGGTTTTTGTGACTGCACTTGGGGACACTTTCAAAGTTTTTACCAATTTTTCGGACTGACTGACCTTCATTTCTTAAAGTAATGATGGCTACTTGTTTTTCATTACTTAGCTGCTTTTTTTCTTGCCATAATACAAATTCAACCTCTTTGAATGAGAAGGTGTGTCCAAACTTTTGGTCTGTACTGTATATGAAGGATAGGGTGTGGCTATGTAATATATAAACAAATGAACAGACAGTTTAAATTAGTTCCATATAATGAGATGCCTATTTTTTTGTCTTAGCTATGGTGTCTTTTTAGAGCTACGTTGCTTGAGAATCAGAAGAGAAAGACAGCATAATAAAAGATTAATTAAGCAGCGAACAAGCAAGCAGGGTTTAAACATAGATGCTACACTGCCTTATATTATTCCCTTTAAAGAAATGTTTCTGTAATTTATTTCTATATTAATTTGTTTGCTCATATTTGAATGGGTGTAATGCTGAATGAATGAATTTGCCATTAGAGCACTGAGATAGTCTTCTACATACATATACTACATATCGGCCCGCACATTTCATTTATCTGTTTGTTTTATCTGTAAAGCAGTGGGTTATAGTGTGTAGGCATGAATGAAGGAGTGACAACTGCGACTTAACAGAGGAACTCCATGACAAAAATGATTAACCAGTGTGAAATATGTGTTTTTATTTAAACAAGAGCTTCAGTGAGAGTTTATTAGTGATATAACATGAATAGCTGGACTTTTTAACATGATTTCCAATATGAGATTTTTAAAAGTTTCTGTCTAAAAGCTAAAATAAAACAGACAGCAAAATTCCAGTCAATTATACAATTCACAGTATCAGACTTTATATTTCTTATGAAGATTTAAATCAAGGCATCATGCATATCAATATATATTACTAGCATTTGGTGGTGTCCAAGATTTGATTTACAATAATATTCTGATTTGTCACTTTTTTAAAATACGAAAACAGGGTATATTTTTAACGTTGACAGTTTCCTTGTCATTGTATACACAATGTATAAGTATTTCTGTTTTATTTTAATACATAGTGTAATGTGGAGCAATACCTACGTACATACAGTGCACCTGTTAGAGAAATGGCGGGAAAAAAATGTGTTAGTCATCATGAAAGAATGGTGAGCTCTCACCTCAGTAACAGAATTTGCCCATTAAAGTTGTATTGTAAGGAACCGTGATGGATGATTTCGGAATCATTGGTATGCTATCGCAATACAATGTCAGTGAGTGGGTTACAGTAGCTCTCTGTTTCCCAATTATTTTACACAGTGTGCGAAATAAGAATTTACGATTAGCATTTTAAGCATAGACACATTCTAAGATATTACTGATTGCTATTACTATTAAGTTTAAGTTTACTAAGTTTAAGTTTACTACTGCTACATACACTATCTGAGACATTGTGTGTTTTTTATACATAGGAAAATACTGTGTACCCAGGATCAAAATTTCACTTATTGTATGTGCTATTTATTTTCATGCTATTAATTGTGGAGTTGCATAAGGGTATTACATTGCATTGAAACTTGATACTGCTATTACTGCTAATACAGCTTCACATTAGTGCAAAAGCACTAATGAGAAAGTTGTTTGAGAAAGTGTTTATTATAAGATAGACTGACAATTCTTGGTGTGAACAAATCTGTGCATGGTTCCCTAAGCACGGTCAGCTTGTATATATAAATTCAAAGCAAATGTGTATGGCTCTAAGCACTCACCATTCTGTTCCTTTTTTAAACAACCTGGTCCTACTGTTTTATAGGTGGGTTCTGGTTCATTGTGTATGTGTGCTTGTATATATATATATATATATGTGTGTGTGTGTGTGTGTGTGTGTGTGTGTGTGTGTGTGTGTGTGTGTGTGTAGGTGTGTGTGTGTGTGTGTGTGTGTGTGTGTGTGTGTGTGTGTGTGTGTGTGTGTGTGTGTGTGTGTGTGTGTGTGTGGTTCCAGACAGCCCCTTAAGGTTGCATTTTTTTCTGTCACAGATCAAGCTGCAGTATTTTAATTCAGCCTCCCATGCCTGCATCTGGATTTCACATACTTGTTAAAGTTTGTTCAAAAAAGCCACACTCAGCGAGCAGCCTAGCCAATAAATGGTCTGTTTTTCCTCCGCCTGTAAATTTACACATACGCACAAACACACACATACATACACCCTTGTGGGTGTTTCTATTGACTTGTATTATATTGTAGCTAATTAATCCCTACATCTGCCACTAATTCTAACCCCTACCTCATCATTTGGCCTCCTTGTTTCTTTCCTTCTTTTCTCCATTTTTTTTTTCATTTTATTTTATTATTATAATAATAATATTGTTTTTTATTGTTTTCACATTATTTTTTAGTAAATGTGAAAAACTATCTTCATGTTCCCAACATTGCATCCCTACATTGACCCATACATAACATACATGTGTGCAGTAGATTTTCTTAAATCCAACTTTAAGGCAACATAACTAAAAGCAAGAAAGCAAAAATTAAAGATGTTTTTTTTTTTCAGCATGAGGTCTAAAGGGGTTATAATATTATGTACACAGTACATTATTATTTTTGTATTGGTACTCTGTTCTGCCATGCACATGCTAAATGTTTGTTTAGCATGGTTTTGGGAAAAAGGTCAGTAAGAAGAAGAAGAATTAATTCATAAATTTTCATTATGATCAAATATTATATGAGAAACAGATAAATAATCATTATATGCCAGGAAAGTTTCAGCAAATAAACAAAAACTCTAATTGCTATTTTATACAAATGTCTGATACATGAAATGAACTCTCTCTTTAAGATACATAATTTACATAATTAATAAAACAAACGCTCTTCAAAGATGAGCATTTAAAAAGGCAGGGTAAATGGTACAGAACAAATAAAAAAGCAGTACAAACATTAAATGCTGAGTGAAATTTTTGGTAATTTTTTTTTTTTTTTTTTGCAGTATGGGTAAATCTTGTGCAATATGTGTCATTCTCTACCCAATATGGGTAAAAGTGCAATATATGTAACTTTTTTGTGCAATGTGCATAACTATAGCTTGTGTAATATTTGTAAAGTACCTAATTTTGTTGGACATGCTATCACCATATTCTTCTCACACAAAATTATTTTTTCCTATTGCTAATAAGCATCTTGCAAGAGCAAGTTTACTTTCCAAATTCTTCACACAGCACAACAGCATTCTTTGTTGAAAATTGACTCTTTAACTCCACCAGAGTTCCTCTCAAAAACGATATATGATTCGAACAAGGTCAGTGGTTTAAAGGTTGACCCGGTGTAGGCTTTTGAACATGAGTATGTTGTCTTTGATCAATTTTCTTTGAACTTTCCACAGTTTGATCATATTATTACCTCACACCATGACTACTATGGATGTCTCTTGCTCATATGTGAAGATTTGAGCTCTGCCACCCCTTGCTAGCTATCATTGAATTTTCTGAAAATAATAAGTACAAAAAAAAAGAGCAAACATTTCATAGATGTAACACAATGTAATTACTATCCATTCCAGTGGTGCATGCTAATCATTGAGCACTGTGTTGATATGATACCATAAGGTTGCATAATTTCAATTATTGTAGACAGTACAAAAGACAATAACATTTGATGTATTGTAGATATTCTCATCTCTAAAAGCCTGGATAACAGACCCCACAATGTTAAAGCAAATTAAATTGAATCTGACTTCTTGCATATTGACCACTTTATTGATATGACACCATAAAGCTGCATTGCTAATTATAATATAAAAGACTTTGAAGGATAATTATTTTCATGTAAAAAAATAAATAATTATGAGATTTTGTTTTTACGTATGCAAACATGTGATTTCAAATTGTAAGGAGTGCAAAAAAAAAAACGTGATTGTATTTGTTGCACACATGAGCTTCAAGTTTTCCCATTGTGTGCACTGTTCCAGTTTTAATGTGCAAACGTTTGGAAAAAAAATAACTGCAATACAAAGCACCTCAATGCATTTATGGATGACCTCTAGATGGCTTATCTCAGGTGAGAAAAGTCGTAAACTGAGAAGAAATGTGCCAGCATTCCTAATCATATGGGACAGTGTGGCATTTGACCAAGCCTGTGTCCTCACAGACTGATTTGAGGCCCACCCAAGAATCATGTCACTTTTTCTCACACATTACTCTCCATTCCTCAACTCCACAAAGGAATTCTTGTGCTCTCTATATTGGTATATGACTAACATCCAAAAGATCAAATATCCCTCCTTGCTGCAATGGATGCCGCATGCCAAGAAATATCTGTGTGGAAGATTGCCATAAGGTGGTTAGGCATTCAGAGATTTTTTTTCCTCAAGAGGTTGTCAAGAGAGAATTATAATGTGTGAGGTTGATGACAACTTGTGGCCCAATCCAGAGGACTGCACTGACTAGTTCTAATGTACATGTTTATTCTCTCTCTCACTCACTCACTCATTCTCTATAGCGCTTATCCTGTACTGGGTCAGGGGAAGCCTATAGCATATCCCAGGGGACTCAGGGCATGAGGCATAGGAACCCCCTGGACTGGATGTCAAACCATTACAGGGCACACAAGCAAACACACTCATTCTTACACACTATGGGCAATTTGAAAACTACAATTATCCTAGCCTGTCGCAAGAAACCAGAGCACACACAGGAAACCCACCATGCATGGGAAGAACATAGAAACTCCACTCATGCAAACCTGAGGTGGGAATCGAACCCTTGACCCTCAAACCTGGAGGTATTGCTATATTATTGATTTATTCCAAACGTAAAAATAGCAAGCAATATTGAGTATTTTGCACTGGGTTTATTTTAAACAAAATCATTTAAAGATAAAAATAGGCATCTAGTAATGCTACATGGTCTTAGTATTTTAAGTTCATTCTGGAATGAGTGATATAGTGTTCCTGTTGAGGCGGCATGGTGGCTTAGTGGTTAGCACTATTGCCTTGTGTGCATGGAGTTTGCATGTTCTCCCCGTGGTTGGCTGATTTCCTCTGAGTTCTCCACTTTCCTCCCACAGTCCAAGGACATGCAGATTAGGCTAATTGGCATTTACAAATTGCCGGTAGTGTGTGCATGTTAATGTTGACCGAAGGTCCTACCACAGTCGTACAAAATGGGAATAAGTACAATGGTCACCATTGGCCTCTATGGTCCCAGACTACACAGGTCCCTAGATGGATGGATAGAGTATTCCTGTTGGGTGACACCTGATTTTGCATTGCATTGGTTACTGCATTTTTCCTGCAGAATTTAGTCTCAAGTTTAAAGAGAATAAATATCCAATTGATAACAGTTTTGAAAAGGTGGGCTCAGTATTGAGAAATGGGAATGTGAAAAATAAAAAACTGCAATATTTTGTTGGATCACCTTTAGCTTTGATTATGGTGTGCATGTGCTATGGCACTGTTTCAGTAATATTATGCAACATTTATTTCTGTCCAGAGTGGCATAATTTTTTTTTTGCAGAGATCTTGTATTGATGACAAAATATACACAACACAAATATAAATTGTTGTCCAGCACATCCTAAAGACTTTAAAGTCTGTGATCTGTGGTGGCTGATTAATGAAAACGATTCCTCATGATCCCAGAACTATGCTTTCACAATTTGAGCCTGATACATCTTGGCATTGTCATCCTGGAATATGCCTGTCTCATCAGCGAAGGGAAAAAAAATATGTTGATGGGATTTCCTGGCTATTCAGTACATTCAGGTAGTTACCTGATTTCATTGTATTGCCACGTAACATTGCTGAGCTTAAACTGAACCAACTGAAGCAGCCACAGGTCATAATACAGCTCCGGATGATTGTACAGAGGGCACTGTCACTACCCCACTGAATTGTAGTTCTAAATCTGTTCCAATAAATCTGAACTTAGACTAGGCCTCTTCAAAACCTTAAATTAATTATTTAATTGCACCATCCAGAGGTGGACTTGCTGGTGTGTTTCAGATCATTGTCCTGCTGCATAACCCAAGCTTGAGGTCACAAACTGATGGATGGACATTCTCCTTCAAGATTTTATGGTACAGTACAGAACTCATGGTTTCATCAATTATGGCAAATAATCCAGGTCCTTAAACTGCAAAGCAGCCCCAAACCATCACACTACCACCACCCTGTTTGACTGCTGGTATGCTGTTATTTTTATGAAAGGTTGTCTTAGTTTTACACCAGATGTAAAATGATGCACACCTTCAAAAAAGTTAAACTCTCATCAATACACAAAATATTTGCCCAAAAGACTATTAAGATGTTTTTTGGCAAAGTGAGACAAGCCATTTTGTTCTGTTAGGTCAGAAATTGCTTTTGCTTGGAACTCTAACATGGATGCCATTTTCGCCGAGTCTCTTTCTTATTGTTAAATCATGAACACTCACCCTAACTGGGGACTGAAGAGAGGCTTGCAGTTCTTTAGATGTTGACCTGGGTTCTTTGATGAGCTCCTAGATGATTCGTCATTTGTGGATAATGGCTCTCACTGTGGTTCACTGGAGTCTTAAGGCCTTGTAAATGGAAATAGCTTTGTAAACCTTTCCAGACTGATACATGTCAATTACTCTGTTTCTCATCTGTACTTAAATTTCTTTAGATTGTGTTGCTTTTTTAGATATTTTAGCATGCTTTACTTTGTCAGACAGGCTCTATTTAAAACCTCTAAAACCCAAGTGGAACAGATACGTGCCCACAACCCAGCATAGGTCAATGAGTATTTAAAAAAAAAAAAAAAATTATATATATAGATGCTTTTCTGGAGTGTTTTTCTTTGGTCATAGAAAAAATTGAAAACAACCAGAGAAACTCATGATTGTGTGTATTCGTGCTATTTCTTTGCCTTTGTGACCCAGTTTAAAATTTTCCGTTGAGGAATGTTAAAATGAACTAAAATTTTGCACTGAAAAAAAAAGATGTGTCACTCTATATTGCATAATCCTGAGCTGTGTATATATATATATATATATATATATATATATATATATATATATATATATATATATATATATTTTTTTTTTTTTTTTTAAACAAAACAAATAATGGTAAGGGCTATGTAATTTCTTGATTCAACAGCTTTCCAAATATCTCAATTTATTTATGACTTAGCAAGGGGCAATTACATTTTCACATAGGGCCAGGCATGTTTGAGCTGCTTTTTTCCCTTAATAAATTAAATGATCATTTAAAACATTTTGTATTTACTCAAGTTATCATTGTGTAATATAAAACTTTGTTTGATGATCTCAATTTCAAATTTGACAAATATGTAAAAAAAAAAAATTTATAATAATTAAGTAAATACTTTTTCACAGCACTGTATATTGACTTAATATGAGTCCTGTGTGAGTTTAAGACTAAGCAGCATAGACATCGTAGAGCTCTCGCTCTCTCACACACACACACACACACACACACACACACACACACACACACACACACACACACACACACACACACACACACACACAGTGTAAAATGTCTGACAAGACATTGACAGCATTAGGGATGTGTGACCTGTTAAATATGCAGTTATCCTTATTTCACATCACTTTGTGCTGCCATGAATAGATTTTTTTTCTGCTTTGCTTGCAGTGGTCATGGTAAACACTTTACCACTTTGTACACAGCAGGACTTGTGCTTTTTTGTCAAGGAATGCTCTTTAAAACCATTTAGATGAGCCTTAATTTCAACATTGCAGAGCTTAAAAGCGCTCTGTCTTTTTATTACCTGCATTAGACACATTTTCCACCCAAGATGATTAAAAAGTACCCCAATGGAGAAAACCGCCTAATCTGGCAACATTGTGGCTTAATAGCCTCACTTTCTAGGCTGTCATAATTGGTCTACGTCAGTACATCATAATGGTATGCGCATCATATGGTATCTGCTAAGTTTAAAATAAATTAAAGGAATTATTGCTTGATGCATCCACGATGCCTCTATACGCTTACCGGCCAGCCCCGAACTGGCAAACACACACGCACACATGATGTGTCTGAGGTTTTCTGTTTATTATCAGCAAAGAGAGTTTTTTTTTTTTTTTTTTTTTGCCAAGTGCACTTAGTCACGTACATCCTGTACAACAACAGAACAAGGTCGTTAACGTATATAGACATAGACATAGTCATAGACAGTTCTGGAGACTGACAGATGATAGGAAATGCGTTAGCATATCCGATTAGACGAAGGGTTCCAGCAGACACAAGCTATTTGCATGTTCAGCACTGTGCAAAAGTCCTAGGCACAATATTATCTTAAGTACAGATTTTGTTACACTTTCTACACTTGCTTCTTTCTATTTGCATGCAACACCAAGGAGCATACATTAGTTTTTTCTTCTGTCATGTTATTTATTTATTTAATAATTTTTAAGTTATGTTTGGAAATTTTGGAATAGTTTGTACATAATAATGCAGACATGGTGAACATATAACCAACCTTGCACCAAGGATAATGTGGTACCTAAGGCTTGCACAGTACTGTATATTCATCTGGACATGGTCTATGGGAAAGCCTGTGTCAGAACACAATATCAGAAATCCTTATACTATTCATAAATGTTCCTCTGTTCCTCAATGCTGTTCAGACTTGTTCTGAATTTAAAGTTATAAAAGTTACTAGAGCCAACCTACTGTAGTTTGATTTTTATGGGTTGTGCACATTCAGACATGACCACTTAATTTTATGGAAAGGGTTTATGCCTGAAACTATTAAGCAACACATGCTCATACAGATAAATTTCCTTCCTGCAATATTATTTAAGCTTCTGAATTATTCTTGCATGTTTATTCACAGATTATATATATATTAATGAAATTAAATATATATATTATATATATATATATATATATATATATATATATATATATATATATATATATATATATATTTAATTATATATAAATTTTACAAAATACAGCTATACAGCTATGATTGCTATGAAGTAGAAACTGTAACTGAATAACCCCTTGAAATAAATGTGGTTGGGAAAAAATCATGAGCAGAGATCACCTAAACACATAGTAAAGTTGCATCATAAAAAGCCTGAACGTTGAAAGCATGGCTATTGTCCATGCTAACAAAACAAACAAAAGGACTTACAGGATTTGGACTAAACAGCTGTGTGGCAATATTAAAAAACCCACATGTTAAAAGGCTTTGATGGTAAACATAAGTTTGTTATTTGGAGCCATAGAAAATTGTCCAGATTTACCTTATTCTAGAGCAATGGGTGCATGAGGGTACAAAGGGAAGTGTGTGGAGTGATGTGCTCATTATGCATAGTGCCTACTGTATATACTATGCATAACACGCACATATTGTACATTCATACATACATACATACATACATACATACATACATACATACATAGTAGGCATTATGCATAATGGACACTTCACGCACTTCAAGACTGAGGTATTAAAAAACATTCATGGACAAATCTCTCAGGTTATGTAGCTGAGGATGAAGAACTGTTATAATCAGAAAAATGCCAACTCAGTTTTAAATCTGAATGTTGATATAGATGTGAATTTTTGGAGCATTCAACAGATAGAGATTACATACAGTATATCAGGGGTAAATATTTTCATACCCCATACCCTGTACAATTTCACAACAGACAGTCCTGTTGTCCTTTTTTCCCTAGGATCCCAATACTGTTATGCTTATACACCATTATACATCAGTTAGTTCTGACTAAACAATCCAATTGGACATGGGGCATTTCACAAAGTTGTGATAATGGATGGTAACACCACTGAGATAGTTAACTACATGTATCAGTCTTCCTCCTATAGTAGGTGCTCTAGTACGCATTAATTACAGTAACAGTTGGTCTCAGCAGGGCTAAAAGTAAGTCTGTACGGTCCAGCATACTGAGGAGAGAGCAACTGCTTGCCAAAAACAACATTCAAAAGAAGTCCCAGCAAGAAACCCCAGCTGATAGTGTTATGTCATCTTAGAAAACACACAGTGGCTCCTTACTAATGAGTTCTAAACTTTTACAAAATGCCTCATGACCACCCATGTTCTTTTTTTTTTATATGGCTACAGTGTCTAACAGTGCTAACTAGTGCCTAACACAATTAAAAATTGCTCTCCATCCTTTATTAAAGGCCATACTTGGTGTATGTGACAATGGATTGTACACTTTGGTGCACCAGCTTTCCATTTAGCTTCACTGTTTAGGTTTCAAACCTGGAAGTCAATGGAGCTGATATTCAAAACTGGAATAAGTGGAAATATAAAGAGAAACTAATAAGATTTGCAGTACTGTCCACGATCTCCATGGTTTATTCTCCTCACTTTTTGGCTGCATAGTACCAATAATATTTTAATTTATAATAATTTTACCCTTGTTACTATAACTAACTCTGACTAACTATATGTCAATCACCAGTGCCGGCAGTCGCATTTAGTTACTTCCACCGGTCGTTGAAGGATATGTTTTGGCAGAGCAAAATAACTGGTTAAATAAATGTTGAATAAAAGCAATATCACAATTGAGGTACCTATGGCTTATGGCTGCATCACAGCCATGCTGATGTTCCAGCACAGCAGCATGTTTTTCTCTTTATTATATTTCCACAAGGAATATTTTTCATGCCGTTGTCACTGTGCATAAGTGAACTAGACCTGGATTATTGTTGTGCTAACTTGTAAAATTGGGCCTAATTTATCAATCTGGATATGAATAGATTTGTTCATAACTTGTCAATAGGAACATGTAAACAAGAGTTTTTGAAAAGTTCATGATTCTATAGATTATATATTTCAATCACACATACACAACTTTAATGAAACCTCTATAAAACCCAGTAATTTTATACTACAGTCATTAACTAAAGATATACACTACCTGTCAAAAGTTTGCGATCACATTCCAACTCCATGGTCGTTCCTCATTGTTATTTCTTGCCACACGGCATCCAAAATATGCAATCATCTCCTTAAATAAATCCTTAAATAAATAAACTCCTGAACAATTAATGTTCAAGACTGTACTTCAAGATGTATGTGCTACACATAGGCTGTAAAGCCTTCATAACATCTCTAATCTGAGGTGCTGTTAATTGGTGATTTTTGAGGCTGGTACTCTAAATTAACTTTCTGGGAAAGACTTTCATTATAGTGCTTGATAAGTTTACAAATGCACTTGACAATACTGTTCTTACAAGAACTATTCCAGAAAGGCTGACCTCCCTGTCATAGAATAACAATGTTGTTGTTGTTGTTGTTGTTACATAATTACTAATTCCGTATGTGTTATTTCATAGTTTTAAAATCCACAGTATTGTTGTAGAATGTATAAAATAAATTATTATTGTCAGTTCTTTAATGCTGTACAGAACATTAACCGCAGATTCAGACACAGCTCTAAGTTACCCATCAGCATGTCTCAGTGGCTGGTTAGGTATAAGTTTATACTGTATGCTTTAGTGCTTCTAAAAACACAGTTTCTTTATAGGGTTCAGCCAAATGTCCTCACAAGATAAAACTGTAGTGATAGCAATATCTGACATACATTGTTTCATTGTGCCCGCCCACCCCAACACACACACACAGAAAGAGAAAGAGAGAGAAGCCAGATAAATGTATGGGATATTAACTACAGAGCAGTCAAGGCCCTTACATGTATGCTCTCTATTTACTGTTGCCATTAAGTTTTAATCAGCAGTTGGTAGCTGCCATGTCTCATTATCAGAATGTCCGTATACAGTTGGAGGATAGCTCCAAACTCTAATCAGTGATGTAAGTCCATACTCTACAATGGCCTGGTGTAAGCCTGCCAACTCCAAAGTCAACTCAGGCCCAATGTTATATCAGCTGTATGTGTGGGATCCCGGTCTAGATTCAACAGCAAGTTTGTGTGTGTGTGTGTGTGTGTGTGTGTGTGTGTGTGTGTGTGTGTGTGTGTGTGTGTGTGTGTGTGTGTGTGTGTGTGTGTGTGTGTGTGTGTGTGTGTGTGTGTGTGTGTGAGTGAGAGAGAGAGAGAGAGAAAGGGTTATGTTACTACATAACTATTCACTTTCTATTGGTAGTTTATTTCATAGTGTATTTGTGTCAGATTAAACAAATTCAACTTCTCTGCAAAAAGAGACAGCATGATTGGCAGCTTGTGGTTATTTCCAGCAACCTCATAAGTGATAGATGACAAAAGCATTTTGATTTGAAACTTCTTTCTTTCAGATCCAATCCATCCCATTTTTGAAAGCTCAAATGACTCTTGTTTATGTATAATATTTCCTCTAAAATATTTTCTGTATGTGTGTGCGCGTTGTGGTCACATTGCTCTACAATCCTCTCTCACACACATACACATATCTCCTTGACAATTACACAAATACAGAAACTTACTAACACAAAAGCATTCCACGGATTTGATTTCTTTGTTCTCCAAGAACCAAAAACTTATGTTCAGCTATCATAGTTTTTCTTTGTTCTTTCTTCTTTTTTTTTAACAATTAAAGGGAAAAGATATATTGAGAAAATGAATAATATAAAAGACTAGTTGTTGAAATCTGCTTAGTTCCATAAAAAAAAAATTGTTTTCTTTTGTAATATTGTTTACTCAAAGGACGACACATATTTCAGTGTAATTTTAAAATGCATGGACAGTAAATGAGGACTAATTAAGCGAAAAAATAAAACAAAACATAAAAGTAGAACAAAAAAACAGAAAAAAAAGCACATGGTGTATAAGTCACGTTAACCTCATGCCAGGAAACAGTGAGCAGATTCTTTACCCAGAACTGTGGGTTTGAGTCAGTATGTATAGTAATGTTTCTAATTGAGTCCAGGTTTATGTGATTAGTATGAAGGCAACTGAAAAAGTGACAGAAGGTGCGTTCCAATCGGCCTGAAGTACCCTGCGAAGTACACTCCTCAGGGTGTTCAGCCATGGTAAGTGTGATTCCAAACCACAGGGAGCGGAAATGTTCAGTTCAAAGGGAACTGCGAACAGTATAGGGAACAACCAAACAATGGGGCTTCATTTCAGAGGAAAAGGGAATGAACTGGAGCAGCAAAAGAATTTATATATTTATTATCATAATAATAATTTAAAATTGAATTTAATCAAGAAATCTGGAATATTATATAGGCTAGTAATCTGTAATCGAAATCTCTGTACATCTTGAATGAAATACAGTATATAAAATATTATGAAATATTATGATAATATTATTTTAATATATAATAATAATAATAATAATAATAATAATAATAATAATAATAATAATAATTTATTTAAAACTTATACACATTTCAATAGTATGTGTTTTGTAACGTATGTCAGTTTTTGTTCGTATGTCCGTAGTGTGAAATTTCTACAGCAACAGCAACAGGTATCTGAGGTGCTCATGTTACCATGGTAATGCACAGAGGAGGTGACGTCTGTGATGGTGACTTCGCAGGGTGTGTTTGAGTGATGGAGTTTTGTTGAGGGAAGTTCCCTTCACCGACATTCCCTGCAAATGGAGCAGTGAGTAGGGAGCACCCTGTGAAGTACGGCTCGGAATGGAACACAGCTCCACACAGTTCATGTGCCCTGGGTGTTGTAGTCCGTGCCAGTCATTTCTGTATGCCATTAAGCAGGCTGCAATAGATAAACTACAACCAGTTTAAATATAGTTGGTCTGTGCCCCAATTGCCTATGCTGATATAGCCCTCACTATATGCCTGGCCAAATTTCAGAAAATTCTTTCTTGGCATGCAGCAAGCAATAAAATAACTGTTTTTAAATATCTGCAACAACACTTCCTGGAAGGATAGTGCTAAATCCTCAACATTGTGGAAGCACACACACACATACAAACAGTGTGATAAGATTTCACAGGATTGACACTAAACAGCTGTGTATCCTTAAGAAAACTATTTGTGAGTGAGGCTCACCAATCCCCCCCCCCCCTCCCTCCCCTTCCCCTTCCCCCCAAAAAATAATTCAATTTGTTAGGGACTTGTTAGTGGAGCTGATAAGTCTGATAAGTCCAGGTCCCATATTTACTATGAATATCAAATGAATATTTATGAATATAAATGTAGCAAACGTTTTACGAATAGTGAGAAATGGCATTCAGACAGAGACACACATGGAGGAGATATGTTTTAGTAATACTGAGTGACACATAGATCATTTTTGTTTAGACAAAAATGTAATACTTTGTTTGTTTGTTTGTTTGTTTTTTAAACACATTGTGTGTGGTATATAATGAACAGGTCATATGCTGTCTCCATACCGTAGGTGACTGCTACTGTACAGGTGTTTAGTGAAGATGCAGCTTTGAAACAGTGACACAGCCAACAATGTCGGAAATAATAAATCAAACTTTGCTCTTACAGCACCACAGATCACATGCAGATTCATACATTTGCCACCACACAGTGTACAATAAATGAAAAACTAGCTTCATTCATAGAGTTATGCAGCATCCATGGCACACACATTGAAATAATTGTATTTATATATACATTTAGTATATTTATATTCGATTATATGACACAGCAGTTTTTTTATTCTCTAAGTATCACATTAACACAATGTACCCACATTTTTCTCACTCCTCGGGGGTACTTTCTTCAAAACTGACAGGTGGAGTTGATGCTTTCACAAATTGCTGTCCACTCACTTTTTCTCTTTAGAGGTAAAAGTAGGCAAAATTTTGCTTTAAATATATATTTACATTTTACTACCTCCAGTTTTGTTTTGTTTTTTTTAAATCAGTTTGGTCAGATTATGACGGTCATACACAGCTCTGTTACAGGGTCTTGAAACAGTTGTGACTGGAGCAAACTTATTCACTCACTCATCGTCTATACCGCTTTATTCTGTATACAGGGTTGCAAGTGGCCTGGAACCTATCCCAGGAGAACCTATCAAAGGGCACACTCTGGACAGGGTGCCAATCACACACAGACACATACACACAGACACATACACACAGTAATAAACTCATTCATACACTACGGGCAATTTTAGGAACATCAATTAACCTAATCTGCATGTCTTTGACTGTGGGAGGAAACCGGAGTATCCGGAGGAAACCCACCAAGCACGGAGAGAACATGCAAACTACACCACCGTGCCGCCTGATTGGAGCAAACTCACTCACTCACTCATCATTTATACCGCTTAATCCTGTATTCAGGGTCACGGGGGGCCTGGAGCCTATCCCAGGAGACTTAGTGCACATGACAGGGTACACCCTGGACAGGGTGCCAATCCATCGCAGGGCACAGATACATACACATACACTCACCCATTCACACACTACGGGCAATTTGGGAATGCCAATTAGCCTAACCTACATGTTTTTAGACTGTGGGAGGAAACCGGAGTATCCGGAGGAAACCCACCAAGCACGGAGAGAACATGCAAACTACACCACCGTGCCGCCTGATTGGAGCAAACTCACTCACTCACTCATCATTTATACCGCTTAATCCTGTATTCAGGGTCACGGGGGGCCTGGAGCCTATCCCAGGAGACTTAGTGCACATGACAGGGTACACCCTGGACAGGGTGCCAATCCATCGCAGGGCACAGATACATACACATACACTCACCCATTCACACACTACGGGCAATTTGGGAATGCCAATTAGCCTAACCTACATGTTTTTAGACTGTGGGAGGAAACCGGAGTATCCGGAGGAAACCCACCAAGCACGGAGAGAATATGCAAACTACACCACCGTGCCGCCTGATTGGAGCAAACTGATTAGAATAATGTCACGTAGCCAATTCACGCATCTATAAATTTTGTCTATGTACATAAAGCTTTCATGCAACTGATGCTGATTTTACCATTTGCTTTTTCACCATTTTAAACTACAAAACCTGTAAAGGCTACAGCATGCACTGTAATGTGCAGCCTATTTTTCAGTTCTCAGTGTCATAAAAAGTGACATCACACACTTTCCTTGGCACAGTCCTAATCCTAGCTGAAAAAAAAGAATAGGAAATATCCTAAAGAACTTTTACAGTATGAGCTAGGAATATTTTCATTCCTAAATTAACTTTGAGTCAGCTTCCTAGAAGTGGATTCTGAGATGCTCAGTTACTACGGGCACAGATTTATCATATTCTAGAACCAAATTTCAGGAAGCAGTGTTATGAGATTTGTTATGAGATTGCTGCAGTTGGTCAGGTCTAGAACAACAGCGTTTTGTGGCAATAAACTGAAGTCAGCTGACTGTCTAAATTTTTTGTATGACCAGGTTATCCCAATGGACCAAGGGAAAACATCATGCACACTAAGGCAGTGAGTATACATCTAAGTACATCTGAGAATACTGTAATTCACAGACAGACAGACAGACAGACAGACACAGACAGACAGACAGACAGACAGACAGACAGACAGACAGATAGATAGATAGATAGATAGATAGATAGATAGATAGATAGATAGATAGATAGATAGATAGATAGATTGATTGATTGATTGATTGATTGTTCTACCAGAGGAGAAGTAAACTGGAAATAAATTGAGATGGTTAAATAAAGTATGTGTGTATGTGTGTGTATGTGTACCTAAGCTGTGGTTCATGGAGGGGATAGGTTGTATTACTGTGTATCACCCCAGGGATTATATGGAATTGAACAGACTCAACGGATGAGACAACAGAGACATGCAATTAGCCAGGCAGATCATACACTCCCTTCGCAGGCCCCACTTGCACACATTGTTGCTACTGTATACCAGCTCAAGAAAAGTGGGAGTTCTCCTTTCCTCTCTGTCTTTCTGTCTCCATCTTTCCTTTGGTCTTTTTCTCTTAAATTATTGAGTGATGATTTGGCTCACTGTCAAATTTGAAGATTTCTTTTTATCTCCCAACTTTCTTCTCACCTCTTTGGCAATGTGCATAGGCATGCTCTTATTCCAACTTGTAGTATCCCTGAGTACCACATAGACGGGTTCATAGTGGGTTCCATTTATACACATCAGCTTGCAACACCAGAACAAGCACTGCCAATTTAAGCGGCGCTCACCATGTTTTGATTCCTGTTGTTTCTATGATGGTACAGAGATTTGACATTTGGATATTATGTTCACATCAATCTAAACAAACAAATATTTCATTTTGGTTTTTGACAACTACAAAGTTGATATATACAGCAAAAATATTAGTATACTCTTGTCCATATTAATATATTTTATTTCATCTCCCTCATTTACAATATGTGCATAAAACTTTTCTGCAAACAAGGTAAACCTTAAATAAGAGCACCTAATTTGCCACTTGTATAGAATTCTATATATATATATATATAAATAAAATGTTCTCACTTTTGAGTTACCAAAATATAAAGGCCAATTTATCTTAGCCAGTTCCTCTGCTGGCATGTTATGGGGAGTTGGGAGGTACCCAGACATCCTGGAGGAAACACAAATATGGGCAAAACATGCACAGAGACTCCACACAGACAGTAACTTGAGCTCGTGGTTGAACCAGGAACCCTCATTCCTCTACAGTAACTGCTTTATCCTGGTCATGGTCATGGTGGATTCAGAGCTTATCCTGGTGAAACTGGACATGAAGCAGGAACACACAGTAGATTGGATGGCTGTAAATTGTAAAGGCATATTTATTTAAATTTATTAATAAATAAACTGTATACTGTATCATTTAAATTAAAACAAGATTGTCGTTTGGCCTGCCTCAAAACCGACCTTGTATAGGACTATGAGAACTGATGGTGTATTAAGGGCAAATAATAATCACAATACCTTGATTCTTGCTTTTATTTTCATTGTTCGGAAGGCATGTTTGCCGTACTATTTTTCAAACACATTTAGCAAGCACATTGCTGAACACAGATGCTATGGTACCAACATGGCAGAGCTGGGCCTTTATTCAGTAAGCGTAAGACTAAAAATGTTCCTACTGTACCTCAAAGTAGGACATGCAAGATATTTAAAGTTATTTATGAAGCTTCCTATTCTTACTTTCAGTGAGGAGTAGAATTGTTGCTAAGTAAGCATGTGACATCACTGTTGACGACACTGAGAGCCACAAAGTAAGCTGCAAATTATAGTCGGTGTTATAGTTTGACAGTTTTTTTAAAGGAGTTTTAAACTGTGGAAAATCTAAATGGTGAAATCAGCACCAGTTGTGTGTGTATATATCCCCCAAAACATATCTTTTATGAACTCTTTGTGACTCCGTGTTACTAAAACGTCTCCACCTAAACAGCATTTCCACGCAACTCCTAACCAGTTAGGACCACACCTGAGCTCTCCTACATTTTGGTGGAGATGTGGAGATAGGAGTGATTTCCCATTTTAAGAATGTTGATAAATTGCTCTTACTCCTACTCCTTTCATCATCACTGTAAGAATTTTTGGCCACTTAGGAGCGATTTCCCTACTCTGAGATGCTTAGTAAAAACAGCCCTGGCTTCTTTTATAAAGGAAAACTACATAAGTAAATAAGTAAAATAACAGTTAGTCACTCCAAACAATTTTCATTTTAATGCTTGCATAACAAACCCACTTCAAAGTCTCACTTTGCCTCTGTCTCTCTGTGATTTTGCGTGTGTCCTTGTGCAATGTGTGCATGCACTCGAATGATTTGCAAGCCTGATCGACCTTCTCCTGGAACAGGACTTCAAAAGAGCCTATAGCTCAATCTGCACAGAGACAGGAAGAATGAGAGAAGCAGGAGAGTGTTTACGATAGGATTTACTGTACTTACATTCTTGCTTTACATGTGTGCCACTGCAAGTTTTAAACGCAGGGTAGTTTGTTTATCGAGACGATGGCGTGGGTGCAAATGTGTGTAGAGACTTGAGCATTTGTGGGTGGGTGTACATATTTGACTTTATCTAATATGTGTGTATGACTGTGTGTATGTGTGAGTGTGTATGTGCAGGTGAGTCACTGTTGTCTATTAAAAAAATGCTTGTGGTCAGTATTATGCTTTTGCCTGAAGTTAAAGAGAACTGTTTTAAATGAAGGACAACTATGAAAAACTAAGTGCTAAAACAATGAAAAATAAATGATGATAAGGATATGATGTAAGCTGTGTGTTTTGATAAAAGCAACCCAACACATTAGCTTATGAAATGATTCCCATTTGTTGGTTGGCTGTAAGGCTGTGCAACCCAAAAACTTACAAGTCTGGGATGTGTGTTTATGGATAGAACTTACCTTGTGCTGGCCACCTGTAAGCCATCGGCAGAAATTAGCCTCTTAAGCCATGATTGTTTGCAGAACAAGCAGGATGTGTAGATCTGTGCACATATGTGCATGTGTGTGCATGTGGCTAGCTCTGAGGACAAACCACATTTAGGACATTTATGGCAAAGTAAAAAAAAAAAAAACTATAATGAAGCATAACGGCACACACACACATCTCACTTCTCTAATGTCTGATCTTAAATTAGACATCTTAAAAAAATATATTTAGATAAATGACATTTTTGTAAGTATACATACCTTAATACTGCCATATTTTTTTCAATGTGAATGAAGTACACCAGCACTGACTAGTTTATTCAACACATGGCTAAAAGGTAGTTCACAGACGTGTAGAAATGAAATGTTTATTGGCACTTCCTTATGTCTCAGCTACACCTCTTGCCGCTTAACAATTACAATTCTCTCCAAAAACATTGGAGACAATATTGATTTTATTTATCCACATGCACATCAGTGCTCAGTGCATCAGATCCTGGGACCAAGGTTCCTTTCTCCTCAGACTAATTTGCTGTTTAAGGTTAAGGGCTTCCTTGGGGGGGCTCATGTGGTGCTTGTTAAAAGCCTGATGGAGGGGGATTTTTGGTATGCACCCTTCGAAATGCCTGAGGGTTATGAAGTGCATTTCAGGTTTGTGTCAAACAGGAAGTAAAGAGCCACTACACTTAAATAAAGGTGTATTAAATTAATTAATTAATTAAAGCACTTATGTTTAAATGCACTGTTGAAATTTGAGAAGAAAAACAAGATATTTCTCTTTGCATGGTTCTAAATGTGATCATATGTGGATATAGTCCTACTAAACCACCATGAGTAGTTAAAAAAAAAGATAATACATGTTTAGATTCTTTATTATAATTTCGGAGAACACTCTCTGCAAGGATTGAGAGAGCAGGAAACAAAACCAAAAGACTACATAGGGCATAATTCTTAAAATAATGTAATGACTAGTAATTTGCTTTACATTGCTAATAAGTAAATAAATAAATAAAATAGAAAGAAATGACATACTCTTAGATTTTGAAACATCAAATCACTTAAACTTATAAAGCACCCTGTTTCATCCCATTCGCAGAGTATAAGGTGTTTGGCAAAATGTAAAACCTTTCCACCCACCTCTCTTTATTCATTCCAAACTCCCACCCCACCCTTCTCTCCCTCCAAAGTGAATAGTGAAAATTGCTGTTGACCCCAGAGCTCCCAGGGTCTCTGTAAGGTTTCCAGGGACTTTTAAACTCTCAGCTTGCTTTAGGTGTCCTGTGTTTGAAGGCATTTGATTGGTTGATTGCAGTCTCTGGAAAAAAAAAATAATAAAAAGCTGTACTGTGCAGTGGTAATTGCCTCCACCTCTCAGCATACGCATACACACATACCCTTATGGCCCAAATGACTGAATTGGTTTTAATAGCATAATGAGAGAGTTGAATTGAGCTGAGGTCAAGGAGCAGTAGTGCTTTGGAGGGTTGGGTGCAAAGGAGGTTGGATGAGTTGCAAATGGTGTAATAGAGTAAATGATGAACAGGGAACAAGTAGGCTGAGGAGACATTATATACCATCCTTAGTTAGAATTTCATTCAAGAATGCTATGTTCATTATTACACACAAATGCACATAAGAGCCATCAGATCATCGCTGCTTACACACGCCTGTGAGAAGAGTTTCTGTGTGAAGTGTGTTGCATAATTTTGATACTATAAAGAAAATAAACGTACTATCAAGTCAGTACAAATTTCCTAAGTGCAATAGCTGTACCATATTAATAATATTAATACACACAAACTCTTTGATCATCAACAGAAGTCTCGTCATACAGCCTAGAGAAATTTGTGCTGTAATGTTGCCAAGCCCTTGTGCATGAAGGATCATAAATTTCTCTCTGAATAGATATAGCAGCAAATGATGTCATCAATATTTAATCACAGTCTGCATCATATAATTATGCTGACAGAACAACCGAAGTAAATTTATGCTTTTAATTTTTTTATATTTATCTGTCATTTACCGCCTTAATGTTGTCTTTGCTGTTTTGTTTTTCCACCCTCAGGAAGTCTAATGCTCAAGCTATTTCTGTCACTGCTCTGTCTTAATCTTAACTCTGTGAGGAGGGTCTCATCTTTCCCCTGGGTGGAAAGGAGTGAATGCTCAGGTACATTATTTTAGTATATTTTTAGTACTTTCATAATCTCTGTACATGTCGTACATTCTTGCATTTCATTATCATATCAATATTTTTGTTGTTGTTGATTTGCAGTTCTGTACCTTTTAATGCACATCTATCTATCTATCTATCTATCTATCTATCTATCTATCTATCTATCTATCTATCTATCTATCTATCTATACTGCTATGTAAGTTCTTGAATCCTATAGTGTTGAGTGTATAACAATCAGTTGTCATCATTTGAAACATTATATTTTGTCAGCAACTACATAATTAATTTCTCTTTAAATAGTATCATAAGCAACTTTTGTTAAACTTGTTTGCCTTATACATATTACACATTTACAGCAACCCATTATGTTTATCTTTTAATCACCAACACTCAGACCCCAATGATCATTATGCTTTTGTATATTATGGCCAATACAGTATGTCACGCTCAAAGTAAAGAGTATTGATATACTCTTGGTACTCCTATTTTTGATACTGTTGAAATCATGGTTGCTTTTTCCTCCCTATTTGTAAGTTCTCTCTTGCATGTGAGCAGCTTAGTAAATTCCAATGCTGTCTCTCTCTCTTATATTCACAGACATAGCCACACTAAGTTAAAACACCAATCATTTGTGATGTTATTTGAAAGCAGCGGGTGAATTGAATGTAATTACCTGCAATAACATTTCAAATTGATTGCAATTAAAATGAGTGGAAAATATGCATCAAGCTTACTGACAGTGAAGAAGCATGTGAAGAAATAGTATTGAAGTGCAATATCTTTAGAATTTTTTTTCCCGCATTGCTCTTTGTGTGACTCCAGTTCATTTAAAGAGGTGATTGTTTTTCTATGCATACCCCTAAACAGTTACTGAACTAGGATAGCATAGAGTAGCAAAAATTATAAAACTTCATATTTTGTTTCATGCTAAAAAAAATATCTATTTATGTATTTAAGAAAAACTTTTTAAAAAGCTGACAAATAAGTTGCATAACTGTGAACTCTTTCTATTTCTATGTTCATTGAAATGTGAGCAGATGTAAAAAATCTTGTATAAGAACATTAAATAGGTTTACAAGCAGCAGTGTTTTGTATAAAGTACATTAGTATGTTGGTGCTGCTTTGTGAGAGTATTTAACAGGGTAAGTGTGTATCATTTTGTTGCAATATGTATGTATATATACAGTATATTTTATTTTACCATAGAAGTGAAATGATTATTGAAAGTGTCCTCCAAGAATACAAATTCTAATTTTCCAAAATCTCCAACTGTAAAACACTATAATAGCATCTGTATATACAGTTCAAAAAAGATTAAAATCATGTACACAGTGTGTGTGTGTGTGTGTGTGTGTGTGTGTGTGTGTGTGTGTGTGTGTGTGTGTGTGTGTGTGTGTGTGTGTGTTCCGGCTGGTGCCCTGCTTCAGACACACAAATCGAACTATGTTTGTTTCGGGCACATGCATAAAAGGCAGCATGCATCAGTATGTATGCTTTTTTGCATTGTCATTTCTTTGAAGTGGCACTGTGAAAATTCTTGCTGTGTGAGATAGTCATCCTCAATGAAAGAGCAGAGGTGCAACAACTATTATTACAGCTTCTTTGGCATTAGTGTTTATGTCCTCCCCCTGTCTGTATTTATCTTTATGAGTTGCAATCTCTGGGGCATTGAGCCCCACTTTTTATTAAAAAAAAAATTAAACAATCACATAATTCTGAAAATCAAACACACGCGCAGACGGATCTGTGGCACATACAGTAGTTTCTTAAATGTTTTTATTGGAACACCTTTTGCTTTGATTACAGCCACTGCATCATTTTGAGACTGGCTTTGTCACCAGAAAGGAAGACCAAGAACTACCTCTGCTGCAGAGGATATGTTTCTCAGAACATGTAGATTTACAGGACCTCAGATTGAAGCCCACATACAGTAACTGCTTCTCAGCGTTCAAGCAGCTGACATATTTCGACATTTTTGTAAAAATAGAAAACTGAGTCAGGCCTTTATGGTCAAATTGCAGGAAAGAAACAATTTCTTTGGAATAACAATGTGCGGAGGAGACTTGCTTGGTCCAAGAAGCAAAAGGAATACACATTAGATCAGTGGAGCACTCCTTAAACTCATCGAGAGAATGTTAAAAGGGTGCAAAACTGCAGTATAGATAGATAGATAGATAGATAGATAGACAAAGCAAAAGGTGGCTAGTTTAAAGAATCAAAAATATAAAACGTATTTTGAGTTATTTAACACATTTTTGTTAACTACAAAATTCCATATTTGGTCTGCCACAATTTTTTATGTATTAAGTATTAATATACAATTTTGAAAACAATAAAAATAAAACATTGAATAAGAAGGTGTGTCCAAACTTTTTGACTGATCGCTTAGCTCTAGATAAAAAAAAGACATTATCTGCTAAATACAATTGCATATTTCCTTCACATTCATTCATAAATTGGAATTGTTGGCCTTTGTGTAAGCTTTTCATTATCGTGATTATCGATTAGCTTCAATACCTAGTTAAAAGTAGATTCAAATGAACTCAAATGTGAAAGCTTCAGTGTGCTGCACAGTCCAACAGACTAAGAAAAACAATATAATGAATTCCTGGGAATGGACTGACTTACAGGCCTTATCCTCTCCATATAAAAGTCTAAAAAACCCCATTAACAGACTAATTTAGTTTAGCACGTTTTGGCAGCCTGTACAAAAAAGTTGTTGGCAAATATTTTGACTATTATGAGTTATGAGGTGTTATGCCAGATCACACCTTGGTCGATGTGTATAATGGTGTACACACTGGGGTTCATAAACACTAACCGTAGTTACAAAACTGAAGTACTGTAGGGTTCAGTCTCTTTCTTTGGTTTTGTATCTAATGTGTATGTCAAGCAGCAACAAATTAAAAAACGTATATCCCAGACATAACATCTGTTGATCCAGAGACATGGATTCTTATTTAGCCACACTTTCATTTAATAAGGGCTTATTTGCATAATCATACCTACTATGTGGTATAGTGGTATAGAATGAGCACTAGCATAAATTATGTGCCAAAGATGGAAAGAAAAGGGTGGGGGTGGTTGGGGCAGGGAGGTTAGGGGACGTTTTTTGGAGATGAGGGTGTTTGGGGGTTTGGGGCATGTTTTTATAGCTTGAATGGGACCAAGTATCCCCTCAAGCATAGAAATATCCTATTGCCCAGTCCCTGCGAAGAACTCCCAGCTTTTATAAAAAATAAATAAATAAATAAATAAAAGAAATACACAAAATATGCATACATTTAGGTATACGTATAAGACTAACATTACAGTTTTATCAATGGATGGCGTGTGTGTGTGTGTGTGTGTGTGTGTGTGTGTGTGTGTGTGTGTGTGTGTGTGTGTGTGTGTGTGTGTGTGTGTGTGTGTGTCCATTGTACTGTTGCTGAGGCCAAAAGATGCACACAGACACACAGCCGCACACACTGTCTGGGAAAAACAAAAGAAAATTCTGCCCTGCATTTAGACCTACCTCTGTTTCCCATGACAATACAGTCTGCCACCGCACCTCAGACTCAGAGTGTCTGTTTAGATTGACTGTTTAGAAGACGAGAATAACAGCAAGAAATTGTGTGTGTGTGTGTGTGTGTGTGTGTGTGTGTGTGTGTGTGTGTGTGTGTGTTGGAAAAGAAGGAGAGAGATAAAAGAGGAGAAAGAAACCACTCACTTCACCTCAAAGTTCACATAAATAATCTCAGTTTTCCTGTTAATAGTTTTAATACGGAGCACTTTGTAGGATCTTCTATCCTCTGCGACAGTTTGCTTACTTTAAAAACAACCGCTTTCCCATTCTCTCTCTCTCTCTCTCTCGTTCTCCCCCAAAGTGTAAAAGTATGTGCCAATGGACCAGATGAATATTCAGCTGTGATGCATTACCCCCACTTGAGTGTTTTGTTCACGTTCTCTCATTCTCTGATCCATTTCATTAGTGAATCGCTTTAGACTGTAAATAGGAACCTGTACTTACTGACTCTTCAATTCAGGCCTTAGTAGATAATGATTAGTTAATGCTGTTTGGCACGGTATTCTTCAGCTGTCTGAGCATGGCTTTCCAGCCAGCTTTCAGAAGTTATTTTCTCACAGGTGTTGAGCACTCTCTCTCTCTCTCTCTCTCTCTCTCTGTTTTGGACATGTTTGGCTCCAGGTGTATAGGAATGAGCAATAATAATAATAATAATACCTGTGAAACCCTATCCATGTACAAGCTGAAAGTAAAAAGTAATGGAAGAAGAAAAAAAAGAGCACAAAACATAGCCAGACACAACTGATGTTAATTTACTGTGGTCAACTGAACTATGCTAAACATGCTGGCAAGTTCTTGAAGACAGGCTATTGCTGGAGGCGGGACATAAATGGAGGAGGAAGCTATTAATTGGGCTCTAATTCCCAGGAAGACTTCTTATTGGCTAAGATGTTGTGAAAGGGCTATTTGCAGGGTCTAAAACAGGATGTGACTTTTTGCTCTTTGATTGTAAGGTTTATGTTCTGCTTTCATTTGAGACCATCAGGTTCTCGGCCAGACCCACCTTGGTTGTAAATTTGATTTCTGACAGCAAAACAGAATTATTTCCAGAACGTTGCTGAACTTGGGAAGATTTACAAGCAGATACTGAGCTCTGTCTTCTTTATATCTCTGCATAGCCCATGTCCTAGGCCATATGGACTTTTTCAAATGCAGACTGCTACATTCCTTCTGAAAACAACTAAATCACAAAGTAGACTTCCCAGAAATTTGTCATAGTTTGAGTTTAGGCCCTTAAACTAATGCATAAAATGCTCTTTGATCACTATGCTCTTTGGGGCTATTTCACCATCTCACAGAACACTAGTGCTAAAAGAGCTCATTAGATTATTCACCTAAATCCACCTCTTTATTCTGAGTGAGTTTAATGCATTATCCCACTAGAAGAAGAAGAAGAAAAAACTCTTAGCAGTTTGGTTCCATGTGGATTTGGTTCAGCTCCCAAGCTATTCAATTACAAAATCATAAAACTGAAAATATATGATATATGATTTATTTTTTTTGTATTGCAACTGCAAAGTGTCTGACTAAGTTAAAGCACCATCACTTTTGATCAGTTACTTACTAACCATTTTCTCAGCTGTTGCTACTTTAAAATGAACTTTAGCAGCCCAAAAGCTTAGTAAGAAGGACAAGGCATCTCTGTGAGTGGAATGGTTGCATTGCATATTGCGGGCTCTTCAAAGTACAGACTAGTGCTGCAATCTGGATCCAATCATGAGAGAAAGTCAAATGATTGGCATGTCAGAGATGAATGACATGGTTTCATGGAAAGCAGGAGGGAAAAAAACGGCAGGGTGTTTGTGTTTTGCATGCTTGATCCTTGTCACCTGTGCACTTTGAGAACGGAGGCAGGATTTGTAAGTCTGTGAATGTACAGGATATAATAATTCAAATACGTTCTCTTCAGTTATTTTTTTTTTGTCTGCTATTTACTGCAATGCTTTTCCAAAGGAGCTGTTGCGAAAGGTCTCTTGTTATATGAATGAGGAAGTATGACTGTCCCATCTGTCACATAATGATCATCATTGTAAACAAAGCAAAAAGGAAATGTGGTCTCGGTTAGTCATTGGCCGCTTTATTCAGTTCTCACAGTCTAGGCGATGTATTCATTGTCTGGTTATGACACCATTAACACAGTGCTAACATATGGGGACGGATTAGCGCTCTCATTAGCTCTGCTTTTGGAATCCCACCACTTCCTTCAAAATGGGAGGTGATTCAGCTCTGTCCTTTTACCGAAAGCATGGTGAAAATTTGTATGGTGGAAATCTCCTTTATTGAATCATCTGAATGCTTTTTTCTATCCGACAAATTATAAGACAGCAGTCGAACCATCAACTGTATCCAAACACACACACATGCACCAAACTAGCTCTTGTTTTTCATGCTGTAAGGTGAACACCTTTTCTCTTAAATTAGCTCCCTGTGTTTCGCCTCAAGAACAGTCTCGGCGATCTTAAGGATCAGGTTTATTTTCTTAACTGATTCAAATGATCTGGTTCGAAATAGATTTGAAATGAAATATAAATATTCCAATATCCTTACACATGCACACACGCACACAAACACGGACACAATGTATAGGCACAGTGGGCACTTTATAAATAATACCACAGAAGACAGGGTAATGTAGAACCCCTATTTTCCCACAAATAAAAAAAATTGTGGCATGTATTTTACACAAAATACAAAAAAAATTTTCACTGACATTTGGATTCGTGTAAACATTAGTGCATCACATAGTTGTTGTACATGTGTCAGCTGTGTGTTCATGATGTAGAGCTGACACATGTGCAACAACGAATGTTGGATTGAGGAAGAAGCAACCACCCACTCTTTTACTAATTCTCTATGCGCTTACCCAGTCTATCCCAGGGGACTTGAGGCTCTAGGTCAGGTACACCTTGGACAGGGTAGAACAAGTCACCAATACAAGCTAAATTTCCAAACTAGAAAAACTTCAAAACAAATCAAATTAGGGATGCACTGCTAATACTAACACTAACAACAATTTTTAAACCTCACAGAACACTAGTGATAAAAGAATCATCTCTGAAGGCAATGAAAACATTCAACTGTCATTGTTTTGCCTGTCACTTTACAGTAGATGCTTAAAGATTTGACTCTGAATGGGAAAATGTAGTACCAAGAGAAAAACGTAACATTAACTTTATTTTGGAACAGAAACCATGAGAAACCGTGAATTATAACGATTAAGCAATCAGTGTTTACTGTAAACTGCCACTAATCAAATAGGATCTTCACAGCAATTCTGAATGCCAGTAAAAAGCCATATTATTTAAAAATATAAATAAATAAAATCTTGTCTCATACAGATACTCAACTTAATTACATGGCTCATCTCTCAGAGTATACGAGAGCTTCAGTGGATAAGCTTACATGGGTAGAACTGTAGAACAGCTGCGGTTATCAAAAAGGCTGATCTGTTCTGGGACACTGTTTATTTTTCTAGACCTGTGTACTGTAATGATTTAAATCCAGCTATTGGGTGTCATCTAGACAATTTTCCTTTTGACTGTTGATTTCTCAAGGTTTCTTTCTCTTTGTTTGTTCTCAGATAGTAACAAGAGTTTTCTTGATTTTTGGGTTTTGTGCACAGATGCTGATGCATTGAAATGTAGTAAAATAGTAAAATATTTCCTTACACACAGAAAAAATGGCAGCGATGGTAAAAAAAAAAAAAAGGAGATATTAGGAAAATTTCCATTGTCTCTCATTCCCTCATAGGAGAGTGGAATGTAAGCTCCAGATCTTTTTGCACCCTTATGACAGAGCAGCCAATCCA
Source organism: Clarias fuscus (assembly GCA_030347435.1). Taxonomy (NCBI): domain Eukaryota; kingdom Metazoa; phylum Chordata; class Actinopteri; order Siluriformes; family Clariidae; genus Clarias; species Clarias fuscus. The sequence continues at coordinate 12,927,100 of CM059213.1, read as the reverse complement.
GCTAGCAGCCTGACTGAATCTTGATTTAGCCTGACTCATGGGGGTTCTGAAGCTGTTCAAACAGCCCAAGCTGCTTACCGTATCCGAGAATCCGGGTACCCTCAGTTTCTCTTTCCTATTTCTCTTTGATGGCTCTCTGATCTATTTCCTCAGATCTCATGTCACTTATCTCATATACATGAGAGTTGCTTTAAAGTTGGGTCAATTTCATTTTGTCACCTGGCCAGGTGACTCAAATTAAATCCCCGTTTTTTTTTTTTTTGTTGTTGTTGTTGTTGTTAAATACATTTATTTTATTTATTTATTTATTTTTCATTTCATTCAATTGAACTTTTGCAGAGAGTTTGATCCATAGAAGTTATTGTGTGGTTTTGCACGGAGCAGATTAGAAGGTAGTAGTGTCAAAAAATTATAGGAATCTTAATTTAGGGTTACACATTATGTCAGGAATACATGCATGAGCACATACACACATTGAAAGAGAGTGCCAAAAGCAGCACAAGAAACCCTGAGTCTTTGTAACCCAAATAACATCCCACTTGGCTTGTGTTATGGTTGCTGAAACCTGCACTTAGGGCCTGCATGAACATCCTGCTCTTTTTATGAACATACTTTCTCACTTACCCGTAAGCAACATTGGTGAGAAATAAGCATTCAAGAAAACCTGCCAAAAAGACCTATTCCCCAATAATCCCAACCCCCACCCTCTATTTTACTCTATATTACTGTACATAGTGTATATGAACAAACATGTTAAAACAGCCTACAAAATAGTTAACAGTGTACTCTTCCGTTTGTCAGCAGCATTCAACATTTTCAATACTATTTTAAATTGTATGACAGATAAAATGTGGTCACTTAATCTTTGAGAATACATCTAGTAAGAACAATAAAAAATATTGCACCTCCTTAACAGTTTTTTTCTTTCTTTCTGTTTTGGTATTTAGTTACTAACATGTACCTGTCTGTCTTTTGTATGTCTAGACCTTATTCAATAATGAACTCCCCCTGGTGGTGACTTCAGAATATTTGAATAATGAAGACTTGAAAGAAATGTGAGATGTGAACAGTACAGTACACTTTGTTTGTGGATTTCTGTGCTGAACATCACACTGACTCAGATTGTAATCATTAAGCTTGTTTTATTACAAAGAAATGTACATTAACACCACATATTTCTAATATACATCAACATTAATGCATTTACATTTAGGCATTTGGCAGACACTCTTATCCAGAGCAACTTACAAAAGTGCTTTGAAGTTTCTATCATTGGATAGATCCTTACACTAGGTTACTATCAGTCAAACTACCATCAGTAAAACACTGCTTTTTTTTTTTTTTTTTTTTTGGAGAAGGGAGATTAACCCGAACATTATAGAGACAGATCGGTCTTTAGTCATCGTTAAAAGATTTGCAAAGACTCATTTGCTGTACAGACTAGAGGAAGTTCATTCCACCACCCAGGTACCAGAACAGAAAACAGTCTAGATGCAAGTCTTCCTTGATCTCTGATGCACTCTAATATTTACTTTAGTTTTTATGAATGCCACATTTGCTGTGTCATAACAACCCTATGATTATTTCTGTCCATATTAACAATATAAGATCTTATACTGATGACAAGAGAGGTTGAACCGCTAGGTAAAGTCTTTTAGAGTACTTGGTAATAATCTTTTGTAAGGATTAAGGTCAGGGCTCTGTGATCGCATATTCATTGGTGAAAATGATTCCTTGTGCTCCCAGAACCACACTTTCACAATTTGAGCACAATTAATCTTGGCATTGTTGTCCTGGAAGATACATGTGCCATCCGGAAAGAAAAACTGATAACCTGGTCATTCAGTACATTCAGGTAGTCAGCTGACATTATTTAATTGCCACATGGCATTGCTAAAACCTGTCTACCTGAAACACCAGTTTATAACACTGCCCCCAGAGACTTGTACAGTGGGCACTATACATGATCTGTGCATCACGTCATGTGCTTCCCTTTTTTACCCGTACGCACATATCGTATTGAAATAGTATAAATCTGGACACATTAGATCACACAGCCTTTATATATTGCTCCGAAGTCAAAAGTATTTGCTCCCCAGCTAACACAAACCATTTTTTATATTAGCCTCAAAAACAAGTGACAAACTCTTATGACCCCACAGCTGTTCAGTCCTAATCCTGTGAGTTCTCATCATATTATTGGCATGGAAATGTTTGGCTGCAATTCTACCAGTACTGTCCTACACTGTAACATCATGAAGCATCCCTGGTCATGGTCACTTATGATTTGTTCTCACCACATTTCTCCCGCAATATTTTCGCCACCAGGTTTTAAGAATTCATTGGCCAGTTCTTAACCAACAGTAATTTCAACAATTAGCAGTTTCATCTCCTTATAATATTAGACAATTTTAGACTATTATAGAAATTTTGGCATTTAAACGAAAGTCTCCTTTTTATTTGGTAATGGTATATAGGTTGGTTGGTTTATTGTTACTTATTTTATTACTTATTCTAACTGGTTTATTTACTTACTTTTAATTAATTGTTTACTTTTGTTTCTTTTTTTGTAATTTTTTTTTGGCTTCAGATATCCTGCCAGACAAAAATACAACTTCTGTGTACAATCTACAATGTCTACCAACAGTATTTGTGTTTCTTGTCCAGCAGTGTTAGTTACAGTCAAAAGCTCACAGGGCCTTCAGCATTCTTGGTCAAGGAAATTATGTAATTAGTCTGTGCACACACACACACACACACACACACACACACACACACACACACACACACACACACACACGTTGTCTGTATCCATGCAATGGTTTCAATTTGGATACAGCTCACTGCCTTTATTTGCTTTATTTGTCTTATGCCAATTAATTGTCATTGCAAAACCACTTTTTCTTTTTACTATGTTCTTCAGAAGAGGCTCTTTTTCTTTGTTTCTGCTTTTGTTTTGTTTGGAGTTTAAGCTGTCAAGCAACTAAAGGATTTTAGGCTGACATTTAAAAACTTCTCCTGGAGTCTGGGAATAGGAAAGGGAGAGCCGGGGGGAGGTTCATGGTAAATGGGGTCTATAGGTGCAGGTTTAGAGGTTTAGGTAGAGTATGGAATGGTGGAGAGAGGCCAAGCAGGCATTTGGCCCCTTAATGCCAGCAGAGAGAGAGAGAGAGAGAGAGAGAGAGACAAGCAGGCAGGTATTGTTTACATAAAGCACAAGTGAAAGCAGCTGGAGGGCTAATTAGCTTGATTCTCCATTACATGCCGAGAGGGCCAATAACTGAAAAATGGAGTTTTGTTTGGGTTTGACTGGCAGCCCCCACCTGGAAGAAGTTGTAAAAGGCAAGGGAAAGAGGGGAAAGAACGAAAAAAAGATGAACTGTTACAAAACATAAAGTCTATAAAGTGACTGATCAGCCAGAGATGACACATGTGGTGGGTTGATTTCAACACCGCTTTTCTCTTTACTGTAATGCCATTGAAATCCTACTGACATGGAGATATGTCTTGCTCCCAGTGTTTCTTCATTTGTATAGATGTATCAATTAAAGCTTGTGTTCTTATATGACATTTTTGCATCTGCATGTATATTTCCATTATAGTTACAGTATAGTTACAGTTTCAGTCAGCTACACTGTCCCTTTTTCGAGTGTGTGTGTGTGTGTGTGTGTGTGTGTGTATATATATATATATATATATATATATATATATATATATATATATATATATATATGAGAACTGCAAATCTTGCAGTTCTGTACTTTTTTTTCCTGTGCATTACCTTAGCATTTTGAGCTACATTCAAGAATAGACACACACATCACTTCTCACCCCATTTGGCTGTCAGGAAATATCCTGCTCCTCCAAAGCTCCACACAGCATCAGTCACTATAGCAAAGCAAAAAACCCTTTGCCAGTATTTCTGGAAATCTCCTCTTTTTTGGAGACTCTGATCATGTGTAGTCAGAGGGCAAATCTCTCTTGCTTTCTCAGTGTATTAGAATGGCTGGAAGCTGGTAACTGGATTCAGCTGTTAGTTGCCTGTTTTAAGGACAGTCATGAGACCACGCTCCTGAAGAGTGGCTTATTTTTCCTCCCTTCAGGTGGTGGAGAAGGGGAAATTCTGGACTGGTAATTGAGTTTACCAATTTTTAGTGGGAACAATCTAGATGGGGAACCTAAAGATAGGTTGTTAAAATGGTAAGAAATCAATTTTTATAGATTAAAAAATTCTGTTGATTACATTAAGCAGAAATATGGTGTCTTTTCTCCCTCGCCCCCAAGCATTCAGATGAGCCTAGGTTTATGCGTCTAACAAATTTTTAATGCTCAGATTTCTGCTTGTCCCCATCCTGCAGGTTATACAGAAGGGTTAAAAAAAATTCAATTATTTTTAAAGCCAACTGTTTTAATATCAGCAATTTGCTAATTATTTCTTATGAAAAAGTTTAAAAATATGAACAAATTGCTTGGTTGAACTCAGAGTTCTATGAATTTTTTTCACAATTTTTACTTATGAAGACACTCAAAGGCAGAGAAAACATCTATACTATATTGGCAAAAGTATTCACTCAGCCATCTAAATCGTTGAGTTCAGGCATTCCAATCACTTCCATGGTTAAAATAATAGAAGGGGTCACTCTCAGGAGCTCAGTGAATTTCCATGTGGTACCGTAAAAGGATGACAACTGTGCAATAATTCCAGTCGTGAAATGTTCTCGCTACTAAAAATTCCACAGTCAACTGTTAGTGGTAGTATAACAAAGTGGAAGCGATTGGGAATGACAGCAACTCAACCACGAAGTGGTAGGTCACGTAAAATCACAGAGCGTGCTCAGCAGATACAGTACTGAGATGCATACTGCACAGAGTATGCACCAACTTTCTGCAGCGTCAATAGCAACAGACCCCCAGACTTCATGTGGCCTTAGAGTAGATTAGCTCAAGTACAGTGCATAGAGAGCTTCATGGCTGAGCAGCTGAATCCAAGCCTTACATCACCGAGTGCAATGCTCTTACCTTCAATAGTGACGGTAAGAGCTCTTCCATATGCACATTGTGACAAAAACTCACAGCATTGGCACAACATTTGTGTGGTCATAAGAAAACCACTTTATTAGTGGAGCTAACCATGGAAAAAAAAGCTTCAATTTGGTAGGGAGCATAAGTAATGGACTTACTGTATCTATTTTCTAGAGCAATACAAAAGGGTCATGTGGTCTGATGGAGTACAGATTTATTATGTTCCAGAGCAACTGTTGTTCAGGAATAATAAATATACTTCTTTTATATCTTTTGGCAGACACTCTTATCAAGAGTGATTTACATTTTCCATTTTCATTCAAGGTGGAGTCCAACACCTTAACCACTGAGCTACCAGTATCCTTTAAGAGTCATCGTTCCAGTCACTCCTGTCACATAACACATTACAGTTCTACACCCCTCTCCTGGTCTTTGCTTTTTCACATCAATGGTCCACCTCCACATTCCACCTCCTGTCCACCTGACCACCATGGGCTCTAGAGCCTTTAGCCACACCGCTCCCCATTTCTAGAATTCCTTCCAAGAAAACATATACAGTATAACACAGACTCTGCTAGCCACATTTAAATAATGTTTTCAGACTTAATTTGAAATTCTTAACCCACATGATTTTAGGCTGTCACATTGGGCTTATGATTTGACTAAATGGTATAGATACAGTAATGGATGGTTAAATGTATGTTTGATGCAACTTTGTATGAACATTAAACCTAAAATCATGTGAGATAAGCACTTCTGGATAAACAAGTCTTAAAACTCGATTGGCATGTGACTAAAGGATATGGTGCTACCAAAAACAACATATGAGTTTTTAACCTTTTAACCAAAGAAATTATTAAAGTTGGAAAATTAGATTTTGAACTTTTAAGGAGAATGTTATATTTAGTTTATATTGGCAGTTGGTAAGATATGAGTGTGGACGGATGGAATCAGGCATTGTGGACAGATAAAGCTCTATATTATCTGCATAATAACAGAAATGTGTACTGAATTCTCTTAAAATGTGACCAAGGAAAAGCAACGCACCCATCATGCAAAAAGTGCTTATCAAAACTAAAGGTAGTCGAGTAAAATATTATAGTGTGCGATCTCCTTTTAACCAAGCAGTGTATAAATAATAATAAACTCAGATTATATAATACAAAGTGTGAGAAAAGGTAAAATGACAGAGGCGAGAAAGGAAGGAAACGCTGTTATACAAGACACAGTAAGCGATGGAAATAGCAGGAAGTTCCAGAAAGGATTGGAGGCATACTTTGCAGGTGGGAACGAAGGAGGTTGGTGGAAAAAGAGGAAACCAGTCTCTGCACAGGTGTTATTGGGGAGGCATTGCAGTCTGTTATTAACACCTTGAAACCTGGCAAACTGGATCCTCCCTACAGAGCATGCACTAATTACCCAGCAGACCAAGAGGAAATCACTGTCACAGAAGCATTGTTTAGGACTGATGAAACTACACACTCATATCAGGCCACATTGTCATTTACAATTGGTACTGTTTTTTTTCCATTTGTTTTTGTTTAAGCAAGTGGTTTGGATAAATTAAGAATAAATCGTGGATGCTATTGGTTAGCTATCTTGTTATCTCTGCTTCTTTATAGCATCATTTCTACAACACTGTGAGCAAATCACTGTTCAGAGCAGTTTACTCTTAGTCAGTCTTCTCTTTGAAGTTGAAACCTGAATTTGGAAATGAAAAATGACCTCAAGTAACTTATAAAGCTATCCATTATAAAGCTGATACTACTGCTAGCACACCAATTTAACCCTGTTGATGTAACATGCTTTCATATTTGAAAGCAAGCATTCTCTCGCCTTCTCCCTGCGTATTTGTTTCTTACCATGATCACTGGACATAATAAGCGCTAGCATTTTGCCATGAATATATGTGATGTGTAAAGACTTTGATGGGCAATTAGAGGTTTAGAGTCCAAATCACATAGTACTTCCAACAGAAAAAATATTCATAGTACATAGTATGTGGGATGGACTTCGCTGTTACAGTACTTTCATTTTCAATCACTGCTTGGATTTCCTCTTCTTAATAATAATTTTAAAAGTGCACTTCAATTTTTCTTAAACCAATTCAAGCTTCCTAAATATGGAACTCATATTGAAACACCCCAATGTTGGATTCCACAGAAACCTTAACATTATATGACAGCAGTATTGGATACAATTCCATGAACTATTGGGATGAAAATTGTATGGTGGAGGCAGTATTTTTTTTAATTATTTGTACAAAGCTAATTATGATCAAGCAAATTCCCAAACACAAAAACTTCTCTTTTTTTCACAAAAGGGAATATACATGTGTATCAACCAAACACCAACTCATGTAAGTACACATATTCTAGAACATATATATGTTCATGTTCCCCTCATCCCCTGTAGGATGCTTAAGCTGGGGCGAGTGCAGGTCTCATTTTGCCTAGGTGCTGAAAGGATCTCAAATGGCCCAGATCCATCAGATGTACCCAAGTCAAGGCCCTTTTTCTTTATGACGAGACTTCAGACTTATTTGTTGATTCTTGTTCCCCTAAATCATTAATTTAGACTGTCTGGACAGGCAGACAGAGTAACTGAGAAATCTGAGGGGGAAAAAAAACCCTTCACTACAAATCCCCTTCCTCCCTTTGCCTTTTTCTCTAGCAGTTGCATAACAAATGATGGCACCTCCATTTAATTACTTTTAGGTTGTTTGTTTATTTATGTGTAATGGATGATTCTAGATGGACCAGGCTATGACCAATCACAGAGCTACTCATGGAATGTGAAATGGCCCTCCACAGGGTCTTTTCTTTTTCTTGAGTTCTTTATTTCTGTCTCACCATCAAAGCTGAAAAAAAGAAAGAGCAAAACAGAAAATGAATAAACAGAAAGATTTGTTTATTTCATCCCTTCTTTTTGTCATGTAAAGGAATCTGATGGGTTTTGAAAGGCCATCGAGGACGGCTGGTTATTTTGAAAGTGGTTTGCACAGTCACGGGGGCGCCTTGACACAGCCCGGCATATTTCATCTTTTTTTTTTAAACACATCACCAGAATGTAAGGAGAGGAGGGGGTGTTGGATTGAGAAGCAGCAAAGAGGAAGAACAGTTCTACTCTACAATTTTTTATTTTTTATTTTTTTTAGAAGAAGAAGAACAGACATACTATTTTATGATAGTAATATGGATAATTATATTGTGCAATAATGCCAAATATTTTTCTGAGATCTGAAACTCAAAACAAATGCCACGGGGCTATAGTAGACATGTCCTGAAGCGAAAACTGAAGTTTGTTTTTCCTGACCATTACAGGCTCTCCACATAAATACTATGCTATGCTCAAGACAGAGAATAAACTTTTTTTTAAAAGATACATTTTTCACAGTTATCACTGCAGTCCAATTAAAACTACAAATAAGTATTATTAAAGTGTTCATTTTGTTGTATAGGAGGTATAGGATTTTCTATAGGTATAGAAACTGGAGTATCCAGCTGAGCATTTTATAATTCCAAACAACATTGAGTACCCTTGCATCAGTGTCCATTTTTGTCATGCACATCATTGCCATTTCACTTTCTGCCCAATTTGCTCACATGGCAGATGAGCGATTATTGCCATGGGATAGAATTCCTTTTGGTGTTAACCAAAATCTCTTTTGGTACTCTGTTGGTGTTGACCAAATATGTCTCCCCGGCTTGCAAAAAAATTATCTGCATAGGAGGAATCTCTTAGTAACTCACAGCCATGGTCTACACTCAGTGTGCTTTCCTATAGTGGCAGCCAATAGAAACAAGCTTGGTGAAACGCCAAATTCCACTTTAGTCATTCTGATATTGTGTAGTTCGTTTGACTTGCTTTAGTTGGGGACCTGTGGTATGTAGGAACCTAACCTTAGTAAAATCTGCTGTGAATATTGTCTGGTGTATTCTGAATTCAGTTAACACATCTAACAGATTAGGATTCAGATTAGATTTATTTATGAGACAGTCATTGAGGGATGATCAACCCTCCTCATATGATGATGCAATGGTTTGGTTTACCATATCTTCTTGAAGAGAACAGAAAATACTTCACAGCACTGACTTCCGTTTTCTTACCAACTCTGTTTGTCTGGTAGTCTGGGGCATCTGGTTTGTCAGATCACTATGGTACTTGAACAGATAGCATCCATCCTTGAGATTTACAGTACAATCTGTTCAAAGCCTCTGTGTCTTTTGCTGTGTTTTGTTGTTGTTGTTGTTGTTGTTGTTGTTAACAATGCCAATTGACAAAATTATGCTTTTTTTTTTTTTTTTTTTTTTAGATGTTTATGTCTCCTGTAGGTCCTTGTACAGCTCATCCAAATCTGCTTTCAATGGCAACAAAAGATTCTGAATTAGATTTTGTAATCCAATCCTTAACCGGCACTACGTTTACTTCTGTAAAAGTCTGCTTCTACTAATACTGACAAATCTGGATCATTAGCACCTTCCAATTGAAAGTTGCAGACATTTTCTTTTGAACTTTTCTTGAATGTGTTCACCTCGCAAGCACTCTCTTCACAGCATTGTGTTTTGTGTCACTGCGAGCAGCAGATCCAAAGGTATGGAGACGCAGCGTCTCTTGCATTACCACAGGCCGTTTAAGTGCCATAACTATGCTTTCATGAATAAAATTGTTATGACAGCCTACATCCAGCAGACAGCACAACTCCCCTTCCTGCTGGGCCTTCTGTCCATGCCTGAAGCAATATGGTGTTATGGCCATCAGACTTCAATTTCACTGCATTGGACACAAAAGACACCACAGCGTGGCCTATTGAATATTTTCTTATGTTGTGCATTGTTTTTTCATGTTACCTGGTCCTAAGAACTTGAAAGGATAGTGGTGAATCCTCAACTTTATGGAAGAAATGTCAAAATATTAATGGAGATCACTTGAAGTTGTATCGTAAAAGAATAAATTAACAGTAGAAATCACAGAGAATTTCCATGCACAAGAGAATTTCCATGCACAATTAATTGGCCACGTAGGAAAAGGCAGTTGAATAAAATCTTAGAGTGTGCAACAGTTGTTATTGTGTTCAGGCGAGACAGTGTAAGACTTCGGGTAAGAGAACTTCTTCAAATATCTCAGAACAATCTATTTAGTTTCATTTCTGACACTCACTCACTCACTCTCAGACTTCTGATATTTCTGAATATGTACTGTATGTTCTTGATACTCCTGCATGCCATTTTCTCCTTTGATAAAGTCCACCTTCAAATTTTATTCTTCAGTTTCTACTGTATATCCAAGTTAATGAAACTTTTCACAGAGAGCGTAATTTCATACAGTTTATCACAATTTGGGTCTTTGCTAACATGGGGCTCCAGTTGCTGACTGAACTGGTCACCAGTTGGCTTAATGTTTTTATTTTACAACTTGTTTTTATTCAAAGAGTCACCAGTGGGATTTACACCCACAAAAAAAAAAATCCTGAATGCTTCACAGACGGTCATCATTAAACCCAGCCCTTCTGTGCCATCATGTTCGCTCCGGTACTCTCATGCTCTGTCCACAATGAATAGCTATGCTTGGAGGGACACGCCAATAAGCAGTTGGAGAAGGAAACTGCAAAACAGAAGAGATTTATTTCACAGTTAATGTGGTAGCAATTTTATCAGTGTTGAATATATGAATTTAACATTAAGGATGTCCTGTTTTCCATTAATTTACTTTAGATACCTGCCTAGTGCAGTGCTAACATGTGTGTTGTGAGTTAGCGTAGCCGGCTAATTAGCCAAATTAGCTTAAGTTAGTCAAGGAATTTTCTCACCACCAGCCTGTCCAAATTCTGTCTCCTACAGATGCCCCTGATACAGTTACTGAGGTGACCAGTGAACATTCTCAGTAATTTCATCCCAGCTAGACAGTATTCAGTCATCATTGTCACATACAGTAATGCTAACAAAGCACAGCTAACTTAAGTTTCTTGTACCCAGGGCTTCAGTTTAAATCACATGAGTTCACCTGGTTATGTTGTGAAAAGGTGCTGTGGATTTCTAAAATTTTTATTTGGCTCCTAAATATTTTAAATTTAGAAGCCAAAGGCTTGTAAAGATTTCTGTTTGTCTGAAGTCCTGTGACATCATCCTCAATGCAAGTCAGCAGCCTGACTTCCAAAAGCTCTGTCATTTCTGCTAGTTCTGTTAGCCTCCAGCTTGTACAAAATGTGAAGTCTTTCAAGGTTTCTGACACCAAAGTATGGTGTAGCAGAGGCTTCGAATAATGTATCAACTAAACAGATTTGTGCATCTGCAAACTTGAACAAACAATCAAGACCATGATAACTTCAAAATAAGAGTGCTGTATATAATAATAATAATAATAATAATAATAATTGTATTGTAAATAGTGTAAATAAGGCACTTTCACCTTAAATGGTTATATATTCCACTAAAAATGTAAGAGGCTTTTTGGATGTAACTATTGCTTGAAGTGGAAAAATTGAAAGGTTTGTCAAGCAATGACCTTGATGTCAGTGAGAATAAAATTGGCATGTAGAGAGAGAGAGGAACAATAAAGAGGTCTGAATGAAGAGCAATGAAAAAAGGCATGAAGGAAGACATGTTAATGATATAGAAAGAGCTATTTATATGAAAAGAGAAGGAAAAGACAGATAATTAGCCTAGCGGAGCTTGCTTGTTGGAATGTCGCTTCCTGCTGAGACCGCAACTTAATTCCACATTCACGGCTGGAGATTCAACACTTGCTCGCACGCACTTAACCTCCTTCCGGATCTCCCTAATTAGCCCAGACCTGGCACAGGTGCTGTAGTGGCAAAAGGTCAGTATCGGCCATTGACCTGACACCAAGCACCAAACACTTGCAGAAAATGTTTTGGGGTCACTCACATCTTTTGTAACCTTCCTTAGTAAACATTTGGGCAGCACATGGGCTGTCATCTACCCTCTTGCCTCAACATGTCACCTTGCAGCATGGCTTTTATGGCTGCTACTAAGCAGGCTTCCTCCCTTTTTCTAGCCCAGAGCAGAGCTTGAGAGACTGTACATTGCCCCTGTGCTAATGAGAGACCAGCCTGAGGGGTACAGGATGGGGGAGAGGAACAAGGGCTGTTATGGGTGTTGTAAGATTTGTAAAGTTAGAGGGAGTGGGTGTGGATGTAGGTGTATTTGGAATGCTAAAAAAAAAAAGTCGGGGGGGGGGGGGGGGGGGGGGGGGGGTGGTCTGGTTGTACTAGAACAAAAGCTGTTGTGCTTTTTCCATGTTTGGAAGTGGGGCGATAAACATTTCCTGCTTGAGATTGTTAGGCTGTTTGCAAAAGTGTGTGTGTGTGTGTGTGTGTGTGTGTGTGTGTGTGTGTGTGTGTGTGTGTGTGTGTGTGTGTGTGTGTGCGCGCGCATTTACAAGTGTACTTTCAAAGAAAACAAAGTAAGGTACAGAACTCTCAATGATTTGGCTAAATGATTGGAGTTAAATCTGCTTATATTAATTAGTTGAGTGTCTATCATTGCCTGCTTTTGCCTCTAAACTCTATAAAGTCTTATTTTGCTCTCTTTCTTTGACACATTTCCAGGTCTCTATTTGGAAGGAATGTGGGCAGAAATCTAATCACTGACATCTGCTGTTCTTCTCATCAGTTGCTCCTCTTATGCTTCCTCTCTGAAGCTCATCACTAGTTGTACTGTGAATTGGACCCTGTCAGCACCATCACTGCAATTTATTCAAGCTACTCTCACTTTACATGATGACTCAACCACAAAACTTTGGTTCATCTGTATGAATCTTTATCCATAACCACCCTCCCCCCTCCTGCGCTACTATCATTATATCATTAGTCAATGCTTTATTATGAATGGTGTTGTGAGTATAATTTCTTTTTGTATAATAATCTGAATGTGATCATAGTCTCTTTTTTAATGGTTTTATTTTGGTTTTGCCTGCCTTATACTGTAGGATTTTGATGAGAAACTGTTCAGCTGTTTTATTAAATGGTACATGATGTCTATTACAATATTCTGTTTCATTACAATATTCCATAGAAGTATTTGTTGATGATAGCATGTTTATTCAAGATTCTTATCACTATTTCCTTTGACATCTCTGTAATTAAATAAAGATAAAGTGGTGATTCATCTAGTGATTCATGGTGATGTAACAAAGAGCAGCAAAATTTCATGGGTCAAATGTTTATGCACTTTCAGCTTGCTCCACCCAAAGCAGAATTTTGTTTTTGTTTCTCATTTTTTTGTTTTTCAATTCAGTTTGTTCTTCTTCTTTAACACAAAGAAACTCACTCTACCACATTTGTTGTAACATGTCTCATGCATTTTTTTTTTTTAAATGTTAGTGTTTACATGTGTGGTTTTCTTTGTTAAATGTTGTGTGCTTTTGAGAGACCTGTCAAGTAAAATAATTATAACTTTATAACTTTAACTTTATAATGAGGGTAAGGGATTACTAACTCACTGTCTGTAATATCAATAACAGTCTCTATCTGAAGCCAAAACTTAGGAAGAAGGATGGAAATGGAAAAAGTGTGCATTCTTAATGGCCACATCTGTAAATATGGTGTTTAATCGTTACACAAAATTTGCAAAACTGTATCTTTTTTGATATAGTAACTTGATGTGATTAGTCATATGGGTTCATGGCTAAACAGGATCCCTCACTAGCTACAAAGGATGTCAATGATTATATGATTTACTTAATATTGTGTTGTACAAAAGGTAATAAGTACTGCCATTTGCACATTTAAAACAGAGTGAGCTACTGGGAAAATTCACCTGACCAGTAGCAACTTTTGAAAATTCACCTGACCAAGGGCCTAAGAAGCCCCCCCCCCCCCCCCCCCCCCCCCGCCCCCCCAACCCCACCCCCAGAAAAGCACACTTATACCTAGGCATTTAACCACGCTTTTGTTAACATTCTTCACAAAACCCATTTTAATCAAATGCTATATGGTGCCTTTTCCGCCTGACATTTGTAAAATATAATCAAAGGATCTGATAGTGTAAAATGTATTTCAATTTGTGGTAACATTGACGAATGCATGGTATAATGCAGAAAAAAGTCTCATTTAACTGTTATGGAAAAAAAAAACATTAAACATGATGATGGCTGTTTGTGAGCACAGCCTCTTTACTCACAGAAATTGGAGTAGGTCTGGTTACATTCATATCTGGTGAAATCAGAAGGCTTTTGCTTTAGTTTTGTATGTGAATTAAATAATTTAATAATTCACTGGGCAATTCGTCTGTTCAGATCCTCAATTAAAAAATATTTTACTGGTTTTCTTTTTTTTTCTTTTTTTTTTCTTTTACTGGTATTTCATTACAATTAAATTATTGTTGGTTGTAATGTCAAAAGCACAAAAATACAGTAGAATGAATGGCCTTACTTTATCACCCTTTTTCTGCAGGCATTTGTCTTTCATTTTATGATATGATACTTCATTTTATTAGATCCGTCATGTTAAGCACAAATTTGTGCATTTTGTATTTGCAGCGGTCCTTTTTTGTGTTCCTGTTAAGTTGATAGATTAGTAAAGTTCCTGATATGCATGTTTTTCAACCTGCCGTTGATGTTGCTGTGCCTGCATGTGCGCATGTGTAAACGATTTTGAGGAATTTCACAAGAATAAATCTTTTTAATGATAGAGTTTACCTCATTGGCTAGTTTTGACACTCATTTAAGTTCTTTTGCACAACTGCTGACGATTTAAGATTTCTTTTTAAACCTGTACCCAATCTGTTTTACCCTGACCAACTCACTGTTCTTTCTTTCTGGCCTCACCACTGCCTATGGCAAGTGACCAACATTGACTGGTCATAGAACCATGGTTACATATATGTAACTTTCTTAAATTAATTAATTAATTTGGTGTTCATATAATGTGTGGTGATAGACCATTCTAAGACCTTTGTGAAATAAACGTTCTGTATCTTTTTGATTTTTTTAAAATGAATAAATGCATTCATTCATTCATTCATTAATGTTATTTTTAGTAGCAGTAGTACTACTATTAGTATTAATAATAATAATAATAATAATAATAATAACTAAGAACTAATTAGAAGTCACACACCTGAGTATCCCAATTCTGCAGGAAAACCACACGCCTGCCAGCACTGTCTATGCCAAGAAGCAGATGTTAATTTAGATCTTATATTACAAAAAGGGACACAAAAATCTGCAAAAATATGTAATACCGATCTCTACTAATTTACCAACATTTAGTACAAGGAACAGAATCACAGTCACACATACCATTTATTTTCAGTTGTTTGTGTTATCTTTGCTCAAATGCATATGTATGAAGGGAAGAGGTGCATTTTGCATGGTTCGGCATGTACAGTGCTTAAATTACAAGTTAAGACTTGTACAGCAGTTTTGTGTACAACATATACTAGGTTTTTCACACAGAATGTGGCCTAATTATGCCTTAAAACAGCCACCAACAAGTTGGTACATCTGGAGTTAGTCTGTAAAATGTGGTAAAGATTTACAATAAACACTATATTGCTGCTTTGCAATTGTCTGAAAGGGACACTATTGCACTTCATGCACAGAAACACAAGATTTTTAAAATAAATAAACAAATTGCTTATTTGAAAGTATTCAAAATCAAGGCATTTCTGTAAAAATCTTTTTCATACATGAATTGGCCACCACAGATAACAACAGAGTCCTAAACTTAACTCCTTTGAAAGGCTTTGGTGTGTGCTGGAGAAGACTTTACAGAGTGCTTCCACTCTCCTGTCATCTCTACAACATTACTGCCAAACATTAATACAACTCTGGAAGGATGTTGAAACTATTCCACAGCTAATGCACACTATAATCAAAGCTAAATGAGTTTCAATGAAATATTAGTGTGTTTTTTTCTCCAGAGAATATATAAATCATGTAGCGGGATTCCTGATCAATTGCAGGTGTTGGATATTGCACTGGGGCGGTCCTACCAGAAACAATATGCAGTATTTCAGTGTTAAAATGGCAAGGAACTGAACAAGCACCTGAGTGGCCTCTGCTTCAAATATAGTAAAGGAAAAACTGAAATCACCGAGCCTGTTATGTGAGACAATAAGGAAAATTCCCCAGGACTATCAAAATAAGATTAGAACAGAGAATTATCCAGGGATATTGCAAGATCTTGACATGGGGATGTATCTATGGGGATGCACAACTTTAATCTTGCTGGACTTGATAAGCTGTGATACTTGGTGAGATGTTTGTCAGACAGGCTGACATCTATACATAAGATTTGAGTGTCTGTGGGAAGAAAGGAGAGGGTTAGATGATTGTCATCAGCATAGCAGTAATATGAAAACCATGCCATGATAAGACATCACTGATAGAGTGGGTATTGATGGAGAATAATCTTGTGATGAACTTTGTCAGACTTCACCAAGGTGACTGCATGAAACAGATGTGATGTGGCCATCCCTTCGGGTAAGAGGTAACCGATTTGCCATAAATTCCAAGACTTATGAGGGTGGGCACAAGTCTTTTGTTGACAGTGTCGAATGCTGTTAAAAGTGTTGACAGCAAGAAGCTTCTCAGTAATTGACACAAGGGGAGTTTCTGTGATGTTTGCCACTTGGAAATCAGACTGGTTAGGATCTTGACAAGCCATTCTCATCAGCAAGAGCAGATATGCTGATAGGTTATTTATATGCTATGCTGCCAATAAACTTGGCAGGAAATACTTTAGCCATGTTATGACATAATTATGGTTCTCAGTGCAGAGACTGTTTGATGAAAGTTAACACAAGCAAATCACCCAGTCAGCAAGCTGTAGTGAAGTGAAAGACACTTGATTTCTTATTTATGTTTTCCTGATTCACATACAAATTTGCAAAAACTGCTTCACAATATGTAAATCTACACAAATCGTAGAGGTCAGTCTACACCCCGTTTTATTTTACTGTCAAACAGGTTCCTATATGCAGAAAGTATGGCCACATACAGTACCTAGAAAACTAAAGTCATCCAAGGGAAGAGCTATTGGTGAAATGACAAAAGGCTCATGGGCGCCCATGGCTCATTGATGAGGGTGAGGACAAAGGCTGGCCTGTCTGCTCTGATCTTATAGGTCAGGTACTATAGCTCAATTTGGTGAAAAAATGCTGGGTATGACAAAAAGGTGTCAGTACTCGGAATGCATTAAATTCTGCTGGTTATAGGGCTGCATAGGCACAGATCCTTAACCACAATAGTGCTTACAATGGGTGAGCATCAGAACTGGAACGTCCATGGTGCAAAGGAATAAGGTGGCCCGGTCTGATGAATCATGTTTTCTTTTACACACATCACTTGCCTAGGGAGAATACTATCCTATATTTTCCCAAGAGTTTGTCTGTCCTGTCCTTAAATCACAGTAGACAGAGAATTGTCTGTTCACAAGCATATTGATGACTTCTTTAGGTGTTCCAAATTATCTTTGTTCATTGGTAAACACCATGCAGATGCCCCCCCCCACCCCCCCCCCCTTACATTACTGTGTTCATAGCAACAACTTCACCTGGTGTCCCTGTTTTCACATGACAACTCTGACTCTAAACCCGGGTCGGTGGAGATTGCTAGCTCTGTCAGACGATCCGTCTAAGACATGGACAAGTCTGGTGTAAAAAAAACTACATATTTGCGGTCACCACAGCTGAGGTATGGGGTTTGTCAGCGCACACTTATCCTCTTTATAAACCTGTAGAGCAAATGTGGAAAAAAGTCCTAGAGCAATGTAGAAGCAATTAGATATCAATGTGAGTTGCAGTCTTATCTCTGCATGTAGACAGCTCAAAAGCTGGTCTCTTATGTATCTTGTGTTTTTTGTTGTAACTTTGAGACAACAGCAATATTCGACAGCACGTTGAGTGACCAAACAGCCCTATTTTAGGGAAGTATGGCTTGCTTTAAATGGAGGGGGACCTAGAAAAGGTCATCCAAATAACGATTGTCTCATCACCCGGTTGACCAGGCATGGTCAATGCATCTCACCCAAATAAAAAAAGAAGGAAGGAGAAAACAACAATACTGAAAGTACCATGCTAAAATGTTCGTACAATGCAAGATTCTGACAACAACAAACAACCACAGAGATGCACAGTTCTTGTAGCCAGAGAATTAGATACAGATATCACAGCGCTCAGTGAAGCACAACTTCTATCTACATGGAGCTGATTACATGCTTTACTAGTAGGAAAGGGGAGGAACAGGTTCTTAGGCTTGGGCTTCATCATAAAGAACTCCAATAACAGTGGCACAGCTGAACAGTCTTCTCCAGGAGACAAGTAGTAGGATACACAATCAGGAAGAATGAAGTTCATCAATGAAAATGATGTTAAGATTCAGGACTTCTCCAAAAGAAACACTCCTGCTTCCAAAGAGTCCTTGCCAAGCGAGACGATCGGGAACCCAAAGCAGCCTACAGGAATGCAAGCAGCATTGCACAGCATAAGCTGAGAGTAATGCAAAACAAATGGTGGATAGCACTAGCTGAGCAAACACAGAGGTACACAGATACTAGAAATTCCCATGCATTCTACAAAGTGCTGCACGCAGTGTATGATCCAATCCATCCAATGCAGGCATCCTTGCTTAGAAAGGCTAAGAAGGATCTCACGGAATGGATCATTATATGGTTCTGGACTGATGGAAGTGGCCTCAAGCTCCAAAGACTTATGGCCCACACTCTTTTCAGATGACGGCACACTTCTTGCCCATAGCAAAGAATCTTGCCAGACATTAGTCAGTTTGCTGATCCAACAAAGGTCCTTGGCCTTACAATCAGCCTAATGAAAACAAACAAACAAACAAACAAACAAACAAACAAACAGAAAAGTTCCTGCATCAAAATCATGGCATGGTACGGCCCTCCCACATCAACATACAGAACAATGACAGAACAATGCTCAGTACAGTTATCTTCACATACCTTGGGAGTGTTCTTTGGTTGCAGTGAGTCTGGAATAATCACTTACGCCTGTCAACTATAATCCTGGTTTACAGAGCTGCAGTTCTCACTACTCTTGTCTATTGTTCAGAAACCCGGGTTCTGTACAAAAAGTGCAACGTTTGGAGTGTTTTCACCACTGGTACTGCTGTGCCATTCCTTAAATCAGATGGCAAGACTATGTGATTAAAAAATGAAGTCTTAAATCAAGCCAACCACACCAGCATTGAGGTGACAGACAACTGCTCTGGACAGGACACCTGGTACATATGGAGGACACACAGTTGCCCAAAGCTTTCTATGTCCTTGTGAACCTGGTATTTAAAAACTTTAAAATAACTGTAAAAAGTAAAGTAAGCAGTAAATTTAATGTAGGACTAGCAATAAATATTTTTTTATAATTATTCAGTGTATACAGGTCTTTTTTTTTATTTTTCTTTTTTTTTACATAAGTTCTGAAACACCATTTTGATTTCATGGACATGTTGGTGCACTCCACTCCTGAAGAGTTTCAGGAGATGCTGATGCCAGATTTTAACACTCTCAGTTAGGGTGGGCTAATTCCTTATGCTTGAAGAATGAAAAGCAGCCACTGAGAGTTTGTGAGATATTATCTCTGAAAACACAGTAAAAAAAAATAATAATAATAATATTTCATTCTTCATATGTTTTATTATGCTTGTCTGCTGTTCACTGCTGCCACCATGCCAAGTCAGACTTAAGATAATGAATAGTTGGTCTTATTCACATTCACATTATACTGAGATAAAGACAAGGCCTTTTAAGTGCTTGTTGAAGATTCTCTAATTATTTCGGTATCTGTTCATGATCTAAATAAAATAAATGATGCATGATACTTTTAAACACTTTAATAAGCCTGTGTCTTTTAAGGACATGGCAAGTATAGTGCATCAAATATTGAATTATCATTACCCAAAGTATCAATGGACACCTCTCACTTTTACTCATTCTCTATACCACTTATCCTGTACAGGGGTGCTATCCATTGCAGAGCTGACATGGGACTGTGTGTTTTTTAATTAGAACCTATATATATATATATATATAGGCTACCCCACTTAAGGTCATGTTCATAAGGAAAACTGTTAACTGGTCCATAACAGAAACAGAAATCTCCCCTTTTCTTTGGTGGTCTATAAGCCTCAATATTTCATAGAGTAAATTATGGAAATTAAATTTACATTTCTCTAGTTGTACATAAGTAAAAAAAAAAAGAAAAGAAAAAAGAAAACATGCCAGTATAACATTAAGTCACAAAAAAAGAGAAAAGAAAAAAAGGAGGTTGCACTACTACCAGTATATTTGGCTCTTTATTCTTCTACACTATACAGTTTCCACACTGCATTATTTGTCAATTATTTTATTTAGACGTAACCTGTTTATTATTATTATTATTATTATTATTATTATTATTATTATTATTCATAGCATATATATATATATATATATATATATATATATATATATATGCTAATAATGCTAATAAAGTGGAAGATGCTAATAATTATTTTTGTTAATGCTATCAACAAACAAAAAAGAAATGATTAGAAGCATTAATTTTTTTTAGGTGACGTACATTCTCAAAGAATTCTCTCTCTCTCTCTCTCTCTCTCTCTCTCTCTCTCTCTCTCATAAACTCATCCAGATGTTGCCTGACTTTGCACCCACAAGACTGGGGGTGAGGAGCTGAGAAGAGTGAGATGGTGTTCAGCAGTGTAGTGGAGGAGGGAAGACAACGTGTTGTGTGTTGTGAGTGGTGGCTGCCAAAGAGAGGTATAGATGTTTTGGAGGTGTATATATACTATATATATATACTGTATATAGGAAGTAGGACAGAAGGTGAATGTTGGGTATTGGTTGGACATTCAAAGTTGGTTTACTGAGACCCACTGAGCATTTTGGAAAGGCTGAGAGATTTGGATGGCATTGCTGAAGAGACCTTCAGGAGGTTGTATGCATAGGATGCAGAATTGATGCTATAAATGGGTAAAAGGGAGGTAAAGTGATGAATGAGAATGAGGAGGATGTGGTTCACAATTTGTGGTTGTCTGAGGAAGGCTTTGTGATTGTGTTTCCCCTTTCATGGTGAAAGACACTAATCGTATAATCATCCAACATGTCCATATCTGTATCTCAGACGCTCTCTGGGGCAACTCCCCCCACCACCCCCACTCCCTTTCTTTTACTCAGTTTTTCTCTTACTGTCCTGATAGACAGACATACTTCCTTATCCTATCATGCTACATAAATGCATGAAAAGAGGCATGTTTTGACTCAGTGCATCCAGACGAATCAGCTTTTTCAGTCTCTTAATGAAACAATGACAATGACAGACACAAAATAAAGCCCTTGGGAGCAATTTAAACAATCTCACACACCATAACACAAAGGAGCTCATTGAGAAAGCAAGTAACCTGCATTCTTTATAAACAAAGACTGTGAATTCACAGATGAACACTTCCAAACAGACATTTGCTGATTAAACACTGTAAATGAAGGCACACATGGGGCTCTTCTATAACATCCTGTATTGGCAAACCTCAGCCTTTAACTTTCTGAAAGAACTATTGTGTCTTGTATAGATGAATTCTGGACATACTGTACCTGTGACAGTCAGTGATAAAAATGCAGCATGTTCTCTCAACCTCTCAACAAACATGCACACAGGTTATCAGAATGTTAACCATAACACATTTATGCAATATTGTATAATAAAATGATTATTTATTGCACAAATGAAGGTCATCTTATATACAGTATGATCCTCGGCAAAGACCAACAGTTATTGCAAAGTGGGCAATTTACATGAAAACCACTTTATCCTAGAATCTACTGTGCTTAATTCATTAATTGTTAGTACAGTAAAATAAAATGTATGTGCAGCTATGTAGTATTCTCAACACTTCTTCATCTAAAGGTATTCAGGTGATAATAAAAACCATAATAAATGAACACATTTTAGAGTGAATGTCTCAGGTTGTAAAATTCAGCTTATGTATTAAGTTTTAAGAATTTCAGCAGTTCAGGAGCATGCTTTTACGTATGCCTGGTCATTTATTTGGATTTTCTTTTGGTTTTAAAAGAAAAAGTTGGCATTTATATAAATATTTATTCATATATGAGTTAACGTTTTTTGTTCTTTCCTTTTTTAGGTGCGAGGTATGGGTTGTGCTTATTGGCCACTTACAAAAATATCTGGGATGTATAAAGCAACCCATTTCAACATGACAATCTTTTTCTACAAGTCCATTACCTTTCTGAATAGAACCATAAAAAGGTCAAGTTGCACAGCTCACTGATAAGAGATCTGCCAGACATTGATAAATAGCTGCTGGCCCACCCCCACCCCCACCCCCGTAATCAGGTACACGATATCTTCCTCCACCATCGTGTGTTAACCACAAGGTTTGATGTATTATTGTAGTCAGTAATTTAACACTGAAATGAGCGTCGCGAGAAACGTCAGGGACAGTTTGACACTTGAGATAAGACCTGCTGTATTTAAAACAACAGACAAACAAACAAACCAACAAACAAACAAATAAGCAAACAACCGTGACAGAAGACAGCGTGGGTGTGCGGAAACAGACTGCTCTAGTTCTTGTTCTGATTTTGGTCTATTTTTACGGACCTATATGTTGTAAAATCATCAGCTCTCTATAGAGTAATTTTGGTAAAGCTGACAAGTGAGATACGGTGATTTTAGTGGATTCCTATTAACCTTTTAGAGACAGCGCGTAAAACAAGCGCAGAATGACGCTCAGTTTTTACGCGTTCTTGACGCAGCTGCTTGGAAATTTTGTACCTAAAAAATGAATCAGAAATAATGTGAATCAGAAATAAATCCGACGTGAACTACTCACTACTTATAGAGTCTTTAACACACACACACACACACACACACTCGCGCGCGCATAATTTCAGTCTGCCTCTCCAGTGTTCCTGGGCGGTAATGTGAAACCCCCCGCGCTGAAAAATCAGACTCGACTTTGGCACGGATGCTGCAATAGCAATAGCCCCGGGTACTTTATGAGTTTATTTTAGGTCATAGAGACGCCTGTGTTTATTCCACACTGTTCCGC
Source organism: Clarias fuscus (assembly GCA_030347435.1). Lineage (NCBI taxonomy): Eukaryota > Metazoa > Chordata > Actinopteri > Siluriformes > Clariidae > Clarias > Clarias fuscus. The sequence continues at coordinate 12,904,027 of CM059213.1, read as the reverse complement.
CCATTTTTACAGTTGTACCTGGTTCTAATGTTGTCGAGGGGCTCTGCACCTTTTACACATTAACTGCTGATACCTGTATGTAGAGAGCAGAACTGTTCCGCCGCGTGGCTTTGGTTCCACTGGTTGCGCAGTGCAGCATCCTTACATCAGCTGCGGTTGTTGCTTATCTGTGATAAACTGTCGCTGTTATTGTCTCTCGCTCTTGTTCGGCGCCGGCTAGTTTCATTTTAGGAAACATATTCGTCTGGCATGCAAACGTCAATTTCTGGTCGAAGAAAATGTTTGGAAACGAAATCACTCATTCATTTATTCATTCATAGCCTAGAACTTTGTTCAAGTCTCTCTCTCGTTTCTATGACGTATAAAATAACTTCAATAAGCAGCTCGGAGAGCCTATTCTCTGTGTATTTTAATATAACCAATTTATGTATAAATTAATAAATGTAAATTTGTCACTAGTCTGTAAAGACCGAAGTGGATTACTGCACTTTTTCACCTTTGGGCGGGTTTTTAACTCTCCTTAGTGGAGTGTTTTATGTGATTCGCGCACGTTATAATGGACCTGGGAGCATGCGCAGAAGCTAGAGGTGTTTTTTTCTTCCTTTCCTTTTTTTTAGCCTGTGCTCATCAGTAGCGGGATTTAGCGAATGGTGGGGTAGAAAGAGAGAGAGAGAGAGAGAGAGAGAGCGCGCGCGCAGGTGACAAAGCTGAAGAGGAGCGCCAGTTTCGACTCACATCATTTCACCGCTCTTAGCTGGTCAGAGTGTTGCCTCCGGTCGGGAAATACACCTTTTCAGTGGCTGCAAAATCTCTTCTAGTCCTGTTTCTCCGATTTTGTTACAGTCGCCGCATTTTTGGAGGAGTGATTGTAAACTTCGAAAGATTGATCATGGAGAGTTCGGTGCTTCGGGTGGAATTGAGAGTCCAGTAACCGGGCCGTGTTTGTGTCCAGCCATTGCCGTGTGGATATAGTCGCAGGTAGAGCAAAGCAAAACAAAAAACACTGCCTCGTTTATGGATTTAAAAACGTGGCGCAAACGCGATTTTATTTATGTTCATCAGCGTCACTAAACACGCAGGATTTCCTGTGAAATCGTACATGGGAACTTCTGAGGACTGGAAAACGCGTTCGCCCGCGGTACCCTCGCTTGCTTGTGAATGTATGAGTCGGTAAGTGTTTCCACAAGTTTATACCCACGCCTCTCTAACAAAAAGAAAAGCAATCAAAAAAGGTACTAATTGTTTGGACTGCTTCAGCTTGTGGTAAATACTCTCTCCTACACCCCTCATTTCCATACCCTTCATGCCCATCTACCAGCAGCACACAGAGGTCGGACCTTCGAGCTCTTGTTTTTTCACCCCACCGTGGATTGTGACTGTTTTGGGCTCATAGAGAACTTTGGGATACATATAAGTGCGCTTTGCTTTGGAATTTAAATTCCAAAATTCCAGATACAACGATTCCAGGAGGCAGACCTCCACAGCTCGGACCACTTCATTGAGTGTAAGTCAAATCTGTATATTTTATATATATATATATATATATATATATATATATATATATATATATATATATATCTGTCTACCCAACTACCTCACTATATATACAATATATAAGTAGGCTATTATACTGTGTGTGTGTGTGTGTGTGTGTGTGTGTATATATGTATATGCTTTTATATCACAGTATAATACCCTACAATACTGCCTTGTGGTCCATGTTTTTTAAAGAATGAAGAATAAGTAGTAAAATGTGCGTTGTTTAATACCATTACACAATGTAAATATGTAGTGGTACGTAGTTTTACATCAAATCGAGCATTCCTTACCACTTAATAAACTAAAATGGTAGAAGTTTTGCGAGCGTTGTGAAGTTTAAGATTCATTTGCAGCTTAATTTGTTGGAACTGGCTCCCTCTAGTGACCACCTGGTTATATGCGCTTTTGTCGCACATTTGCCTCTCAGCGATGTTTAATTGAAACAATTGCGCTTTAAGTGCAGAAACTCTGTCTTTTATGCGCCTTTTGTTGCGCAGTATTGACGCGCATTAGAGCGCCATACCGCAGCCGATTAAATGTACATTTTACTCTATGTGCTACTTATTCATTTCGTTTTTTACCTTTCGGGGGAAAAAACGTGCCTAGTATATTTTCTACTTATATCTTTCCTCTTTTTTTATTATAATATTTGATCATAGAGGGTAAATAATTTCTACACAGCTGTTACGTTTCTATGACCGTTTAATGTTATGGCAGAGTCAGAGTTATTTGACAATTGGGGAAAAATAGTGTTAATATGGAGGCCAGGTTGTTGTAAATACCGTAATTATAATTGTTGTTCTTTAAATATTTTTTAAGCTAGTGCTAGCTAATATTCGGGGACTTATACGCTGCCTACATACAAACGTGAATTATCGTTTTGTCGGAGTTCACAGGTCACTGTCCCAAGTCTGATTACTTCATGATGAGATACATTACAGTAAATGATGATGATGGTGTGTAATCTCACCAGGTATTATACATATTATTTTTACGCAAGACATTCAGCGATTCGCAATTTTATTTCATTATTATTATTATTATTATTATTATTATTATGTATTTATTTATATATACAGAAAGGAATGCAGGTGTCATACGTCAGGGCATGTGCTGACATTTACTACTACTTAGTCTGTGCGTGTGGCCTATTCATAATACCATTTAAGCCAGCTCATTCTAAACCAAAAGAACAATCTTACATTTTGTTGTCCTACATGAGTACGTATGTGTAATAGTTTAAAAATTTGATTATGGCGGCGTATTGTTATGATTAGGCTGTTATTGTCATTATCAGCCTATTTTGATGCACATAAGTATTTGACCCAAAGACATGTACGGATTGTATTTTTATCAAGGAAAACTTCAACAAAACGTTTGACTAAATACATGCATTTGGTGGTCATTTTCCATCTCTTTTTTCAATAAAAACACACTCTAACCATCCCATCAACGGGGTTAAAAACTGCTAAAATAAAACCACATGTTCGGCACAGTGTCGGTGAACTTGGCGCATAGTTGAATGACTATTAGCGGGGCCTCATTTCGCACCAAACTCTGCAAAATGTAAACCATGACAAATGAGTCTCAATATAAGTGCTCCCAAAATCAGTACGGAACTATAACCAGCTCCTGGAAAATCTTTAACCTGTTTTAAGCGTTATGGAGGAACGGCGTAAACATTCGTTTGAATTTGTTCCGTCCTTTTAGTGAATTTCAGCCGCGTCCATGAATGTTAAATACACTGCAATGCTTCTGTGCACAGGAATGCAGTCTATCAAGATTGGATAAAGAAAGAAATCACTAAAATCCCCAGAGTTCGTTTCTAAAGTTTCCGGGGAATTTTGCTTCTTCTTTTTTTTTTTTTTTTACTGCGGTTAGTATAAATTGTATACAAGTTTGAATTTCTTTAAAGCATGGTAATTCCACGCGACGCTAGGTAGGTCATTTAACCCATTTTAGCCGAAGCCGTCCTGGAACAAAAATAGAGAACCTGTCTTAAAACCCACGTGTACAATTAGGCATTTTATTTAAAATTAAACAAACAACAACAAGAAAATTAATGTATTTAAAAAAAAAAATTTAATTCATTTAAAAAACCTGATATTTAAACCGTCGTGTGAGGCTAAATGCAGGCCTGAATCAAATAACGCGCGAGTCAATGTTTTCCCGTTGTGTTTAAATGAGAGAATGTTTGATGAAGGGTCATGTTCATCTTGCTTACAAGCAACACTGCACAATGTGTCGTTTGTGAATGATTGTCACCATAATAGTCTTTACAGAGCTGACATATCACAGCAGACTGCAATATGTAATCGAGCTCTGTCATAAATGACCATATAAATAATCATAATGTATTTTTATGACTCACTTTATCGAATTCTGATAAAGTCTTATAAAGCAGTTTATTCAACACAGTCTTTAACAACACTAGATTAAGCCTATAGATACAAGTGCTTGTACATATGTAGATATATGTATATATTCTTCCTCTCAAGTCAATGAGCCCAACCTCTTGTGAGTGAATTAAGAAACAAATAATAATAATTATATATATATATATATATATATATATATATATATATATATTAAAACATTATTTCTAGTTGCTGTCCTCCGAGCAGGCAGCAATGGTCAGGTCTGTTGTCTAGCCCTGGCTAATGTAGATTACTATAAATTTAAGTGTTTATAAATAAATGTTACATCCGTTATACATAACGTTGACCATAACATTCTCTTACTTATTCCCATCAGTCGTGCAATGTTTCTGGGTATGGGTGACTATGTTAAACCTCAAAAAGCATTTTCTCAAACTGTTTCAACGTGGAAATAAACCCACTCATTCATCTAAAGTGTAAAAACAGGAACACAGGGCTTGTATAAAATATCAGATATCTTTCACATTCTTTGTTCTCTGGGCGGGTTGACCAGCTGGTTTGTTGTTAATTTAGAAATACTAACAGTGAAAATAGAGAGTGGCCTGTTTAAATTTGCCCACCGGTTCATTTTGGGCCGCAGCCTGCAATCCATGACGAGAAGATTAAAATGCATTGTTTTTCACAGCTGCCTATTTGTTTGTTCTGTGTGATGTATGTGAGTGTTGGATTTTATGAAAGTCTTAAGCTGCTGAATTCTCGTACACTGTTGAAAGCACAGCAGACGTGTGCTGCAGCACATGCATTTAAACTATGAATTGATGCATGTTCATGAGTATCAAGTAAAGCATAAAGAGTTAAGTTATATAACGCATTAGTCTCAGATAAAGTGGAATCTTGTTATCCATCTGCTAACCAACTCTATTTGTTCTTTCCAGAGCTGCTCATTCAGGATGCTCTTCAGAAACAGACTATCATTCTTTGGCTGGGTCAGAGCCATGGACACGCGACATGGAGTGGTTGTGATCACTTTCCTGGCCTTCTTCATGCAAGTGGTGGTGGAGGCTACCTCTTGGTGGTATGTATCTACAATATATACACTGTCTAAAACAAACACAGCTGTGTGTGTATGTGTGCGCGCATGCTTGTGCATGCGCAAGAATGGTGGACTGTGCAGTTGGCCAGACGAAGCATGGATAATGGATCAGCAAGGAAGAGACAACTAACTTGCTTTCTTTCCTTATTCTTCTTCTCTTGCTCTTTCTTCCTTTCTCACCCTCTCTCCTTCATCTTCTTTCTTGTATATTGTGGTGTGCCTTCAATTGGTCTGGTTTCGTCTTTTGTGTCCCACCACGTTCTAAAATAAATTGGGGGGGGGGGGGGGGGGGGGGGGGTGGGGTGTTCGGGTGTTACATGCTGACTTTAGCACATACGCCTCTGCTCAGTTCTGACTTTCTCCCCTCTTTATTTTCTTTTCCCCTGTATTGCCAAACCAAAATGATGAATATTATATAAAACATAGAATGCTGTGGTTTTGCAATGAGTTTCCAAATATGCACAGGCACGAACTGTGTAGGATTGTGTGTGTGTGTGTGTGTGTGTGTGTGTGTGTGTGTGTGTGTGTGTGTGTGTGTGTGTGTGTGCATGTAAGCGAGAGAGAGAGACCAAAAGTTTCTATGGGCTTGTCCATCCTATTTCCATGAATAGAAAAAGGCAAAAATTGGCCCTTGCTGGACAAAATATCAAATGAGCTGAAAAAAAAAGAAAAGAAAAAAGTTGCTGGTTACTGGATTTTTTTTTTTCTCGTTTTAAACATTTCAGTGCAATTTTGAATATTGTTCTTATACGACTATTTAATGGAAAAACAAATACATCTGTAGAACCATCAAAAATTAAATATTCAGAAAATTGTAAAGAATACAGTTTTACTCTCTTGGTTTGACTGTTTTAATCTCAGAAACTCCATCTCTTATAATTTTTTACAGTGACTCCTGAATCTGGTACAGTTTCATTGTGAACTTGAATGAAGTGAGTCTGCTTGGTTGCACGCTCCATACACAAAGGAAGAAGGCAATAAATCCTGTCTTGTAACATCTTTAATTGTTTGATTTGCTGGAAGAAAATGAAGGACTTGTATTTGAAACAGACTGCCCTTTCCAAGATGGAAGGTTGATTTCATTGCGATTTTCTGCCTGTTTACTTTTACCACATATGATGCTTGCCACTGTGTCTTTTCAACCGGGCCCAGCTGATTGGAGTGGACGTTACTTAGTAGTGCACAAAACAAGGACTCTTCATTCCCAGTAATGGTATCCCAGTTCTTCCCCTGAAGTATCTACATGGACAGCATATATAGAATGGCTGTTATCTGAAGTGGAGTCCCAGTTCTAGGGTTTATCTTTTGAATTTCAGTGTTTGCTTATACTTTTGCCAACTGCGCACAAGGCCATTTTCTCTTCTCTTAATCCTAGACTTCAATTTCTTTCTGAGCCAAACATATATGAGATGAACTACTATGGATAAGAGTTTCCTATATTGTAGATGATGCTAATGGTCTCTGTTCTTTCAAAGCTATAAATCAGATGTAAGAGAATAAGAGAGCTCTTGCTCTAGTCTGTGAATGCCCACACGTGCTAATGATTTACTTTGTACAAGACCAGAATTGTTGGGGTCACTCTGCTTCCCCCTCGTATAATTTCCACAGTGTATCAGATTTCCTGGTGGACTAATTGAATGTGCTTGTGTTTGTGTGTGTGTTGAAGGTCTCTGGCTATGAATCCACTGCTGATTCCTGAGGCTTACATCATAGGCGCACAGCCGCTGTGCAGTCAGTTGTCAGGCTTGTCCAAAGGCCAGAAGAAGCTGTGCCAGCTGTACCAGGACCACATGCAGTACATTGGTGAGGGCGCGAAGACGGGGATCCGTGAATGCCAGTACCAGTTCCGCCACAGACGCTGGAACTGCAGCACAGTGGATAATTCTTCAGTGTTTGGCCGTGTCATGCAGATTGGTAAGTCTATCCATAGGTGGGGGGAAAACTTCACCTTAACCAAAACGTGAACCAAACTTACATGTTCTATAAGAGGCATAACCTGAGAGTTGCACATAAATTCCACACCCAGTTTTCTTGTCATAAAGACAAACTCTTGTGGCCTCTGTGTTCTGTATTGCTAAAGAGACATCATCAATCAAAGTGTAAAACCACTTCTTTGGCTGGCACCAACATGATGTAGATGTATTAGGTGCAAGCTCCATCATGAAGTCTCAAAACTTACCAGTTCCAAACTAGAGGTTTGGAATGTTTGCAAATCCTGCATTTGAATGTACAGAGTATTCCTTTAGCTATGCAGAGTGTGATTAATGAGAGAGAAAAAAAAACTGTAGCTAGTAAATAAAAATGCCTTTAAAAATATACCTTTTATTTATTTTTTTTCTTTTGGAGTATTGTAATTTGCTGATAAAGGTTGAGCTGGTAGGCGAGTCGGTACTTTTCAAAGCTGAATAGCTGTACTGTGTAATGATCTTTTCATTGTTTATATCGGGGCAATACTTATTTAATGCAGGGCATCATGCACATGGTTGGCCATTTTTAACAGCAGTGGTCACAGTTTTTATTTTAGGATGACACCTGTGAATAAATGAAAATGAATGCTGCCTCCAAATGGCTAACAACTGGCATTGAAAACAGTGGGTAATTGCCTTTAGACTAAATTTATGTCAGACTGTGCTCTACACTAACCCAGCCATCTTTGAGGGGCGCTAGTATAAGAAAAGGAAAATGGGCTAGAGTTTTATTTTCCTTCCATGATGAAAATTCATTAATGATGATAAAATCATGTTCAATTTAGCTTAGTTAGTGTTCCATCTAGCCTTTTAGACAATTTGAACGCACAGAAAGGAAGAGATTATGTTCAAATATGAACTATAAAATGGCTTGCCTTTGGAATACAACAGGTTGTAAGGGGGTCTGGCTGGGGACTGATGGCGTGTTTTATGGATGTATAGAAATTTGATCTTTTTAATGCATGATATGGTCAGTGCAAGATGCCTTTGAGTTTCTTAATCTTAGATAAATCTACACAGATGTTTACTAATCTTGGAGGGTATAAACAACTAAAACATTTCGGTTAAGAAAGCAAAATTTTTACGCTCTTGTTTTGAAGAATCGTTTTAATTGATTCATTGCATTTTTGTTTAGTTTACATATTCCCACAAAATCACTAGTCTTAAAAGCTGTGCATTCCATCTTATAAAAAGTTAACTTATCCTTATCCGTTCTCCCTACTGTTTGCTTTCAAGTTAACCCTGACCTAGCGAGTTAAATAAATATATTTTAACACTTTTTATTTTTTAATGGGAATAACGGAAATTGAACACAGACCTGGAAGAACCAAGACACTCTGATCACCTCGTCCATCTCAACTTGTCGTGGAGATTATGGAGAGGAGGGCAGTTTGAGTCACTAGGGGGATGGAAAACTAGTTTGGAGAGAAAGAGGGAGGTATCTTGAGGACAATATGTCCATCACCAGCTCAGCTATCTTTGGTAAACCTTTCTAAAATATCAGGGGAAAAAAAAGTAGTAACCTTCCCTCTGCAGGCCAATCCCTCCTTAAGAACCTTTCCATCTGGATCACATTTAAACCTTCATTCCGTCCCGTCTCACTTTTTTTTTTTTTTTTTTTTTAATCTTACATGCGTTTATTTCATCGCCTGCGTTGTTTTAGATGGAATGGTGTCTTTACTTCGGTGACAGAAAACTCCCTAAAGCCCCAGTATTTCATTACACACTAAATCCCGCGTCTGTGAAAAAAAACTACTGCTTTTAATAGACTATTATGAGGTCTTCTGAAGTAATGGAGTCTCGCTGATGGGAATAGTCAACTTCACATAGAGTATACCTTTTAATGCTGGAAAGTCTGTGGTCTTTTGGATATCCCTCAGGCTTAATATGAAAATTGCCTCTGAATGGTTGTGGGTCAGGTTATGTGAGGGCCATCCTGCAAACCAAGGGCCCTTTTAGACATTAGAAATTTCAGAATCCATGTCTGTCCACCAGCAGGTGGCATCGTCATATTTCTGAATCAGTTGTGTGTGTTAGTTAGTAGAAATAATCCATTCATGCAAAATGGTCCATTTGAGTCCATGTAGGACTGTATTTGCCATTGTGGGTCATGAACACTCCATATGGGGATACTCTACCAATTTTAAGACTACAACCATGTACATTCAACAAAAAAAAATTTGATCTCTCTTGCAGTTACAGTATATCTTGAAATAATGTGACTTTTCTAAAACAATGATTTAAAAAATTACTTCAACAAATCAATTTATTCAGTTGGATGCAAAATTAAAATGTGTGTAACATTCATTCAAATAAGCAAAAATTGTCTTTATTGACTGACTTTAATATATTATGTGGGACTTCCTTAAAATTAGGAAATTCAATAATAAACGTCTTGAGCTAACCATCACAGAGTGCATGTATGTGATTCTTGATGGTAATCTTCTATTTCTCCTGATCAAAATTTTCCCAATTTGCTTGCACAGGGAGCCGTGAAGCAGCATTTACCTATGCAATAAGCGCAGCAGGTGTTGTGAATGCAGTAAGTCGGGCATGCAGGGAGGGCGAGTTGTCAAGCTGTGGCTGCAGCAGGGCAGCTCGACCCAAAGATCTTCCACGAGACTGGCTTTGGGGAGGTTGTGGAGACAACCTCAACTACGGCTACCGCTTCAGCAAAGAGTTTGTGGATGCCCGAGAACGAGAAAAAACCTATGAGAAAGCCTCCACGGAAAGTGCACGGCTGATGATGAATCTCCATAACAACGAAGCAGGACGGAGGGTGAGCTTTTGCTTTTATCCATTTTCCACTATACATACTAAGAATGCTGATAAAATCACACTGGTGGATGCTTAAATATAAAAGGAGATTAGCAATGAAGTGACTTTGAAAAGGTTTGTTGTTGTTGTTGTTGTTGTTGTTATTGTTATTATTATTATTATTATTGTAACTATTTAAAGGAATTTGATGCCATTGTTGAAAGTTGGTAGAGGATTGCTGCTCACAAGAGACGTATGGAATGATGGTAGTATCTAAAAGCATATTCATACCCATTATAGCATTTGAGTCTGAATCCATTTGAGTCTGAAGCAAAAGTTATGTTTGGTTTATTTTTATGCTGCACATTATTAAATGCATTAAAAAGAAAAAAAATGGCTGAGGTGCACATATGGCTAAAATGTCCTCTTTAAACTCTTTCATTCCCCGGTCAGAAATGCACAGAAAAGCCAACCAAGTCAATTCTTTGAAATCAAATGCTGGCCAAGTCCACACAGAATTCACAAATATTCTTCAAGCAAGAAGAACACAGAGGTAGCACCATGTAACTTATTAATTATTATATAAATAACTAGTTTGAAACATCCAGCAATTAAGTTTATTTTTTTATTTAATTTTCTGCAACATTACAACTTTAAACCAAACTGACGTCTCCTCAATGAAATGCTCTTGGACAGATTGTTTCCAAATATGATTCCAAAGTTGTCACCTGCCTATACAAACTGCACAGATGGTGGGAATGCACCAGGGTTTTATTCAAATGGACCAAATGAAACCAGATTTATTCAAATGGACCAAATGAAACCAGATTAAGAACCATTAACTTCCAAGAGGTTGGCATCCTATAATAGAAATCATAATAATAATAACCAGAAAAATAGGAATTCACTTTATTTAGCTAGGAAAACCTCACTGAGATTACAACTCTCTTTTTCAAAAGTGTCCTGGCCAAAATATTAAGCAACAAGCTTAAAGATAAATGATGACACACAACACAAAAACATCACATATAAAACAGCAATCCATTAACCCAACAATGACAACTCACTGACATTTCATCATCTTTCTTCAATAAAACCATAAACCTGCTCTGAGATAACTGTAACAGATGACTGTTTGTCAATTTCAAAAGAAGTATAAAAGAAGTTTTTGTGAAAGAAATGTATATATAATTGCTTTAAAAAAAACTTTCTTTACCATATTAAACATAAATAATCTGGTAATCATCCCAGCACAAAATTATAAACAAAATAATAAATATGCAAAAAATGATCTTAATTTTTAGTAACAGTGCATACAAGTGTTGCATTCTTATACGTAAAAAAAAAAAAAAAAACTACAGTTAGGGTTCTGTTTTTTGCTATTACTGCCTCCAGCTTGCCCATTAGGGACAAATTGATAAAGCTATACATTTATAAATCTGCACATTTCGTATGGTATTTAAATAAAATTTAATTAAACTTAAATTGCATGGGCAAGAACAAGTGGACCACTAAATAACTATTCAATCTGCTCAAATTATAATCTATATTACAACAGCCACAAATAGCATGTTGGTTATAAACTAAGTACAACTATCACAAAGAACAAGAAACTGAAGGGTGAATAAATGGACTGCTTATGTGCATTCCAAATTTTTCCATCTCAAAAGCTAAGGTTCCATTTCAGCAGTGTTTATTATATACTTGAAATGCAGCTGAGCGTGAGACTATGAGCATAGTAAGAATGCACGTCAGGCTCTCATCTGGGTAACAGCTTGCTCTGGCCTGCTGCGTGTCAAGAACAGCCCTTTGATCTGCACGTTTCTAAAGTGCTGTATTCTTCTGATCATGATCTCTCTTTTTATTCATGCCCTGTACCTGAGGCAGGTACATGTCTCAATTACCAATGTTCTAAAGAAAATCTACTATCGCAGTTCTCTAGGCTAAACTGTACAGGCGATTGTCAGGTCCAACTCAATGAAGAGAACAGTTTGAACCATGTACAGAAATCATTGTAGCTTTTATTTACTTTTGTAAGCCAGGTTGTAAAAAAGACCAACAATTTCCTTCTAGGCCTGGAATAATCCTGATTAGAGTGGACTGATTCAAGTTTTGCAGTGAAGTGTGGATTATTAAAATGAGTGTATAATAACAACAGTGAACTGCTTTGGCACATAACTTAATCACATGTAAGACATTTTAGAGGACTTGAATGCTGACAAGCAGCTATTATGCCACAGTTGATTTAAATGTTATTTCCCATGGCCCTTAAGATCACGGCACCTGAAAACTTTTCTAAAAGTAAAAAAAAAAAAGTGAACTTTAAATTCAATTGAATAATAATTTTTTACCCTTAAAGCTGATTATTTTAAATGTGTTCAGTTGAACCTTGGATTGCGAGCCTAATTCATTCCGGGGGGCTTGTATATCAAATTATTATATTCCATAGGAAATAATGGAAACTCGGATGATTCAAACACACGGGCACACACGGGCACACACGGGCGCGCACACGGAGACAAACAGGATCGCTACTCTGTCGGAAAACGTCTTGAACAAGGAACCTCTCTAATGACGCTTACTTTTGCCTACTTTTGGGGATTTCACGGAAAATGTAACATTGCATTGTTGTTAGAAAGAATCATCTCCCTCATTGCTACAGCCTTTTTAACCTTTTTCTTCACAGAGGTTATTGCAGGCCGTTGTTCTTAAAAAAAAAAACAGTCACTACACTTGGACACAAAATAAAAAAGATGCTTTATGCGTGCGCACACACATTCACAATTATATAGTAAATAGAACACGCGGACACCGACGTTGATTTATACGAGTGACGCATGCGCACTGAGCATGAGAGACGATTACCCACAATTCCACAGCGCATGAGAAAGAAGTACCATTGGCTCAGTTGTCAAGTCAAGTCAATTTTATTTATATAGCGCTTTTAACAATTGACATTGTCGCAAAGCAGCTTTACACAATAAAAAGAAGTAAGTTTGTATGCAATGTGTATGAATCAAAATGATAAGATTGTGATCACGTGATGCTCGGCACACAAAGTGTCTGCATACTACATGTATATCAAGACCTCACTCATTTATTAAGTTAAAATTCATAAAACAATTTTTGCTCATCTTGCAAAATGCTCACAATCCAAAGTTCCACTGTTATTATTTTTGTAATTAAGTTCTCTTCTTTTTTTCTTTTTTTTCCTTTTCTTTTTTTTCAATTTTGAAAGTTTAACAGATTTTTTTAGGTGTCTTTCTTTATTTTAAAGTGGAATGATTTTATTTAAATATTTTTTTTTTCAGTTGTTTTCAGTGTTCATTTAAGTTTACTTTTTTGTTTTATATTAGAACTATTTTCCTTTTACCTTGCCCTCAGGGCCACTAAGTGTTAACTGGGATTTCATGGTCTCAAACAAACAAATGAAGGGGTGTTTAAAAATATTTTGAAAACTCTTCCTCTCACTTTCTTTCTCAGATGGTTTCTGACCTGGCTCACGTATCATGCAAGTGCCACGGCGTATCGGGTTCATGCAGCCTGAAGACCTGCTGGCTCCAGCTGGCTGATTTCCGCAAAGTGGGTGATGCACTAAAAGAGAAGTATGACAGCGCAGCGGCCATGAAAATTAATGCACGTGGCAAGCTGGTGCAGGTGCATTCCAAGTTCAACCCACCCACCAGCCATGACCTGGTGTACGTGGAGCCAAGCCCAGACTACTGCGTGCAGAACCACAGCACTGGCTCACTGGGCACACAAGGGCGTCTCTGCAACAAGACCTCTGAGGGCATGGACGGTTGCGCGCTCATGTGTTGTGGCCGTGGCTATGACCAATTCAAGGCCACGCTCGTCGAGCGCTGCCACTGCAAGTTCCACTGGTGCTGCTATGTCAAATGCAAGCGTTGCACAAGGGTCGTCGATCAATTTGTGTGCAAGTAGCCTGCTGCCAGTTCAAAAAAAAAAATAAGTGTTGTGCGAAAGTAGGATCCTTTTTACCAAGAGAAGATGGGAGAACTGTTGGCAAAGTTGGGGAATGGAAAGGGGGGGAAAAAAACTATATAAATTATATTTATAGAGTCAAAACAATTATACTGTTTCAGAAAAGACTGACTTCATTGTGTGTGTTTTTTACATTCTCAAAGCAATAGGTACAAGAAGTTTAAAGAAACAGAGTATTTATTTTCTGTGATTTCTCTTTTGTTGTTTTCCCCCGTTTTTTTCTAATGTGGAATTTGTCATAGTGAGTGCAATCGGACTACCTAGACAAAAGTAAAACTTCCTGATTATCCACAAAAGGGTAAATCGGTAAATTTTGGCCCTTTTAAGAGGTTTAAGTGCCACAATGGCATTATGCTCAACCCCACCAAGTGACTTAAGTAATGCGGTGTCATACTGTTTCATTTCAGTCTCAACCACTGTCTGCCTGTGTTTTGTATATCACTAAGAGTGGATATATTATGGTGATTGTGTGCTGCATGGATAAGCTGATTGATGTGTCTTAAACCCAAGCACACTTAAGCTTTACAAGCTACCCCTGTTATAGATCAGCAGGTCTTTGCATTAACCTGGTGCAAAGAACTGCTTCACATTTCAGCTCCAGGGTGTTACTATAAGTGAAGTGTGGAACTATTACATGTTTATTTTACACAGATTTCTGCACTGAGTGACCATGCAGCTAAAGCTGTCTGACAAGAGCAGCCTGCATAAAATGTCACTCATGCTTTAAGTTCTATGCACCTGTTTTCTAGTGGCACATATGGTAAAGGTGCTGCAACTTGAGCCACTTAAGAAAGCAGGCCATAGTTTTGGGACAAAAAGCACTTTGGGAAGCTGGGAGTCTACATGGTTGAGTATGAAAATGTATAGGCTTTGTTTAGAGTGTGAACAATGCACAATGGTGGTGCTGACTTAAGATAAGGGATTGACACTGGGAAATGGCTAAAACGTAACTGTTTAAAATGTTCTTTACACTTGTTTATTCTTGAAAGGCACATCAATGTTGGCACTTTTGCCCATCTGACAAACCTGCCTTTTTCGAAATATTCATAATTTTGGGATTTCTTGTCAAATTTTCATTTAACTACTATACAGTTACCACTAGTTATTCATTATTGCATTTTATCATTACTACTATAATTCATTCATTATACGTTCAACCAGTATATTTATTAGCTGACAAACATTGCGGCTTTTAAAGGTATTTCTTGTGACTGACTTTTTATATATGTTTTTTTCCTTTTAAATCAAACTGTTAATGTGCTTTAATAAATTTTAAATATTAACAAAGTCAAGCATCTGAAACAAACCATTGAATCATTGAACCAGCTATTTTTTAAACAGCATGTATTCCTATACTATGCAACAACATATGCCACCTTAAAAGTGTGTATGTGTATTATGAGATAAATAATTCTATGTTTGTACAGAAATGACTAAGGTAAGATATCTGTATTTTTATATTTTGTCATCCTGAGCATTTAAGCTTCTTCATACAATATGAGAAGACTATTCTTCGTTTAAAAAGAATCAAAGCCTTTGAACAAATAAAACAAATCTGGAATCATATGAGTGGATTTGGTTAAAGTTATAATGAAGCTGGTTGTTTGTTGTTAAAGTTTGTAAAGCTGCAAAGGTTGTTTACTGCATTTGAGGTTGTAGTTCTCTTAATTAGTTCCCCTGCCCATTTTTATTAGTTTACAAGTGAAATTTCTTCTTCTAAAACCAATGTTTGACTACTGTAGCTCTCAGACCTCTTGCTGTTCTTCCTTTAAGAACTATACAATACTGTGATTTAGTATCTTTACCAACTACAGCCTTTTACCCCAATTTAGAAAGAAAGTACCTATGCTTTTCTCCGATTAATCTTCCTCGGTTCACACACTTTGGCATGGTGACGAAGCTAGTCATGCAGCTTACTCGAAACCACCATCACTTTCATTCCTCATGCGATAAAGAGTATAGCAGGCCAAGCCAAGGATCGGAGGGCTCAGATTAAGAGCACTTTCCCGACATCAAGGGGACACTGAGCTCTGAGGCTGCCATGCTTTATCTCATCTGAAAATATCTGCAGGCATGGCATCTGATGACTCTTGAGCTTGTGTTTGATGTCTTACACCCAGTTGATCTGCAACCAAATGAAAAAGCCTTTAGTGCTGTTTAATACAGAGTGGTTGAACAGCAGACATTTTAGGTGAAAGGCATAGAAACTGGCTGCTGTGGTTCTGGTGATCAGAAGCATTTGTGGTACATGCAACCGATCATGTAATGAACATGCCTGATTTATGGTAAATATTAAATTTAAAAATTATCCAAACAAATACTAACTACTATAGCCAAGATGTATGTGGACATTTAACTATCACAAGCAGATTTACTCGCTGAATATCCTTTTCCGTGGTCAGTAAACTGGGCTGTGTAAATTCCACTTCCGCCTTCCACTTGCCCAGGGGCCTTGTCATCCTGAAACATGTTTGAGCCTCTTAGTTCAAGTGAAGGGTATAATCTTGATGGTAAGGCAAAGACATTTTGTACAGTTTTATGTTTTCAAATTTGTGGCAACAGTTTAAGGAAGACAAACACATGGTGTGATGGTCCTAGTGAATTTAGCACATATAGACATGTATACCGATCAGCCATAGCATTTCAACACAAGACATAATGCCCAATATTATGTAGCTTCCCCTACCACCCGGGTGGCTCTGACCCCTTGGGGCATAGCTCCTTTGGGGTGTGCTGTGGTGCTGGTACCAAGGCATGGCAGCGGATCCTTTGGATGCTGTGGGTAGTGATTTGGGCCCTCCATAGATTGGAATTAGTTTCTCAGGCACATCCCATGAGCCTTGGGATCTCTTCCTGCCAGGCCACATGCATGTGGACTGTGTTGCTCTGGGGGTTCTAAACCCTCCTGTCGTAGCCAGCATTCACTTTTTTCAGCAAGTTGTGCTGCACTGGCTCTTCTGTGAGATCAGACAAGACAGGCCTTGGGCCCATGATCCTATCACCTATTATATAATTGATAATCAATATAAATCATAATTTATTTCACAAAGCAATTTTAGAAACCTGAAGAAAGCAATATAATAGTTTATACTTTACTTTTATCTCTTACTTTCTCATTTCCTATGGAAGTCTTGAAACCATTGTAGTATACTGAGATATGATCTTCCAGCAGGTACAGTATATATAAATCCACTACATTTAAATCAAAGTATTCTGGATTAGATCAAGTGATATCATCTGAAATATATCAGTGGAACTGGTTGAATCCTTCTTTGATCCACCTGCATCCACAGTCAAGCGCAGTGCACAGATCATGGGTAGATGTTTATGTAAGATGGCTATCTGCTTGGGAAAACACAAAGAGGAAGCATGTCTTACCGAGAAGTGCTGGCTAAACAGAAAAACAGCAAGCAGAAATAACTGATACCTATCTTTTGTCCACAAAGCAAAGCATGCACAAAAAGGAATCATTTAACACTTCACAAGCCTTAAGTTTTAAATGGAAGCAGGTCGACTTAAAAGGTCATATAGGCCAACAGTACCAGTTTGCTCATAGCAAGAAGATAAGTTGTTTATCCATTGTTTTTTATGTGGGGGTCAAAAGACGCACTTTAGTCCAATGTGTTATTTTACAGACATGTTTCTAACATGAAACTGTTATTTGAGATTCCAGTCTGATTGGCATGCTACAAGGCTGCACATCACAGGGAGCACCATCCTTCATTAAGTCAGTGTGGCATGAGGAGCTGGGCATGCTGACCATGAGTGTTATCACGACTGCTATTTCATCAAGAGCGACCCTGAAATTCTGCGTGAAGCTGGGAAAATCTGCCACAGAGACGTTTGGCAAGTTTACGGAAATGCTGCAATGGTATTTTGAGTGGCGGACACGCTTCAAGAGTGGAGGAACATCACGGGAAGGATACAAGAGATCAGGAAGACTGGGCATTGTGCATGATGATTGTCGGCGAACAATCCACAACAATGCTGCCATTATCAGTGTGTCATACAGAAGTCAAAGCAATACTCGTGTTATTTGAAGGTGCGTTGCTGCAAAGGTTATCCGACGCCTCAAAGTCTGCCCGGAACTCCATCAGCGTGCTGTGGATGACCCGTCTTTCATGTTGAGTATCATCACTGGTTACAAAACTTGGGTGGGTACAGCCCTGAGACAAAGCAAAACCTTTTGATACCACCTTGTATTAGATTGAGATCTGGTGCCTGGAGAGAGCAATTAAAGATTGTGACGTTCGAATGAAGCTTGATTATTATTACAGCTCAAACCAGTTCTCATCTGACCATTCTCACGAACAGCCATTCAATTGATGTTTCTTTTTTTTTTTTAACTCAAGAAACTGTTACGCAACGAAAACATGCAGGCGACAGCAGCTTCTGAAACACTTGTTTCAGCTCTTAAAATGTAAATTGTTTATCTACATTAGGGTCATTTTAAACACACAGCAAAATAATAAATTATTTGTTTTTGTAGCTAATTATTTCATATTTTAACATATTGAAGACATTTGATAAATGTATTATTATGAAGTAAAGAAGGATGGGCTAATGTAAAGTAACATTGCTACTTTAAAGCAGAATACAGAATGTGCTTATTTTATGGAACCAGTTTTGTACATTAACACCCTGGAGCAGGCAGAGAGAGCCAGAGCAGAGTGTGTGATGCTTTCAGCTATTGTGTGCTTTTTATTTCTTCTGCTCTGTGCCCTCCTCACATCCGATCAACATTCCTGCGCAGCTTCTTCATGATAATTACATGAGGAGTTGTGTTTTTCTAAACCAAAGCAGCTGGCTAATGCAGGCCAGTAATTGAATCCAGGGCTCACAAACACACACATGCGTGTTCTCACAAGAAGACTCCGATTGTTTGATAGGTGGGCCTATGCAAGCTAAGTACAGCGCTGATCCTAGCATTAGTGCATGGAGCCGGACCCTGGGGCAAGGGAGACTGCGGAGCTCAGTGTGAGGCGCGTAGCTTAGCGACGGGTGCACAAAAGCAAACGGACCCCAAACCTCAGGTGGTCTCATTTAAGATGGAAACAGCTGCAAAAATGTGCCAAAACATTAGCATTACAGTTTCACAAAGTTATCACTTTACAGCCCTCCAGTCAAGTTCAAAAGTTCTGCCCTGAAAGCAACAATCACATGGCCTACAGGTCTAACTCTGAAACTTAGCTAGCTAGCTTTTTTTTTCTTCTTTTTTTAAATTGTTCTTTGGACCAAAAAGCTTTGAAGACCAATGCCTTTGTTTACACATGTGCAGTTATTTAACCAGGCATACATCCTTACATGCTTACATCACATGACATAAATTTCATGTGATCAGAAGCTTTTCATATGTGAAAAATATAACACATGAGTTCCAGGTAAACAATTAATGTGCTGAAATAAATGTATGGTAAAGAAATACACAACCTGCTGTAAATGTGGCCAATGAACACGTGAAAGTAAATGTATCATGTGGTGAAAAAACTCATGTGAACAATAACACCTAAATGACCTATAAATGTAAATAATTTTAAAAAAGATTAAAAATTGATAACCTATATTTGAAATTAAAAGTGTAGGGTGAAAATATCATGTGAAAAGAAAAAAACTTTCTTTTCTTTTATATGAAAAATTCTAATTTAAATATAAGTGAAATGTGTGAGGAAAAAAATGTAAAAATAAAAATGATGAAAAAATAAAACTACATATTACTACAAAAAAATCAATACAGTACAGTACACCTTTAAACAGAAAATGAAAATGAATTTGAAAAATAATCATGTTCATGTGTAGGGGATCACAGTTGTAAAATAAAATCACATTACATCATATGACACTTTGTATACATGTGAATAATTTAAATGTGAAAAGAAATGAATCGTGATGAAAATACTTGAAAATTAATGAACTGTGAGAAAACCATATGTAAAAACAATCACTTGCCATACATGTGAAAAATTAACATTACACTATTAAGAAAGATTAATTATGTTAATTAATTGTGATATTTCACATGCGAATTTTGTGTGAGTTTTATGGGAGGGATTCTTACAGAGCATATGGCAATGCTTAGGCTACTTTCGATTCACATAAACAAAAACCATAGGGAAATGTCTAAAATATTGTAGGGTCAGCATTGTTAGAGTTTCAGGAAGTAATTGTAGTATGCCCTCTGAAATTCTAGAGTAAAGAAGGACACATTTGCATAAGACACTGACTGTATACATATATGTGTGTATGTATGCACTGTATATAACAAAATTGAATATTACAAGAAACTTCTTCTTCTATCTCAATGCTCTTAAATAATTAATGTCTGTATTTCTGCTTTGCATTAGCAAAGTTCACGGCCTCACTTGGGCAAATGATATTTTATTAAATATTTTAGTGAAAGTCACTATTGTTCATGTCTTTTATACCCCATAATGTCAAACAAAACATTACACAATGACAGAGAACAGAGTGAATGTGAGTTGGAGAATAAAAATTTTGCAACGATGCAAGTTATAGCTGTGAGTGAATGAACATTTTTCCCACACCATGAGTCTGGTTTGAATCACAGTGACAGTACTGTACCGCAAACTCTTACATGTAAAAAAAAAAAAAAATAGTAGTTGTAAAAAATAGGAAATAGTAGTTGTAAATACAGTATACTGTACTGCTGCTCTGTTCTTTCAGGTAACCATATTAAATACTTGCACTTATAATGGAAAAAGAATTGGATGCTTCTACAAACTATTATTATTTACACATATTGTACAGTAATACATATTTAAAGTGCAGTAAAAAAAAAAAAAAAAAGAACAGAGCAAGCTGTAAAAATATGACATGCAATCTACAACCATAAACAGCAATCAGTCCTTGTAAAAACAGATTGTTTTTATGGATTCACATTAAAACTTTTTTTTTATTGCACTTTAGAGTAGTTTAGAGTAGCATGCTGCAAATGTAGGGCCGTCTGATTCAAAAAGGTAGCTGTAGTCATCCAATAAATCATGAAGCCTCACAAAAATTTAATTTTAAATGTGGTTCAAGCATATTAATTTCACTGAGACATTACACTGCTGTATAATTTACTGATTATGCAATTATTTGCATAAACAGTGGTGCCAGATGATGTCTAATAAAAACGTATTTTCCCACAGCACTGTTAAATCCTCAATTCTGATTGGTAAGAAAGTGGTGACTAATGTTCTGTAACAGCACAATGCTGATGGCATTTCTGCCTGCAAGGTTTAACACTTTATTTTTTTCTATAGTAACAGTAATGGGGCTTGTATAATGGTTGATCCATATAATAATAATAATAATAATAATAATAATAATAATAATAATAACTAACATTAAATATAAAAATATGATTTTTTTTTAAGTATATGCATTGCTAAGGAGATGTAAAAACTATATAAAAGAGTAAAATAGAGTTTTAGGATGCTGTCAGGGAAGTTTACGCTTTGCAGTTTCAATATCTTGACAGACAGAGAGAGAGAAAAGCAGCTACAATAAATGTTAAAAGGGACTGTTGTTACATGAGAGAAATAAAATACACTGGGGTATGCTGTTAGGAAGTATTTAACTTTGGGGTAACTTTCACATCAGGTCCATCTTACCATCCCTAAATTGACTTTTGAATGTTCAACAATAAAAAATAAAAAAAAAGATGAAAAGTACTGTAGGACTTGTCATTTATTGACAAATAAAAATTATAATTATTGCAAAAAATTTTCTATGGTTTAAGAGGAATAAAACACTTCAGAATGTGGTGTTATATGAAAATAATCCACTTCCTTAATAATTTCCACCCTAAGCAATCATCAGAGGATATGTACTGCTTTAAATGTACAGTAGAATCCATTAAATCAATGTCAGAACTTGATTATGAACTATTGTTTGTTCCAAATAAAAATCTAAATGATTTCCAGCGTTAGAAAGTCACACTTGCCACTCAAATACTTTTACACTGTTTAGCCTAAATAGAAGTGAAGGCTTACACAGGAGTCACAGCAAGAGGAAAACAATCAGCAAATCAGTGAGGCCTGGCGCAGAGAAACCTCACATTCCCTCTCACAAAGAAAACAGCTATTCCAGAGCTGGAACGGAAATGAACAAGAATATTCACCTTTCAATGGGTATTAGTTTTACAGGGTCCAAGGGGGACTTTACCCACATGTTCTGACTGTTCCAGTTTTCCACTAAAGGAAAATAAATAAAAGTGAGTGCAGGTGATCCAGGAAAAAGATTGTTCTTTAAAAACTTCAAAAAGCAAAACAGAAGCTACAACCATGGCAAAACGTCTTTTGTATCAATTAATGATTCTTTCTTTTTTTTTTTTCGTTTTTGAAGATTCACACTTCCAAATGAAGCCTTTTTCCCGATTTAGGGATTTACAGAAGAGTTATGCTCTACAGTCAAACATGAATTATGACTTGTCTAATGTCGTAGAGTCAGCACACGCTGTTGCCGATACGCTTCATTTAAAGTGGTGTGAAATCAAATGATCTCATTTGGATAGCCATGAAAATGTCTGTTGTTGTTAGAAAGAAATAATATGACTTAGGATCATAACTTGTACAATTACATCATGCATTTTTTTAAAGAAACACTACACAAGTCTTCTAGTGTATCTAAGAATAGATTCATTGGCATTTTCTCATTCATTCATTTATTCATTCATTATGAATCTGCCTATCTATCCATAAATCCAAGTTTATTGTTAGACGTTTTCCACTCGCCACTGCACAACGTGAACCAATTATTACAGTTTCATTAACATGGAAAACATGAAAAGCATATACAGTATGTCCCCAGGAGTCCCATCTTGTTCTCACACAAAGTGTGTATCTAAATGATCAGAACTGGGAGCTAGATGCCCATATGACTGATAGATTTGTTGAGCAGAGAGATGTTTTTAGAACAAAATGATTCCAGAACAAACCCATACTCAAAAACAAACCCAAAGCTCTGTGCCATGCATCTTATTATTTTTGTACATAAGACACTGAAGAAAATTTGTATATTTTATATATATATATATATATATATATATATATATATATATATATATATATATATATATATAAAACTAACATCATACTGTATACAATGTAAAAATCTATTTTGTGTTTACACTACATACATATTTTAAACAAAAATGACACAATTTGTGACCTGGCATGTATAGCTATATTTTATTCTTTCTAATATCAGCTTCAATTTTTTTTAGGGCTGGAACTTTCATGTTTATGCTCATTCATATGTCAGATCTTCTCTGAAAGTGAACATAACCTGAACCTGACTCATATTGCATGACCCCGTATAAAAAATGGGCTACACAAATGAAAAGCCATAAAAGTGGCCCAGGAGTACTAAATCAGTGCCATAGTTCTTTAGTAAATGATTGCAAATACATAAACAGCAATGCATCACATGAACATGCATGTTTAACATTTCTCTCCTTGTTTTCTAATTGAATTTGGGATAAACTTGGCATGGCCACAAACGAACCCAGGTTTGCTTTAGTATTAGCACAGAGTGTTAAAATAATCTTCCTTTAGCATTGACTGACTTAGCAGCATTTATGAAATATGAATTATGAGTCACAGGTGCTGAATTTCTCTCCTGTCATGTTTCACTAGATTCCAAGTAACCGTTTTGACCTCATGACTAATTGATTTTCCCTCTGAAAAACAGGCCTGACACACTTTCCAGACTTCTGACAATATCCTACATAATTTACTGTGTTGCAAGAGGGAGGAAAAGTAAGAACAGAAAGCAATGATGGCACTGATCAAGGAATATATACATTTTGAATGTGCCAATATAATACTTTCATTTTTACATTAGTATTAGACACGTCTTGTCCATATTTAATAGCAATTGTATTATATATCCAATAACTAGATTTGTAAATGTAATATACTTCTATATAATAGACTACAACAAAAGATACAAGCTAACAAGCTAATGAAAAGCTTGCAAACTACAACAACAACAACTACAGCTACAACAAAAACTATAAATTATAAAGTTTTAATAAATTCCTGTAAAGTGATGGCAGATGTTTGGATTTATTTTTTAACAAACACACTATGGTATTTCTGCAGTCACAATTCACTGTCACACACACACACACACACACACACACACACACACACACACACACACACACACACACACACACACACACACACACACACACACACTTTATTAATTTATATAGTACAGTATATTATATTCATATATTCAAAACTGCACAAATTGATTATTTTCAAGCAAAGAGTTTTACATCATATATTGACTGTGTTTATTTTTTTTTACTCTTTAGTGACCTGTACAGAAGTTTCTTTTATGTAGAAAAAGCAACTATTCTTATGGCATTTCTTTGTATGTTCCCAATATGATTTGAACAGTACTGTAAGTTAAACAGCTTTTTGGTTTTACTGAGCATCCTGAAAAATATACGTTCTTCTGTAACTTTGTCACACTTGCTCCTTTCTATTTTCATGCACAACTCGGGAGGATACATTAGTTTGCTTTATTTTTTTTTTTATTGATGTTTGTTTGTTTCCATCTGAATTCTGGTCTGTCACGTAATATGATGCTTTCTTTACAGGCATGCAAATATTCGTCCATAATATTATTCATTTATTAATTTTAAAGTATGTTTGGAAATAGTGAATGATCTAGTATAGATTAATTATATATCGAACATCATTTGTACTAAGACTAAGTGTGCCTAAGACTTCCAGAATCATACAAATGCTATATATATATATATATATATATATATATATATATATATATATATATATATATATATATATAAAACCTTTTTAATTTTATGTGCATTTTATAGTTTCTTTTTATCAGGCTTCAAATAGGCAAAAATGCAAAATCAATAAAATGAGAAGTCAATAAAAATATTAATGTAAATAATGCATTTTGTGCTTTTTTGGCAATACAGTTAACTTCCACGCTGAGAAATTCAAAGTGTGGAAACACAAAATCCTAAGTGGTTTGGCCTTCATCGAGAGCTGATTAAAGTCAACAGTCCTTTTGGATGGAAATTCTTCACCCTCATTTAATTTTACGATTCTGTGATTTCTTTGTGTCTATGAATCCTATTCCGGCTGAACCATAAATCATGTTGTGTGTGTGGCTTGCCATAAAATCAAACATGTTTCAATGAAAACAGCAAGGAATCTCAGGAACGTACCACATGCATATGGAACTGAAAATGGGTAGTATTTATTGCACACTTAATTAGCTGAATTAATTAGAATCCCATAATGCCTCCAAATGAAACACTTACACCCATTTAATCATATTACAATTCAAAATAGTTCAAGCCCTAATTTGGTTTGTTAATATGAATCATGTGCAAATGGAAAAATGGAAAGTGTACTCTACCAGATGTTGCTTTTGCAGATGTTCATAAATGAACATGTAATCTCTCTTTCTCTCTCTTGCTTTCTCTCTCTTTTTTTCATTCTCCTGTGGACCTTGTGTATGGACTTTTTCCATCTATCTTTAGTAACTTTGTAAGTGCACAAGTTCACTTCAAATTACAGCATGCCTTGTGTGTATTGTTTGCTTGTTTGTTCTTGATTGTGTGTGTGTGTGTGTGTGTGTGTGTGTGTGTGTGTGTGTGTGTGTGTGTGTGTGTGTGTGTGTGTGTGTGTGTGTGTGTGTGTGTGTGTGTGTGTGTGTGTGTGTGTGTGTGTGTGTGTGTGATAGAGAGAGAGAGAGAGAGAGAGAGTGGTGTGGTGAGGTCTGTCTGCCTGTTTACTTGCTTTGTGGAAGTCCTCACAATAAAGAAATAATGAAAAAGGTGTCTGATGTGCATGACCACCAAGTTAACACATTTTAAATTACTGTGTGTGGTCGTGGTGGGAGGGAGGAGGTCCATGCTTGTAGATTATTACACTTTCCGTTATTCTGTAAATTTGTTCGTAATTACAAACAGACCCTTTTATAGAGTCCCACAGTGATGGGACAATGAGTGGGAAATGTGGATGATGTTAAAAAAGCTTTGTGAAGTGAATAAACCTGCATTTTACATGAAAAAGCCAAATATTTAAATTTGGTTTATTTGAAGATTGCATTTCAGTATAGATGTTGCATATTTAACTAATGTATTCTAGTAGAAAATAAATAATTATAAAAACTAAAAAGTAACTTATTTCGTTTATTTAGCAAATCCTTTGACCTTTTTGTAAATATGCTATAATGTCCTACTACTTGTAGGATTCAAATTAAATGACATGGTTAGGCCCTGACCTAGTGAACTAACCTGAGGAGAACATTTTGATGGAGACCATAAAGTCACTCTGTATAGGTTTCCATAAATGTAAACGTACATGCAAAAAAGTGTGTGTGTCTAGGTCCACTTGACTAGTCAGAAGAATATCTTTGTGTTATGCCCATGCTGATAGGTTACTCTGACATGGCATCTGGCTAATGGAGGCTTGGGGGCCTGGCATAATGCCCAGCACCATGAGCGCCTGGCCCACAGCCTAGAACATGAGCTGCTGGCATTAGGAGACTCACTGGCCCTAAGAAGGTTTGACGAACGGGTTCTGGCAGTGCCACTACCAATTCCGCCTCA
This sequence comes from Clarias fuscus, assembly GCA_030347435.1. NCBI lineage: Eukaryota > Metazoa > Chordata > Actinopteri > Siluriformes > Clariidae > Clarias > Clarias fuscus. Next base: position 12,877,681 of record CM059213.1, on the reverse strand, counting down.
TTGCTTGACTACTAACATGAGAGAGCAGGAGAGAGAGAGAGAACAAGAGAGGGGTAGCATAACTAGAGTTAGAAAAGTTGCTTTTCTTTAATTTGCCCACAGTTCTTTTGACGTTTTGAATCTGAAGGTGTGCTCTAATTTGCTACAGCTACTGATATCACTGATATGGAATTGTTTATAGAATAGTTATGGAAGGAGTCATTACTTCATAACAGTTACTGTATAATGCTTCCTGGCAATGGACAGGTTTTCAGATAGATGGGTTTGTTCTTTCTTGTTTCTTTAATGCCATATCAATTTAAGCATCCTCTGTTTATAGCTGATATTAGATTAAATCAAGTGATTAAAGGTGCTAACTGTTTTGTTTGCTTCAAAACATTAAACATTTAAAAACCATTAACAAAAAGCATTTAAATGAACTAATTAGTAAATACAACTAATGGAATGAAAGAATCGTTCCGCCATATCTGTTGTCCATTGCCGAGAATATTTCAGATTTCACGCTTCTAAAAACAATTTTCACTAGATTTTGGGGTGTGGCTGTGGAGATTTGCACATCCAGCCACAAGAGCATTAGGGAGGTCAGGCAATGATATAAGGTGAAGGTCCAGGTGAACACGTAGCATTACAGTTCATCTTAAAGCCTAATGTATGCTTCTGCATCAGGTTTACACTGTAAGTCTTGTGTAGGTACTACACTACACTGCCATGTACTGTACCCTATGCAGTACTCCACACCATAGATGACTTCATGTCATGCAGGCACAGACCATAACACCGCTGATTGGTCTACCTTTGTAATATTACAATTTAGATTTTAGCAATTTTTAAATTGGGTTAAATGTTGAACAAGATTCACTCAGTTTTTCTTTGCATTGTTGACAATACACAGAAAACTCTCCAGAAAGTGGCAAAGAAACTTAGCAAAGTGGCAGTATAACTGCAGTGTGACATAGACACACTGGCACACAAGTATAAATGCTTACAACGCCATAGGCCACTTGCATCGCCTACAGCAGAGGCTCTGCATAAACTTAAAGCAGAAGGATAAAGTAGGCTTAAAAGTTTTCAGTAGGCTTGAGCTCAGGTCTCAGGACTGTGCAGGCCATTCAAATTCTTGCACTCAACTATTGTAAAACATGCTTTGCACATGGGAGCACTGTTATGCTGGAACATGTTTGGGCTCCTTAGTTCCAATGAAGAGAAATTGTTAGTTTAAATTCCAGTAATGCCACAGCCATCTGTGACTAGGAGTCTGGAAAAGCAAACTCATATGACAGCGTTTGCCACATTCCAACGGAGGCATACTTTATTTCATGGTCAGTGATGGAGAATGGATTTTTAATGATTAATTAATGATTCCACAATGTTGTAAAAACTATGCACCAATCAGCCATACCATTATGACCACACTCCTAATATTGAGCAGGTCAAATTTAGCCAATAAGACAGCCCTGAACCTTCAAGGCAAGGACTCCACTAGACCTCTGAAGGTAGAATGTGGTATCCGGCACCAAGCTGTCAGTAGCAAATTCCTGAAAATGGTGAGATGGGGCCTCCATGAATCGCGGTTGTTTTACAGGCACATCCCTCAAACACTTGATTGGACTGAGATCTGAAGAACTTGGATACCAAGTCTACACCCCAAACTTGGTAATCTTTTCCTGCACAAACCATCACACTGCCTTTGCTGGCTGACCTTTTTCCCATAGTGCACCCTTGTGCTATTTCTTACCCAGGTAAACGAAATGTACCTGGCCATCCACATGATGTAAAAGAAAACACAATTCTTGAGACCAGGTCGCCTTCTTCCACTGCTCTTTGGTCCAGTTCTGATGCACACATACCTATTGAAGGCAATTTGGGTGGGGGACATTGACCAGTCTGCAACTATGCAGCCCCATAATGAATAAACTGTGATGCACTGTGTTCTGACACCTTTATGTCAGGACCAGCAGTAACTTTTACAGCAATTTAAGTTACAAAAGCTCTTCTATTGGTTCAGACTTATGCAGCCATCCTTTGCTCACCATGTGCATCAGTGACCCTTCCTTCAACCACTTTTGGGTGGTCCTGACCACAGCAGACCAGGAACATCCCACATGAGCTGCAATTTTGAGTTGCTCCAACCAAGTCGTCTAGCCATAACAATTGAACCCTTTTCAAAGTTAATCAATTCCTTACATTTGCACATTTTTTTTTCTGTTTCCATCAGTTTCAGGGACAAAATGTTTACTTAATGTTTGCCTAATACAGTATGTCCCACCCACTTCCAGGTGCCACTGTGATGAGATAATCAATGTTATTAATTGTACCTGTTAGTGGCCATAACGTTACGGCTGATCTATGCATGTAAATCCTGCAAAGTTAATTATTGTCACTGATTTTAATGTTCAATATTCTACACAATTGTTATTTAAATGCAAAAAATTGTCAATAATTGTAAACTAAATAAAGCAATAAGAAAGCTTTACATTCATTCTGTACTGTGTACTTTATGTAAAACTTAGCCTACTGTATGTGTATGTTTGATAGCCAAGAACTGATTTTGCTGTTTGTCCTACTAACAGAAGTGGGCTTATATGATGTAGAACAACACAAACTTTAGTTTGTGTGACAACTCCACCATCTCTTCGCGAACCACTTTCATGCATTTTCCCACAATGTCATGCTTCTCCATATGTGGTCATGTTTTCCTAGGCTGTCATATTTTTTCCCACACCCCCGACTGCACTGCTCACACACTGGTCTCTCCTTCACCTCTGATTTCTATTGGCATTTAAGGAAGTGCAGCGCACTGTCTTGCTGCTGGACTATTGCGTGCTCTCTTGTCCAATTCTCTTGCACTTTTTCAGATTGTTTTTACATTGCAGTTAGCTTGGTTTCTCATTTTTTCCCCTTTCGGCTTATGTTTGGATCTGTTGATTGAACTCATGGCATAGACCTTTGCTTCCACTTTCTTGACCATGTGTTTCTCTAAAAAATTGGCTTTGTCTCCACGCTGTTTGAACTCAAGGCACTGATCTACGCTTCTACTTTTTTGACCATAAATGTGCCTAACAATTTGCCTTTGTTTCAACGCCTACTGGGTACACAGTCACGCCCAACTGTAACCGTACTCTCAACCATGCCTCCTCCACCAAAAAGACACTCTCTCTCACTATTACTCTATAAAAGTTCCTGACAGAATAATCCGGTAATTTTTGGATCCAGCAGAGTTTGACCATATGAGATTGTCCCTAGAAAGCCATGGCACCCTCCTTGGAGCACACCAGGAGGAACTTCTCAGTACGAAGCAAGACCTTGCCGATATCACAACCTGACTTCAATGGCTCCAGCTTACTCCTGCTCATGATGCAAACAATGACATGCAACAAGAGCATGACATGCATCCCTGTCTCTCCTACTTATGAGGGAGATCCAGGCATATGCTGTTAATTTCTATTCCAATGCTCATTGATTTTGTGTCTCCATAAGAAAGCAAGCAGGAAGAACTAATGCAGGTGGATAGGACCACATCTCACCTGAGGAGCAACGGCACTGCCGGGTAAAAGGTGCCTGTTTCTACTGTGGAAAGTCTAGTCACCTACTTACCAACTGTCTGATAAAAGGAGGAGCCAAGACTCCAAAAGTCCAAGCCCTCAATGGGAGCCCACTCCCATCAATCACTCACCAAACACTCGCTTTAAGCCTGAGGGTCTCAGAGAATCACTCTGAGGAGACCTCTCTCTTCATCATGGAAAGGTCACATGTAGCAATTGTCCTCGGCCGCTCTTGATTAACCGTCCTCAACCCACAAATCGACTGGGTTAGAATCAAGGGCTGGAGCTCATCATGTTCTATGTCATGTCTACAAGCTGCTGTCGCTCCACATCTCAATTCTGAACCCCTCAATCTCACCCAAATCTGAAGCAGGCCCTGTCTCAAGATCCAGGACCTAGTAATGTACCTCACAGTAGTCTCGTTGTTCCCATTAGCCTAGGCCTCTAGGTCCTGGAATAGGGGAACTGTACCAAGCTTTTGAATCAGGTTCCTGCCCTGGATTAAGTATGCTCACAACTCCGAAACCTTATACTCAATCGTTTTTTCCCTATTTCAATTTTATTTGGGTTACCAACCACCCTTTTCCCAACCCTGGAAGAGGAGGTAGACATTCTATCCTCCCAATACTTCATCCAACAGGACCTGGATGTAAGCCAAAAAGACATTGCTATGGTCTGTCAAAGGCATATAAGAAACAGGCACTCAAAGGCCCCAACTATAGGGTGGGCCAGAGAGATCTTGCTGAGAATGCTGAGAACCCTCTTTCGCAAACTGTCTCCTTGATACATTGGGCCTTTTACCATAACCAAGATCATCAACTCTTCCTCTGTCTGGCTCTTGCTGCCCTTCACTATGTGGTGGGTCAACCCCAACTTTCATGGTACTAAGTTACATTGTCTCACCTCATGCCCACTGATTGTTAGTATTTTGGTTGCTCCCATTGAGGGGTTGCCACAGTGGACCAACTGATCCTCACAACAACTTGGCACAGGTTTTACACCGGATGCCCTTCCTGACCCAACCCTTCCATTTTATTTGGGCTTGGGAACAGCACTGCATCAAGTGGGGTTTGGGCATTGGTTGCGAGAAGCCTACCACTGAGCCCTTAAAAGCATGTCGCTGAGTGTTGTCCCCATTAATGAGTGAATGCACTTTTAACAATTTATACATAATATAGAATTCCGGAAACTACCCCCTTCAAGTGGGTGAAACAACTGGGTCTTGTATGATGCGTTTTTCAAATGTCTGTCAGAGGCGGTTAAGGATGAACTAATCGCCAGTGAACTACCCTTGACTCTCCAAGAACTCCTGGTACAGGCATGGTTCTGGTGGGTACACTCATGCTTTTGTTTCCCTGGAAACCAACCAGGATGTCAGACCCCAGGAGACCTCCTGTGTCTCCATAAGAAAGCAAGCAGGAAGAACTCATGCAGGTGGATAGGACCACATCTCACCTGAGGAGCAACGGCACTGCCGGGTAAAAGGTGCCTGTTTCTACTGTGGAAAGTCTAGTCACCTACTTACCAACTGTCTGATAAAAGGAGGAGCCAAGACTCCAAAAGTCCAAGCCCTCAATGGAAGCCCACTCCCATCAATCACTCACCAAACACTCGCTTTAAGCCTGAGGGTCTCAGAGAATCACTCTGAGGAGACCTCTCTCTTCATCATGGAAAGGTCACATGTAGCAATTGTAGCCTAGGCCTCTAGGTCCTGGAATGGGGGCACTGTACCAAGCTTTTGGATCAGGTTCCTGCCCTGGATTAAGTATGCTCACAACTCCCAAATTGAGTACTCAATCGTTTTTTCCCTTTTTCAATTTTATTTGGGTTACCAACCACCCTTTTCCCAACCCTGGAAGAGGAGGTAGACATTCTATCCTCCCAATACTTCATCCAAAAGGACCTGGATGCAAGCCAAAAAGACATTGCTATGGTCTGTCAAAGGCAAATAAGAAACAGGCACTCAAAGGCCCCAACTATAGGGTGGGCCAGAGAGATCTTGCTGAGAACCCTTTTTCGCAAACTGTCTCCTCGATACATTGGGCCTTTTACCATAACCAAGATCATCAACTCTTCCTCTGTCTGGCTCTTGCTGCCCTTCACTATGTGGTGGGTCAACCCCAACTTTCATGGTACTAAGTTACATTGTCTCACCTCATGCCCACTGATTGTTAGTCTTTTGGTTGCTCCCATTGAGGGGTTGCCACAGTGGACCAACTGATTCGCACAACAACTTGGCACAGGTTTTACACCGGATGCCCTTCCTGACCCAACCCTTCCATTTTATTTGGGCTTGGGAACAGCACTGCATCAAGTGGGGTTTGGGCGTTGGTTGCGAGAAGCCTACCACTGAGCCCTTAAAAGCATGTCGCTGAGTGTTGTCCCCATTAATGAGTGAATGCACTTTTATCAATTTATACATAATATTATTATTAATATTTTCCTTATCATTTACATTTTATCAGCTGTGATGGTTCAACATTCACTCTTATTTAATGTATTTGTGCCTATTCTGAGGTTTATTTGCAGAAGAAAATTAAAAAGCTGTCTTTGTCTTTAAAACTGTACATGTATAAAAGTATGTCTTTGTTAAGCAATACTTTTATCAAATCTGTTTATTATTAGATTTTGATTATGTAAAGAGGTTGCCATTTAAGTCCCTTCCAATGAATTGTTACTAAATAAATAAGAAATGGTTCAGGATTTCAACAAAGCTGTGGTAAAATTATTATTATCCATGTAAGGGAAATAAACTTTCCAGTGTGGAAGCTCACTTTACTGTATATCCATGTGTCCAGGCATTAGTAGGATTTGTGCATGAAATATAAATTTAATGTAACACACAGACAAGTCAGTGGTGTGTGCGCCAGGGGATGAAGGTGTATATCATGTCCGATTCATAACAGATGGGAATCCTAAACTGTAGACTTACTACAGACACACTAAATCACATCACCATCTAACCCTAGCTAACCCTCTTCCTTTCTTTTATGAATTCCTGGATCAAATAAAATAAAACTATTAAATTCACTTTTATTGAATTTTATTTTTAAAGCAGCTTTACACAAAAAAAAAAATCACATCACAGGGCTTCTATGTTCAGTGTTGCATCTCACTTTTCACAGTTTTTTTTTTTGTAAAACATTGTAATTATTAAAATTAATAAGTTTTTAGATGCACTGATTATCTTTGTTTACACACCACCTTGTTCCCACCATTTAGCACAAGTTTCTTTTTAGTACAAGTGAAGAAATGGATTTAAAAATCCATTTAATCTAGATACATAAGAACATACTTTAAAAAAATAACTTCTGAAAAAAATCTAAATTATTGCTTGGATAGTTAGCTATGGTATAAAACATAATGGTAAATTCAACAATGGGGTGGCATGTATAAAGGAAAGAAAAATTCAAGCTTCTCCACCTTGGTGACTCATTGCACCTAAAATTTATATTTGGCTTAATTAAAGTACAGTGAAGTAATTATTTTTAACTTGTGGTGAGAAATAGAAATAAAAAGCTGTCACCATCAATTTTATAATATTTAGTTTATAAAACTATGTATAACTCCCTCACCCATTTAAACAGTCACTTTGGATATGCCACTAAGAGTCAAACCTGGCACCTCATAGGTTTTGAACAGCAATGACCACTGTACAGAAATCAGACATATAATTTTTCTGTTTGGGGCTATTATTTTCCCCAGCTAATCTGTGTGATTCTTTTCTTTGTCACATTTGCTCAATAGACACCAGATCCAATGTGACTTCAACAAGATATAAAGAAATAAGGCTGATAATAGGGTAAGCGGACTAATTAGCTCACTCACTTACTCACTCATCATCTATACCGTATTAAGGGTCACAGGGGGCCTGGAGCCTATCCCAGGAGACTTAGGGCACAAGGCGGGGTACACCGTGGACTGGGTGCCAATCCATCGGAGAACACATACACATAGACACACTCATTCACACACTACGGCCAATTTAGGAATGCCAATTAACCTAACCTACATGTCCTGAGTACCTGGAGGAAACCCACCAAGCATGGGGAAAACATGCAAACTCCATGCACACAGAGACGGGAATCGAACCCGGGCCCTGGAGGTGCAAGGCGACAGTGCTAACCACTACACCACCATAAAAATTAGCTTTATATAGTAAATACAAAGGTTTTAATTGGTACTGCTTTCATTTCTATTTCATTAGCATTATATCAAAATAATTAGAAGGCTGAGTTTATTTTGACCAGCTAAAATTCTTAGATAAAATAAGAATCAAAATCTTGGGCAGACTTGATTTTTTAAATGTAATTAATTAATTAATTTATTTATTTACTTATTACAGTATTTCAATAACAGCATGTCACATAATTTAAATTACCCTACATCAAAACACTCTCCAGTTGCTAATGACTAGTATGAAACCAGATCAGCTCAGTAAACAAGAGGTAAAAATGACATAGATGGAAGAACAACACAGAACTTAAGTAACAACAGAAAACCAGGAACAAGTTTAAAGTACAATAAGTGCAACAGAATCAGTGACTAAACTTAGACCAAAGGCGAGTAGTGTCTCATGGGAGATGCATCCTGGAAATGAAACAAAATACAGGGTAACCACAAAGTACAGACATGCCACTGCAATTAATACAATCATGTTCAAAAGTTAGTAGCCCATATTTTAATTCTTTGTGTTTTTTTGAAAAACATTATCATCTTAGTATTAGATAAATGCAATCTCATGTGAACAGAAACATATAACTTTTTTCCACTGTGCATTTATTTAACAAAAATGAAAACCAAATAAATAAATACATTTTAACTGTTTTCACAGGATTTAAGAGGATAAGTGGCAGCCGGGTTCGGCTAATCATCAGTCCTTTATTAACTGATCATTAGCAGGTGTGCAGACATCTATAAAAGCATTTTTATGATAGCACAATTAGAAGATGACTGAACAAGTACAGTTTGTTCGGAAGGGTTGCCAGTAGAAAGCCACTTCTGTCTAAAAAGAACATGGAAGTATGACTGCTGTGCACAGAACTGTTTCTAAACAAATCACAAAATTTCTGGAACAATGTGCTATGGACAAATGAGTCCAAGGAGGAGTTGCTTGGGCTTAATGCCCTGCACCATGTTTGGTAAATCATTTCCTCCCCAGCAACACCTTTTTTCTCTTTTGTGGTTTTCCATAACCATAAAATGCAGCTTGTCATATTTACCAAAGTTATTTCAAAAAGGTTTTGTAAATTCCATTTTTATTTTGTATCTAAAGTTGACATAGCTATTTCTTCACTATTTTAGAAAAAAAAAATTGCTAGACAACACAGTGTGCCTGAGGAAAGTAATTTGCCAAAATGTATGAATTACAAAATAGTCATTTAATGTGTTTTGTAGTCAAACTGTTCATGTGAATCTGTAGGTGACAGTGAATAAACCTGTTGACGAGTCTTATGCCTGACAATCCCTTAAAACTTATATTGCTGTATGAATAGCGGAAACAATATGATTAAATGCTTTATTGCTGGAGGTATTACTTTACCATGCTTATTGGAATAAGCATTTACAAGGTCAGACTGTGCAACTGTTCATCACCACTCATGTTCATGCCAATAACTCATGCTACATTTCTTTTCCATTTTATGGGTATACAGTATTGGTATTTCAAAATCACATTTTCCATTGTTCAGAAAGCTTGAAATGGTGGCACTGGTCAAGCTATGTGTTATGTGATTTATTAGAGGTCACAGACCAGTAAGCTGAGAAAAACAGACCTTTGCTGCTCTCAAATCGTACATTTTGTAATATAAGAATGATACTGTATACACATGAAGTGCAGTATTTTACTTCAGCAGTTAAAAAAAAAACAGGAAAACATACTCCTAAGTCCTATGATATTTCATTCACACTTACATGTCTGTAACAAATCATGTTTCACAAATGGCAAGAAAAAATTCGGTTATGAGGAACTTAAGTCTAAAAACTCCCTCTTGCATTTTGTACTTTTTCTCACTCTCACCCTCTAACCTACAATACCAAGAGTGTACTGTAGACCTAAAAAGTGGCATATGCAATAGAGTTCAGTTTTTGCCGTTTGATTTATGCGAGGTCAACATATTTTTCCTGCCCATTATAAATCACACTGCTGGCTTTTCCAGATCTGAGAAAGTAGAGCACATGGTCTTCAAATCCCTACGAGATCACTCTACATTTCCCCCATTGCTGCTTAACAAGTGCAAGTATGAATTATTAGTCTGAAAATGTCCATTCACCACTACTCAGTATGTTTAATGTTTACTTTTCTCCCATTTTTAGCTTTTTCCTGCTGACCGAAGATCACACTATAGGTGAGATATATGGCAACCAACAAAATGCTACCATGATGCTTTATACCAGATGTTACTGATGGCTTATATGTATATCTGTCATATTAGGTTGTATTTTTATAAAAGTTACACAATGTAAATATTTTATGTTCTTCACAGAAGTGGATATTGTAACTTACATGTGCATAATACTTACATTTTGCTTTTTATATCCATTTTCTAATGTTGATCCTAATGGTTATGTAACTCAATAGGCATTAGAACATTCACCAGTCACTGCAAAACGTGTAGAAAAAAAAGTAGAAGCTTGTCATTTGGTCAGGGTCATTGTAGGTTAGTAGTCTTTCCCTGCCATGTCAGTAATCAGGCCAGATGCATGACACCTTAAGCCCCCAGACACCGGCACACAAAACATTAGCTATCACCCAGTATGAAATCAGTGCTCAAGAAGAAGAAGAAGACAAAGGCAAAACGAGACAAAGACGAGCTGAAACCTAAGCAAAGACAAGTCGAAGCGCAAGTTAAGGCACTTATATTAAGACACTGAAAAAAGTGGTGATAAGTCACACAAAAAAAAGCACACACAAAAAAAGAGAACTTTAATAAATAAGTAAATAAATAAGTTGAACTTATTTATAAGACTATTTCAGTTTTTGAGAGAGATTTTGAGTTAAGACAAACAGGGCAGTCTGACCTTAGTTCAGTGTTGTGCTTCCCCGAGCGATAGATTTGCCCTGAACATGTACACAATCACTCTTGAAGCCAAGCTCGTACAGCTCTTCCCTCTGAGTTCCTGCGTTGAGGCTCCCACACTTAACATACTCAGTGGCACTGTAACAAACTGGGTGCAAAATGGGAAAACTCCCAGTTTTCTCCTTCCAAGGCAAAATTAACTCTTTAAGCCTAACTCCAAAAACTATATCTGGTGAAAACCAGGTACTGCTTGACAACTGCTAATATCATCTTCTTTTGAGCACAAGGGATGATGAAACTGGTCAGTGCACTCAGCATAGACAGGGATATATGTTCAATGTTCAGCATGACAACCCAAATAGCACACTGCTGAAGGGCCAATGCTGGGCCAACGGCAGTGCATACTGTACGTTGGGCCACTTTTGGCATCAATGGTTGGCCCAATGTCATTTTGTCCATTGGCCCAATGTTGGCTCATTGGTGGGGCCAAAGTTAGGTTAGCCCAATGTTGGTTCAGTAGATAATGGCAAAATTGGAAATTAAAATCGACTCTTTTCATCATCACCAATAAAAATAAAACACATTAATTATTCATTTTAATTGTGATAAAATTTACTAAACCAACGGTGGGCCAATGGACATAATGATGCTGGGCGAAACACTGATGCCAACATGGATGACCTCAAGGCAGAGCAACCAGGGCTTCTATAACACCTCAGCAGTGCGACAGACAAATTATCTCCATGTCATGCCGGATTGCAAATGCAGCCCTGACCAGGTATTGAGTGCTGTACACGTTCATACTTTTAAGGAGTCCAACATTTCTGTGTAAAAATGTTTTTATATTATTATTATTATTGGTCTTAAGTAATATTCTAATTTTCTGAGGTACTGAATTTTATGTTTTCATTAGCTGTAAGCCACAATCATCAAAATTTTAAAGAAACACATGAACTACATCAGCCTGTGTGTAATGAATTTATATAGTGCATTATTTTCTTTTTTTTAATTGAATTACTGAAATAAATAAACTTTTCAATTATATTCAAATTTATTGAGATGCACCTGTACACCCCTAACACTGCTGTAATGTTTTGGGGGTTGATCAACCTAATAGTGATGGAAGAGTCATTGCCCGGCCTGAGTGAGTCAAGTGCCACTGTCAGACTGAGGCCCACTTAATGGCATTTGGGAGCTGATGACACCTCTTGTTCTCATCCCCTGTCCTTTTCTTTTCCTCACCCTGTTATCACCCCTCAGAAATAAGGAGCGTGTGCATTACCTTTCCTACCTGCAGTCCTTCCTTATTATCTCACCATAATCATCAATGATCACAATCAAACTATGATCTCTCGACTAACTCCCTTTCTGTCCCCACAGATGGAAAATTCTATGCCTACATGGACCAAGATAAAGTCGAGTCAGGATTGCAGGAGCATAGAAAAAGCTGGGGATTTCCATAGTCCGTGTGTCCACAGGGAAGTGTCAACAATGGTCCATAATCTAGGTGCAGTGCAGGCTTCTCTGATCTGGCAGAAACCTGCCACATCATAGTGAGTAGCCAAGATACATCACCACAGTACCCCACACATCAGGCCTTGGTGGACTCGGGTTGTAATAAAATGTAGTCAATTAATGGTTAATTCAGTCCAGGGCTTTGAGCAATTCTGTTACTCAGGTTAGAGGGCAGCATAATGGAATGTAATGACGGGGGTCAATGAAATAAGAGGCTGTAAGAGTGCTTATAACACACGCATGGGAAAACCTTCTTATTTGGAGATAGCGTGGGATTAGTAGATTAGCGTAGATTTAGTAAACTAAAAACAAAAACTAAAGAAAACTGACAACACAAAATAAACAGAGCTCTGCCATCTCCTCAAGACCGAACAAGGCTCTGGGAACTAAAAAGAAACCTTCTAGCCATCACTGGATGAGTCTACACTTACTAAGGGCTTCTGTGTGATTTTTACTTGTTTTTATACTTTTAACATAACCCGGGAGTGCATGCTTAACTGATGGCGTGCTGCTTTCTCTCTCTCTTTTAACTTCTTAAGTAGACTTGGGCTGCGTCTTTTATCCTTTCTTTGGTTCTTGATCTTGAGCTTGTATGCGCGCTTGTCTTTGGCCATGATACCTTTCCTTGCTCATACTGTAGATAGCCACACCATCAGGTACAGTGTGTTCACACTGATTGTGCTTACGGTGCTGTCATCTGGCAACCGTGCGTCTAGATGACCGTGGCTCTGCAGTGTATTTTCTCACGGTTCTGCCCCTCGCGAGACCCATGTTGTTACAAATGAACAGTTTGTGAAGAGGAAATTGATTTTTGTGAAGGGAAATCTTGAGGGAATCTTTTGCTCAGGGTTTTTCCATTGACACCGTCACACTATGACACAACACACTTTTGATCAAATTAATTGATTTACCTCAAATCCAGATTAATATTTCACTTTCAAAACTCATATTTTTGATCACAACTGAGTCAACGGCGCTTCTCTCGCACACTGCAGGATTATAGGTAATCGCCTCCCATGCTCGGTCTGCGCATGCCTCACTAGTACAGTATAGTCAACATCCCTGAGTGCGTGTACTGTTTACTAAAGCATTGTGACCACGCACGTACAGTAAAACATTTTTTTTATTTTGTATCCATGACAATGCAATGTCATATTTCCGCGAAATCCCTAAAAGGAGGCAAAGCAGGTATCATTAGATAAGTCACACACACAAAAAAGCTTCCTCCTTCTCCTCTCTCCTCCCTCTTGTCTCTTTCACACCATTTTGTATGGTTAATAAATCATCCAAGTTTCCATCATTTCTTGTGGGGAAATTTAATAAACCTTTTACATACGAGTGCTTTGGATTACAAGCAAATTTCCAGAATTAATTATTCTCGCAATCCAAGGCTTAACTGTATTAAGGACGGGCTTAACCGAGTGAAGAGGTGATGCAGTTACTGTTTCTGCAAAGCTGCTAAAAAATATTATTCCAGACAGCTCATTAAAATCCTATAGTTGACCATTTAGGAATACATAAAAAAAACTAAACAACCTCATGTTATCATGTAACCCTGTTTGAATTGCTGAATGACTCAATTGGTAATAATGAAATTCAGTATAATCTTTACCTAAAAGCAAAACACACACAGGGTTAAATAACTCCGTAAGTCCCTAACTCTTAATAAATATTGTTTTATTTTTTTTTGTTTTGAAATTGCTAAATGGTAGATCAGTGTGTTTGCGCATGTGTTTGTCAGTCCAGTCCCACTGTATTGAGGTGATTGTGTTTATCTAAGCGTGTGTGTGTGTGTGTGTGTGTGTGTGTGTGTGTGTGTGTGTGTGTGTGTGTGTTTATCAGTCCAGTCACTTTTTATTGAGGAGATGTGGAAAGAAGCTGTTATACAGTCTGGATGTGAGGACGCGAATGCTTTGGTACCTTTTTAGGATAAAGAGTGTGCATGTGTCTGATCAGTCACAACACTGGTGGCTTTGTGGAGGCAGAATGTGGTGTAGATGTCTGTGATAGAGGCAAGAGAGACCCCAATGATCTTCTGTGCTGTCCTCACTATTTGTTCTAGGGTCTTGCGGTCCGAGATGGCATAATCTTAAACCAGACTGTGATGCAGCTGCTCAGGATGCTCTCTATAGATCATCTATAGAAGAAGGTTAGAATTGGTGGTGAAAGTTGGTGGAAGCTCAGTCTTCTCAGGAAGAAAAATTTGGTGTTCCTGACGATCTCCACAAAGGAGCCATTGATGTTCAATGGAGAGTGGTCCATTAATTTCCTCCTTAAGTCAACAACCATATCTTTTGTTTTATCAACATTCAGAGACTGGTTGTTTTCAGTCTCTGCATTTCCTTTCTGTATGCTGACTCATTGTTTATGCTGATGAGACCCACCACGGTCATCTCATCAGCAAACTTGACGGTGTGATGCTGTGCGTCGCTACACTGTCGTGAGTCAGCAGTGTGGCCAGTTTTCAGTGTGGTAGTGCTGAAGGTGCTGTTTTCGATCTCCTTTGACTGAAGCCTTCTGGTCAGAAAGTCCAAGATCCAGTTACAGATGTAGATGTTCAGGCCCAGCAGGCTCAGCATCCCAATCAGGTGTTGGGGATAATAGTATTGAATGCTGAGCTGAAGTCTATGAACAGCATTTGAACATAGGTATCATTGTTGTCTACGTTTGTGAGGGCAAGATGGAGTGTGGTGGAGATGGCATCATCCATGGAATGGTTAGGATGATGCGCAGACTGCAACCGATCCAGTGAGGGGGGCTGCAAGGTCTTGATATACCTCGTGACAAGCTGCTCAACATAATTCATAATGATAAGTGTGAGTGCAACAGTAGTCATTGAGATTAGACACAGAAAACTTCTTCAGAAAGGGGATAATAGAGCTCATCTTGGAGCATTTGGGAACGACAATACTGCTCAGAGTGATGTTGAAAATGTTGGTAAGAACATTCTCTGAGCACTCCGCCAGGTATATTATCTGGTCCAGCAGCTTTACATGGGTTGACTCTGCATAGAATTTTGATGGTGAGACATAGCATCTGGTTGTTGGGAGGAGTGATGGATTTCTTCGCCATCACATTGTTCTGCGCTTCGAACTAAGCATAGAGGTTGTTCAGCACTTGTTCAGCACAACTGAGCCGTTACTGTCATGGGCAGATGATGTCCTGTAGATGGTGATGGCTGTATGCTCTGCCACATGTGCTGTGTGTCACCGCTGTCTCTGAAGTGGTTGTGAATTCTCTGGACATGTGCGTGCTTTGCCACTCTGAGGTTTGGGCAAACAAGATCCAGTGTGTCCTAATAGTGTGTGTAATAGAGCTGCATTTCTATTAGCACGAAACAAGGCTAGCTGATAGTGGTTTCTGTCACTGAGCCATGTTTCTATTAAATTTTATTTATTTATACAGCGCTTTATATATCCATTCAGCCCTAACACACTGCATCGCATTACTTTCTGCCTCGAGGGCTAACTGGCAAACTTCAGTCTGATGTTGTGCTTATTGCCTTAAAACACTTGAGAGCCACCCAAACCATTTAACATTAGATTACACAAACTTGTAATCAAACTCTTGAGCAGTATCAGTCCGCTCTGTATCAGTCCGAGGTCCTGCTAGTCAACAATGCGAGAGCTTGGTGAAGGAAAACAGCGTTAAAAATGGAAAATTAGCCTAGCAGCTAAACATCCAAGTTACTATGTAAGCCAGCAAGAGTTACCAGTTTGTGCTCAAACATAAAAACAATCCAGCAGAGCAAACACAGTTAGCTATATAGTGATATATTGAGCGAATTGTTAATAAATGAACAAACAGTTAGCTAGCTAGCAAGCAAGGCATCTGTGTTAGCTTATACAGGAATTACTGTAGCTGCCTAGCTAAATGTATTCACCAGCCTAGCCAATATTACCGCACTAGCGAGACAATTTATCCAAAACGTGATATCATAGCACAACCAACAACTTCGTATTAAACTTTTACAATATTAGTAAATTACATTTTTTATTTCCCTGCTTTCGTAAAGGAAGTTTAAAGCAGTGATGGAACTAACTAAACAGAGACGCAGCTGTCTCACACCATGTAGTCTGCTGGAGTGATGTGTACGTAGTCCAGTTTATTGTCCAGGGAGCAGACATTGGATAAAATGATGGATGGGAGAGCCACTGCCGAGGCAATGCTGGACTGGAATTTTTTTATATATATATATATATAAATTTTATGTGCATTTAATTGATGGACTCCTCAATTGGTTAGGTTCAGTCTCATGAAAACGTTTTGCAATTTACTGACTCTTCTCTCCCTTTCATCTTACAAATTGACGCATCAGACAGAGGGCTGGGGCATTTTACCCCAGGTGGTGGCGTTAAGAAGGAGAGTTTATCCATAAAAGTTGATAGTCCTCACACTCGGGAACTTCCTCTTGGGATGCTCATTCCTACTTGTTTCTGACCATATCCCACTCCACTGGGTCCACCTCATCGATATAAATGTGCAAAGATGCCAATGAGAGGCATATATTTTCATGTAGAAGTGTATATACATTTTGGGCCCCTCTATATAATTCCAATACATGATGAAGAGAAAACTTATTTTGTTACTTGTCTGATTGTTCTACTAAATGCATAAATTAGCTCTAGTCAGTCCACAATGCAGCAGCCAGAGTCCTTGCTGGAAGCAGAAAATATGATCACATCTCCTCCATCTTATCCACAATCCCAGTGAAATTTAGTATTTTGCAAATGCTACTTTTGACTTATAAAATATTAAAT
The DNA here is from genome assembly GCA_030347435.1 of Clarias fuscus. NCBI lineage: Eukaryota > Metazoa > Chordata > Actinopteri > Siluriformes > Clariidae > Clarias > Clarias fuscus. The sequence continues at coordinate 12,860,845 of CM059213.1, read as the reverse complement.
GGTTTTGTGCCATTGTATCTGAATAAACTGCTAGTATCTTTTGTTCTGCCTTGCCTACTTTGATCAACAGGTACAGGCTGCTTGTTGGTACCTTGTATTATGAAAACCACAGCAGAGTAGTTTCTTACAAAGATCTTACTTATACAAGAAAACTTAGTTTTGAAGAGGAGGAACTTATGTTTAAGGAGATGCTTTGACTTCCAGTGCACACGCTTAGTTGAGGCTTGACTAAAATGTTTTTTTTTCTTTATTTGAGGTCAACTTCTTAGAATGATTTTGGTAAGTAGTATTATGATAACTTAATTTCTTTCTTAAATAATTGTCTAATAAAAAATGAATTGTGTCCCTATACAACTTTGGCACTTAAATTAAATTAGACAAACAAAATGTAGATTATGACACTGGTAACATAACAAGAGCTAGCTAGCTAGCTTAAACTTACTGTAAATATTTGTGGATGCAATGGTGTCTGCATACAATTGTTTAACATTATTATTAGCTTATGTGTATAACCAAAAATGTTGTGTAAACAAATATGATGCTGGCACCATTCTAGACATGGTTTATATAAAATCCAGGTTCTTCAACTCCAGTCATAGAGGGTCAGTGTCCAGCACACATTGCAATTTTCAAATTGACTTTATTTATTTATTATTTTTATATATATTTCTGTAGTTAAACACAATAATGATAGCAGGTACAATAGGTTTACTGGTTCCATTAAATGTAGAATATTACTGAATGTAACATTCATTTATTATTATTGTAAAAGTAAAGTTTTCTTACACCATTGTTTTTATCTATTTAATGTCAAATCAGTTACTTCTTGCATAGGTTTATTGTTTCATTATATATAGATCACTCACTTATCGTCTATACCGCTTTATCTTGTATTCAGGGTCACGGAGGCCTGGAGCCTATCCCAGGAGGCTTAGGGCACGAGAATGAGTAAACCCTAGACAGGGTGCCAATCATATATAGATCAATGTCCATTAAAAAGATTTAAATAAGGACTTTTTGCTGACACTGAATCAATTAAAAATGCAATAAACAATACAATAAATTATGCAAAAGCTGAAACGGTCTGAATTTTTTTCTAAACACGCTGCACACTCATAGACCACTTTATTTGTTTAATTGTGGCAAACAGAAAAGCATTTCAGATTTCAAAGCAGGCAAGGTTTTTCCAACCCTAAACGGACATTTTTGGTGAGTCTCTGACCACTGTAGCCTTAGACTTAACTGTTCTTAGCTTAGAGCACTGGAGACCAATGTGGTCTCTTGCTTTTTGAAGCCTGTCCACCTCAAGTTTTAACATGCCTTGAGTTCTGAGAGCTTTTCATATTTTTATAGCAAGAATGTACTGTATCTATAGATGTATGTATCTTACCATTCTAGAAAGGTTAGTTTCTAATTGACATCCTGTTAGTTACATCCACCCACATGCATATAATCACAGAGAGTAGGTACTTATGGATGCTAGGCTAGAGGGTTGTTGAAACTCTTGCACTTTTTGATAGTTAAGTCTAGTGTAATTAGTTATTGTCTTTTATTCTTTTTTGGCAGTTAAATTAGCTCCTTAACAGACAACCTACAGTAATATTGTCCTGTTTTTATGTTCTTTCCACTTGATCAAGAAAATGGTCTTGGCCTCATCTGTTCTGACTGAGGCCAAGACCATCACTTGTAACTGAAGTCACTCAGTAGTTCAGGATTGAAATTCCCACAACCAGTTTTGCACTTGAGCCTTCAATAATGAAATTGAACTCTATATTAACACCTTTCCTGCTATGCTTAACTTCTAGCCTCCTTTCATACAGTATGACTGCAGATCAATCTCAGCTATCTGATATCACCCAAATGATGGGTTCCCTGAGTCTGGTTCCTCATATATACCAAAAATAAAAGCACTATTTAAATAAAACTGAATTGAATTTAGGCTTGATTCCTGTCTCTGTGTGCATGGAGTTTGCTTGTTCTCCCCGTGTTTGGCGGGTTTCTTCCGGGTACTTCGGTTTCCTCCCACTCTGCAGATGTGTTCCTCCCACAACTGCAGAGACCTGCAGATTAGACTAACTGGCGATCCAACTTGCCCGTAGTGTTCAGAGAAAAAAAGGAATCAGGTAAGTTCTTGACTGGTGTGGACTCCAGACCATCTGAAATCCGCAATGACCTATTTTGTTTTCTTGGAATCCCTTGATACAGACATCAGAGGTTGGCAGAGCTGAAGTGTTCCTCAATCTGATGTTTGTGTTGTTTAGCTTTGCAGATTCCTTCAATCAGATTTGGCCAAGTGACACTGTAGGCCTCCCAGTCTACTGACCTGAAGGCTAAACAAGCAACAGTGATCAACAGCAGGGTCACATCTAACTAGGATTAGCCTTGTCTCCCCTCTGGATGGCTGATAACCACCTTTTGTCAGTTGAAAACTAATAAAACTCTCTTTCAGGCTTTTGACCCTTTTTAGTCCCATGCAAAACAACTGGCTTTTATTTTGTCATTACCAGACAGAATAGCAGATGTTTTGCATCGTACATTAATTGATTTTATCCTAACAAGCAAAGGAGAAATATTAGGGTGTTTGTAAAATATATTGATTTAAAGCCCAAATCATTTTCATTTATTATTATTATTATTATTATTATTATTATTATTATTATTATTATTATTGTTGTTGTTGTTGTTGTTGTTGTTGTCATTTGGAAATGAATTAATGCTAATAAGTATTTGTTTATGAATTATTGTACTAAACAAAATATGCTCATTACTTCATGTGATACTATCAGAGGTGATCTAATGCTAGAAATTCTCTGCAGCTTCAACAAATGAACAATTGTGAACAGTTGTACTGTAGTTGTTCCAGACTTATCAAGTAATACAAACAAAGTGATTTTTTCCCCTATCAAAACAATATAAGTATTGTTTCTAAAATCGTAATATGATTTGACTTTGTATTATTAGATGCAGAGCATGGTTGCTGATTTTGATTTACAATCAGGATATTTCTTTATCTTATTTCAATCTCTCTCTCTCTCTCTCTCTCTCTCTCTCTCTCTCTCTCTCTCTGCCATTTTTACTTCATCAGCTATCTAGCACTTGCTTCCAATAAATTGTATCATGCACAACTCTTTTAACAGTTAAGTGTTTGAATTATCTTTTGCCTCTTTTGCCTTTGCATAAAAGCCTTTGTCAAATGAATTAATTTAATGTGAAAGTGAAAAATGAATGACCATTAGATGGCTATTACTCTTCTTTTGTCAGCTTCGTTGCTATCCATTATACGCTTGAATGCTAAATCCTCAGAAGTACATCATGTGAGTCTCACTGTGTTAAATAATTTTTTTAAAAAGCCATTTATCTGTATTTCTTTTCCAACCAGATGACCAAACAACAATAAAACGTGTCTTTGTGTGTATAAAAGTAATAACAATAAAGAGAAAACGAAGGAAAATGCAGTAGTTTTATTTATTTATACCGAAATGTGTTGTGAAAATAAGGTACAGTAAGTGCAGCGGTTTGTTAATAAGATTTATTTATATCAGATCAGTGAGTAATCACCAAATCTATTAAGTACAAAACAGCAGATCATTTTATTCTTTTAAATAGGATTCACAGAAACTTTAAATCAAACCATATGTATGGAAACTACACAACCAGGGGTCCAGTTGAGGCTAAACATGTGTATACGTCATTGCACCTTCTAAATTTCTGAAATATTGTTTACCCACCTCTGAATAGCATTTACCCACCTCTGACTACGATTAACACAGCTTTAAAATTTGCTAAAGTTATTCCTACAGTAGAACCGCCTCCCAACAGCTTGGGTTATTTACATTGTTTTGCCAGATCAAACTATAGTGTATTCTATATTGTGCTGCTAGTTAGTCCGAGGTGTTCTCCAGTGCAGCTGATCAACAGCAGTAGTTTCGGGCTCATCCCATGAAAAACAGACTGCTTGTAAGTCCTTGATGAAGATTTTTCATCACGAGGTTTTGGGGCGGACTTGTTTCTGCTTCCCCTACTGCGGCATCCACATCATAACTGTTTCTGGGTGGCAGAGATGCAGGACATGACTTGTCAACTGAAACTGATCCGGAGCATATGGTGAAAACAGCACAGTTAAAAAACATATACAACTTCTTCAATACTATCATCCTATATATACAGACATGGCGATACGCATGTATCTGACCTGCATGATATTTGTCTTAATGGCATTGATTTGTTGATTTGAAGTTTTGAAGATTTACATTTGAAAGTTGTCAGAAACATTAAAACGTTAAGGCTCTTCTGAGTTTTTATGAGTAAAGTAATTTCATCTGCAAAATTGAGATCAGCAAGTTGAAGATCATAACAAAGTCTGTTGCGAGTAGAAAGAAACAGCTATAAGATTCACCCTTGTCGAACACAGATCTCGAGTCTTGATAAAGATAACGTGACAGATCAACAAAATGGATTGGAATGCCATAAGCACAGCGGATTTTACAGAAAGTATTTTGTTGAATTCTATCAAGTGCTTTCATAGAATCCATGACGTTAACTCAGAGCAACTGTTGGAATTTTGTGCTTTGTTTAATGATGGTTTGAAGGATGAAGATCTGGTCCATACACAATCGTCTACTGTGGAACCAGGTCTGGCTGCCCTGTTTTAACATTTCTGGCGGAATTTCATCCCAGAGTCTTCTTGGAGCTCACAATTGTTGTCTCTCCAAAATTTGGTACGTTGACTTTTGAGTACGACAGCATCTGCAAACACTTGAACTTGGTGTCTGAGTTCCAATTAAATTGACTGGTGATGTCGGGGGCATTGAGCATGCTGACATCAAATGGGTGTAGCTGCCACTGTTGACGAGTAGGCATTTAAATCAAAGCTGGCATTTTGCAAGGAGTAGATGGTGGTCTAATCTAATATCAGCTCCACTGTTATTTGACCCTGAGTAGCAAAGGTTGCCATCGTCTGTAAATGTTCTATTATAATTTTTTTGCATCCTCCACATCTCCTTGTGTATGTTTTGTGATTAAAGAAAATACTGCTAATGCATAGGTTAATAGCCATGCATATTTATTAAACCAAGAATGATCATTGTTTTGGGTTTGCTTATGTGTAAGGTCCAACAACTTCTTCAAAACCGGTCTGATTCCCATCAAGTTCTGCATTGTAGTACCTGGTCATCAGGACAAGGTCATGGCAGATTCGATCTATCATTGCAACTGCTCATGTGTCCTTGGCCATTTCATTTGTATCTTCCATTTTGGGGATTGTACAGGTACCTGTATCTGTGATGTGTTTCTGCTAGAGGCAAAGCGCAGCAGTCCAACTCTCCAATCACCAACAAAAGATCTTGGAGAGAAATTATGTGACTCCGAATAAATTCAATTAATAAATGTTGTGACATTGCAAAGGTTTATCAAAATGTTTCCATGGTGAATGCATGTTGTCGTCAAAGCAAAAGGCAGTATATGGCTGGGCAGTATAGGTTTTATAATATTAAACGTTTGTCCCCATTGAAATGCATGAATGAAATCAATTCATCATTGGCGGCTAATGTTAAAAAGTCTTCCATACTGTCTTTTGTTGTTTTATACTTCTACACATGAGCAAACACCCCATCACTGGTTCTATATTGTCAAAGTTTGTTTTAAAGAGAACAAAAACTAGGTGTATTGCCAAGACAGAGTTCATGGTTTAAAGAATGATAGAAAAATCTATACTTTTCAGTTTTGTACAATATCATTTAGTCCACTGTAATCATCGTCACACTGTATCATAAAGATGTAAAAAGCCTGCTTTAGCTCCGTGCCAGCATACAAAACTGAGGAATGTCTCTTGTCCAAATAATACAATGCAGCAAATCCAAGTGTAATTATTCGCCTTCCTCTCAATAACAGTGTTTGTTTCTATAGTGACTTTTGTTTTCTTTCTGTCTCTACAGTTTATTCCACCACCCACTATTTCCAGGATGGAGTGAATTGTTTATTTACATTATAACTCCACAGAGGAGATGATTTCAAATTTGCTGTCTAGACATTTTAGCCTTTTTAACCAAGTAAAAAAGCAAGTTAGATGACAGCAAGGGCAATTATTAGAGAAACACTGTAAGGGTAATGTATCTCCTAAAACATGGTTATGCCTCCTCTTTCCTTAATAACAGTGCCAATTGTGTCAGATAAGGCCAGGAGTGTTTTGAGCCAGAGTTAATTGGAGTGCACACTTTCACTGACTGGGTAAGTAATTCAAGTTAATGGGCTATTTCCGTGTATTAAATATATTTAATATAAACCTCTAGGTTTGTTTCATTATTCAGTTGAACCATGTGTTTTGATACTTTTTTTATGTTTTTTTTTTTTGTACCTTTTACAATAGCAAATTTTTATTGTGTTATTTTAAACAACAAACAATTTCTTCCTCCAAGCATGTACTATATTTGGCACATATGTCAGAAAAACGACATATATAGTTTAATATTATAAAAATAATATATACATTTTTAGTTTGCATTATAAATTGCATCACAAATATTTAAGCTGTTACTTGCACACAAAACACCTTAATCTGTTCCCTTTTTCACTCAATCTGTGTGTGTGTGTGTGTGTGTGTGTGTGTGTGTGTGTGTGTGTGTGTGTGTGTGTGTGTGTGTGTGTGTGTGTGTGTGTGTGTGTGTGTGTCAATATATGCAATATACAAGCGCAATACATGTGTTTCTATAAGGAATATTTGTGTCAATGTCTGTCTGAGCTAAAATACACATTTCATTAAATATATCTTTTTATAAAAAAATATTTTAATGACACAAAGACAGGACAAAGAATGGAATGCTCACTTTTTTTTCGAAAATTTCCTTACTTAGTTCAATTAATTTTCTCAATATTTTGCAGCTCTAGTACAAACTCTGCATACAGATTCCTATCGGGGAAAACCCCAGCAGTAATGGGAATCAAACAGCTTCCCATGAACAATCGTGTCTGTGTAAATGATTGTCACGGCTGCTAATTAACAATCAGTTCCGTTCTTAAAACATTCTGCCTTTTCTGTCAGTTTGCGTTGCCTTAGCAAAGTAATCAACACTATTATTATGATAGTAAAAGTTCTAATTTTGCCCAATTGTATGTTGTATTTTACCATAAGCTCTCATTGGGACACCCTTCCCAAGACAAGAGGCTGTGTATGAGGCTGTGGTCAATGCACACAGAGGCTAGAAATTGAAAAAGGGAGTGAACACTTCTGCCCTTACCAATGGAAAAAACTGTAGAGTTCTATAAGTTCTATCAGTCAAAATAATTATATATTAACTAATAACTATATTTCCTTATAGTATTTATGAGTATTGTTCTATAGTATTGGTGTGTATTTCAGCACCTAAACAAGGCATAGGAAACATAACTACAGACAGGCAGTAAAAAAATAAAAAAATAAATAAAAATAAAAAACTAAATAAATAAATACAAATATTTCTGTGTGCGTGTTGGAAAAGATCAATTTTGAGAAATGTTTCAGTGCCAGTAACTCCAGCTGTAATCTTTCTTTCATTTCCTTTCCACTGTGCAGCTATGCAAAGTGCAGCATGTAAAAGTTTGTATATTGCATATATTGACACACACACACACACACATGCACACACGCACACACACACACACACACACACACACACACACACACACACACACACACACACACCTTAATACCTTAAAACTTTTAAGGTAAAAATTTATGAACAAGCAATATTGTAACGCTACGCCAAGTCATGCCCTCTGCTCGAGCCAAGTCATGATCACCTGCGCTCCTCCCCACATTCCTTTCCACGGCTTCCGTTTTGCCGCTTCATTCACAGGCACGAGCACACCTGATCCGCATTTCATTCATTAGTTTTCACGCTATATAATTCACCCAGGAACAACCGTCCATTGCCGAATTATTTCGTGCTCCAAGCCCAGTGTCTAGTTTACCTCTTGCTTCTAGTGTATCTACTAAATATACCTTTGCCGTCTATGTTGTTGACCCTTTTCTCCTCTGACTACGTCCTTAGCTTCACGACTCGGAATTGTTTGCTGCGCTGACTGATAACCCGGCTTAGACCCTCTGCTTTCGCTTTTGTCTTCGACTCACTCTCTCAAACTGCACGCCGGATTCAGCGCGCGCGCCGCAGCCTTCACCTCTCCACACAGCTGCGCTCACACGGCCGCTGCTCTCTCTCAACCTGCGCGCCGGATCGTGCACGCGCGCTGCAGCTTTCATCTTTCCACACAGCCGCGCTCACGCGGCCGTTGCTCTCTCTCAACCTGCGCGTCGGATTGTGCACACGCGCTGCAGCCCTCATCTCTCCACACAGCCGTGCTCACTCTGCTGCTTCTCTGTGCCACACAGCCACGACACTGCCCACTTCAGACAGCATCCCCAAGTACTGTATCCTTGATTGAACTTCTCTTCTGTCCAACTCTTGCATTTTTTCATTAAAGTCTATTATATTGAACTCTATCTGTTGTGTCTGCTTCTGGGTCCGCCACGCCTGTCTCACACGGACCAGCCGTGACAGAATAATTCGGCCAAGATGGACCCAGCAGACTTGGGACAGCTCAGGACCGCTTTGGAGGCCCAGGGCACCCTCCTCGGCACCCACCAGGGGGAGATTCAGCAGGTCAACCAGAACCTTAAGCTTATGGCAGATACCCTCACGGCACTAACCTCTCGGATCGAACAGCTTCAGGTTACATCACCACTGCCGCCAGTTCGATCACCACCACCGCCTATTCGAGAACCTCGCCTGCCACCACCTCAGTCCTACAGCGGAGAACCCGGCACCTGCCGATCTTTCCTTTCCCAGTGCTCACTATCTCTCGAGCTCCAAGCCTCAACATTCCCCACAGAACGTTCCAAGATAGCATATGTCATCACCCTCCTCTCTGGAAGAGCCCGTGAGTGGGGAACGGCGCTTTGGGACGCCGATGATCCCCGTTGCACCAATTATCAAGCGTTCACAAAGGAGATGAGAAGAGTCTTTGACCGCTCACTCTCAGGCCGAGAGGCGGCAGGGCAGATGTTGAGACTTCGTCAAGGAACACGTTCAGCATATGAATATGCCATTGAGTTCCGCACCCTGGCGGCTTCTTGTGGATGGAACGATTGTGCCATGTATGATGTGTTTTTTCACGGACTGAGTGAGGCTGTCAAGGACGAGTTGGTCTCTCGGGAGCACCCTGAGGACCTAGATGGACTCATGGATCTAGCTGGCCGCATCGATGCGCGCCTCCGAGCTAGGCGTCGTGAACACACACCACCCCTGGTGAGAGCAGGACCAATCACCCCCCCACAAACCACAAATCCCCCTGCAGAACCTATGCAGATCGACCGGACCCGAATCTCGCCTGAGGAGCGCCAACGTCGGCGGGATAAGGAGGCCTGCTTCTACTGCGGCCAAATAGGACATTTCCGTCTTCAGTGTCCGTTAAAAAGGTAGGCCCCCCAATGAAACTGGGAGTCTTGGAGGGCCGTTCACAAGAAAACCTCTCAGGTAAACGTTCTTTACTACCTATCATGATCGTCTGGAACAACCAAGCCCAACCACTCAAGGCTCTCATTGACTCTGGATCCGACCAAAACCTGATCTGTGGCGTTACAGCAAGGGAGCTAGGAATCCCTCGTCTGCCCCTAGACAAGCCCCTGTCTGTCCAGGCCCTTGATGGAAGCTCCCTACCTCCCATTACTCACTGCACACCCCTTGTCACCCTTCGAACCTCAGGTAACCACGTAGAGACCATCTCCTTTTTCATCATGAAAAGCTCTCATGCTCCAGTCGTTCTTGGGAATCCATGGCTGGTCAGACACAATCCCAACATTGATTGGGCCAAGAACACCATTCTCGATTGGAGCCCTGCCTGTCTGTCTTCATGCCTTCACTCTGCCAGAGCTCATTCACCACCCTCTGTAGTTAATGAGGAAGCTCCTGATCTGTCCAATGTCCCGCCCGAGTATAGCGACCTCCGGCTAGTTTTCAGTAAGTCACGTGCCCTCTCTCTGCCACCCCACAGACCCTACGACTGTTCCATCAATCTCCTCCCAGGCACTACCCCCCCGAGGGGGCACTTATACTCCCTTTCGGCCCCCGAGAGGGAGGCTATGAACAAGTACATCACTGAGTCACTGGCAGCAGGGATCATCCGCCCTTCGTCCTCCCCGGCTGGGGCTGGTTTCTTTTTCGTGGCTAAGAAGGATAAGTCCCTTCGTCCCTGCATTGATTACAGGGGCCTAAATGCTATCACTATCAAGAACCGGTATCCCCTGCCTCTCATGTCTACTGCTTTTGAGCTCTTGCAAGGAGCATGTGTTTTCACCAAGCTTGACTTGCGCAACGCATACCATCTAGTGAGAATACAAGAGGGAGATGAGTGGAAGACCGCCTTTAATACCCCGACAGGCCACTACGAGTATCTGGTGGTCCCTTTCGGGCTGACCAATGCTCCTGCGGTGTTTCAAGCCCTGGTCAACGACGTCCTGAGAGACTTCCTGAACATCTCTGTCTTTGTCTATCTAGATGACATTTTAATCTTTTCTCGTTCCCTGAAGGAGCACAGGGTGCATGTGCGACAGGTCTTGCAAAGACTCCTTGAAAACAAGCTTTATGTCAAGGCAGAGAAATGTGAATTTCACAGAGACTCCGTGTCATTCCTGGGATTCATCATCTCCCCTTCCAGTCTACAAATGGAGCCATCTAAATTAACTGCCGTCACAGAATGGCCCACTCCTACCTCAAGACGGGACCTTCAACGATTCTTGGGGTTTGCTAATTTTTACAGGCGCTTCATCAGAAATTATAGTTCCGTAGCAGCCCCTCTCACTGCTCTAACCTCCACCAAGATCCCCTTCTCCTGGAGCAAACAGGCTGATAATGCGTTCACTGTCCTGAAGCACAGGTTCACCTCTGCACCCATACTAATTATCCCAGACCCTACCCTTCAGTTCGTGGTGGAGGTGGATGCCTCCGAGTCAGGGGTCGGAGCCATCTTGTCCCAAACATCCCCCAAGGACAGTAAGTTACACCCCTGCTCCTTCTTCTCCCGTCGCCTCTCCCCAGCAGAGAGGAACTATGACATAGGAGATCGAGAGCTGTTGGCTATAAAACTAGCACTGGAAGAGTGGAGACACTGGCTGGAGGGATCTGCCGTTCCGTTCTTAGTCTGGACTGACCATAAGAACCTGGAGTACCTCAGGTCAGCCAAGCGGCTCAATGCCCGTCAGGCCAGGTGGAGCCTGTTTTTCTCCCGTTTTAACTTCACACTCTCGTATCGCCCGGGCTCCAGAAATGGAAAACCTGACGCCCTGTCCCGGCAGTTCTCCACACCCCATGAACCATTGCCGGCCGAGACGATCCTGCCCCCTCGTTGTCTTGTGGCAGCCGCTCTCATGGATATCGAAACGCAGGTGAAGAAGGCACTCAGTCGGGAACCAGGTCCAAGCAACATTCCCCCCGGCCTTCTCTTTGTCCCAGCGTCTGTCCGATCTCAGGTGCTGGAATGGGGGCACAGCTCCCGAATTGCCTGTCACCCGGGGAGAGCCCGCACCCTTTCCCTCCTTCAGCAACGGTTCTGGTGGCCATCTATGAAGACCGATGTTGATGGGTTTGTGACAGCCTGTGACACTTGCGTCCGGAATAAGTCGACCAACAAACCTCCGGCCGGTTTCCTGAATCCTCTCCCAGCCCCTCACCGGCCTTGGTCTCATATCGCTCTGGATTTCGTTACCGGTCTCCCCAGTTCTGATGGAAATACATGCATACTGTCCATAGTGGATCGCTTCTCCAAGTCTGCCCATTTCATCCCCTTGCCTAAACTCCCGTCAGCCAAGGAAACGGCTGAGTTGATGATCCTCCACGTCTTCCGTCTGCATGGTCTCCCCTCCGACATCGTATCTGACCGCGGCCCCCAGTTCTCCGCAGGATTCTGGAGGGCATTTTGCAAGTTAATCGGAGCAACACCCAGTCTATCCTCTGGTTATCACCCTCAGTCGAATGGGCAAACGGAGAGATTGAACCAGGAACTGGAAAAGACCCTAAGGTGCATGGCCTCACGTGATGCAACCACTTGGAGCAGGACACTCCCCTGGATCGAGTATGCACACAACTCTCTACCGACCTCTGCCACAGGCCTCTCTCCCTTCCAATGCTGCTTGGGCTATCAGCCACCACTGTTCCCATCCCAAGAGGAGGAGGTAAACATGCCGTCAGCCCTGTCCTTTGTACGCCGTTGCAAGAGAGTGTGGTCCCAGGCCAGAACCCGTCTCCTGCGCACCATCAGCACCTTTAAACGGCAAGCTGACCGGCGCCGCTCGGCAGCCCCCAGATACAGAGTGGGTCAGAGGGTGATGCTGTCTACCCGAGACATTCCCATCAAGACAGTCTCCCACAAATTGTCTCCCAGGTTCATCGGACCATTCACGGTCACCAAGATAATTAACCCTGTTTCCGTTAGACTTTCCCTACCTCTCTCTATGCGCCGCGTCAACCCGACGTTTCATGTGTCGCAACTCCGACGACTGGTCCCCAGCCCTCTATCCCAACCGCCCCGCCCCCCCCCTCCTCCTAAACTCATTGACGGTGGTGAGGTTTTCACCGTGCGCAAGCTGCTAAGAGCCCGACGCCGAGGCAGAGGCCTACAGTACCTCGTCGACTGGGAGGGTTATGGGCCTGAAGAGAGAAGTTGGGTCCCCGCCAGGTTCATCGTCGACCCGAATCTAATCTCTGATTTCCACCGGCAACACCCAGAAGCACCAGCTAGGACGCCCGGTGGCGCCCATAGGAGGGGGGGTACTGTAACGCTACGCCAAGTCATGCCCTCTGCTCGAGCCAAGTCATGATCACCTGCGCTCCTCCCCACATTCCTTTCCACGGCTTCCGTTTTGCCGCTTCATTCACAGGCACGAGCACACCTGATCCGCATTTCATTCATTAGTTTTCACGCTATATAATTCACCCAGGAACAACCGTCCATTGCCGAATTATTTCGTGCTCCAAGCCCAGTGTCTAGTTTACCTCTTGCTTCTAGTGTATCTACTAAATATACCTTTGCCGTCTATGTTGTTGACCCTTTTCTCCTCTGACTACGTCCTTAGCTTCACGACTCGGAATTGTTTGCTGCGCTGACTGATAACCCGGCTTAGACCCTCTGCTTTCGCTTTTGTCTTCGACTCACTCTCTCAAACTGCACGCCGGATTCAGCGCGCGCGCCGCAGCCTTCACCTCTCCACACAGCTGCGCTCACACGGCCGCTGCTCTCTCTCAACCTGCGCGCCGGATCGTGCACGCGCGCTGCAGCTTTCATCTTTCCACACAGCCGCGCTCACGCGGCCGTTGCTCTCTCTCAACCTGCGCGTCGGATTGTGCACACGCGCTGCAGCCCTCATCTCTCCACACAGCCGTGCTCACTCTGCTGCTTCTCTGTGCCACACAGCCACGACACTGCCCACTTCAGACAGCATCCCCAAGTACTGTATCCTTGATTGAACTTCTCTTCTGTCCAACTCTTGCATTTTTTCATTAAAGTCTATTATATTGAACTCTATCTGTTGTGTCTGCTTCTGGGTCCGCCACGCCTGTCTCACACGGACCAGCCGTGACAAATATCTTGTATTTAACTTATTTATTCTCTGGATTTTTTTTCTGGACAGCATTTTTTCATTATCTTTTTAAAAATATTATTATATCTTTTTAAAAATATATAAATGACGAATGGCTTTTGTGCTGCAATGTCAGGATTTCTGTGTGTAATGACATTGTCAGGGCATGGCTAAAATCGACTAATGGAGTTGTATTGAGCAGGGAAAATAAGCACAGTAGGAAGATGAGTGTTTATATATTTTTTAAGAGAATGCAAAATAAAAAAAATAGCAAATTTCATAAATAGAAGAGAAAGACAGCGGAAGTTAACTAAGAAGAAGGTCAAGCTTCAGTCATCTGTCTCCCACTCTTCAGTTATTGTATATTTATTGTATATATACTATATTTCGTGTGTTGTTTTTTGTTTCATTGTGCTTGCAGTGCTGCTGAAAGCAGCAGGAATGTTTAAAGTGGGTTAACAAGCACATTAACAATCCTACAGAGCAATTTATCCTTCTGCAGCTCTCGTTTCATATTTCACCCCAGGAGTTCAGAGAAGAAATCAATAGCCTAACATTTCTGAACACACACTCTAGTGCCCCACTCTCACTCAAATCTCTGTCTCTCTCAAGTCTCTCAGCGTGGCTCAGTTTCGCCAGTAGTACAAATCCATGCTCCTGTTAGCCCTGAGAAGCTTTCCTGGAAAAAATGGCTCTAAAACTGGTGTGTGCGATCACAGTCAACGCAAGTTAATTCAGTGCTCCATTATCATCAGCAGTTTAGTCACAATTTATACTCTTTTTTTTTTTTTTTTACACCAGTACACCATGATGCTCAAATTATCTACTTAAATATGTCACTTATCTCCAATTCCTTGACAGCAACATATACTGTATACCGTATAAAATAAATAAAATGTATTTATTCATTATTTTAAATTATTATTATTATTATTATTATTATTATTATGAAAATAAATTAAACACAGGAAGATAAAATAACCATTTATGAATATAAGCCTCATAGTGAGCGTTACCTTTTCCCATGCATCAAACATTGTACATAATATAACCAATACGTTTTGCAATATGTTTATTTGATGCCTTAATTATAAACTATTAATTGTGAGATTGTGATTTCAAAGACAGTTGGTCTGAAAAATTGCTATGGCATATAATATGTTAGGATGAAACCATACCCTGCCCATATTTTACAGCTCAGAATATTACCCTTTTTATGTAGTTGGGCAATTTTTTTTAAAGACAACAGTAAACAGTAGACAGAATTTAAATTTTTCATTTTAATTTTAAAAAGACATTTTTAGTAACCATTATATTTGTCATGTTGTCATATGTAATGAATTCACACACACACACACACACACACACACACACACACACACACACACACTTTATTTTTTTTACCATTAATATTTTATTTTCAAAATGTTTATTTTACATATGGTAATAATAAACAAATTACAGTTCTTTCATCTTTTTTTAAAGCCACTATTCTGTAAATTAAATTAGAATCTGTAATTACATATTTACCTCAAGATGTAGTCAAAGTTCAAAGCTGCACTGCTCTCAAGGTTGAACCTTTCAGGCATTCTTCATTTCCATTAAGGGCACTCATTGATCACACTGAAAATTCTGAAGTTTTATGTACGTTCCACATTAGTGATGGCACATGGTAACCTTTGACCTGGCTGGCCAAAGCTAGGAATCACAGTAAAGTCAAGAAAAGATTGCTTAGCTTTTACAATGTTGTAATATTTAAGGAATTATGATGTAAGGAATTGTGGCAATGCTAGAAAATGAGTGTTGCTGTGGGCGGAGGCTTAACTCTAAACTAATAAGTTCATGCTACACTGCAACACAATACAGGGGAATGTGCACGCAGTTGCTATGTTGGCATGATACTGGTTCCAAAGAAAAAGTCAAGGATTTGTTAAAATGTACAACTGCATGTAACTGTTATGTCATCATGACATCAGTGCAACCATTACTTTAAGACAGTAATCAATAATAATACAGGCCTGAATACAGGATACAGTATGCAGTGTGTGCTCTTTACTGTAGCTGGTTTTGTAAAAAAAATGATTTGTAGCATTTTCTTTTTATTAAATTTTATTTGTACTGTATATCATTTTTGACAATTGTCATTGTCACAAAGCAGCTTTACACAATAAAAAAGAAAAATATGGAAATGATTTTACCCTTTAGTGGGTAAGAAACAAGAGTTGTGATGGGGGTGAAGGCAAACTTACATGAGAAGGCCACTCTCCCCTTTGTTGCAGAAGTATAGGGGGGAGCTTATTCTTTCTAACTGTGCCAACCATGGTGATCTGCCTGATTCCTTAGCAGCACAAGGGGAACCTACATGATATTGGGTGCATGTATATATTGGGTTTTAACTTTATGGTTGTGTGTAGTGTGTGGATACAGTCTTGTGCAAAAGTTTGGGCACCCCTTGATAAATAGCCAAGATTTTGGTGATTTTTTTTTATTGAAAAGATGTTAACATTGTCTCTCTTGGAAATGGAAAAAATGCACAATATTTTCAGCAAACATTGATGCATAGTTACTTCTTATGCCATAATCTGAAATAATCATAATACAGTAATAAAAATACAATTATTATGGCACTGTGCAAAAGTTTGGGCACCCTAAGAGTTCTAGAGTCTCAGATTCTTTTTACAAGGTTTCAGACCTTAATCAGCTCATTAAATCTGATGCATGGCAACAACTGTCATTAGTAAATGCCAATTTCAAAGCTTTACAAATACTTTGACTCTTCAAACCTTGTGCACACACTTGCGGACACTCAACAACCATGGGTTCCTCTAAGCAGCTGTGTAAGACTCTGAAAATGAAAGTTATTGATGCTCACAATGCAGGAGAAGGCTGCAAGAAGATAGCAAAATGTTGACATCTTGCAATTTCCACAGTGAGAAATGTAATTAAGAGATGGCAGTTCAGGGGAACTGTGGAGGCCAAGATGAGATCTGGAAGACCAAGAAATCTCTCAGAGAGAACTGCTCGTATGCTGGTCAGAAAGACAAAACAAAACCCCATTTGACTGCAAAAAACCTGCAGGAAGATTTAGCAGACTCAGGAGTGGTGGTGCACCGTTCCACAAGACCTTGATGGAAGAGTCAGCAGAGGAAAACCTTACCTCGTCCCCATCATAAAATCCAACGTCAGAAGTATGCAGCAGAACATCTACAGAAGCCTGATGCGTTTTGGAAACAAGTGCTGTGGACTGATGAAGTTAAAATAGAACTCTTTGTCCACAAGCATGTTTGGAGAAAAAAGAGCAGCATTTCATGAAAAGAACACCTTGCCAACTATTAAGCATGGGGGGGGACTATCCTGCTTTGGGGTTGTGTTGCAGCCAGTGGCACAGGAAATATTGCACGGGTGGAGGGAAGAATGGATTCCACTAAATACCAGTAAATTCTGGAAGCAAACATCACACCATCTGTAAAAAAGCTGAAGCTGAAAAGAGGATGGCTTCTACAACAGGACAATGATCCTAAACATACCTCGAAATCCACTATGGAATACCTCAAGAGACACAAGCTGGAGGTTTTGGAACGGCCATCACAGTCCCTGATTTAAACATCATTGAAAATTTGTGTGTAGATCTTAAAAGAGCTGTGCATACAAGACCACCAAAGAATATTGCAGAACTAGAAGCTTTTTGCAAGGAAGAATGGGAATAAATCCCAAGTACAAGAATTGAAAGACTTTTACCTGGCTATAAAAAGCGTTTTAAAAAGTTACACAAAACGTAACTATGTTACTGAAATGTTTGCTGAAAATATTGTGCATTTCTTGCATTTTTAAAGAGAGACAGTGTTAACACCTTTTCAATTAAAAATTCACCAAAACCTGTTATTTATCAAGGGGTGCCTAAACTTTTGCACAAGACTGTATGTGTTTTGTGCATGTCTTATATTTAGTCACAAGTGGTCTTTGGGGAGGTCAAATAGCTGTGGTGAAAAGTTGGGGCCCATGCGTCATTAATGTTTAGAGGCTTTGTTAATCTCTGTTCTTTGTCTGATACTGTAACTTCAGTGTTTAAATAATTGTAGTTTTGTAGACTATTTTAATTGTTTTATAACTATCCAAAGTACTGTATGTTAGCACACTTAAGTGCCCTTTTTTTTGCGGGAAAAAAACAATACAAGCATTAAGTTTTGTTTGCCTTTTACTTTTTTTCATGTAATGTAGAGCTACTGCTTCACTGTGCCAACATTTCCAACCTTTCAAAATGTATAAAGCATGATTTATAACACCAACACGTTTCACTTCGACATTATCCTGAAAAGTACTTTAGAGTGAGGCACTGAGGACAACTCCAGGGAGAAAAATGTTCTCCAGCTCAAGAACCATGCTTGTCACATTACCAGAATGCCAAAACATTGGGTCATCAAGTCACTCACAAATTATATTTTCAATGATTATTATTATTATGGGCAAGAAAAGCATTTTAGAAATTTTCTCAGTGTGATCTAAATCAGCCCAAGCATAATAAGCATCCTATTCTCCCTACTGGTTCACCATTACAGGTGCATTATAAATCAACCCCTTGCTCACTACTTTTAAAACTTTTTCAATTTAATCAGAAAAATGGTCAACAATAACTGCTTAGGAAAATCTGATCTGAAGGTCAATCCCAAGGTACAATTGACTGAGTAAAGTTTCTGTTGCTTTTTTACTATTTACAGTAATTATTGTACACAGCCGCTAGAATCTACATAAACACAGGTACAGTATGTAGTACCCGGGCACAGCTAATTAACACTCTTTCTCAAAATGAGAATGCTTACCTCAACAATTTGTTTGTGACAGTTCTCACAAATAAAGTTGTAACAAAAGTTAGTGTACCTAGATCAGTGTAAACATACAAATGAATGCTTATCACAATAATTAACGGTCAGGGTGTGGGCATTATTATTGCAATGGAAACCTAACTGGCTCTTACATACACAGTAGTGAAAAGTTTTGACCTAACAACAGACAGTTGACATGACACAACTTCCAGATACCCTTACCAAGATGACTAAGAATCTGTACAGACATCACCATGTCCTCTGAAATTGAAAAAAAAAAAAAAAAAAAAAAATGAGAGCCAAAAAAAAGCTCCAGGAAGCTTTGAAAAGCTTTCCTCAGAAGTACATAAAAAAAACATAAAAAAAAAAAAAATCATTCAACAATAAAATTCAACCTATGAATCATTCAACAATAAAAACATCTCACTCAAGTCAGAAACAGGTGCAGATGATAACTGATGATCAGGCCGGTATTTACTATATTGCTGATGGTGATTGCTAAGTGGTTGGAACAGAGGAAAGGGCAAATGGATGGGGAAATTGCTGTTGAAGTTGTTAAATAAAAAAATATATACACTCACCTAAAGGATTATTAGGAACACCATACTAATACGGTGTTTGACCCCCTTTTGCCTTCAGAACTGCCTTAATTCTATGTGGCATTGATTCAACAAGGTGCTGAAAGCATTCTTTAGAAACATTGGCCCATATTGATAGGATAGCATCTTGCAGTTGATGGAAATTTGTGGGATGCACATCCAGGGCACGAAGCTCCCGTTCCACCACATCCCAAAGATGCTCTATTGGGTTGAGATCTGGTGACTGTGGGGGCCATTTTAGTACAGTGAACTCATTGTCATGT
Source organism: Clarias fuscus (assembly GCA_030347435.1). NCBI lineage: Eukaryota > Metazoa > Chordata > Actinopteri > Siluriformes > Clariidae > Clarias > Clarias fuscus. Next base: position 12,841,560 of record CM059213.1, on the reverse strand, counting down.
TTAAGAAACCAATTTGAAATGATTCGAGCTTTGTGACATGGTGCATTATCCTGAGGATGGGTACATGGTGGTCATAAAGGGATGGACATGGTCAGAAACAATGCTCAGGTAGGCCGTGGCATTTAAATGATGCCCAATTGGCACTAAGGGGCCTAAAGTGTGCCAAGAAAAGATTCCCCACACCATTACACCACCACGACCAGCCTGCACAGTGGTAACAAGGCATGACGGATCCATGTTCTCATTCTGTTTACACCAAATTCTGACTCTACCATTTGAATGTCTCAACAGAAATCGAGACTCATCAGACCAGGCAACATTTTTCCAGTCTTCAACTGTCCAATTTTGGTGAGCTTGTGCGAATTGTAGCCTCTTTTTCCTATTTGTAGTGGAGATGAGTGGTACCCAGTGGGGTCTTCTGCTGTTGTAGCCCATCCGCCTCAAGGTTGTGCGTGTTGTGGCCTCACAAATGTTTTACTGCATACCTCGGTTGTAACGAGTGGTTATTTCAGTCAAAGTTGCTCTTCTATCAGCTTGAATCAGTTGGGCCATTCTCCTCTGACCTATAGCATCAACAATGCGTTTTCGCCCACAGGACTGCCGCATACTGGATGTTTTTCCCTTTTCACACCATTCTTGGTAAACCCTAGAAATGGTTGTGCATGAAAATCCCAAGATAGTGAAATACTCAGACCGGCCCGTCTGGGACCAACCATGCCACGCTCAAAATTGCTTAAATCACCTTTCTTTTTTTTTTTTGAACAGGTGTTCCTAATAATCCTTTAGGTGAGTGTGTGTGTGTATATATATATATATATATATATATATATATATATATATATATATATATATTTTTTTTTTTTTTTTTTTTTTTTTTTTTATTATATATTATTATATTTTTATATTTTATATTATATCTTTAGACACTTTACAGCCTGTTCTAGTAAAATATTTGTTCCAAGTTCTTGAATGTAATCTACTGTATATTATTTAGTTTAATGTAATTTAATATGAAGAAATGATGAATGAATGCTGTACAGGTGCATAAATTATGTCACACATTATAGCAATATGTGGACTAAAGACACTGTCCCCAAAACCTACTGTATATCAAACCAGAAACCTTGGGTTAATGTTAATGTCAGTGCCCAACCAAAAATTCTACAGCCTATAACTCCAGTGTGACGCGCACACCAGGCTCCGCCCCTGCACCACGTCCTACGTCACCCGAGTTCTAGCACGCACGCACGTCCCTCACACACACACCCACACACACAGCTGCTCCGTATTCGGCTGATGTACACACGCGCACATAAAAGCACCACTCTTTCACCAGCACGCCGTCCGAGATTGATCACGCGACCCGAACTCTTCAGTTAAGCACTTCCACTGTGTTTATTTCCGTGTTTTTTCCGTATGTTTCAGTTTCTCGTTGTCTGCCTCGCTCCGCGCTCCTGTGTACTTCCGTGTTTTCGTGTCTCCGTGTTTTAGTGTACTTCCGTGTCTCCTATGCACTCCCGTTTTTTCCCTCCTGCCAGCTCCGCTTTTTGCCTGTTTCTTTATTGGTTTCCGCTTTGCTTTTGGTTTCCTATTTTTCCCAGCATTTCATTTTCAGTGTTGATTTCCACATTTTGTTTGTTCCCCGTGTTTTTGTTGTCCCCTACTTTATGAATAAATCGCCCTGCCGGGCCAACATCAGAGACTGTCTCTTCTGAGTTCCGTTGGTACGCGACAGAATCTCGGACCTACACAATTATGGACCCGGCAAGTGCTAATTTGATTTCGGAGCTGATCACCACTCTCCAGCGTCTTCTGCCACCACAAACCTCCGCCACTACACCACCTGCTGCACCCACAGTCACTCCACCGATTCCCCCGGCTCCCCACACTGCGCCCATGGCGGCTGCCATTGCCCCGGTTTCCCCCGGTGCGCTTACCAGTCCCGTGGCTACACCGCCGCCCTTCTCTGGTGAAGCGGGGAATTGCGATGGGTTCCTTCTGCAGTGCTCAATATTTTTTGACATGCAGCCCCTGCGCTTCCCATCTGACAGATCCAAGGTTGCCTACATTGTCTCCCTACTGACTGGACGCGCTCTCCAGTGGGCACAGGCAATGTGGCAACAGGATGGACCCGTCGTCCACAATTATGCGCACTTTACTGCGCATTTCCGGGAAGTATTTAATTACTCGGTGAGCTCTACCACCGCTGGGGACCAACTTTTCCGGCTGCAACAAGGTAAGGGTTCCATTCACGATTATGTTCTCTCCTTTAGAACCCTTGCAGCCGCCAGTGGGTGGAACGAGCTCTCCCTTTTAACCAAATTCCGGCAGGGGCTAGCACCACGATTGAGGCTGCAGATGGCGACCCACGACGACTCTGTTGGGCTGGAGCAGTTCATACGGCTCACCCTCAGAGTCGCCAACCGTTTGCAGGATTGCGCTGCCGAACTTCCTGCACCGGTTCAATTCCAACCAGCCCTTCTCTCACCAGACCCCAGGTCAGTACCCGAACCAATTCTCCTCAGGAAAGACAACGCCGGCTGGACTCGGGGTTATGCCTATACTGCGCCGAAAGGGGGCACCTACTACCGTCATGCCCCCGGCGCCCAGCGAGACCTCTGGTGAGTAACGTCAGTCATGAATGTCCCCATGCCAAACCACTCACTATGAATGTCACTGTCCACCATGCCACCATGTCTCCCACAGTAAGGGCTCTCCTGGACTCGGGTTCCGCTGGGAACTTCATCTCTAGGACACTCTGCCGCCAGCTCAAGGTTCCCCTTGAACTCCGCCCTGTTCCCCTTCAGATCTGCTGTGTGACGGGGGCACCCCCTGCGGGGGGGTTGGTTCGTTACATCACTCCTCCGTTGCATATGCAGGTCGGCTGGCTGCATGAGGAAAAGATCCGATTCCTGGTCCTCGAAAGATCTACGTCTGACCTGATTCTAGGGCGCCCATGGCTCACTCTCCACGAGCCGATCCTCTCATGGAAGGATGGGGAGATCCTGAAGTGGGGCGCCGGCTGTTTCTCTCACTGCCTTTCCCAGGTCCCAGCCCTACCACTCAACTCGACCTCCGTGGAGAGTCCAGCCGGAGTGCATCATCCCGAGGTTCCAGAGGCATACTCCAGCTTTCAGGACATCTTCTGCCCAGTCCGAGCCACACAACTACCTCCACACCGGCCATGGGACTGCGCCATCGACCTCCTTCCAGGTGCACCGGTGCCACGAGGTAAGATCTACTCTCTCTCTCTCCCGGAACAGAAGGCAATGGAGACGTACGTTGAGGAGGCCCTTCGGCAAGGCTTCATTAGACCTTCGACTTCCCCTGCTGCTTCTAGCTTCTTCTTTGTGGCCAAAAAAGACGGAGGCCTTCGGCCGTGCATCGACTATCGGGCGCTAAATAAGGTCACGGTAAGGTTCAGTTATCCCCTTCCTCTCGTCCCCTCCGCTCTGGAACAGCTCCGTGGAGCTACTATCTTCACGAAACTAGACCTTCGGAGCGCATATAATCTGATTCGCATTCGCGAAGGTGATGAGTGGAAAACTGCTTTCATTACTCCTACGGGTCACTATGAATACTTGGTGATGCCGTACGGCCTAGTGAACGCTCCGTCTGTTTTTCAGGGTTATATGAACGAGGTGTTCCGGGATTGTGTGGGTAGATTTGTGGTCGTCTACATCGATGACATACTTATCTACTCGCGGGATTCCTCGGAGCACCTCCGACATGTAACTGAGGTGCTTAAGAGACTCCGATCTCATGAGCTGTTCCTCAAGGCGGAAAAGTGCCTCTTCCATCAGTCCTCCATATCCTTCTTGGGTTATAACATCAGTCCAAGGGGGATTCAGATGGATGAGAGGAAGGTAGAGGCTGTCCGATCGTGGCCTACCCCAACCAATATTAAACAACTCCAACGCTTCTTGGGCTTCGCGAATTTCTACCGCCGATTCATCCAGGGGTATAGCATGAAAGTCGCCCCGCTCACGGACCTCCTAAAGGGTAAGCCCAAGAAGCTAGTTTGGTCACCTGAGGCTACACATGCCATGTCACATTTACAACAGGCCTTTACCACTGCCCCGATCCTCACCCTTCCAAACGTTAACCATCCCTTTCTCGTAGAGGTCGACGCCTCACAAACCGGGGTGGGAGCGGTATTGTCACAGCAGCAGGGGAAGGATCCAGCTTACCATCCATGTGCCTTCTTTTCCAGGAAGCTGTCACCGGCGGAGAGGAACTACGATATAGGAAATCGTGAGCTTCTCGCCATCAAGCTGGCCCTGGAGGAGTGGAGGCATTGGTTGGAGGGGGCGATCCATCCGTTCCTGGTCCTAACTGACCATAAAAACTTGGAGTATCTACGTGAAGCTAAACGTTTGAACTCCAGACAGGCAAGGTGGGCTTTATTCTTCACGAGATTCCATTTCTCCATTTCTTATAGGCCAGGAACGAAGAATGTCAAGGCCGACGCGCTCTCCAGGGTTCACGATCCCGAGGAAACGGCCGAACACCCAGAGAACATCCTCCCGACAACTCTGTTCGTCTCACCAATACAATGGGAGGAAGGCAGCTCCGATTCCCAGAGCCATTCCCCCAGCGCCTCTCCGCCCGGTTGTCCACCACAGCTTTCCTTCGTCCCCGAACCAGAGAGAGAACACCTTATCCACCAGGTACACTCCTCACTTGGCACCGGTCACCCGGGGGTCACCCAAACCCTCTCCCTTCTCCGCGAGCGTTTCTGGTGGCCACGGATGAGAGAACAAGTGCAGAGGTACGTACGGGGATGCCGGGCATGTGCTCAGTCCAAAATACCCAGGCAACTACCCACAGGAAAACTGCTGCCGCTACCTGTTCCTCGACGTCCCTGGTCACACCTGGGCATAGACTTCATGACGGACCTCCCCGTGTCTCAAGGTAACACCTGTGTGCTCGTCATTGTGGACCGCTTTTAAAAATTTTGTCGCCTTATTCCACTCCCAGGTCTCCCGACAGCGCAGAGGACGGCGGAAGCCCTGTTCGAACAGGTATTTCGTAACTTTGGCATCCCGGAAGACATCGTTTCAGACCGGGGTCCCCAGTTCATCTCCCGGTTCTGGAAGGCCTTTTTCACACTCCTGGGAGTGACGGTGAGCCTGTCGTCAGGGTACCACCCACAAAGCAATGGCCAAACCGAGAGGAAGATCCAGGAGATAGGTCGATACCTACGTACCTTCTGCCACGGCCACCAGAACTCCTGGAGCCAGTACCTCGTCTGGGCCGAGTACGCCCAAAATTCTCTCAGGAGTCCAGCTACTGGTTTAACCCCATTTCAGTGCGTACTCGGTCACCAACCCCCGCTATTCCCCTGGAACGGAGAAACCTCCGAGGTCCCCGCAGTGAATCACTGGTTCCAGGAGAGTGAGAGGGTCTGGGCATCAGCGCACCGGCAGCTTCAGAGGGCAGTCAGAAGGCAAAAGATCACAGCCGACACCCGGAGATCTACGGCCCCAACGTACCGACCTGGGCAAAGAGTTTGGCTGTCAACCCGGGACATCCGCCTTCGTCTGCCCAGCAAGAAGCTGTCACCCCGATACATTGGTCCCTTCACCATCCTGTCCCAGATCAATCCAGTCACATTTAAGTTAAGTCTTCCACGCACCTACAGAATACACCCCACATTCCATGTCTCCCTACTGAAACCATACCACACCCCCTCACTTTCTGTTTCCCCAGAGTCTGGCGATCCACAGGAGTCCCCACCGAGCCTCGACCTGGAGGACGGCACGATATACGCCGTCCGCGAAATCTTGAGGTCCCGTCGTCGAGGTGGTCATCTGGAGTATCTGGTGGACTGGGAGGGGTACGGTCCCGAGGAGAGAAGCTGGGTTCCTCGGGATGACATCCTAGACCCGACCCTTCTCGCCGAGTTCCATCAGGCTCAGCCCCAGATGCCGGCCCCCAGGGGTAGGGGTCGCCCACCACGACGACGTACTCTCCGGCCCTCAGGAGCGGTCCGTGGAGAGGGGGGTTCTGTGACGCGCACACCAGGCTCCGCCCCTGCACCACGTCCTACGTCACCCGAGTTCTAGCACGCACGCACGTCCCTCACACACACACCCACACACACAGCTGCTCCGTATTCGGCTGATGTACACACGCGCACATAAAAGCACCACTCTTTCACCAGCACGCCGTCCGAGATTGATCACGCGACCCGAACTCTTCAGTTAAGCACTTCCACTGTGTTTATTTCCGTGTTTTTTCCGTATGTTTCAGTTTCTCGTTGTCTGCCTCGCTCCGCGCTCCTGTGTACTTCCGTGTTTTCGTGTCTCCGTGTTTTAGTGTACTTCCGTGTCTCCTATGCACTCCCGTTTTTTCCCTCCTGCCAGCTCCGCTTTTTGCCTGTTTCTTTATTGGTTTCCGCTTTGCTTTTGGTTTCCTATTTTTCCCAGCATTTCATTTTCAGTGTTGATTTCCACATTTTGTTTGTTCCCCGTGTTTTTGTTGTCCCCTACTTTATGAATAAATCGCCCTGCCGGGCCAACATCAGAGACTGTCTCTTCTGAGTTCCGTTGGTACGCGACATCCAGGGACTTGGTGGCACATTAAGTGCTAGTTCATGTCTGGTACTAGTGCTGGTTCAGAGCTGGTTCAAACCTCTTGAGAACTGGCTTTGTTTTTCCATGGCCTAGAGTCATGTATACATCCATCATGTCTGTACTTTCCCAACAATGATAGTGACAAGAGGCAAAATAAAAAATGCTAGTGGCAACAACAACAAAATTAAAAAGTTAAAAGAAAAATAACTTTAACATGGCTTTGCTAGCAGGTATCCTGGCCTTTTAAGCTACTTTTGCATCATACCATCATTAGTAGAAAGCAATTCTGCTGCTCATTGCATTTTGACTACATTTTGCGTTAGATACAAAATTACACAACATATGACTACAATATTAAGATGCAACCTTCAAAGAGCCATCTGGACTGCGCACTCCATCACAGATTACAAAGGTGGGAAAGGGGGTGCTGTCTGACCTGAATACATTGTATGCTTGATTTGAGAAAAGCAATACCTTCCCAACAATCAAAATTCTGATGGACTATTAACCATCTCTGTGCCAGAAGATCCTTCCAGTTGGTCAACTCACCCCTCATGGGGTCCAAGGCCATGTCCTCAAAGGAAATACCTGTCACTTGGTGGATTTTGGCTATTATTTTTTATTTCTCTCTCTAAGTATGTTGTTGATTTTGAAAATGACCATTGTTGGTGACCCTAAGATCTCTGCAGTCAAATGCTTTGAAATGCTTCAGACTTCAGACTCACCCTCCACACAGACGTTCCACAGGGATGTGTTTTTAGCCCCCTTCCTGTGCTACAACTCCCTATTTGCTCACAACTCTGCTGTCAGAGTATGTTTGACTTTACTTCCTTAGGAGGCACAGGAAATTTTGTCTCCCCCCAAAATTCTGACAAACCATTGCACTATTGAAAGCATCCTGACTGGATTCATAACTGTCTGGTTTGGCAGATGTTCCATCCAAGACCACAAGATTTCTGCAGAGAGTTGTGAGGACAGCTAAACACATCACTGGAGCTCCCAGTCTTACAGGACTTTTATACACAATGTCTGAGGAAGGCTCTCTAAATTGTTAATGACTGCAATCACCCAGCACATGGTCAGTTTTCCCAGCTGCCTTGGGGCAGACAGCATTGCAGTATTCTAGCTAGAACCAGCAGGCTGATATACAGTTTCTTAATTTTTTTCTGCAGGCCATCAGGATCCTGAACAAACTGTAATCCAACCACTAGTCATTACTCATTCACCTACTTCCCACACACCGGAAATTATAAGGTCACTCTTTTTTTTTCACATGCTGCTGTCTTTTTTGGGCAGGTGCAATACTTCTAAGGAATTAAAATACACTCCAATGCCACAGTCCCAGTGCAATGTAGTGCAAAATTGTGTAAAGTGTGTACTTTACATTTTACCACACGTGGATCAGCACACAGTCACGTTTTATTTTATCTTACTAAATTTTGTTGCAGTTGCCGAATACCTGAGCCTCACAACATGCCTTTCAATGTGCAACTGTCACTGACATTTTGTATAAATAATAAATACACCTGAAACGTAAAACAGCTCCTGTGGTGCGCACTGATGAGTAAGAAAAGCAGATCATTTAGCACATTAGGTCTTGTTGGGGAGTAGTGGAATGCTTTCATTTTTGAGTTGTTAGGAGACACCAGAGATGAGCTGCATATCATGTGGGTGCATTTGGATTTAAAGCCTGCCTTGTTTATATGATGAGGTGTGACAAGGAATATGAAATGTGTTAAAATTTTTAGATGTTATGCACCCAGAATCTGGAACCTTATGATCGTAGTGGGCTTTTCACTTCATATTAGAAAAAAAAAAAAATGTAGCACTGTTGCATGTGATGTAATATGTATAATCATATTTAACATGAAATTTTTACACCTTTTTACACACACACACACACACACACACACACACACACACACACACACACACACACACACGTGCGCGCATGCACACACACACACACACACACACACACACACACACACACTGAGTGTTAGTTCAGCTGCTGGTGAAATCTCTCTGCCCAGCGAGGTGTGTGTGTGTGTGTGTGTGTGTGTGTGTGTGTGTGTGTGTGTGTGTGTGTGTGTGTGTGTGCGTGTCTGTGTCTGTGTGTGTGCGTGTGTGTGTGCATGAGTGTGAGCGAGAGAGAGAGAGAAAGAGTGTCCATGTGTGTGTGTCAAGCTGACAGGCTGCTCTGTTTCTACTAACTCCCGGGGGTCAAATTTGTCAATTCATTTTTATTTGATTTTCTTCTCAGTGGTGAGATGGCTCTGCTCATTATCACCATGACTGCCAAGAGAAAGGAATTAAGAGAAAGAAAGAAAGAAAGAAAGAAAGAAAGAAAGCTTATTCATATTGTAACTTACAAAAAAGATAACATTTAAAGGTTATAAAGTTAAGGCACTTCTGTAGAGTTAACACTTTACTTGTTGCCTTATAGTGATAGGGAACCTTGTTGGAGTAGTAACCATCCAGGGTATTACAATAACTAATCAGAGGTCAAACGTAATGATCTAGATAATGGGTTTTAATCAAAAACAAGATCTTTTTTTTCTGGCAGTTTAGGGGAAAAAATGAGTCACAGATTCTATTTACTGAATATTATTATTTTATTTAGAATATGTAAATCATATTACGTTTGTATTTCTTAGATTTGTTTTAAATAAAATATTTAACTTGAGTGTATTTATTCTCAAAGTAAAAAAATAATAATAATAAAAAAGAGTAAACAATACAAATCATTTAACCTTGGAATGCTGCAAGTAGATTAAAGAACAAAATGTGTAAATTAAAAATTATTTAATTTCAAGACTGAAAGAAAATAAATCAGTTTGACTCCTGAGTCTTGAGGAAAGACTTTTAATGCTTAGTAGGCAGCAGCAATATCTGGACAGTGGTGACAGACAAGACATGCTTTGAGATCAATAAAAAAAATCACAGCTATGTTTAATAGTGAAAGTAAAAGCATGTTCACCTGCAGGGTGCAATGAAAGCTCAAGACACTAAACAGCTTTAAGAAACCATAAGAAAACCACTTGTTAAAAAAAGCTTTGTTAATGAGCATAAAGATTGGACATTGCAGCAATTGAAGCAAAGGTCATGTGTTCTGATGAGCCCAGATCGATCCTATTCCAATGAGGTGGGTGGCTAAAGTTAGTCTGGTCTAGCCTCAGCAACATTGTGTGGCAATACAATTACAGTGAGTCAGCTGATGACCTGATGTGAAGTTATCACATCAACACATTTTTCCTCCCTGATAGTACGCTCATATTCCAGGACTATAATTGTAAAATCATGTCTCTTCTACCTTAGGAAATAATTTTCAAACATGAATTACCCACTGCATGTGGGGTCAAACTAAATCTTAGAATGCATGATGTTTTTTTGACTAGGCAGTGTATGCTTTCAAATAATTTTTATGAATGGAAATCTCAGCAATATTTTTTTTTTCTGATTTATTGTGTACTGTAGTTTGTCTTGTGTTCACATGAAGTAAGAAGTTACAAATGGGTTGAGTAAAACAACAAATTGTGCCTGACAAAGTAAAGAAAAAAGTCAGAGCTGTAGCTGACAGTACAGCGGGCACGGGTTAACAAAAATTGTAAAGCACTGTTGCCTCAAAATCCATTTTTGTTGACCTCAGTGGTTATTTCAGTTTTTGTACTCTTACTGTACTTTCATTTTTAACTAGTCTGCTTGGTGTTCTGTCTAAAAAAAGGGTTACTCACTCGGTATAAGCATTAAGTGAAGATCTCAACCTGTACAGTATCTGCTTCAGTTATGTATAATTTAATTATTGGCTGATAGGATAATTACATAAATCAATCACTTTATTATCGGGTTCTACCTGAACCAATATTTCTCAAAATTAAGTTTTTCCCATTTGCTTATTCTGAGATATGTGATAAGTGTTTTGCATTCTTTATTTGGAAAATAAAAAGCAAAGCATGGTTTCACGATCTGAAGATCAATTTCTCAAAAATGCTCACAATGCAGCCGGACCTTATAATTCCAAAATGACCAAGTGTTTAGCTGTTCCTATGAAAGTTGAATGTGTGGTTTTTGTTTAAGGTTATTTTTCTACAGTAGAAGTGGTACTTCTACAAAAAAATACTAAAGTACACTATAGTGGCATACAGTGTGTGTGTGTGTGTGTGTGTGCGTGTTTATTAGTACTGTAATAGTAGATTAAAATGATTAACCCATCTTTACTGAAATAAACAACTTGCTCCATGAAGCACATTTTAGCAAATCATATATGCATTGCCTGAAAGACATAGTAATATCCACTGATGGCAATGGAATAGTAGTTTGGTAACTATAACCACAGTGCAGATGTCATTACCTTTTCGTCTCCTTCCACAGCTCGCTCTGTTGTTTTGACCCATCCTAACAAATTAAGTGGTATGCTTTGGTTCTGATGTGTGTGGTCTTTTTTTTTTTTCATATCATTCCCACTCCATCTTGTCTGCAGGCCACGGAACAAACCTTGAGGCCATGATGTCATGATACTTTTCATTAACCATGGTACCGCAGTGGCCCCAAGCATGACCTTCTGTTGACCACCTCATTGTAAATCCCACCAAACCACACAAGCCATCACACATTCCACTTTGATTTAATGTAACAACATTTGTATTACCAATTTCAAAAAGCGTCTTACCTTTCCTCAAAAACACTGTAGTAGAAGTCTTATTATGAAGAACACTGGGGAAATAAGTATAATTTTGAAACTCATGTGGTCGCCAAAGGTTCCTTGCAGTTGCACTCAGTGAACCCAATTTAACCCATATTTTATTCTCTTCCACCTCTCGTCTTGTGAGTTTTGCACCGCAAGTATGCAAAATGCAGGGGTTCACTGAAATAGACGTGCATAAAAAAAAGACGCTTGTGTGTTCTTGTTCCTTTATTATCTGAGGTAAAACACTAGCATGTGAGGGAATCTCCCAAGTGAATGTGTGTGCCCTTGTTCCGTTTTCATTTCTGTATAATTTGTCTTGAAACCCTGGTCACCCTGCTGAGGTTTGGCTTATCTTTAGACCTTAGACACACACAAAAAAAGAATTGCAGAATTAAAACTACAAGAAATAAATCCACGAATAAACCAATCACACACGTAAATCAAAACATGGCAATCTTCTAGCCAAATCAGATAGTTTTTAATAACCAATGCATTCCCTGTAAGATATTTGTGTGTGTGTGTGTGTGTGTGTGTGTGTGTGTGTGTGTGTGTGTGTGTGTGTGTGTGTGTGTGTGTGTGTGTGTGTGTGTGTGTGTGTGTGTGTGTGTGTGTGTTGGGTGGGAGGGGTGTAAGTGCAGCTATCACATTTGTCAAATTACATCACTTGCTGTTTAAAATACTGAATACTCCATTACTAAAAATGGAGCATGAGTGCCTGACTTGGATCCTCAATTGCAGCCTGTCTTATTAAAAGTATTTGAGTGTGATAAATGAGGGGCTTTGGAAAGGACAGACAAACAAATGAGACAGACAAGAAAAATCAAAGAGAAGTTACAGTTGAGAACTGGTGTATTCTTGTTTCAAATTGAGAAAGCTGTGAATACCCCACTTCTCAACTGTAACATCCCTTTGATTTATCAAATGTCTTAAGGATTATTCAAGACTTTTGTGGAATCAAATACAACAGCACCACCAATGTTCATACTGTAAGTAAAATCCAAAGCAGGGTATGATGAAGCAAAGCTGGTGTTTTTTCTTTTTTCCTTACTTAAGTTTTCCTTAAGTAACAGATGTGTCAGGTGATTTAAAACAAAGTGTAAACAAATTGTTTTAATTGCAGTGTTTTCAGTAAAAGCTTAAAATATTTATGTAAAATATTAATCTAAATATAAAAATTTAATATTTAGATCATATTTGGTGTTTTAAGGAAACAACAACATGTAACCAAGTCAAGATAGGACAGTTTTATATGAAATGTCATTTAAGAATGAAAAACATGTAGGTCCCCAATCTGTTCATTAGGACAAAATATGAGTTAAGTCTAATTGTAAAATGTGAAAATATTTTAAAAAAATATATATATCATGTCTACATTATAAATTGTACTGATTTCTCTATCAGTTGTTTTGGGGTTGGTATAATGACTAGCAATAATAATAATAAAAAAAACATAATAATAATAATAATAATAATAATAATAATAATAATAATAATAATAAGTATAATAATAAGTATTAGTATTATTATTATTATTATTATTGATTATATGTAATAAAGTAATATAAAAACAAATAATAATATTAATGTTTATAATAATAATAAGAAGAAGAAGAAGAAGAAGAAGAAGAAGAAGAAGAATTAATGTACTTTTTATTTTTTATTTTTTAGGACAACATACACTACCAGTCAAAAGTTTCTACGGAGGTTTAGATTTATTTTCTACAATTTACAGCACCTCAGATTAGAGCCAATACGAAGGCTTTACAGAGCCTGAGCAGCAGGCACATCTCAATATCAAATTCAAAGCAGATTATTGCATATTTTGCCTTTATAAAAATGTTTGAAATAAATTAAAATCAGGAAAGAGCAGTGAATTAGAAGGTGTGTCTAAACTTTTGATTGTTAGTCTATAACTAGTAAAAAAAAAATGTAAATTACAACTAGATAAATACACAAACACACTAAGATTTAGGCTGTTCTTTTACTGTGGACCACCACTATGTACAGTAAATTGGCATGCGAGATGGAACAGAAATGCTGCACAGCTGAACGATAAAATTGGACAGGAATATGTTGTGGCTAAATACATCATGGAGAGAAACGAAATGTGGTTCTGGCAGATTTTTGTCCTCTTATTTTAGAAATGTATTCTAAGAGAAGAAAAAAACATTTTAAGCCACAAACAGGACATTTTAAAGGGTTAAAATCTTACATTCAATTTAATAGATATATATATATATAGATAGATAGATAGATAGATAGATAGATAGATAGATAGATAGATAGATAGATAGATAGATAGATAGATAGATAGATAGATAGATGGTTTTAGCTGCTTTTAGAAAAATAAATTCTAGCAACTGCCAATAACTATTGTATCTGTCAGGAAAATGTATTCCAATTTTCCAATAATTTACACTTCCATCACAGTAACACATTTCATGCTTTTTGGTGCTAGCAAACATTCAAAATGTTAAAAATTGTAGTAGTTTTTTTTTTTTTCATTTTCATTAGAAAGCTAAATATATTGCATAATAAAAGATGATTCTAAAATATCCTTGATTTAGATATATGGGTTATTCATTGATTTTGAGTGTTATTTGGCTTTTGATGCTTTCTGTAGAAAGCAAAAATTCCTACCACTGCATGTTTCAAAATTGAGAGACAGGAAAATATGGATAAGAATTATATTGTTAATTAGGCCAAGAAAGGGTTATATTTGATGAAATTGGATTTCTTATTTTTACTCCTCACATAAGCACACAGACACTAATTCCTTCTGTAGAGCAAAACGAGGACATTGTTCACTCTACTTAGGTCATGTCTGTCTGTCTTGCACCATCCTAATGGACTGCAGATGTGTATGGAGACTGTGAACATGTCCTCGATGTGAATGAAAGCCCGAGTAGGTAATCAAATGTTACTTACACATACACAAATACTCACACAATCAACCCAACAACCAGAACCATTCACTGTATTTTTAAGGATCATTTTATTCTAAAAAGTAGACAAACAGGACTAATTTATCTCATTATAAGGCAAAGCTTATACAGAACCACTAACATTCGTAGATTTTATAGTTCAGTATCACAGTTGTACGGGTAACACTTGAAAATTCTAAAGCGAATCTTTTCTTGTTTAAATACAGTATAGCAGTTTAATGCATAACATTCAGCATTAGTTTAAATTTGATGTATTTATCACTTTTTTATGAGTTAATCTTCCTGGAATTCACAATCAAACAAGCACACCAGCAATACTGACGCTTCAATATTATCATCATTATATTTATTTTAGGATTTATGAATGTCCATGAAAAATGGGCACAAATATAGAACAAAAAAAAAATCCACAAGGCTGTAAAATTCTCTTTTTTATTTACTTATTTTGCTCAGTGTCAGGGCTTGGCTTGTTTATGTCATCGCTTTTGCATGCCGAATCAGCTTGAGGCTGGACAAGCTGATCCATGGTTTTAGGGTCTGAGTAAATCTCGTCACCTGGGAAATTGTGCAAGTAACAAAGCAAAGAATGTTACCATTACAGATGGAGTCAAGTTGAATGCCTGCCCACATTCCATAGAGTTTTCCTGTAGACAAAATAGAAGAAGTCAAATTACATTAAAAATGTACATTCCCTGTCCACACTACAAAGGAACAATGCTACACATGTTAGTTTATGCCATTATTGTTAATCGGCCAATCATGTTGTAGCAGCACAATGCATAAAATCGAATAGCGGCCAAAGGTGAAATATTCACATCCATTATCAGGCAAGCAAAAAATATAGACTCTGTGACTTGCTTAAACTTTTGGTAGTTTTACACATAACAGTTTCTAAAGATTACACAAAAAGGTGTAAAACAAACAAATAACCTTGTTGATGAGAGTGATCAGAGAAAAACAGCCAGACTAGTTTGAGCTGACAGGAAGTCTATAGTACTGTAAATAAAATAAGCACCCTTTACAACTGTAACGAGCAGAAACACATCTCAGAACCCACAACACATCAAACCTTGGCCAACAGCAGCAGAATACAACATCAGGTTCCACTGCTATCAGCCAAGAGCAAGAATCTGAAGCTATCATGAGCACAGTCTCAGCCAAACAGAACAACTAAAGACTAGATTTCTTTTTTTTTTTTTTTTTTCCATTTCTTTTTTACACTAATCTTCAACTTTCCAGTTTGGGTGAGTTCGTACACGTGATTCTTACATCTCTCATGATCGCCTCAGATTCTTGTTGTTGGGTGATAGAAGTGGAATCCAAATTGATCTTCAGCTGTGTTAGCACATCGACCTCAAGTTTCAATGTTTTGTGTATGCTGAGATGTTTTTTCCTCTCCTTCCTGGCAGCTCGAACCAATTTCACTATTTTCCTCTGACCTCCCTTAGCAAAAAGCCCTTTCCACATACACGAACAAAACCATCTGTCAGTCTTTTTTTTTTTTTTTTTTTTGGTTTTTCACACCATTTAAAACTTCTCTCAGCTATATAGCACTTTGGTCAGCTTTGGCTTTTAAATATGATTTAGAAATAAAATCAAATTGAATTGATTCTGTACTAACTCAAGAGAATATTGTGTGTTAAAATCCCAGAGTTCAGCAGTTTCTGGAATACTCAAACCAGCCCATCTGGCACCAGTAATCATGGCACGGTTAAACTCACAGAGATCACAATTTTTTTCTCATTTTGATGCTTGATGTGAACATTACCCGAACCCTCTGACTTTTTGCCACATTGCATATTGAAATACAGTATATATAAAAATAGATAGTCAGACATATATTTAGATATAGATATGTAGATGTTATATATAAAGTTTATTAAGAGTATTTCAACAGCTTTATCTGTTACCTCAGGATGAAAGGGGTGGCATGTGTCTGGACGTCGTCTGTCCTTCTGCAATTTCAAGCGCTCACATTTCAAGGATTCATTATGTTCAGTGGTGTTAAGAAAAACACATTTGTAACAGGCACAGTTTAGAATTAAGCAAAAAATACATATACATTCTATTAAACTCAAGCAACAGGCTTCTTAAGAATCCGCTGTAAAATACAATCACAACTTGTTAGATAAGTTATACAATGATAAGTTATGTAACTGCATTTAAATCAGATTAAGTTACTTTTGCATATGTGTCATTTTCAGCATCTTTCTATGATACACCCATTCAGACAGCCGTAGAGCTGACAAAGAGCAGCAATAGGAAATAATGTTGTTAGATTTTATGCCTCAGAAACACACTGGACCCATATGAGCATTTTTACTGAGACAAACGTCTGGTGTTGATCATCGTTTCATTCTGGGTCATTGTGAAACAAACCATCTGTTATGCTCAAGAGAGAGTGCATTGTACTGAAAAACCTCAGCATATTCACTGTGGAGAACTATTAATTTCAGGACAAACATCTCAAGCCTTTTCTTCTCTATTTAAACAAACAAGTTTAAAAAAAAAAAGTCTGCAGACAGTAAAATTACAAATGAAATACTCATATAAACTTTTATATTTGTGCTTTTTCAATTGCTGGGACAAATGACTAACATTTTAACAAGTACACCAGACCTAGAACCAAAGACGTTTATATTATATATGGTACAGTAATTTAAATAAAATAATAACAGCAATTTAAATAAGATAAATTGTAAAATATAACAAAATCTATACTAATCTTTACTGACCAGGGTATAGTACATATATGCTGCATTATATATTACAACAATAATAATAATAATAGTAGTAATAATAATAATATTAATCATAATCATCATCATCGTCGTCATCGTCATCACCATCTGCTCATTCATCCAATGGTCCAATTGCCCAATTATATGACAGTTAAAAAAAAAAAAGTATGGATAAAAGGGCAGTATTTTTTCAGGCTTTAGCTTTGCAGTTTGGGTGAGCTGGTTCCCACTGTTGCCTCAGATTCTTATTCTTGGCTGACAAGAATGGAACCTGATGTCATCTACTGCTCTAGCCCACCCATCTCAATATTTGATGGGTTGTGTTGTTTTTGCTTATCATGGTAGTAAAGATTAAGAGTATTCCTTAGAGTTATTGTCAACTTTTTTTCAGTTCAAGCGATTCTGGCCATTCTTATCGAGCATTTTCACCTGCAGAACACCACTCACACCTGCTGCTTACAAATTGTTTAATTATATTATATTATTATTATTATTATTAATAATAATAATAATAATATGCTATGGTGTGTGCAAATACTGTGTGAAATCAGCAATTTATAAAATACTCAACCCAGTGTGTCAGACATGACCCTGTCTGATTTTATGCAGTGCGCTGTTGCCACATGACTTCCTGATTGTATAACTGCATGAATGAGCAGGTGTACAGCGGTTCCCAATAGACCTCAGCAGGTTTTAAGGTGCTTTCCACTTAAAATAAAAAAGGTTTGACTAGATGTACTGTAGCATACCAAAACATTTGGACAAATGAAACCCTGAAATTATTTAAATAGATACATAATTTATACCCATATGTATAACAGGGTTCCAAGTGTTTCATCCTTTCAACTTTTATTTCTTAAAGGATATACATAATTTCAATGGGGTCCATAGTGATGGGTCCAAAATCTCTGCAGTGACACTTATTGTCCACCACCACCATGAATAGATTACTGCTGGGAATTTGCTGAATGACAAACGACCTTAAGATGATAAGAGACAAGAGGGAGAGAACAAGCAAATAATATATGGGGTGTTTTGTGTAAGTGCATGTCCTGCAACACACTGCATACATCATATACTTGACGCCACATGTGGTGCATGCTAGGAGAAGGGGGAAAAATGTGTGTGTATATACTGTGTGTGTGTGTGTGTGTGTGTGTGTGTGTGTGTGTGTGTGTGTGTGTGTGTGTGTGTTATATATATATATATATATATATATAAAACCTTGCCTCCAGTCTGTCTGTAGGCTCACTGGGATTTTCAAGTGTGTGTTTGTGTTTGTGTGTGTATGCTTGTGCCCTGCAGTGGACTGAGATAAATGTCAAAAGATAACATACATCCTCTGCCACATCATCTTTCAGCTTTTTCCATTTTTCTCTGTTACACACACACACACACACACACACACACACACACACACACACACACACACACAGACACACACACACACACACACACACACACACACCACATAATTTATACGGCCCAAGAGGGTGTGATTTGTATGTCTATTAATGAGGTTGTGCATGTCAAGCATAGCATAGCTCTCCGTACAGCATTCTGCTCCACCAGATGTGCTGCCATTGTTTCATCCTCGGTCACCACTTTAATCAAACTTCACCGAGTAAAACTAAAGCCTGGCCAGTGGAGTGTTGCAAAATATAAAGCACTAAAATGTAAGAGGAAGGACAAATTGAAACCACACTCCTTTCTTTAAAAAACAATTGGGTTTTATAGGTTAGGGTGACGGATTCTGAACTCGCCGATTTATGCATTTGTGCAAAACTTATATGGAAGAGGAGAAGAGGAGACGATCCCGCTGTTCTTTTTTTATTATCTCAATCCCATATTTTTTCCCAGCGTGAGTGATTTATTGTTTTGCCCATGGAATGGTTTATAGCATACTTCTTGTCAGCTCAGTTAGAACCTCAGCACCAACATGTTCAATCTATCCCAGATACACACTGTATCTTGGGCTTAATATAACCAGACACCCAATCTTGACTTGCCTGTATCTAAATCAAGCAAAGAGGCACATTGCTTAACATGTAGTCTCGATTAATAAAAGATGAATGAAATGTAAATGCACCTAAATCTCAGCAGAATAAACTAAGTGTACATTTGCTTTTGACACAGATATACGTGTAACACTTTTATCACATCCGATATGTCCTTTCTATTAAACACTGATGTAATTCTTTGCAGAAAAAAATGAGTTCTGCTTAGTCTCATGTTTTCATATTTTTATAACGAATTACTTCTACAAAAGTGCCTCTCCTTTATAATGTCTCATCTAATGTACTCAAATAAACTTCATAAACGCCAGAATAATTTAACACAAAACCTTATACTACACTGCTTCATGTATATATGTATGTGTGTGTGTGTGTGTGTGTGTATATACAGTGTGTATATCTATATCTATATCTATATCTATATATATATATATATATATATATACATACATACACACAGACGGATATATGTTTCGTAATTTTTTTAATACATTTGAACTTAAGCGAGGTCTTGATATATGAGTATTACACATTGTCTTTGTTTGCCGAGTGTCATGTGATCACAACTAAGCCAATGGTTCTTCTCTCACGAGCACTACGGGATTATGGGGTAACCGTCTCCCATTAGAGTGAGTGCGTCACTCGTATAGTCAACATGTACTCAGTATTAGGAATTTGCTTCGAAGCCATTCTGAATTGCCTGTTAACCGTCTGTCTTGTTCTGTTAAAAGCAAACAAGCTCCTAACACAAATGCTAAATCCCAAATCCCTCTCTGACCTCAATCAACAGGACTATTTGGCCTATCACCAGCTCAATGCAGCTCAGTGCTAGCTCTACCAGTTGAAGAAGGATATGTGCTTGCCAACTTAACGGGAAAAGATGTTTTCACCATAATCAGGGAGCGAAGCAGGTTGAACATATTTGGACTTTTTTAATATTAGGTTAATTCTCTGAAGACCACTTGCAAATTGTTCACATTTGAGCACATATCTCTTCCAGTTAAAGCCCTTGAGTAGTCAATACCATTGTAGCTTTTGAGACACACATGCATCTACACATGTGCAAACAGACAAACACACCAACACACAAGGACAGAGAGCGAGAGAGAGCGACATAGACAAAGTAATACTTTAATCTGATAATTTTATTTCTGATTAGTTATTATATTAATTAATAATTGTATTCCATTTACTAAATCACTGTTTAAATATGATCAACAAATGATAAACTCACAAATCGTAGCATTTATTAGCCCTGTGAAGTCATGCCGTTAAACAAATCTCATCACATACCTAGTATGTACTGTATAACATACACATCCAAATAAGTGCTTATAAGCAATGACCTCAGACTCTTAGTTAAAGATTACTTCATTAAAGACCTTTGAGCAGCACATATAAGCTATGGTTCCATCCAAGGTATGACCTCAGGTTTATTTTAATCCTATGATTTAAAATTAATACCACTTTATTCAGTACTGATGCAGAGCAGTAAAGCTAAAGTGGTCCATTAAGGTTTCATTTTTAAACAAAACCACACCGGCCCCCTAAAACATGATCAATACTTATTATGCTTATTGTAAATTCATATTTTTTGGACTGGATCAGTATTTAAAAGTTTGAGTAAAATGCCTCTCTGCGCATTCCACCCAGCTTAAGTGCACTTAAATTAGGTTTATAAATGTTGGCGGTGGAGGGCTGATGTTTATCATTGTGATAGGGGCACAGCAGCTGTAACCAAAAGTTTATACTCCTTTTAAAAGGGTTTTGATGATAAACCACCCACATCCCCTTCTAACAGCACTCTTACGAAAGCAAGGACAACAAAGTGCACAGGTGTGTGACTGCTCTGAACATCACCATGCTTCAATGGGAAGTTGTCAGTACACACACACACACACACACACACACACACACACACACACACACACACACACACACACACACACACACACACAAATCTTCTTGCAAGGGCAAAGCAAAAGGGTTTTTTGCTTCGAAGAACAGGAATGCATGTAAAGACGAAATCTACAACTAACACTACCAAGACAAAAAAACAAGAATATATTCACCTCTGACTAACCCACTACATGCTTTAGCACTTTTAAAAATTGCATGCTCTATGCTTTTTTGCACAGGCATGAACAGTAAAACATTTATTCCTAAGGAAATGGTTTAAAAGGGAACTGGGACCGAGCAGTGATGTGTGACCACACATTTAGAACAGATTAGACAGAAGTCCATAAAAGATACACATATGGTGCTGTCTGGCTGGTGAATAATTATGAATGTAGATAATAAGTGTATAAATCTAATTCAAAATCTAAATCTCATCTTTCGCTTCATTGTATTCATATATTTTTCCTTTCTTTTCTAATCTTTTCTTTTCTGTTCTTTTCTTTACTCCCACTTTCCCCCTGTCCTTCTTTCTTTCTTACTTCATTTATTTTATTCTTTCTACAAATCAAAGCTGCTCAGAAGGACGAGCTAAACATCCTCATACAGATCAAAGTATTTTATGGCTCTAAATAATTGTCAAAATTAATTAGAATCTTAAAAAATGAGCATGATATAGATTATCACTCCATATACTTATACATGCTAAAATTGTTCTCTGTATATATACCATCATGTTTTTAACTTTAACCACACACTTTAGAAGAAAAGTGATCTAAACGCTCTGTAAGGAATGTTTCGAAGATATATAAACATAAAATGCGTAACTGTATATAATATATAAATACACACACACATACTGCACACACACACATACTGCACACACACACACACACACACACACACACACACACACACACACACACACACACACACACACACACACGGCAACCTTGCTTATAGAGCACAAATATGAAATATAGTTGCAAGCAACGATGACGGGCCCAAGCACCCTGCGCCATTCCCACCCCGGGCGCACCGCACAACCTGTGTCATTCGAGTGTGTTAAGACCTCGAAAAAGCCATCGCCATTCGGTTGCACCTCACAACCTGCACACATCACACACTATACAGGGCTAATGTCAGTTTGGGCCCTAAATATTTGTTGAGTGCATTAGTGTGTGTGTGTGTGTGTGTGTGTGTGTGTGTGTGTGTGTCGTGAGAGAGGGGTGTGTGTATGTGTGTGTGTGGTGTGTGTGTGTGCATCGTGAGAGGTGTGTGTGTGTGCGTGAGTGTAATTTGTAATATGGGTGTATGTATGTGTGCATGTGTGTGATGTATGAATGTGTTTGTGTGTGTGCATGCAGGATGCCTGCGTGTGTGTGCGCGCATAAGTGTGTAAGGGTTAGTGTGTGTGAGAGTGAGGGAGAGATGTATGTGACGTGTAGTTGTGTCAGTCTGTGTGTGACGAGTAAATGTGCTTGTATTTGTGCTTGTTTGTGTGTATGGTTTGAGTCTGTGTGTATTAACATTAGTGATGTGTGTGTTTGTATGTTAAAACAGGGCTAATGTCAGTTTGGGCCCTAAATATTTGTTGAGTGCAATAATGTGTGTGTGTGTGTGTGTGTGTGTGTGTGTGTGTGTGTGTGTGTGTGTGTGTGTGTGTGTGTGTGTGTGTGTGTGTGTGTGTGTGTGTGTGTGTGTGTGTGTGTGTGTGAGTGTGTGTGTGTATGTGTGTGTGTGTGTGTGTGTGTGTGTGTGTGTGTGTGTGTGTGTGTGTGTGTGTGTGTGTGTGTGTGTGTGTGTAAAATGAGTTTCCTCCATCCAAATAAGATTAAGCTAATCATAGCCTCTGGACACACACACTTAACGAGATTACTTTGATTTTATATTGTCAATACCTGAGGGAGGTCAAGTGGATGCAGGCCTGTGAAATGTGCTTTTAGATGCACTTGACAAAATCATTCCACCAGATGTGAATGCCCATATTCAGCTGGGGTGCCTTTTGCCACATGTGTTCTTTGTTGCTTGAAAATGCACAAGTTCAATAGGTGTGATGGCGCTGATTTGAATGTCAATGTTCAGGAAAATTCCTAGGCTCTTTCATGCTCCGTTATGAAAGTTAACTAACTAAAATTAAAATTAATCTAAGTAGCCCGTGTTCTAAAATACCTTACATATTACCTTGTGTAATACATACACAATATGTACACATACACAGACTCATGTCTGACTATGCCATACTGTAGCTGAGAAGACAATGCCATATAAGGTTCCTTGTGATAACTCCGATTTTTTTTTTTTTTTTTTTTTTGCGTGAGTTTATGTTCAAACAGAGAGGCCTTTTCAGACTAAATGTTTTCGTTAAAAAAAGAACCAAGGTTTCAAATAGGAGGTATTTAAAGGTAACATTTTCCAAGTGAATTACACACAGATTAAAAATTGCTTAACCCATTAAAAATCTTAATGGATTTTTCTTCCTGTTTTTAAAGGAACTAATTCACCTCAACCCAAACACACCAGTGCAATAAACTACAGCTATCGTTTCCTTCAGAATAAATATTTTCTCCTTCCAAATAGTGTATTTTAATCATACTGTAAAGCAATACTCTGCATCCCTGTGTTTTGCTATCTTGTGGTGCAGTTGAGCCACTAAAAGTGAAATATGGGCTGAATTGGGACAAAAGTGGATGCTTCTCAAAAAAAACAACTCTACCGTTCAATTTTGTTCCCTCAGCCCTCGACGAATCCAGCGATTGAAATGTCAGCATGAGTTAATAAAAGCTTGTGATGTTTATTATATGGCATCAGCAGAGGTGTTGTGTTTTAAAGTAGCAGCCATTTGTGCAGACAGCAGAAAGGCAGTGGTTATAAAGTAGTGTGTAATATTTCTGCAGAATGGGTCAGAAAGCATAGAGCGCAATACAGACAGACAAACTGTCTCTGATTTCATTTGCAAAGCTAATGTCTTTACATGGATGTGTATGGGTAATTGTCAGCACTGGATACCCTACACACGGTACTGTAGGTAATCACGTGCACACATGCGATGAGGATTTTAAGAAAACGTCTTTTAGATGCATACTAACGATGGATGGAAATTTACCTCCAAATTCTGCAATGTGTCTGTGTTTTGAAATTCATTGTCATGGTCAGTGAGTGTGTTATCTGCTTCATGATATGGAGTATGTCCTCTGTGTTTATGTTTAGAGTTCCACTCACTTAATGCAGTCCTCGCAGTCTATGTTGCCTGTTGTCTCTTTAATAGTTCGCTCTGAGATGAAGGCCGGGTACTCAGTGTCGCATGGGACCAACATAGTACGACCTTCTTTCTGAGCTAGTATGTCGACAAGAAAGAGAGAGAGAGAGAGAGAGAGAGAGAGAGAGAGAGAGAAAGAGAGAGAGAGATTTTTTTTAAAGTATCTGCATCTCTAGCAAAGCATCATGTAAAAGAAGCACTATACAGAAACAGAAATTGTCAGGCAATCAAACGCATGTTTAGTTACGATCTTATGCCACCTAGTGCTCACAAGAATAACTGTGACTTGTTTTTTATTACGATTGACATTTTTATGCAGCATCCATAAATCTACATCAATGCTCCACAACAAATACCTCACATCTGAGCTGACATTTGAGTCTTGAAATTATGTGCTGCTTGTAAACATCTACACACATAAAAGAAACAATTAAGGCTCGCTCTTAAAAGAATATTTATTTACATAACTTATTTGTCTGTGACCTTAAAAATAGGCACTTTCCCTTACCAGGGCCTCTGATTTAATACCCCTCATAAACAGAATGGAAAAGGGATCAGACTCCAGATTTTGGGCTGTAAATGTCAGTGTTTTATTTCTTTTAGTCATGTCTTGCCCAATGTGTTTAACTCGAGTTTGACAGATTTGACTCCAGCTGACAAGTAAATACATAGAGGTGTGGTTCTCAAAATAGGGGATCCATACTCAGGGACTATGATTAAACGATACTGTACAGGATGTATGGATGTTTTAGAAAAAAAAAATAAATTAATTGCCCAAACGGAAATTTGGATTTAGCTCTGTTTTAATCCCCAGTTGAAGCAAATTTTAAGGAAGAGTTTTCCATAGCGGGACGGAAACTCAGAAACATATTGTAAAATATGTTATGGCTTAAAACTGTTTCTCTCTACAGTAAGTATTTTCTTGGCAGTAACATGTCTGTGGTATTAAGGAGCGGATATTGCTTCTTAAAATATACTGCTCAAAATAAAGCATCTCGGTCTGTAATTAGCAGAGCCACACACACACACGCAGGTTAGCTTAGGTAACCGGCATTTAGCCTGTTGGCCGCACACATTCACCATGGCATTGTTTCAAGAAGCTTAAGCAATGTCACAACATTTATTTCCATGCAGAGTCACAATAATTCCTCTGCAAGATCTTGTGTTGATGATGGGAGAGTCGGACCGCTGTCTGGTGGTCAATGCATGTATGAAAACACCTGGTCATTCAGTATATTAAGGTAGTCAGCTGGCTTTTTTTCCACACATAACTTTGCTGAACATATACGTTCTGTACCTGACCAACTGAAGCAGACCCAGATCATACAGTAGGAACTATGCATAATGTGCCTTTGACAATACAACAGGGTAAATTTGGACTCATTAGACCGAATGACCTTTTTCAATTCTCCAGTACATTCTTTATGCTCCCTATAGGAAATTGATGTCTTTTCCACCAATTAGCCTCACCGATAAGTGTTTTCTTAAGGCTACACAGCTGTTTAGTCCCAGTCGTCTGAATTCTCTTTGCATTGTGCATGTGGAAATGCTCTTACAGTACTTCCATTATTAAACATAGCCTTAACTTCTACTTTTGCTTTTTTTACAGTATGATTTCATTACAGTTTAAATGATCTCTGATCATGACCATTATTTTTTTTTTTCTGACCACATTTCTTCCCCACTATCGTTTTTCCAGCTTTAATAATGCACAGGACAGTTTTTAACATAATTATAGTAGTATCAGTCATCTCCTTGTTTTCTTTTCTTGACTATTCTGAAACAGAGTAAAATCTTTGCTATGACCACTGGATACATCTTCAGACATGGTTGTTAAAGAAATGAGAAGCTACTCCCTGCAACACTTAGAGATAAATAACTTGCTGCCAGGAGAAACATATTAATCCAATTGTAATTATACAATAAAAAGCCCTTACCTATTTGCTTAGTTAAATCCAGATGGTGACTATTTATATATAAGAGGTTAAGATTTAAATTCACTCATGATTTAACAGTTGAAGACCTTTTTTAGGAATAAGCAGGAATTTATCTAGAACAATAAAACATTTCAGAGGATAGTACAAGTGAAACGAACCCTGTGCTGTAACATCTGAGTGCCACCAACTGTAGAGGTTGAACTCCATCAGAAACCTGTTAACATAAAAAAACAGGGTATGGTAATGACTAAAAATAAAATAAATGAAGGTAAAATGTGAAGCCCATTGCAACAATGCGAACCCTTCTAATACTACACAAATGTAGTAAAAGAAATAACAGTAGTAAAGGCTTAATGTACTGTATGGCACCTGCCATTAGAATGAATGGTAATTCTTGGATTATACCATGATTATGTTTACATTGATTTGCTGATGGGACATTAGTAGATTATTGTTTATAGAATGCTTTCTATTACAAATTTTCTTCACCAGATGTTAAATATGTCGAGAATTAAAATAAAACCTATACAAATAACTATTTCTTCTTCTTCTTCTTCTTATTATTATTATAAAAACATATGTTTAATCTTTTTTTTTATCTTCGTTATATTCTATTCTTAGTGGAATAAACTTGTGACTTTGAGGAATGAGTTATAATGCCATAGTTCTGCAAGGCAAACATAAAGTGAAATCTGCCAATTATGATAAAAGTAATAAAGCCCCTAAAATGACTTATAAGTGAAATATTTTAAGCAAGTCATGTTTTTAATAATTCTGAATAATATAATCTTGTGTGCGTAGGCTTTGTCTTCTTGTTGTACACTATCAGCAGAACTTTACAACAACTCAAAGCTGCAAATGAAATGATCACTTTGATCACTAGCCAAGAGTAACCTCAGCAAGGGTACTCTCAAAGTTCAAAGTGGCATTTCAGGATTCCACTGGCTTTCTCCATTAGGGCTTTTGTGTAATTGCCGATGTTTTGGAAAAATCAAATAAATAAAAGCAGATGAAACGGAGGTTGCTTACAAGATGAGCTCGGTCAGCAGCCATTTAACAGTCGCGAAGAAGGCAAAGTAGGGCTGTGAGGAAGAGGAAAGCCATCAATCACACATAAACAGATGGCAGTAAACAACAACAAGTATCAGGCTCATGCGGTCGGGTGTACACGTAGAAATGCAGTAAATAAAGAGAAGTAATTAGGACTGGGACAAGCCATGGGAAGACCACGCATACACACATACAGGGGTGTGAGCACACACACGCACACACAGAGACAGACTGGTGGGGATTGCATGGATGCGGCTGCTCTTCATCACTGTGTGGCTAGACCACCCAAGTTTGAGAAGGCATGAAACAAAAGAGAGGAAGACAGAGGCTGAATCAAGCAACAAATATAGGGGATGCTACACATTCACAATCACATAGACACAACAACTTAATAGTAGTTTACAATATGCACTGTTGTGCTTTGTTTCAGTGCTTCTTTTATTCTCACATCTAACAGACTGCTTGAACTGTCACTGCTCTCTGCGTAGATCCTGCAGATGGCCTGATAGTCGTACAGAGTCACCCTAACAGAGAGAAAATCAAGGGCACCACACACACACACAGAGAGAGAGAGAGAGAGAGAGAGAGAGAGAGAGAGAGAGAGAGAGAGAGAGAGAGAGAGAGAGATCAGGTTTTAATGGCTTGAGAATTAAGAAGTGGAGAATTAAGAATGTGCCAACATTCCAAATTTCAAGCTTTAAAGGCGGTTAATTAATAATTAACCAAAGTTTGTACAGCTTTACTAAAGAAATATTCAAATAATTTTCAAGCGCAGTATCACATTTTCAGCTCAATAATATTTCACACAGCTTTGCCATAAATTGTAGGGTGTGTAAAAAAATAATATTCTAAAAAAAATAATAATAAATGCTAAGTGGTTAACATTAAAAATGTATTTAACAAATTATATTTGGAAAAAGCTACACTGGAGAAAAATAGATTTTGTACATCAAAATTAATGATTTTTTAAGATCACAGATTACATACACTGTATTTTCATCTTTAATAACTAAAATTCCCACTGTTATGTAAATATCCTCATCTGTTTATTCTAAGAGGAAAAAACACAGGTTTTTCTTTTATTATTCAGGGAACATTTTATGTATGCAACAACAACTAGCCAGTGCAGTGCACTATAAGTTGAAAAACAGCCCTGCAATCCCCAAAACACAAAGGAATCCTGTGTGTAAACCTAGCGTAGAGGGCAAACTCAAGGTAAGATGTCTAGACTTGATTCCACTCTCACAATTACGGTGATTCCATAGCATGAATGGTGCTGATGGAAAAGGCACCCGGATAAGGAAATGTGCCGTGTGTAGAAGTGTATTAAATGATGTTGTGTGCAGTATAGGTGGATGATATCTTTCATAACCAGGCCTCCAGGCTAGGAAAAGCTGAGCTTTCTTTGTGTACAGGAGTGTGTGTGTGTGTGTGTGTGTGTGTGTGTGTGTGTGTGTGTGTGTGTGTGTGTGTGTGTGTGTGTGTGTGTGTGTGTGTGTGTGTGTGTGTGTGTGTGTGTGTGCTGTAGGTGTGTTTGAAAGTATGTCAGGTGTTTTTGTGTGTATCCGTGTTTTTGTCTGAACTTTAATATGCATGTCTGACTGCATTTTTGACACTGCGGTTCCATGTGTGAAGAATGTATGACCACATCTGATACATGTGACTGACAGGGCAGGTGTGTGGAGGGGATTTGGTCGGCTTTGAGGCATACAAACCTGTGTGTCTGATCACTGTCTTGGCTGCTAGCAGATGGAGTTTGAGACCGCCCCATACACAGCCTGAGGACAGGTCTGACCCAGAGCAACCACCACTGGAGACACACAACTGTGACATAGCGTGCAGATGAGATTACGTATAATCCCTCAGAACTGATGGGATTAACAGCCTGGGTTGTTTTTAAGCACGCTTGGTGACGTGAGGCACATGCTTCTATTACTATCTGTTTTCCTGACAGTTTTTACGTGATTTTATAGACTTTTTTAAATAAGATGTAAGCAGTAAATGTTATATATAAATTATACATTTATCTCTTACATAAAGCGGCTAATGATTGCATTTGTATGTTGTGATGATGCACTATAATTACCATTAAAACCTTGCTGTTTATCCAATTAAGCATAAAAAACCCCAAATCTTATTAGTTTTAACTCCAATAGTCATTTGATTTCCAGATTTTCGGTGAAAACCCAATTCCAAGACTGTAATCAACTCCTTATGTGTTCCCATATATTTCTATTTGGTAGGTGTTGTATTTTATTATACACTCATTGGAATATTACTGATTACTTAAATATACCAACAAAGAAAGTCATTGTAAAATATGAAAATTAGGCAATTGCATAATGTCTTTCAGGTATCCTATTGTGTTAAATAAAATGCGTAGTATGATGTTTGCTATAAGAAGTAATTTAAGCATAAACCAATCAGCCACAACACTAACACCACTGCCAGGTGAATACATTTACATTGACTATCAATTATATACCAGTAAAGTGATGATAGGATCATGGGCACCCAAGGCACCTTCATGCCTGTGCAGAAAATAGGCTAGTCCAACTCAACTGGTCTGATCCCAAAGAAAAGCCAATGCAGCACAAATTGCTGAAAACAGTAAATGCTTAATATGATGGAAAGGTATCAGAACACCCAATGGATCACAGCCTGCTGTGTATGGGGTTTAACAGGTAAATAGTTCAAGGTTGTTGGCCCGACCTCCAAATTCTCCAGACTTTAATCCAACCAAGTATCCATGGAATGCACCGGACAAACAAGTGTGATCCATGGAGGACCCACCCCAAAACCCACAGCGCCCAAAGGATCTGCTGCCAACATTCTGGAGGCAGATACCACAATAACCCCCAAAGATCTTGTGGAGTCATTCCCCAAGTGTCCAGAGCTGCCCTGTTGGCACAAGGTGAAGCCATACAATACTGTGCTTAATATTTTGGGTTTTAATGTTATGGCTGATCTATGTAAAGCATTATATATTATGTTGCAAAATAATGAACCATCTTAAAAATGGATCCATATAACTTTTTCAAGGCAGAGTATGATTGTTTTATTATTTCCATATGACTTTATATTTCTTTTTCTATGAATTCTTCTATAATTTATACAGATATTGTGTCAATACATGGGTAAAAAATGCAAAAGCACCTGGTAGAAAGCCAAAAGAGTTTTTTATTCACTCATGTCTGTCTGTTGAGAACTATGTCTACTGTATATCTTTCTATCTCCATCTTTATCTCACTACTGATACTGACACAGATACGCTGTGCATGGATGTCTTTGTGTGTGTGTGTGTGTGTGTGTGTGTGTGTGTGTGTGTGTGTGTGTGTGTGTGTGTGTGTGTGTGTGTGTGTGTGTGTGTGTGTGTTGGATTTGTTCTGTGTTTTAGGCTCCGGGCAAGGGCACACGTCCTGCCACGTGAGTGTAAAGCTATACATGGAAAACCCTGCTACATCACCTTCCATCTACCCTCCTCTTCCTCTTTCTCCTCCTCACATTCCACACTTAATCATAGCTAATCGTGTCACTGCCCATCGCTCGGAGCTATTCCCATCCCACAACATGCTTCAGAGGCCCCATTCTCCAGATGTCTGATTGTGTTAAAGAAAGGAAATGGGTGTTTTGCACGTGTATTTGAGTGTGTGTGTGTGTGTGTGTGTGTGTGTGTGTGTGTGTGTGTGTGTGTGTGTGTGTGTGTGTTATAAATAGAGTAGTCAGTACAGTATATTACTTTTATGCTAGGCTTATTTCTAAAATGATAAAGACATTAATATTCATTTATTTTCAACACAATTTTCAATCCATTTTAACAACTGATATTTGATAACTGATAATCTGTTTCTCTCTTTCTGTCTCCATCTGTTTTTCAAATTCCATATTTCCTCATGATTAACACTTGTCTAGTGTTATCTAGTGGTCTTCTCTGTATTTTTGTTTGATACTCTATATCTCTATTTATTCCATTCTAATATTTATGAAAATTTATACATTTTTTATTCCACCACAATATTCTCCCCAAATTTAGTTTTGGCCAATCTTCTATCTGGCAGCTACAGTATATGACAGTTATATGACCTTGAGGCCACCACATGCTTTCAAAGAAACACGTGAAGCCAGTCGACTGCATACTTCCTAGAACTGCTGCCCATGGTCACACACTCAGAGAAAAGTGCTGCTCATTCCCCTCTACATGAGCTCACAACAAGCAATGACTGATTAGTGTCATGGGGAAAGGCGGTATGGCATCACTCCCACAAAAGAAGCTTTCGGGATGAATGAGGCATCGTTGGGATTTGAACGTGACATCTCCAGAAGTTAGGGCAAACTTTTTTTCTGTTGCAGCTACTTGCTGGCCAAAAAAAAAAAAAAAAACTTGACTTTTATTTTTACTGACCTTTAATCAATTTAACTTCTATAATTGTAAGGTAATTCTTTTTAAGTTAATACACAAAGACACAGTTTATGGGGCCTAGAGCCAATGAACTTCTATTTTTTTAAATTAATATTCACAATAATTCTAATCATTATTATTATTATTATTATTATTATTACTATTATCTAAATACTAAATACCAAATTATTTGTAAATTGTTTGTTTGTTTGATGCGCACTGATGCAATACATTTGCTGTGAACTCCAAGTTAACATTTTTCCATTTTTTTATACTAATCTAAATAATCTACATGAGCTAACCCTAAGTTTTCTTGCTAAAATACAGAACTGGAATTATTACTTCACATTGACCCTTTCAGGAATGATCATTATCTGCATTCTCCTGTAACTAAAGTCAATGAAGTTTGGGTGGGAATATTTGTTTTCATACTTTGCCTCACCTTTTAAAAGAACCCATGGATAGTAGCTTGCTCATTACAGCCCCCTCTGCCTCTCCAAAGAAGACACCCGTCTGAGAAACAGAGTGATTAAAAGAAGGAAACGAGAGCAATCAGATCAGACAAATTAAGAAAGAATCATTTTTAAACAAAAACTTATCAATGTGGAGTATCTAAGTAGGACTCAATTAAAGACAGAGCAGAGACAAGATTCTCATACAGAGGGCACATGGGTGTGTGTGTGTGTGTTTCAGGGAGGAGGTGCGGGGGGGGGGGGGGTTGCTGTGAGGGGTAGAGGATTGTATAACACGTGCAAAGTCATAAGTGTAAAAAACCTCATGAATAACAGACTGCGCTAAAGGATTACATAAGAGCAGAAGGATTCATCCTGCTATACATGTGACTCATACCTACTATAATGAGCCGCAGTCACAGTGCATTAAAAATCCACCATGTAATTATACATTCTTCAGGATGAAACAAGGCAAAAAGGAAAAAATGTGTCCTCTATCCTATTCAGAATATAAGTATGAATACAATATCTGATACAACAATATAACTAAGGAACACCAAGATTTATAGTAAAGACAATGCTCCATGAATATTGCATTGAAAAACAACTCATGATCTCTCACTTACTGTATATACAATGCATTATTTTAGTGTATAAAAGTATAAATAGTACATGTAACAATAGATAATAGGCTTCCCAAACAAAAATTTTCTAATTTTATTTTCTAAAATTCTAATATGCCACACATCACCTTAATAAAATTGCTAGTCCTGTGAGTCATGTTAGCCTTCTCTTTGACTGACTAAATGCACAATTCAGCTAGAGTTTGTGACCTATTTTGGTGTTCCACCTTCTATTCCAAATAATCCCACAAGTCTTCAGGAAATTTAGGTCTGGTGATTTTGTAGGTGAGTCAAAGTGTCCTAGTGTTCCTTCATGCTTGTTGAAAAAAGCTGCACACAGAGTTGGCCCCTTCAGCATGAAGCACAGAAAGCACAGTTTTAAAAAGTTTTTTTTTTTCACAAGTTTATGTACATGTTTCAGTTAAATAACTTTAAAAATATATTCTTTTAATCTGTCCACTTAAATTTACTTATAACACAGGATTTACATGTTAACATAATCTGTTTGCATCCATTATAGGTATGAAACATGCTCATTACAGTATACTTCCTTTATTCAAACATTTACCTTATGAGAAGGTCACTTTGACTATACTTTGTTTCCCAAATTACAAAGTAATTCTAGGTATATTTTAAAAGAAACATAAGAACATTAGAATGTCTTTAATGTTGCTGTGTCATTGTGATGGATGCTAGTTAATAAAGCATTTTTTTTAAGTAGCCATCGTTAGGTGTCATGCAACAAAGATGGCTGCAATAAAGGCCACAGGTGTCATGCGCACTCCTAACACGACCGGCACTAGGACCTGGAAGTAGTACGGTCGTTATTCAGGAAGCATAAAAGGAGACAAGATGGCTCCACACATTGCTCAGTCATTGAGTTTGCCCATGCTATCGCCGACGCTCTGTCCTGTCTAATCGTGAGTACTCACTTTCTTAGGTTTTGCTTTCGATTGAGTGTGTGTTATTAGAACGCGGGTTTATTTGTGTAAACTCTTGCTCTCGCGCCAGGAAAGTTCTAAAAATAAACAGCGTGGTTATCCTGCCTGTTCGCGCTACTTCCGCGTTTGGGTTTACCATCTACGCTACAGGGCTAACTGCTAGTCTTCTGGTCCGTCTCCGTTTGTTTGTGACAACAGGTAAATGCTGTAGTAAAACATGCAGAGCAGGCAAACAGATCCAAAGCAAAACATAATAATTTGGTCACAAAAAAAAAAAAAATCAGGGAAGGGTTCAGTGATGAAGAAAATGACATGGGTAGACATTACAAAGAACAAAGAACAAACAACAAAACAGAATGCCATGCACAGAAATAACATGACTTGGTATATCACAGTGGAACACAGGAGATATAGCATTTTCAGTCTGATCATAAGTGGGTTATTATCATTATTATAATAATAATTATTATTATTATTAATTTTATGTGTGTGTTGGAATATGTGTGGCAGCGTGGCAGAGAATGCACTGGAATGTCATCCAATGCATTCTCTGAATTGGAGTTCAACACCAATCCATGCACTGACATAACATGACATGACATGACATGACGGAACCCTTGTAAAAATTAGTTGTTGCCCAAGAGTGGTTAAAAATTGTTTAATGGATACATGGCATCAAAATCATGGGATCAACAAATCAGTGATCAGGTTTCGGATATTGGCGGCAATTGTTTTTTTATTTTATTTTATGGTAGCTTATAATAATAATTAAAAAAAAACAATAATTTTATAAAAATCACACCAAAGAGGAGTCCTCTGCCACTAGGATGAAGCCGTTGTTGTCTATGAGGTAACAATTTATTTCCTGAGGAGAAAAAAAAAAAGAAATGGTGAAGAAAATGCAGACGCTGCAGAATGTGGAATTGTGTCAAGGTAATGTTAGTTGCAAAAATATATATGGGATACAAAAGTTTTTTTTTTTTTTCATTTAAAACTAAACAAACTGCAGGCTTTAGAATTTTTTTAATATATAAAAAGGAAAAAGAAAGTAAGTATTTAGTATTTAATAATTTAAATATTTATTAAAATTGTTGTAAATTAGAAAAGAATGAAAGAATGAAAATTGGACCATTGTCACAGATGCTCTCAGATTCTTTTAATCTACTGTATGTACAGTGTGTATGTATGTACAGTATGTATGCGTCCATGTTTGTCTGTTTATGAAAACCTGCTTTCAGATCCTTTTTTAAAAAATAATTAATGAACAAAACAAGGATGCCAAGCATAGTGGACTAGAGAAGGAAGTCTGCACACTCACATCGTCATCACAACTAATGGTGCATTTCCCATCCAGTGTGGCACACTACAATCCAAAACACAAACATATTTAAATGTGCAAATACTGATGCAAATACAAACAGACAAATTGTGCGTTATTCCTGAAATTCCAACTGTCATAAAAATGCACAATAATTTTATAGGCTGAAAAGTGAATATGTTCAATAAAAAATTAGTGTTTAAAAATATATATTGTTTATGATATAATTACCCAAATGTGCAAATTAAGCTGCGAATGAAATCTTTGTGTTGCTTTGTTATCTTCTTTTTTTCGTATTTATTTATCTTCCAGGTGTTATCAGCAGCCACTTCATTAGATAAATCTGTTCATTCCTTGTTAAAACGCAATTACATGGCAGCGGTTCAAAGGTTCAATGGAGACATGTAGAAATGGTCAAGGTGATCTGCTGAAGTTCAAACCAAGCATCAGAACGGGGAGGTGACTTTTAATGAGCATGGTTGTTTGTTTTCAGAAACTGCCGGTCTACTGAGATTTTTACACAAAGCCATCTCTAGGGTTTATATGGAATGGTATGAAAACGAGGAAATATCCAGTAAGCGGCAGTTTTCTAGGTGAAAATGCTTTGTTAATGCCAGAGGTCAGGGGAGAATGGCCAGACTGATTTGAGTTGATAGAAAGGCAACAGTAACTCAAATAGCATCTTGTAACAACAGAGGTATACTACAGAGCATATCTGAATACACAACACATGGACCAGATGACCAATCTGCAGCAACTGTGTGATGCTATAATGTCTGTATGGACCAAAACCTCAAAGGAATGTTTCCAGTTTGTCGTTGGATTGATGTCATTAAGCATGAAGGCACATCTTAAGGGAAAGGGGGTACAATCCAGTTTTTGCAAGGTGTACATCATGAAGTACCCAGTGAGTATATGTATAAAGTAAAAAATATAAACATTTAAAAATACATGCGATTTTATACAGTACATGTCATGCACACTCGTAACACGACCGGCACTAGGACCTGGAAGTAATACGGTGGCATTTCAGGAAGCATAAAAGGAAACAAGATGGCGCTTCACATTGCTCAGTCATTGAGTCTACCCATGCTGTCTCCGATGCTATCTCCTCCATTTTGTGAGTACTCACCATTTTGGGTTATATTCCTGATTGAGTGTGTGTTGTTAGAACGCGGGTTTAATTGTGTAAACTCTTGCTCTCTACGTGAGAGAGTTCTAATAATAAATCGCGTGGTTATCCTGCCTGCTCGCGCTACTTCCGCGTTTGGGCTTACCATCCACGCTACACGGGCTAATTGCTAGTCTTCTGATCATCCTCAGGTTGCTTTGTGACAGAATGACTGAGCCAGCAGTAAACCCAGCGGATTACGCTCACCTCTGCGATATGGTGGACGGTCATGCCCGGTTGATTGAGCAGCTGAGCGGTGAGGTCGCGGCTCTTCGCACTAGCATCCAAGCCATTGCGGCTTTGCGCCGCGAGGTCGCGGAGCTGCGTCAGGAGAATGCGGCGCTCCGCGAGGCGGCTTCTCAGCCGGCTAGGCCGCCGCCAGGGAAGTGTAGTGTTTTCCTAACCGCACGGGATCTTGTGTTTGAGTTTAATTCCACCAGATACTCCACAGACCGGTTGCGCATTGCCCTTCTCGTCTCTTTGCTGTCAGGGCAGGCAGCTGAGTGGGCCACGGCAGTCCTGCGTTCCAATTCAGACACAGCCCATTCCTACAACGAGTTCATCAGTGAGCTAAAGCTCACCTTCGAACATCCTGCTGCTGAGGTGGAGACCGACTCCAAACTCTATCATCTGCGGCAGGGAGGGTCGTCTGTGAGCCGTTAGACCGCTGACTTCCGGACCCTAGCCGTGCAGACCACCTGGGGCAATCCCGCCCTCCGGACGGCCTACTACGAGGGACTGGCTTCACGCATAAAAGACGAGCTTGCCGGACGAGAGCTCCCCGCCACCTTGGAGGGGCTGAAACGCTCAAGTCCGGTGAGTAAGGAGAGCAACTCGCTGGGGCCCCCTCCACCTCTCTGCCACCACCACCAATGTTTCTCGTCTCACGGTGCAAGTACGCCTCCAGTTTGGCCACAAACGGGTCAGAAGTACGGCGTTCATCGTTTCCGGTGCCGCTGGCAACTTCATTGACTCTGCCTATGCCAAAGAACTGGGGGTGGAGCTTGAGGCGTTCTCCCAGCCTGTTCAGATTACATCTGTCGACGGTCGGCCCCTTTCCTCCAGCCCCATCACTACCCAGACTCAACCAATCACCCTAATCATCGACCAACATCAAGAGCAGATCCGGTTCCATCTCACCCTCATTTCATCTCCTCCTATCATCCTCGGGCACCTGTGGCTTCTACAACATGACCCGCTCATCTCCTGGACACAACACCGAATTCTGCAATGGGGACCGACCTGCACCGAACTTTGCCTGCGGACATGCTCTAGGGAGTCCGAGGCTCCCGAAGTCGACATCAACGCCATCCCTGCCGCCTACCGGGCCTGGCTGAAGCGTTTTGCAAAAGACGAGCCACTCACCTTCCTCCTCATCGCCCCTACGACCTGGCGATTGACCTCCAGCCGGGTTCTGTTCCCCCCCGCCCCTCTACTCGCTCTCCGCCACTGAGACGCAGGCAATGGAGAAGTATGTAACCGACGCCCTCCACCATGGCAACATCCGGCCCTCCTCCTCACCTGCTGCCGCGGGGTTCTTTTGTGTGAAGAAAAAAGGCGGCAACTTACATCCATGTGTCGACTATCGGGGGCTCCACAACATCACAATAAAGATTCGCCATCCATTGCCTCTTACCAACTCTGCCCTGGACACTCTCTCTGGTGCCACCATTTTCACAAAGTTGGACCTACCGGAGCGCCTACAACTTGGTGCGCATCAGAGAGGGCGATGAGTGGAAGACGGCCTTCATCACCCCAACAGGACACTATGAGAGCTTGGTCATTCCATTTGGACTCTGCAACGACCCCGCCGCCTTCCAACAATTCATTAACGACATCCTCAGAGATATGCTAGGCCGGTGGGCATTTGTGTACCTGGATGACATCCTCATATACTCCCGTACTGCTGAAGAACATGTCCAACACGTCAGGGCGGTCCTCAAGAGATTGCTCGCCCAACAACTGTATTGTAAGTTGGAGAAGTGCGCTTTTCTCGAGCGCTCCACCACATTCCTGGGTTTTGTTATCTCGCCCCAGGGTGTGGCCATGGACCCGCAGAAATTGGAAGTTGTGCGTCATTGGCCCCTACCCAAGACCCTCAAGCAACTTCAACGGTTTCTCGGGTTTGCGAATTTCTATCGTCGTTTTATCCGGGACTACAGTACTTGCAGCTCCTTTAACCGCCCTGACACGAGCATCTTCTCACCCCTTCACCCTCAACTCTACCGCCATCTCCGCCTTCCAGGAATTGTGCCACCGCTTCACCACCGCACCAATTCTCCTCCATCCAGACACGAGCAAACCATTCGTTGTGGAGGTGGACGCTTCGGATGTGGGCGCCGGGGCTGTTCTCTCCCAACGAGGTCCAGATCAGAAGCTGCACCCTTGTAGCTTCTTCTCCTGAAAATTTGACCCCACTCAGCAGTGATACGGGGTAGGGGACCGTGAGCTGTTGGCCATAAAGTGGGCTCTGGAGGAATGGCGTCACTGGCTTCACGGCGCCAGAGAGCCGTTCATCATTTGGACCGACCATCAAAATCTGATCACTATCCGGAACCAAAAACAGCTCAACCCGAGGCAGGCGCGGTGGGCTCTCTTCTTCGAGCATTACAATTTCCATCTGTCGTACCGCCCGGGATCCAAAAACACCAAGGCCGATGCCCTATCCCGGCAACATGAGGAGGATGCTCCCCGGGCGGAACCCGCGCCTGTCCTCCCGCCGTCAAAGATTATTGCCCCTCTCCAGTGGGACTTGGAAACGAGGGTTCGCCAGGCACAGGCCGCGGAGGTCGAACCAGCAGGTGCGCCGCCTGGACGACTCTACGTACCCCGCAACATCAGAACGGAAGTCCTTCAATGGGGCCATTCCTCCCTCCTTTCCGGACACCCGGGTACTCGCCGCACCCTCCAATTCATTCAGCGGGACTTCTGGTGGCCGTCCATGACAAAGGATGGGCACGTCCATTGCCCATTGTCCCACGTGCCCAGTGTGTGCCAGGGCCAAAGACACCAACCAACCAACACCTGGGGAACTTCAACCACTCCTGGTTCCCCACCAGCCCTGGACACACATTGCCGTTGACTTCATCACGGGCCTGCCGGATTCTGAGGGAAAGAACACCATCATGACCATTGTCGACCGATTCTCCAAGGCCGTGCACTTGGTGGCCCTCGCCGGACTCCCGTCAGCTAAAGACACACTAGAGCATGTAGTCCGCCTGCATGGGTTCCCGAAGGACATCATCTCGGACAGAGGGCCCCAGTTCACTGCCCTGTTCTGGAAAGCCTTCTGCCGTCTGATCAACGCCACCTGCAGTCTCTCCTCTGGATACCACCCTCAGACTAATGGTCAGACGGAACGGACCAACCAACAACTGGAGCGCTATCTGAGATGCTTCATCGTCGATCGACAGCGCTTCTGGGCCCGCGATCTCATTTGGGCTGAACTCTCCCACAATCTTCACGTCTCATCCACCACCGAGCTAAGCCCATTTGAGGTATGCCACGGTTTTCAGCCTCCGATGTTCGATCACCAAGAACCGGAGGTTGATGTACCGTCGGCCCAACAGTTGGTCCGTAGGTGCCGGCAGCTGTGGGAACAAGCTAGAGCAGCCATTCGACGTGCCAATACCCGCTACGCCGCTCAACATCGCCATCGGCACCCTCCGGGACGATTGTACAATGTAGGTGACAAGGTCTGGTTATCAACGAAAAATCTGCACCTCCATACAGAATCTCGCAAAATCTCACCCAGGTTCATGGGCCCTTACCTCATAACCCTCCGGATCAACCCTGTCACCTACCGGCTCCAGCTGCCTGCGGTGCTCCGAACCCATCGGGTATTCCACACATCACAACTCAAACCCTTCCTAACTGCTAGTCTTCTGATCATCCTCCGGTTGCTTTGTGACAGAACATTTAAAAAATAATAATAATAATGGCATTATACTGTAATATTTAAAAAGTAATACAAGAGAACAGGATATTGCTAAATTGGGTTAAGAATCATCAACTACTTAAAACTTGGAAAGATTCTTCTGAACAATCAACCTTGCAGAAGAAATATGGAAGGAAAAAAAAATTACTTAAACACTTGTTGAAGTTGCATTGTGAAAGTTACATCTTCACTTTGCTAAGGAACCTGAGGATTGGACTTTAAAGCAAGAGGAAAAGGTTATGCGGTGTGATGAGTCCAGATTGGCAGTATTCTAGAGCAATGGGTGCGTCAGGGTAAGAAGGGAAGTGCATGAAGCAAATACCCATCATGCATAGTGTCCACTGTACAAGACTCTAGGCAGTGTTATTATCTGGGGTTGCTTCAGTTGGTAAGGTCTAGACTCAGCAATGTTATATAAAAAGTAATCCAGCTGACTGCCTGAATGTCTGGGTTATCCCATCAATTGTATTTTCTGCCCTGATAGCATATATCATGATATTGCAGAACTCAATGTGGAATTTAGTGCGTGCGTGCGTGTGTGTGCGTGTGTGAGCGCGTGCGTGTGTGTGTGTTTACCTGTCTGCTGGCAGTCCAGAATTTTCTCTGAAAGAACTCCAACTTCATCTGAATTCCCACAGCTGGAGCACACATTCAAAACATGTCATGTTCAAGAATACTCAAAGTGACATGCTATTTGCTTAACACAAACATGAAGGTTAGAGAATTTTGCAATCATCAGAGCTTTATTAATAATTACAAGTCAAGTCATTAATCTTCATGACGTTTATGAATACAACGCCTTAACCGAATAATATTTAGTAAGGTGGTGTGACCTCACCCATCAAATCTTGAAACCATACCCTGGCCTTCTACATCCTGTTCATTTAGGAAATGTAAAAACACATTCCTTTTCACATCCAGCTCTTATTTGATTAAATTCAGTTCTTTCAACCAATCATGTATATACCAGTGATGGTTTAAAGGCAAGGTAAATATGTCATGCAAAAGACTAATGAGATACTAAATTACTGAGTATGGTTTTAAAATTGTTGGCAACGGCATTTTTCCTGTTGATGTAAAGTTGAAGTATTTTCGATTCTGTGAGAAACAGAACTAAGGAAGAGAGTTCTGGGTGTTATAGGAATCCCCATAACCTTCTGTATCAGCAGTACCTATCAAAAGTATTAAAAATATATGATAGGAAAAAATGAAGGAGTAGTTTATTGATTTACATGTAAAATAGCAGTAGCATTTCAGTGACTTACAGTATAGGCTTTGGTATATTTTAATTAAAACAATGTTTCCTATGGGATATATTTCTAATTAAATTAGGACAAAATATTGTGTAATGAGAAACTGTTTTATTTCTTTTTAATTAATTTAGATTATGATTTGGAATAATAATAATAATTTAAAAAATTGCAGTAAGGATTTTAACATGTAATAGCCAGAAGGCCCACTACCCCATCAGTGTTCCTTAATTAATTACTTGATTCACACAGGCAGCTACCATAAAATCCATAATAAATAAATAAATTAATTAATGAATAAATAAATAAATAGGACACCAGAACCAGTGATTCTTATGATTAACAACAACATGTACATAAAAATAACACCGTCATAAGTTTTTATTACAGTTTAAAATGACTGTTTTTGACCTAATAGCAACAGCATCCAACCAAAACAGCAAAAAGGCAGTAATACCCAAGTTATGCTCAGCCTGGCACAAAAATAGATCTCATAAACACTTAACTTTGAGAAAAGCCACTGAAAAGTGCCTATAAAGACAGAATTAAATGCGTATGTGTAAGAAACTAAAAAGCCCTCAAATGTAATACAATATAGTCTGGGAGCGATTCAGCCTGGGAAATAAGGAACGGTCATATACAGTATAATAAACTGTTAGGTAAAACTGTATAAATGTGCTGGTGCTTTTATGTTGCTTTTATGTTTTCTTGGCCGGGTTATTACCAAAGTTCTAGATACTTAATAGTTACTTAATGGTTTGCTAAAAATGGTCATATAAACACTAATGTGCACTGAATGGTAAATGCCATACTTATTTTCTTCCACTTCAAGCACCAAATGTAAAATGGTCATTTTTTGCAATCAAACCTACTTTT
Organism: Clarias fuscus; assembly: GCA_030347435.1. Taxonomy (NCBI): domain Eukaryota; kingdom Metazoa; phylum Chordata; class Actinopteri; order Siluriformes; family Clariidae; genus Clarias; species Clarias fuscus. The sequence continues at coordinate 12,799,485 of CM059213.1, read as the reverse complement.
CAGTACAAAAGTAATACCACCAAGGTGTTTAATTGTTGTATGTACTGTAGTCCACTCAGCAAAAAGAAAACCTATTTTACTGAAGTTGTTTAAGCAATTTTATAAGGGCTGTTAATAATGTGGTGCAATCAGGTATGCATATGGCACTCTGTTCATGGGGTTTGATATAAATTCCTTATCAAGGTTTGTTTTTCCGAAATATCACAACAGAATTGAAAAAAAAAAATATCTTAATTGAAAATTATGCTTTACTTTATAAAATCTATAAATAAAAAATGTTATAATTGTATACTCAGTCACTCTCTTGATGTAACAAAAGACTGACTATGAACAGGCTCTTTCACGGCACTGGCCTGTCAATGGTATTTGCAAAAATTAAATCATGTGACTCACAAAATTTTGTGTGTATGTGTGTGCGCTCTGAGATGGACTGGAACCCGGTATAGGATGTACCCCGTCTAAGTGCCCCAAGTCTCCTGGGATAGGCTCCAGGCTTCCCACAACCCTGTACAGCATATGTGGTACAGGATAAGTGGTCATTTGTAAGTATTAAAAAAAAAAAAAAAAGAATGTCAGATTTGGATTTTGGAGCAAAATGATGGCTGCATCATGATATTTAGTGACATTTTTAAGAGCCTGGAGACTTTCTGAGCTGACATTAGCAACTGTCTTGCACTTGATATGGGTTTCCAGTTCATATCACAGCTGCCGGTTATATGAGTGAAAAGAGCAGGTTTAGTCATTTTAAAAACAGACTTGTGCTTGTGCAAGCAGTACAGTTCCAACAAACAACCAATGATTACGGTTCCTTCCCAAATCCCAGTGGATGATCAACAATTGCGTGACAGATCACCATGTGTCTCATTGATTTAAAATAAATCACTACTTTTCTCAGTGGTCAATCACTAATCACCATTGTTCTCAAACAAACCAATCACTGATCACTGTTTTTTCTCGCCTGTTCATTTCTCAGTTCTGATTTCAATCCTGCTCTTGTCTATATTTACATGCAGTTAAAGTAAGTTGTTTTTTTATCTCCAACTGTTTATTACATTACTATTCCCCAACTACCATGTACCATTAATTATTAGTTTTTCTTCGAGTTTTTATTTAATATTTTCGAATTGCGTGTATGTGTATGTGCCTGTGTATCCGTGTGAATACAGTGGTCAGTGTTGAATACAGACTTAGAGTGTATCACATGTCAGATTATAATAGAGCTGAGAATTTAGGAGGTAAAACATGGGCAGAGACAGTATATGGGCTAATACAAGACCAAGAAACTAATCAGCATTTCACACTTCAAGATGTATTAGCAAAATAATAAAACCAAAAAATCCAACAAAATCATATAAGTACAAACACTAATAAGAAGTAACTGTAAACAAAGTGAAATATGAAAATGAACAACTAAAAATGAATAACTAAAGAAGCGAAGACATATACTGAATATGCATGCGGAATAATGTGTTGTGTTAAAATAAGAATCTACCTCAACAGACAGGTGTGGTCAATAAGTATAAGGTGCTGGAATGGTGCTAAAATAGGAAACATTCAGTTGGCTCTTGAAGAATATTTATGTACCGTAGCCTCCCAAGGAAGGCTAGTGAAGGGAGGATTGGATCAGTCGTCACACCACACCACCTGTGCCTGACACTCCACAACAAGTAGAGTGGGTAAAACAGCAAAAGGCTGAGATACAGTAGCTTGGTCTCTCTCCCGCCCTCTCTCTCTCTCTCAAACACACACACACACACTCAAATGTATCTAGAGCTATCAAATTAGTTGCATCAGGTAGAGCAGCATTATTCCAAGACAATCACAACTCTCTGACACTCTTTTTCAGGCCACTCTTTGTAATTTTCACTAACGGTTCTAGCCTAGGCGTTGTCTACCTATCCATTCATCCATCCACCCATCAGCACTGTTGCTCAATTACTGAAGAACACCAACGTACACAGCCTTGCACAGAAAGGACAATTACCCCTGGGATTAGTGATGCTGTTTCAGGAATGACCACACAGTGGAAGATGGAGGCCTGCCAACACTTATGGAATCAGTCCAGAGTTGTCATGCCCTGACATTTGCGTCCAGCGCAAATGCAGACAGAAAGGTTGCACATGTCCTATCTGATTGCAAACACAGTACTTCACACGAATGAGTTTCAAAACCCAAGGTTACCTTACTGCATTAATATATGCTTTATTTATGCATTTGTGTGCTTCCATGAGTGCTACATAAAGTTTGCATTGCATATTTATTTGCTTGTCTAGATTATTCTTTTCCATGACTCTCTTCTGGCGCCATCACAGGACTTCTGTGGACAATTATAAATACATTTTTTCTATTACATTTTATTTTCATATTACATTCACAAGATTTATTCTAAACTTTGTGTGAGTACTTCAAACTAACTAGAATTTTAAAAAAGAAGATCTGCGTAGTGATATCCAAATTCAAAAAAGGTTTTATTTCAGCCTTGTAATTTACATCCAATATACTGTATAATGTTTTAAAGTCACTCATGCAATGAAATATTCTAAAATGGTTAGCTAACTGTATGACAATGTCCACTTTTCTATATTCTTTTGTAAATTCTATTGACTTATCTTATGAGGTCATATGGTGTGACTTGACATATCAGGTCAGAACTCCCCAGAATATTATAACCATCATCCATCCATCTAGAAACCTTTGTAGGTCCAACTAATCTAATCTAGGTAATTACAGTTGTATTTATTCCCATTTTTTCAACTGTGGTAGGACCTCCAGTCAACATTCAACATTGCGCATATGGACAATTTGGGGGACGCCGGTTAGTCTACTCTACGTGTCTTTGGAGTGTGGGAGGAAATCAGAATACCCGGAATAAAGCCACCAAGCATGGGAAGAACATGCAAAAACCATGCACACAGATCCCGAGATGGAAACGGACCCTGGAGGTGCAAGGCGACAGTGCTAACCACTAAGCCACCACTAGGTCAGTATAGAATGCACTCAAGAATAATAAAAATCAGCATAAACAGAATGAATACGATTTTAAGTTTTTAAAAGAAAATAAAGAACAATATCACTTAAATGGAAAAAAGTCACACATTTTAAAATTGGCTAGACTGTCTTATGCTTCGATTACAGCCATGGCATTGTTTAAATGAGCTTATACACTACAATGTCAACATTAACATTTATTTTCGTCCAGAGTTTTATTCTCTCTAAGATCTTATATTGAGGATGGGAAAGTTGGCCCCTGCCTAAAGTTTTTTTTTCTTTTTTTTTTCTTTCCAGCACATCCCAAAGATTCTTAATAAGGCTAAGGTCTGGACTCTGTAGTGGCCTATCCATGTGTGAAACTGATGTCTCATGCTCCCTGAACTACTCTTTTACACATTTGTGCCCGATGAATCCTGGACTGTCATCTATGCGATCAGGACAGAAAAAATTAACTGATTTAAAAATGTGGTCATTCAATACATCCAAGTAGTAAACTGACCTCTTTTTGGGCACACAATGTTGCTGAACCTAAACCTGACTTATTGAAGCAACTCCAGATTATAACACTGCCCCCGCAGGCTTGTACGGTAGGCACTATGCATGACCACTTTATCTTCCTCTCTTTCTTCTCTACTGCACCCATCACTCTGGAACAGGGTAAATCTGGACTCATCAGACCAAATAATCTCCAATGCTCCACAGTCCAATCTTTATGCTCCGGGTTGGTATAAATACCGCAACACAGAGGTGATAGTGTTAGGAATTGGATTCTGCAGTTATACTAAATTCTTTGGATATGACATAGATAACCTGCTGCAAGCATGCCATAAACATGGTCAACAACAGAAGAACGTAATAAGAACATAATGTGGGCTTCTACAATGTGGCCTGGACCTACAGTTCCATGGTCATAGCACAAGGCATGAAGAGGTCGTTACAAGAAGAGGTGAAAACAGCGACCTCTTCATGCTTGTTCTATGTCTATAGTAGGGTAATGACCTCTTCATGCTTGTTCTATGACCATGGTATTGTAGGTCATTGCACAAGTATGAAGAGGTCATTGTGAAAACAACTCCATTGATGTGGCAACAACTCAGTGACGTCCCAATGACAACTCAGCCAGAATCTTTCCTGTCTAGAGGCGTTCTTCAATACATTCATCCAGATGTTAGTTGCACCATAAACTGGTGCATACTGTTATTAAGCTCTTCTGTACAGCCTAACCTATTAATACAAAGAAATAAAATGTAAGGTTGAGTATCTTACGCCAGCTTGTTTACACTCAGCCAAATACACCCTGTTTAAAGTAAATGATTAAATCCAGCACATGATTGTTCATAGCATCACTTTTACTCAGCATTTTTATTTGAGCGCATAACACTCTCAGTGCAGATATTTTACACGCCCTCACCTTGGACTGCTGTGGATATGTTTCCTCTAATGACCCGTGTTTTATCTCATAGTAGTGTTTCACATCACTGCATTAATTAGCACCACGGGTCCGGGAACATACTGAATGAGACAAACTGTCCCTAATGTCCCTTCTACTCAACATTTATGGCGCGGATTTAACTTCAGGCAAATACCAAATGACTGGCAAAGTTCCGTTTTTTTTGTTTGTTTTTTTTCAAGCCAGGATTGCATAATGCTTTGAAGAAATCTGCAAGGCTTGGTATTGTCACAATTTTTTCGCCTCTATTCCATCATTCAATTATTCAGTAAAACATATATTTAAGTTGTGATTGTTAGGAATAACATTGCACTTAGAGCTCCACAATTTCACAGAAGAGCACAGCAAAAACTTCATCATGCTTTTAAATTTTTTTTTTACCAAACTGCCTTTTTTAAATTAAAAAAAATATGCACAAAAAAATGGCCTTTCGCATAATAATGTTAGAGAACATGCTTGGTACTTGGTAAAGTAGAGTGAGAGAGAGAGAGAGAGAGAGAGAGAGAGAGAGAGAGCCAAAGTAAAGATATATGTAGAGAGAGAGTGATGCTGGAGGCATGTTCTGTCCGCTCCCTGCTTGACATTAGAATTTGTTGACCGTGCAGTGTAACGGCTAATAGGAGCTAGAATGCTGGACGGAAATATCTGGATCACAGCTCACTCATCTGTCTACTGTATGCATGATTGTGTGTGTGTGAGGGAGAGGGAGAGTGAGTGAGCGAGTGAAAAAGAGAGAGAGGAAGAGAGAGGGAGAGAGAGAGAGTTCAAATGTGAAGGTATTTTTGTGCTTGTGTGGGAAGCACAAACTGGATGTACAGCAATGATAAAGAAAGCACAAATAACAAAGGCAAGGAATATGAAGGTATTTTGTATAGTGGGGGTAGGGAAGAGAATGAATCCAGTGGGTACGTGAAAGCTTTGGCTGCTTTTCCAGTGTGCTTATGAGCACAGCTGTCCATGGCATACTCACTGTCACTCTCTGCACTGTGCTACATGTGGCAATACATAGATAGACAGACAGACAGACAGACAGACAGACAGACAGACAGACAGACAGACAGACAGATAGATAGATAGATAGATAGATAGAGTGAATGGAGTGAATAAATAAAGCAGAGAAGAGAGCAAAACAAACAAGGACAGAAGGAGCAAGAGAAAAGAGAGAGACTAAGGAGGAGTGAAAGAGAGGGGGAGAGAAAGAGAGAGAGAGAGATCCATTTTCATACCTCCACTTTGCTGTGCACAGTGGACTAACCCTGGACAAACTAAGCGGAGGAGTGGTCTAGGAGCCATGACAGGTAAGCAATAAGAGCTGCATTATAACTTTAATTTCAATACATTTTCATTTCCATGATTATTTTAACAATCATCAGTACCAGAGGAGAATGTGTCGTAGTGGGCATTTGGGATGTATGACGAAAAATGATGGTACAAAGAGTTTGTCTTTAGAAATTGTAATGCATATTCAATGAGTTCTACTCTGTGTGTTAGTACTCTTGTATGAAAGCATCTTATGACAAACACAAGGATGTGAGCACAGAGCTATAATTAGATGCGCCAAGCTGTGACTAACTGCAATGGGAGTTTTTACATAATATGTTTTGATGATGAACATGCTCAATCTGTTAACAAAATACGGAATGACAGCACTAAAATAAAGGCTGAATATCTTCACATGTTAGCTGATTATCAGGCAGCATGGTAAAATGGTATAACGAGGCTCTTTTTTTTGTGCCAAAATGCAGTGTGACAAAAGCAACAAGAGAGACAGTGCATGCTTGCTTCATTTAGTTTTTGTGTCCTAAATTTCAGGTTTTGTTCCATTACCAGCATGACTAGGATTAAAATTATTTAATCCTGTCCATACTGTGATCTTATTAATAACAGATTTCGATTCACAAATATAGGGTGGTTTTAGACAAAAGCTAAAGAAACAAAGGAAAACGATCCCGTAGAGTCAGGTGCATGTGAGATGCAAGGCATACGACACAAACAAGAAAGCCAATTTAAATAATGAATGAATGAATGAATAAATAAATAAATAAATAAACAAACAAACTGACTATACTATGTTATTCATGTAATCTAGCTTGCTCGCTAGTTAGTATATATATATATATATTTTTAGACAATTTCATAATCATACCACTCTCTTTCTTTTCTTAAAACCTTTGCCCAGTAAACACTTACTACAGTTTGTGTATGTATACAGTAGTATATGTTCTCTCATTTCTTATACAAATTCTTTACAGAGCTGAGAGTTTGACTGAACACAATTCACTTTTTACCAGAATCCTATCATCTTACTTTATCTTTATCTGGCTCCATTTGATGTTCTATGTTGCTTCTTACACATGTAGGAGTGCTCTGACCTACCGTGTACTCTTACAGCATTCTATAAATACAACATGCATGTGAGAAAAAATATTTTAAAGAGCCAGCAACATGAGACACTGGGAAAATTTAGTGATTCTTTTCATGTCTTTTTATGCCCTGTCCTTATTCACAACCAGGAAAAAAACAGCTTTCATCCTATCATGCATAACCTATAATTTAATGGCTGTTCCATTGACCTGTCTAGTTGATTTCATAACCATAATATAAATTTTTAAATATCCAATGTATTGCATCTTAATTGCTATCTGATAGTAAATAACAAGTGCAAATAGGGTAATTGCTTTAAAGGAAAAAAAATGGCAAATTGATTCCATAAGACAGGTAATTTCAATGAATGCAAAGTGGTTTATGCGGCATTCGATTTAACTCAAAAATGGGAAACCAGTAATTTTCTAAAGGAGTTTTTAGTCTCCTAAATGCATGTGAGTGAATCTGCTGCAATAACCACCCTGGTCTTATTATTTTTTGTGGATCCACACTGTAGTACTCTGGTTTATAACTGCATGTTTAAACAGATCAATTAACATAAATGCAGTATGTTGGTTTGCTAAACACCAGAGCAATAACAATTTAATTGGATATACTATTGGATTTTTTTTATTTCTTAGGAGGGTTGTGCCTGATACTGTCCACATTGTTACTGGTCCAGGCTGTCTCCCCTTGTCCAAAGGAGTGCTGGTGTGACAGTCGTGCCAAGGTGGTGAACTGCAGAGGAAGGGGCTTGTATGACATTCCACAGAAGCTCCATCCAGAGACTCTGGAGCTACATCTTCAGGACAACCACATACGAGGCATTGGTTCCATGGCTTTTAGGGAAACACCATACCTCAGAGTTTTGGATCTGGCAAATAACAGCATCACAATGGTTTCTCCAAGTGCTCTACTAGGGCTTAGGAGCTTAAAAACTCTCATCCTGGCCAACAACTCTATTCGGGAAGTAGATCGCCGTTTATTGGGCTCAATACGCAATCTAACCCACTTGGATCTGTCTCACAACAACATAGTAGGGTTGCCTGGAGCACTAGCCGATAGTTTCCACCATCTAACCCACTTTTCATTACACTATAACCGGCTGACCAAACTGGATCGCACTCACCTGGATGCCCTTGGGAGCCTGCAAGTGCTACACCTGACAAGTAACCCCTGGAAGTGTGATTGTCACATGATAGGGCTTAAACTATGGTTGGAAACATTCACGTTTAAAGGTAAGAATCAGCTATACAGTATTGCTACATATATAGAGTCAGCAAAGATTGAATATTTAAACTATAACTTGTTTTTGGTAATGTAAAAAAATATTGTCTATCTTTAAACTGATATCATTTGACAAATAATTTGATGTATAGGTAGTGAACTGGTATGAGGGTAGGTAAACGAGATTGTCATGCTACATCAATGGGTCAAATTTTATTTCCTACATTGAAAATGTGTAGCCAAAGTTTTTGGTAACTGAAGCAGCTACAGTGAAGGAAAAAATATTTTCACAAATCACCTATGTTTTAAATAGAAGTGGAATCATCTATTATAACTTAAGTCATTAATCAAATGAATTCATACATTTATACCTTAACTGAATACAACGTATGAGAACCTACGCAAACATCTTCAATAAGAACTTAATCCTGTTCTGGGGAACAGTGAGCGGACTAATATACACCTGGATGGGTTATCATTCTATTGAAGAGCTCCATGCACGCACATCTGAACACTTATTCACACCTAGGGGCAGATCAGAGTCATCAATCCACCTGCTGGCCACCATGTGAGATGGATCTAGAGGAGAGTTACACAGACAGAATGTGCAAAAACCTGCACAGACCTAATCTAGAGATCTTTGGATAAATCCAAGTATGTTGTGCCAAATCTCTATTCCTTCTGCTTCGAATATATTAGAAAAATATTTTACCTGCTTTCTGAGTGATGCCTGACAAAAAGCACGAATTAGTCTCTGAACTAAAAGCATAGTGAACCAAAAGGTACAGGGACCTGATTCAATGAAAATATCACATACATGGTCTGACTAATTTAACAGTTTCTGTGAGTGAGAATACACATAGCTCATGATGTGTGTGAAAATGGAGTGATATATACTGCTGTTGATGAAACTAAAGCTGTCTTATAGATCTGGAGGGAAGGGGCATAATGACGTATGGTTAAATTGCTCAGGAAGCGTCACAGGCCATGAGGATTAACACGGCTAAATATGCTCTCTAATCATAGAGACAAAAATAACTACTGATACAAATATCTTTGTCTAAAGATTTATGAGAACAGCTGTTCCCATTGTTGCCAAAACACCCATACACGTGGACATGGACACGTAAAAACACAGACTGAGAGAGAGAGAGGTGTGTGTAAGGGGGCAATCCTTATAACACAGTATTTAAAAAATAATCACGTCAGCAATAAAATATATTGTGGCACGCTTTAAAAGCAAAATAATAAATAAAATAATGTTGATCATATTGATGTTGAAGTAATGCGATATGGCCCAACAAAAACAATAACTTAAAATCCCTGAAGTGTTTCGCTCCTCTTATACCCAAGCAATTTCAATAGCATCATTCATTAGGGAACAGAACAGATTTTCGTGTTTAATGTTGTGGAAAATCCACAAAACCAACCATTCTCTTTTTTAATGCTAGCAAAACATACAGTAAACTGCACCTTGCAATGTGACCATGTAATCATAAAAACATCCATCCAGAACACTTTTGTGTATCAAAAAGTTACAGTGCATTAATATGACAGCTTGCAGCTAGAACTACTGTTACTGTTAATAAACACATTTTGACCAAGCAAAAATACATGACCAAAAAGCATGTGAGCACAAAGAGCATGGTTAAATGTTAGAGCAAGCATCCTATTGAAAATCCTTTTTATGAGCACTGTTTGAAGTCAGAGTTTATAACTTACACAGCAAGGAGAGTTACAGGTGGTAGCCGTCACATTAAAAAAGCAAAAAGGTTTAAAGTTTTCTTAAATTAAGTTGCTTCACTAAGAACAAAAGCCAACTTTCAGTTAAATCAAATCATTCTTCTGTTGATTTTAAATATGCTTATCCAGACGGAATTGGTCTAGTTGCATGGACAATACTTTTGTAACAGATGTTCATGAGACGCAATCACAGGTTTTATTAGTGTACCAAGCGACCTTTCCTGCACCATTTTCCATGCAATTTACTGTACTCGATTACGAGGTTGGCCCAATGCAAACCTGTAGGTATAATCAGGGCTCTCACCAGAGGAATTTCTAGATTGCAGCACTTTAGTTTTACTGTTCTTAAAATAGCACTCTTTTGACCTACAAGTAATGCTATCATTCCTGGAACTTGGAGGAATTTAGGGGTCACAGCGCTATCATGCTACCTGTCACATTGTATTTAACCTTCCATATTTTCATAATTCCTCATTCATGCAATCCCATCATCAATGTCTGTGGATGTACAGTAAATGTTATATATATGCTTAACATTTATACATTTGCACTTTTGATACTTCCTTTTCTGAAATTAAAAAGGTCTGCCCTGATAACGCTTTCATTATAAAAATAGAAGAAGAAAAAAAGAATCACTGATTTGGGATCACCCCCATCCTCATCTTAAAAATGACACTAATCACCTTCTGAATGGCACACAAAGCCATATGACAACTGGGATCAGCTGTGGATTTTATTAGCTCAGCATGAAAAGCTAGAGAATTTCAGTCCCTGGTAGGGTACCTGAAGTAAACAATCAACTGTGAGTTGCAAGGCACTGTCAAAAGAGTCTCCGGGTCAGGAGATGGATAAAAAAAATTATAAGGCTTTATCACTGCCTAGAAGCAGAGTGAAGTCTATTATTAATAATGCGTTTGGTACAACACAAACCCTCCCTGGATCAAGGCATCGCTCCAAACTGGAGGAAACTAGACAGGGAGGCTACCAAAAGGGCCAACAGCAACACTGAAGCAGTTGCAGGAATTTAGGCCAAAAAGTGGTCGTTGTGTACAAGTTATCTTCAGCAGTAGTAGATAGTGAAGCAAACGGTTTGTTTAGCTGTTTTATTTAATGTTGCAATCTTAACATACATAAGTAGCAAATAAACTAGAGGCTAAAAAAAAAAATTTTTTTAGCCTCTAGTTTATTTGCTACTTATGTATTACTTGAGTAATACTTTGAATGACTACTTTTTACTTCTACTTGAGTATTATTTTGAACTACAGCTACTCTTACTTGAGTAAATTTTTTGGCTACTCTACCCACCTCTGGCTGTAGTCCACAAACTGTCACAATCAAATTTAACGCATCTTGAGCAGTTCTGCAAAGTAGAGTGGACAAATATTTGAAAGTCTAGATGTGAAAGGCTTTGTGTGCCATTGAGAAGGCGACTAGCTTCACCTGATTGAGTTTTACACGTCTTTTTTAGGAGCTGGGTGATCCTTTTCCAAATTAGTGATTCTGTTTATTTGTTTGTTTTTATATATTGAATTTTTGACATGTTTATATTATGTCGTTGTATGGTTCTTTTCTATATCTAATGGACTAATGTTAAAGGAATAGTTCAGATTTCCTCTTGTCATAAATGTTCTTGCTTGTCATAAACACAGACCGTGGAGTTTGTCACCCTTAAGGCAAGTACAATGTAATTAATTGTTGCTTCATGCAAAAATGCATTCCAAAGTTCAGCTGAGACGCATATGAAGCTTCTGCAGTCCCACTTAACTAAAACAAGTTGGTATCTTATCGTATTGTGTATTTAGAACAGATTTAACCCTTTTCTTTTCCTAGCTCCAGTTAGCCACATGGCTAGTTCCAGGAAAAGAAAAGAAAAAAACATGGAGAAAAATGGTAATAATGATTTAGTTTGTATTATTTTGCTTTTTGCTCGGAGCTCTGGGCAATTCTGACAGTTCTATCACTCTAGTTTTATTGTCTGCATTCATTTACGTTATTTTTGATTATTTATACATTATTCTGCAATTGTGCAATTATATTTTGAACTATAATTTGATATCTCCTTTTCTCTTCACATTCCAAGTTTAATTAATATTTTATCTATGTTGTCACCCTTTTATGTTCCCTGTTGTTCTTGGATTTTGTCCTGATTTTACTGTAATAATTGCGATGTAATATATGGTGTCACTTTGCACAATGCAACAGTTGAGAAATTGTTGATTTTATCACACAAAGTTAACAACATGTAAAGCCAATGCAGTAGTGTGGTAATAAGGTATCTTCTGTATTTAATTATGGGGTTTAAATTGTGTAAGATTTTTAAACCAGCTACATATGGCAAGCAGTAAATCATTTGCCACATACAGTACACACATTTTCACACTTCAGATCTATTTTTGCTACAGTACTTACCACAAGACATGCATCTAGAAACAAGTTCAAAATACCTGTGTCTTTAGATTTGGCTTCTTTTTCAGAGGCTTTTCTAATAACAGAAACCTGCCATGTCTGATGATAAATAGCCGTCTCATTTCTTAATAGAGAACACTGACATACAACTGTGATGATCCTCAGACTTCTGCATAAAGCCATCCATGATTTAATTTCATTTTTCTTTTTTTCTATACTAGTACTGGACACACAACAATATGACCAGAATTATTTCAGGACAAGCTAATTTTCTATTCTCTTGTGCATATTTATTCTCATCCTCCTATCCCTTTCAGGTGGCATGGTGGATGGTGTACCCTGTCATGAGCCGCATGCAATGCGTGACCGTGACCTCCGCCATGTTCCCTATGAGCTTTTCCACACCTGCATGAGCACCAGCTACAGCTACTTGTTTGCCAACATCCAACACATGGAGAAACAGCAGCGGTTGCATCGTGGTGTCCCGTACCCAAGTCTGGATGCTCACTTGATCAGGAACCGGAGTGTGAACCCAAGCCAAAACCCCGACCCATCAACCTGCGTCATGCCATAGCTACAGTGATCATTACTGGCATTGTGTGTGGAATTGTATGTCTCATGATGCTGGCTGCTGCCGTGTATGGATGTGCCTATGCTGCTGTCATGGCTAAATACCAGCGGGAGCTAAAGAAACGGGAAAAGGAGGGTGGAAAAATAGAGAGAGAGAACATGGACAAGGAAGGAGAGAAAGAGCTGCTAGAAAACACCATAGCATGAAAAAGAGTATTTTGTGTGTTTGTGTGTGTGTGCGTGTGTGTGTGTGAGTGTGAGAGAGAGAGGGAGGGAGAGAGAGAGATGCAATAATATTCATAACTCACCCAGGGATATTATATAACTACGCCTCTTACATGGCAAACTCTTAAAATTTGTAAGTTAAAGAAACACACTGACTTAAGAATCTGGCTGGGTTTTACATATCACAACTACTGTGATATCTTTACAGATAGACAAACAGTTACTTGATTTCTGCTTTGTCATCTACTGTAGTTCTCATTCCATACATGGTCATCTCTTAAGGGGACGTTAAACAGGAGAAAAGAGATATGACCTACTGTATAATGCAGTATAGCCACACTACTGTCAAAAATGCAACTTTTTCTAGCACCCTTAATAAAAATAGACAATAAGAGTGTTAAATAAGCACAACATAGTTTCAAATTTTCATCTAAACAAACAGGGAAACAAACTACCTCTAATAATCAGTCTCATATTCATTTTGTAAATAATAGTATTTTTGCTATTTAATAATTTAAGTAAATGTAAATAATATATCAATAAAATAATAGATCTTTTTAAATTGCCCCCCCCCCCCCCCCCCCCCTCTAGAAATTGCCACTCAAACATCTGGGAATTTATTAATTTCTCTGAAATCCCTGGTCTGTATTCATAAAATTGCAAAATACAGTATTTTTACCATCTAATATCACAGCAAAAACCATAGAATACAATGCAAATGTTTTAAAAGGTCTAAGCAGTTAAACTCAATTACTGCCCAAACATTGCCCACCTACAGTACACAGTGAAGAGGATGGTAACATTTCAAAAACAGCTACAAGACATCACCTTGTATATTGTGGCAAGATAGAAACCCATCCTGAGAGCACTTCACAAAATCCAGCATCAGGAATTCATCATTAGAACTACAACTGGAATTGTTTGTTAAATTTCATTCAACATTTCATTTCGTTGTCTGACGGATGAAAATCAAACGACTTATCTGTGCAAGCCTTTTGGGAGGAAATCATATACAAGGGTCTCTGTATATAACAGCACATAACGGATCTTTTAACACAGGGGTGGGCAATTATTTTTCCCCAGGGGCCAAGTGAGAAGCAGGCCGGATGCTTCGTCTCGTAATGCCGACTCACGTTGTACTCCATAAACATGGCGACCTGCTCTCCACAAACTACACACACGGGTTTACCCCCGACTTCAGTAAATAAATATTTAGTAGTCCATATTTTCTTGAAACCACAGCCTTCAGCGTCCACCTTTCTTTTTTAGGCATGTGCAAACATTTTGAAGGATTACCATTACAATGACTTGTTGCTAATCACATGCACACGGACTTGTTTCAGAGTACCTGTACGTAAACGACGCACGCACACTGTAAACAGGTCCTAAAGTAAAAGCACTGCTGTTTTAGTCCATGCATTATGCAAAATTTTGAAAGTAGGTTTTATTTTCTTAATTCCAAGCAACCTTTCGCGGGCCAGTCAGAGTCGGGCCGCGGGCCATATTTGGCCCCCGGGCCTTAAAATGCCCGGGTCTGTTTTAACAAGACACTGGCATCAAACATACATCCAAATAAACATAGAAATTCTTATGTCACACCACATTAGTGTTTGGTAGTGACCATCTACGTGTACAGATTAAAGTCTACTGAAAACCTACAGTATGTGATGTTGCCCAGCGCCTCCAGGTTAGAGGGTTCGATTCCCGAGGTGTGTGTTCTCCCAGTGCTTGGTGGATTTCCTCTGGGTAGCCCAGATTTCTCCCACTGTTCAAAGACATTCAGGATAGGCTAATCAGCGTTTCCAAATTGACCATAGTCTGTGAGCGAGTGTGTTCGTGCTTGTGTATCCTGCAATGGACTGTCACCCTATCCTGGTGTGTACTGCTCCTAGTGCCCAGAGTCTCCTGGGATAGTACTCCCGTGACTCTTTGGAGGATAAGTGGTATAGAAAATATGTGAGTGAATCCTATTGTTTTGTTTTAGGATTACTGTTTACAAGCACAAATCTAAGAACATAAGGAGTGCAAATATCTAAAACCATGTTGAACTTTAGGGCAATAGGTTTTTAGTGTAAATAATTAAACACATAATCTGCTTTCATTTGTCTAAGCTCATCTATCTCATGTTACATCTGATCTCATACTTGCTCATCTATAATATAATATCATCTATCTCATACTTTCTCATTTTATAAAGGGTGCCAATAATTATAGACCTGACTGTATGTTCAGAGATACAATAAGGCCAAAGATACTGGACACATATCAGCAAGTTCTAACTATACATCTAGAAGTATATTTTGTCTAATGCAAGTGCATTTACTGATGATATGTAAATGATGTTTATGATAGAGGTTTGCAGTTTTTTGTTTAGGGATCATTTGGACTGTTTATTATCAGGTTTAGTAGGCAGCTTCTACTATGCATATGCCCTTGTTTTTGTGCATGTGTGTGCCCTTTAACTGTAATTCATCGACATTTCTAACTCAACCTATGTCTAATATTTGTAGATTTAGACTGAGAAGAGTTTAGTATTTCAAATGGTTTGCAGTTTGCACAGGAATCCTTGCAAAGAGGGAGAATGAACGTACTCATATACAGTATATGGAAGGGAAATTGGGTATGAAGGGCATGAGGTTCTTACATAACATAAGATAGGAAACACATAAAACACAATCAAAAAGACATGATATTTTCAGAATTGTAAAAACAAAAAAAGAACAAAACGTGACAGCCAACAGGGGGCAAAAAAGCCAAGCCAAGATTTGCTGGCGCGCGCGCGCGCGCACACACACACACACACACACACACACACACACACACACTTCAGTTGCCCTGGGAGAATTATGTCATCAGCTTGTCGGCTTATGTTAGAGCTAACAAATGCTCACGAGGTGAAGGCTCATTGGGGTGGCCTATAAACTCAGGCTCTGACTGGCTAGTTGTGTGTGTTTGTTTGTGTGTGTGTGTGTGTGTGTGTGTGTGTGTGTGTGTGTGTGTGTGTGTGTGTGTGTGTGTGTGTGTGTGTGTGTGTGTGTGTGTGTGTGTGCGCGTGAGCTTTTTGCCCTTTACCCGTACACTCACATCTGATCTCAGCTTAAGATTATTTTCGGAATATGTTGTACAGTAAATCTCAGTGCTACATACTGTAAGAGCCATTAATATGCTTTTATTTGAGAACGAAACGTCATGAACAGCTGTTCTCTTCCTAAGAACACTGAAGGAATATCCTTGCTTCCTTCCTACCTTCCTTTTAATACATGCACTTTATACGTCAAACATTACTTATCGCCGCTCTACCATAAGCATCCATGGAAACACAACTGCACAACAGTGACACAGATATTATACAGTGTGTTACACTGGTTTGAATGTATCAGGTAGAGCAATTTGCAGGCATCCTGAAATACGTCGGTGTTCCAGTTAAGATTCAGTTGTTGCCACCTTGCGGAAGAGATGCATTTGTCTAAAATAACTGTCCACATAATCATTCACAAACACAACGTGCGCATTACAGGAACTCGGCTGGTAGTTACTGACACATCCCCAATGTTGTCTTGACATCCGTCTAAGCCATTTGCACTTGTTCGGGCCATTAAGGGAGTCCCTGGGACGCCAGTGTTTCAGATGTTAAGCAGCCAGTCAGGGGATTATATGTGGAAATAAATTTCGTTCTTAACTCTGCACAATCAAAAGATTTAGTTTGACTTGACTTGAATGATTAACAAAGTATATTTAGCTGCTTTCTTTGCCATCTCCCTGCACCTTTTTTTTTAAACTGATTTGATTAGCCATTATCCTCACATTAGCCTATGCAATCACTAGTTGAGAATAATGCACCAAAACGAGTACACCAATCCCATCAATAATACTTGCCTGATACACTCATACCTATGAGCACTACAACACCAAATAATATCTTGTTTGCCGTGTTACTGTAGTGGCCTTTAGTAAGGAAACAAATTGTACGTAGTCTGAAATAAGCTGTAGTAATTAATTTGGCACATGTTGTACCTACAGTAAGAAACACACAGTTAAGTATACAAAAAACACCATCTATGCAAAAGTCTAACCTGAACCATAAACTCAGTCTGGGAATGCCATAACACTGATGTGTGTGTGTGTGTGTGTGTGGGGGGGGGGGGGGGGGGGGGGGGGGGATTGGGGGTATAATCTGTCCTGTTTATTCTACCAATGTTTATACTGTTATATTTATTACGGTTATTAGGGTTGTTTATTTATTATTTATGAATAATATATGTATGTGTACTTTAACAGATGTATATAAGATTAAATATTTCAAATTGTTGAAACTCTTCTATTTGTTCTACTTCCTGCCAACCCTCCCATCGCTTCTTCCTTGTAATGATAGAAGATATATATGTATGATATATAGACCTGTAATGTTATATAGCTACCAAAACATTCAGGTGAAAAACACAAAGACATAATATTAGGAGAATGAGAAAGAAAAGAAATATGGTAACCTGGTGACACAAGTGTGCACAACCCTTAATGAATATTTTGTTAAAGTATCTTTTCAATTCAATTCAATTTTATTTGTATAGCGCTTTTAACATTTGACATTGTCGCAAAGCAGCAATCAAAAGAATGCTTGTAATACAGCACATTGTCCTTTTGAATACAAGTCTGAATACATCTTAATTTTGCATATTTTCACTTGCAAACATTCTCTAAATCTAACAAATTATGAGGATCTCCTGAATGTTGATCTTTTTTTGGAAACCATTCCTTGGTGGATATTAATTGAAAATGTTTTTTGGGTTGTAATGAGGCTGGAATATTTTTTTCTTCTTTTTCTTCAGTTAGACTTATTTGGAGCTTTTCATGATTTAAATGATATTGATTACAAGCCAGTTCCAGCTGAAGAGAAGCAGCCCCATTGTATGATGGTGTTCTAAATATGAGAATATGAGAGTTTTTTTGTTTGTTTATATTAGGATTTATTGCCATATCAGCTTCCCAGGCTACTGTATTTCATGGCAGATACATATCAAACATTAAACTGATCAAACCAATATAATATTTCAAACTAATATAATATTATGTTTTAATGTACAGGACTTTAAGAGAGTTGTGGAAAAGGTAAATAAAAAAATAAATAATAATAATAATAATAATAACAATTATTATTATAATTATAATATAACAATTATTATTATTATTATTATTATTATTATTATTATTATTGTTGTTGTTGTTGTTGTTATTATTAATAACAACAACAACAACAATAATAATAATAATAATAATAATAATAATAATTATGAGAATATGAGAGAAAATTATAGAATGTCATTACATATACTGTACAAGAAAGCAGCACTTAACAGTTATTCCTTTAATGTTGATGTATGTCTCTTGACAGCCTCTCTGAAAATGGAAATCTGATAATGAAATCTCTGATTTCTTCTTGTCCTTTCACCAATTTTGGAGAGACATCATGTTCCCGGAAATGTCACTGTGTTGCCCTGGTTTCTTCTCTTGTTGATGATGGCTCTCACTGTTTTCTTTGTTCTTCCAATGTTTTGGGAATTAATCTGTACACGTCTTATGATTGATTCATTTCAACTATTAGATATTTTCAACTCTTAGATACTTCAGCAGTCAAAAACAAGAAGGTGTTTATAAAATTCAAATAAAATTTAAAGTTATTCAGAAACACTTCATTGCTGGTGGGTGTAAAATAATTCCTTTTGTAATGAGATTGAATGTGATTGGTTAATTCTGATTCTGATCATTTATATTTGCCCATTCTTTTACACCTACATAAGATTAAATTAAAAGCATGAAAAGCATCACTTTCACTTCTTATGTGATCTGCTGCAATACATTTGTTAAATCTCAAGTAAAGTAAAATTATTCTCTTCAAAAATGACGAATGATGAATATTTCTATATTTTGTCCATATATGTAAGTAAAATAATACCACAAAAATAACCCAAATACTGCTTAGAGATCAAACATTTCTATTCAGTTTATATTGTCCTGTGTAAATGAGTGTTTTTTTTTTTCATAATTTTCCTACTGTCTTATAGGAAAATATAACCAGAGTCCTGTTTAATCAGTTATGGTATTGAGGATGCCGTTATGATATTATATACAGTACATACAATATATTCCTTATGATATTATTTTACAACAATTCCTATTGTGGAATTTGTGTTGTGTAAATAGTTACAAACACTGATCAGCCTTCAAAGTAAAAGCATCTTCGCTGGACCCTCAGGTGTGATTCAACAAGACCTCTGGAGGTGTAATGTGGTGTCTGGCACCAGGACGTTGGCAGCCAGGTTGGTTGCCTTGGGCTCTTTGCCTGCTGAGCCCCATGCCTGGTGGGCTGCAGAGCACTGGGTGTTCTGGTGCCTTTCATGTGCAGTGTGGCCTTTGGTCCCAGTTGGCCTGGGTGAGCCTTACTGTATGTACCCATGGTCCTGTCACCGGTTTACCCATACACAATTGATAATGAGTGTTATTGTTTTAATGTTATGTGGTGTTAATGTGCTGTGTCTTACACCGGTATACCATGATATAAAAACTCTGATACAAGGTGTTCCTATACAGGTCAAACTGTATGAATGAATACCCAAATGAATACCCAAAGTCCTACCTGCAGCAATTGGTGACTTCCTCTCATCCAGTAGCTGAATGGCAGTGCTGGCCAGAACGACACTCTTATTCTCAGAACCTGGGATGAGACACACCACACACACAGTGCAAATCTATTATTATTATTATTATTATTATTATTATTATTATTTCCTTTTCCTTCTGTTTCTTTGTTAAAAAATTCCATATACTGTATATACTGTAGCACATAATTGCACACAGTAGATAATATTATTTTGAGGATACCATAGTCAGCTTCGAACTGTGAACATCTGGTGTTTCTAAAATAGCTTCTTTTGGGGACATGTCTTCATTCTCTTAGACATATTACTAAAAGGCAAAGAGACATCCTGAAGCGTAAAATTTGCTTCAAACATACGTTTCTAATACACAGTAAGAGCTATAAGAACTGAGAATGGTTTGTTGAGCTGAACACATTGGGGTTTATGCTTGAAGTTGGTTTATAAATTGCCTTGTCAACATTCACCATCATACATTTGGATGTCAATAAGAAACACTCACAGAGATTAAATGTTTAAAACAACTGGAGAACATTTTGGGACCGCAAATTACATCTCCTCTCAGTGGGGATACATCCAAGAAAATAGGCCAAATTTGCTTGTGCTGTATGCTTTAATCCTGCAGCCCCACATAAAAACTGAACAAAAAAAAAACAAACAAAAAAAAAGGAAAATAAGGAAACTTAGAGAAACAAGAGCTCATTTGAGTTTTGTCTCATTCTCCTATTTCTACTACTTCTGTTTCTCATTAAGAGACATTTGGTTGCAATATGGGATACTGCAAATTAATATAAGCTAATACAAGCCAATTGTAAGGCAAAGCAGGATAAAAAAAACTAAGGCAATTTTAAAGAAATTGAATTATATAGGGAACAATCAAAGACAAGTCAAATCCTGTTTCTCTGGTTTGTTTCTTTGAGGCTCTGGGTATGATTGATTTTTCTGTATTTTTCTGGTCTGCCACAGTGAGGCACTGTCTTAAAAAGAAAGAGTGGGTACTCAAGTAACGTGTGTAACGTGTGGGTATGTGTGTTGTCACTGTTGTTTTGTGCACTTCTCTTGCCTGTATTAAATGGAAGCGAGTAGACAAAGGTGCCTGGCACTTGTTCTGCTGCCCTTTTGTACCACAAGGGAAAGTGATCCGCGTTGAATACACCCTCTTTATCCTCAGCCGTCAGGAAGTCTCTTAGTACACACAGCACAGATAGATGATCTTACAGGAAATTTTGTGAATAACTGATGTTGTACACAATGAAACAACGTTTTAGGAAGGATGAACAACTTGAACATGCTTACTGATTGCTTAGTTGGTATGGCATCACAAATAAGTTGATACGTGACAAGCCAGTCCGTGTGCCGAGGTAAGCGATCTCCACACCTTTATCAGGGTTTCTGTAACACAGAGAAAAGTGACATTTTTTCTCTAATGTCGTCTACATTTCTTTAAGATTGGTCTATGTGAGTCATAAGAATTTGACGCATATGTGTATGCCTCAATCACTGAGCTATCCATTTTCCAAAAAGAAGGATTAGCAGAGAATGATTTTCATTCATTGACCTCTGGGTTATTCGCCCAGCATGCATTTGCTGTGCCATCCTGCTCAATAAACACCCTAGATGAGACTTAATTCTTGCTTATAATACTTCTAATTCTACTTCAGAATATCTGTGTGCTGGTACATGTGACTACGTAGTTGGCATAGTGGTGTGGGTTATGTGTGTTGTGTGATTTTGTGTGCAATACATCTTCCTACTCTGATTTATTGAGGGCCAGACTGGTCCAGTAAGCTTCTATTGGCGCAGTCACCACAGCATCAAACAGGACCTCCTGAATTAACTCTTCATCACCTACGACAATGATGTCAACAACAAAAACAACATCAATCATATGTAAGCACAGGATCAGTTAAAATAAAATCCACTCCTTGCATTCACACCTAAAACGTTTTGGGAGACTGATTATTACAGCCCTATTCAGCCAAGATTCTTTAGATAGGGCTGTAGGATGATGTAATTAACATTGAGCATCTTTGTGACTTTAGTCTTATACAAGTCCTTGATGTCATCAGTTATGGACTGCACATTCATTATCTATTTCATATCTATTATAATTTGATCTGAAAAAAAAAAAAAAAACAGGTAATATGCTGTAGAATATCCCTGTGTAGGTTATTACCTGGCTAGTGCATATTCCGTTATAACCTCTAAGTAAGGAGTTATTGTGCTTTTTAATAAAGTATGAAAGCACTACATTCATTAGTTTTTGGCATTTTGCATATGTAGTTTTAGTAACTGAACATGCAAAACAATAATATATTTTATTTCAGTCAATAAAATGACATTTATAAGAATTGCTCTGATAAGCAAAGGTTCTCTAAGGCCAAAACTATCACACACATACTGTACTGTATGTGGTCCTTCCTAAAACTGTTACTACAAAGTGTGAAACACAATTGTAAAAGATGTTATATATTACAGTTTCTCTTTACTGGAACTAAGGGACTCAAACACATTCTAGCATGTCTATGCACCTCTGTGAAGGGAAGTTCATGAAGACATGGTGTGTGAAGGTTAGAGTGGAAGAACACAAGTAGGCTTCTCTAAACCGTGACCTTAATCCGTGACCTACAGTATATAATTGGCATAAATTGGAATCCTGGCTGAACCCACATCCATAGTCCAAAATCTAGTGGTAAGTCGTCCTAGAAGAGTAGGGGCTGTTACAGAACCAAATAGAGACTAAATATGGAATGGGATGATGAAATAGCACATAGGTGTGTAATGGTCAGGTATCCCCACACTGTTGGACATATACACTAATCAGCCACACCAGGTGAATTGAATAACATTGATTATCATTATCAACTGGACACAGAATCATGGGCACCCAAGGCTCATCTATGTCTGTGGGAACCGAAGGCCAGTCCATGAGGACCGATCCCAAAGAAAAGCAAATGTAGTATAAAAAAAAGGAGTCAATGCTGGCTATGATAGGAAGGTATCAGAACTCCCAGTGCATCCCAGCCTAGGAAGTACGCGGCTTAGCAAATAGGAAGTCCAATGTTATCGATCCGGCCTATGATTTCCCCAGATCTCAATCCGATCGAGCATGGATGGAATACACCTATAAACTGCGACTCCACTCTGCAACCCACAACACCCAAAAGATCCAGCACTAACATCCTGGTGCCAGACACCACAGTACACCCTTAGAGTTCTTGTGGAGCTGAGACACAGCACAAGGGAAACCCCTACTCCATAATAGCTTGTTTAAATCAATCCTAGTAGGTGTCATCATTGGTGTGATAATCATTTCAAGATTTTAAAGAAAGCGCTCTTATCCTAAGCAAATAAGTCATATAGTACTTTGCATAAGTGTTTGCCCACCCCTCAGACATTTCTACATTTTGTGCTACAGCAGTTTACTGAAATGGACTTCATTGCTATGATATAACCCAAATCTAAATGGGAAAACTACATATTTTGCATAATTAATTAAAAAACTAGAAACTATTAATGTTGTGATTGTAATCCATTACTGCATGGTGTAAAATTCATAAATTACTTTTATTAAATTAGTATTCTTATGATATTATTTTATCGCAGCAACTAGCAGCCATAAAAAAACATATTTATAGTTTAATAGAGTCCACTATATGCAATGAAAGTGTTAACATAAATGTACCTGTTCATGGAAAGCCCCAGAATGTGGAATCCACTAAACAAACATCATCATGAGGACTAACGAGTTATTAGAACAATCTAGTATCAATCAGTCTTTGGTTCTAATATAATCTAGAGCAGGGATGTTCAAATCCAGCTGTGATGGGCCAACATCTAGCACAGTTTGTAATTTACCGGCACCATTAAACCTGTCAATTAGTTAGCAATTAGCCGATAAGTTAAATCAGCTGTGATTGAGTAGCAAAATTTCACCAAATTGTGCTGGCTCTCCAAGACTGCATTTGAACAGCCCTAATCTAATACAACCTGTCATCTGTTTCTTGTCAAAAAATAACCCTTTACTTTGAACATCAAGGCACCATTACATCCATTATTAAAAGAGAAACAGTTTTGGCACAACAATGTCTCTGCTTGGTTGAGGCCAACTACCAAGAATCAGTGATGACCATAAAGATGGTATTAATCACAAAATGCAAGGGTAACTCTGAAGTAGTTGGAGAGATCCAAAGCTCGGATCAGAAAACAGCCAGAATCTACTGTACGTTTTCTGAAAACATGGCCTTGATGGTAAAGTGGTACTTGGTACTGTAGGAGACTTTCATCATTGAAAAAAAAATTTTTTTTTAACTAATCTTGTTTGAATGTTATTTATGTCTATAACTGCATGCAAAAGCTTCACTCACACTTCAGGTTTGGTTCTTCTCCTTCAAGGTAGAGTTTGATTGCTTCAATCTGAGACAGGTAACGATGTTCAGGGTACTCATCTGTGTTACAGTATGTCCTGAAAACATACTATAACCCTCAACATCAAATTCTCTTCACAAACACAGATGAAAATGCAACACACAAACACACACCTAAAACTTCTTATACTCTACCATTCATCTGCCAGTGCCACATCAGGATGCTCCAAATCATGTAGTCCTGGAATATAACACATTATTGTAATAAATACAATGCCGGCCTAGGACATCGGTTGTATACTCATATGACCTTCGGTTTTGATATCTATTTTTTACAGCAGTCAGCGTGCTGAATCCAACAGTGATTTGTAATGTAATTGCCATGTAATTCGCTTTAATTCACTTTAATGTGCATTGTCAGTTCTATCATGCTGAGAAAGCATATAAATAAGTGATGGCTATCTAACATTATTAGACTCCAGAATGGCTGTATAAAATAAACTAGCAACTAAGATCATTTTGTAAAATGAATCGCACAATTGTCATAACATGTACAGTAGGTATTGCTGAATGAATGGAAAGAATGAGGGCCAACACATACTCTTTTTCCCTCTGTCTCTCCTCCTCTCTAATGACTGGCAATAGTGGTCAGTTTCATGCACAGGCTATGGACAACTTTCTTCCTTTCATTCATAATTCATTAGAATTTCTGCTGGATAAAAAATGCCTATTTTTATTGAAACTGACAGGAGGAACCATCACAGGAAATGCTGAACCATGCTCTCACAATCCTAAATGGTAGCAGTGTTTAAGAACGCGCATGTAGCCTGAGTGAATGAATATTAACATGCATGATCCTTCTGAGAAACACACGGGGTAAAAATGGTGGAACCCAGCAATGTCTTTAAGCACATACATACAGAGAAATCATTTTGTTTCTGCTGGATTAGTTATAAATAGCCCATTGGGCACTTACCTTCTTCCACAGTGACACTCCCCCTGAAGAAATATTTACCATGTCCCTTCGACAAGGCCACACCTAAGCTGCAATATAAGCACACATTTTTACATTTTTTAATCAAACCTACATACTTTCACACAATAGGTGCAGGCAACTTTGCAAAACCTACGTTTTCCGCCCATAACAATATAAAGATGGCTACTTTACCTAAAAGGGGTTCCCTTAATGTCTGTGTAGTAGTAATCATTATGCAGAACAAGCACTCGTCTCTGAAAACACACATTTATAGGCACACAAAACACATTTGAGTGCCGTTTGGTAAGACATTTAAGGATGTTTCTGAACATAAGGTTGGTTCTATAAAAATACAGTAATAGGAAAATAATCTTATTTATAGACCACATATCTTATTTATGTCGTCTCACCCCTTTATCAACAGCTTTCTTGACTTCCATTGAAAAGGTTCCAGTTTTTCTGTTGACCATAGCATTGCGTAGCTGGAACACACACACACACACACACACACACACACACACACACACACACACACACACACACACACACACACAGAGCTATCAATTTGAATGCAATCAAAGGAATGCTGAATGTAGACAAAGTAATGTGAAAATGTGTAATGGCAGGAATAGAAATACAAACAAAGCAGCAGATATCCATATTATTTGATCATTATACGAAATTCTATGACAAAGGTAAAATATCTTGAATAATGATAACATAAAAACACTGCGCATCGGTGAAAAAAAAAATGTGTGGACTTCAATAAGATAAATACTTAATAGCCTGTAATTGGCTAATTGCTGCAGTGATTATGTGGGAAGATGCGTCCTGTGGTCATAGAAAATGTTACTCTGTTTCAGAAGGGTCAAATTATTGTCCTGCATCACGAAAAGATGGAAATTACTGCAGCATTATCAAAGCCTGGATGGGCACTGTGTGGTTTGAAAAACAAAAATAATGAATGACCTGTGATCGAATATTACTTAAATCATAAAAAATTGGGCAGTAGAAATAACATCTATATTAAATAGTGGAAGTCATACGCTTTCCATATGCACAATGAAACAAGAACTCGCAGGATTAACAGCTAAACAAATGTGTGGGCATAAGAAAACCACTTGACTAATTGCGGGAAAAAAGACTTTAGTTTGCTAGTGGACATAAAGATTGGACTTCGTAGCAATTGGAAAAGGTCATTTGATTTGATGAGTTCAGATTCATCCAGTTGGCCACCATAGAATCCTGACCTCAAATGTTATTTAAAAATGGAAAGTTTTGGTACAGTATGTGATGGAAAAGACTTTACAGAGAGGTTTGACTCTCCAGTTATTAATAAAAAAACCTGGCCAAAAATGAAAGCAGCTCTGGACACAAATAAACGTTGTGACGTTAATGTTGTTAAAATAACGCCACCGTGTACTCATGCCGTAATCAATATTAGTGTTTGCCTCTTTATTCTGCAAAAGCAACAAGAAGTTTTTTTTAACAGAAAAAAAGGCAACTCACCCCATTCCTGCCTCATATCATACGAAAAAACAAACAAACAAACAAACAAGCAAACAAACAAACCATATCCTCCTTGTCTTCCCATTCAACTTCAGAGAGATCTACACTGCTGTAATTGGGCTTCTTCCTCTTCTTGCCTTGCTCATACTGGAAACACAGTCAAACATGCATGTGTGAATGCAAACACATGCACACCCATGCGTGCCCACACACACAAACACACGCACACACAGAATGTATTTCAAGTTATCCACCTTACACTTGGTATACACTCTGTATATCATAATTCCAATAGCAATTAAATCATCAAAGATGTAACAAAACTAGATGGTGTGATGACAACAACAACAACAGTAATAATAATAATAATAATAATAATAATAATAATAATAATAATAGTGGGACAGTGTCATATTGTTTATCACTGTTGCCTTGCACCTCCAGAGTCCGGGTTTGATTCCTGTGCCCTGTGTGCATTGAGTTTGCATGTTGCCCAAGTGTCCAAAGACATACAGATTAAGCTAATTGTTCTCAAATTGTGCATAGTGTGTGAATAAGTGTGTGTGCCCTGCGATGGATTGGCATCATGTCCAGGGTGTACCCTGCCTCATGCCCTCAAGTCTCCTGGGATAGGCCCCCCATGACCCTGAATACAAGATAAAGCGATATAAACAATGAGTGAGTGAGTAATAATAATAATAATAATAATAATAATAATAATAATAGGTGCTTGAAATTGCTGGATGCATGTGTAAAGGCACTTTTATTCAAAATTCAAGCATTCATTCATTCAGCTACAAGTTAAAAAGTTATTTCAGGCATATTTACTTAAAAAAAGCAAACCAAGACAGCAGTAATGTGTAAGTAATGTAAGATCATATTGTTAATAAATGAGTGACTTTGGCTTTTGCTTTATATTTTAGGAAGTCTGGAACCTGGTTTAGTTAGGACAGAGGTTCAGTTAGGACTCGGTGGATCATGACACCTGCTGGTGGAGTGGGATAATGTCCTGGAACTTTGAGTAAATTAATCTGGATGTTCATGATAGTAATTTGTGATGGGATGTGGGACTAATATGTCATCTGAATTCTGCAGTAAACTTAGACTTGGCTAATTGCTCCTGAGCAAAGGTAGAAGACACAGGTTTGTGCAACGATACATGATAAGGTGCTATTAATCCACAAGGTTGTTGTTTCTCTTCTAAAAACTAGTATCTTGAAAGGACCAATAAGTCGTGGACTTAATTAGAGAAGAGCTAGACTCAGGTGGAGATTCCTGGTGGACAACCATTATCAGATCCAGGTCTGTTTTGGATTTTTACACCATGATTTTACAATGGTCTTTCGATTTGTTCTTTGAGTGATTTAACTCAACAAATCAAATTGATGTAAATCGCAGTCTCCTGTCTGGAAAAAAATGATGTGGAATCCCTATTACAGTACATCTAATAATTTTATTTCAGAATTGCAGCACAAAGTCCTCTTCAAAGATTATTTCTACATCATTTTGTCCGAATTAGAAATGCAGGTTCTCTTTTATGTTTTTCGTGTCATAAACTGCACTGGAAAATCTATTTTTATGCACTTCTGATATTCATTCTAGCTAATACAAGGAAATTTGTATAGTTTGCAGAGGGATATGCAGTGGGTGGGGTAGTCAGGAAGGCAACATATTTATTTATTTATTTATTTATTTATTTTTTAGAAGTATAGACAGCCCTCTAGTGAAAGTACATAGCACAGCAAGTGAACACTATGTTGCAGTATTGGCATTTACAAAATTTTATAAATTTTATGCACATAATTTTCCTGCATTTATACTGCAAAATATGAACCGAGTCTGTATATTTTCGACTAATGGACATTTCTGGACTGGGTCCAGCACAGTTTGAGAATTTCAATGTACTAGCACACCTGATATAAGACAGCATTACAAGAGACAGTGCGCCATATTTGGGTAACATACAGTAAGAGGATAAGCAAAAAAAACTTGCATCATGACCATCATAAACTGTTGAATCTTTCACAATACATAGTTAACAATGTACTGTCAGGCGTACATGTACTTATAGGAGATTATATAAAATCCTCAAATAAATTAAGAGCTAAAAAAAAAACATATTATAAAGGATGGTGAATGTTTTCTGACTCAAAAAACCGAGTGACACCCAAAAAATGTTATAATATGGTAGATATGGAATGATGAAATTTTTGATATTAGTGATCTAGGCTGGACGCAAGACATACATTTATATTTAGGCATTTGGTAGACGATCTTAACCAGAGGTGCTTAAATTCAAAGTGCTTCGAAGTTTTCATCATTAAATCTATCTTGGCACTAATTTACTAGATTATTACTAGCATCAGTCAAGCATAATCTATCTATCTATCTATCTATCTATCTATTTTTTTTAATATTTTTTATATTTATTTATTTATTTATTAAATTCTTTAGAAGCAGATAGGTCTGTATGGATATCTAGAGGAGGTTCATTCCAGCATCTACAGTAGGTGCCAGTACAGAAAATAGTCCAGAGAATAACTTTCTCGATCCCTGAGAGATTGTGGGACCAGTCAAGCAGGGCTGGAGGATCAGAGTGAACATGATGCAGGGTGCGATGAGTGATTTGAGGTAAGTGGGTGCTGATCCGTTTTTAACTTTGTAGGCAAGCGTCAGTGTTTTGAATTTGATGTAGACAGCTACAGCAGCGGAGGGAGCAGAGAAGTGGGGTGGTGTGGGAGAACTCAGCACTGTGGCCTCAGATCTATGTGTGTGTGTTTTCATGTTCTCCATGTGCTTGGTGGGCCCCCACTGAGTACCCCAATTTCCTCCCAAAATAACAAACTACTAATTAATAGCTATCAAAGAAGCAAACTGTCACTGTGAGGCTTTCTCAAAAGTCCTGGTAGAAAAAAAAGAAACAAGTTTCTGTTTCAATCTTAGTTCGTCTGATTACCTCTTTTTTTTCATTGAAACCATTCCTCCACAGTCTACCACTCAGGCATGTGTCTATGTGTGTGGCTGAGTGTGTGCGCCATTGTATGTAACTCTGCATGATGGAATTTGTGATTTTATCTCCATTTTTTTTTTTTTCGGTCATGGAGTTCAGCTTAGGTCAGCTATCCCTTCAACTCCTCTTGCTTTGCCATAGATGCTTTTAGCACAGCTCAATAATTACAGCGCAATTAAATTTTGGCCTAAATAGAGCTCTGTGAGATCCCCAAACAGAGCATAATAGATGCAATCACAACCATTTACAATCATCAGCTAATGTTTCTAATTCTTTCACATACCTGATACTCATGAAATCTGTTAAATGTGGCCCTTATTATTGTGTTCTTGATAGTGTAGTGAAATAACAATAAAGCAGCTGCACTTTAATTTCAGTCTGTAAATCCTATTGTTCTTAAATGCTTGTGCAACTGATACTTTCTTATTATATACTCAACCGCTCAAAAGTTTGGGATCACTTTCTATTGTAACTCCTGATTTTTATTTCTTTATACATTGTAAAGCAATGCTGAAGGCGACCAAAATATGCAATAATCTTCAGGTAATGTTGAGATGCATCTGCTAATCATGATCTGTAAAGGCTTTATAATGGCTCTAATTCGTGGCGCTGTTAATTGATGATGTTTGACGCTGGTAACTCTAAATGAACTTTGAATTTGGTCTTGCAGTCTTGGGATGGTCTTCATGAGAGACAGATTAATCACGGTGCTTGATGGGTTTTGCAAATGCACTTGACAATACTGTTCTTGCAAGAAAAAGTGAAAATCTGGAAAAACTGACCTATTTTAGTTAAAATAACAACTAACTATTGTTGCTGTTGTTGTTACATAATTACCTAATTCCATACGTGTTATTTCATAGTTTTAATCCCTAGTATTATTGTAGAATGTAGAAAATCAATCATTAAACAAAAACAAAGAAATTTGCAAGTGATCCAAAACTTTTGAGTGGTACTGTAAAGAAAGAAAGAAAGAAAGTAAGAAAGAGAAGTATTTAAGCTGTCCTACCTTATTCAAGACACCACACACCCACAGTGGTTAATTAAATTTTGTTGAGTAATACAATAATTAAAACCCTGTTTTTTTTCTTGTTTATCTTTTTCACTGTATTGTCGAGAGATCCCAAACAGAATTTTGTTGCAGCACAATAATCATTTTATCTTATCTCTTATCTTATTGAATTTTATGGAATCTTATCTTATCTTAACTTTTTTTTCCCAAAACCTCCTGCAAGATAGGCCTGATCAGTGAGACGTAACCTAGAGACAAATGTAGAATTAAAAAAAAGAAAGAAAGTAAGTATGTTTTCCCTTTATTGTTCTGTCTAACTTGGCAAGAACTGATCCTGCATGTGATTTTTGTGATTGGATCCTGCAGATTTGCCACTTGGGGCTGCACTTACTTTGTTTGTAACTGCCATTTAAACAGCATGAGTCAAGAGACATAAAAACTTGAAGAAAAAAAATGCCTGGAACCTGCATGTTGGGGGTCCAGCGGTGTATGCAACTGAAGTGATGATGTTAATGGTCTACCACATTAAAATATCACTGAACAAAGTCCCCTCACTTCTGTTTCAAATGCAGTGTTATTAGGTTCACCAGGTCCAGTGAGAATAAATACAAAAATAGCAGTAAAATACTGAAACTGTGTGGAGTAAACAGAGAGAGAGAGCGAGAGAGAGAGAGAGAGAGAGAGAGAGAGAGAGAGAGAGAGAGAGAGACTATAATAGAAGTTTTCTCGTTACCAGAGGACGCAGGTCTGGATGGGTCAAGATGTAGCCATTATTTGTAATAGCAAATGCATAGCCATGGATGCCCAGCTGTGAATTCATACACACACACACACACACACACACACACACACACACACACACACACACACACACACACATATATCCAGTATATAATCAGGGGTATTTTACCATCTCATAATCAGCTATCGTACATGCATCCTGTTCTATTCTCTACTTTCTGATCAGTCCTCTTATCTTTTTAATATCAAAGCCCAATCAAGCTTTGTACAATTTCCTGCTCCTTCTGATACTCCCCAAATCATGATTTCCCACATCTGCTCATCTATGGTGCCCACACATACTGACACAAAGACAATCGCATGCATGCACGCACACACACACACACACACACACACACACACACACACACACACAGAGTACATTTATCTTCTGACACAGTGGTGAATGGCATGATCCCCCATGGCACTAACATTTTAAAGCTAAACTCACTAATTTTCTCTTAAAGATATGGCCATAAATTAACTTCCCAATTCCTGTTACTCAAAAGGAAATTATGCAAAACAGGCATTGTTGCAATTTTCCTGCCATTCCTTGTCTGAAAAGGGAAAAGGCTTAAATCAGTGAGCAGACAGAGCTGTAGAGTTTTAACAAAGGACATGGTGCTTAGCGTATCGCTATGTGTTTTAGATAATAACCATTGGGTCTACACACAGAAGACCACCACATACATGTACTATGAATGAAGAGAGACAAAAGTACACACTGTCAGATTAATTCCACCCACTAGACACTAGAGGAAAATAAGGTTCAATTTACATTCCTATCCATAGGATTTTTATTTACTTACAATATAAAAACAGCTCCGATATCTTTATATTTCACTGAATGGCCATAATCATATACAGTAAGAGAGAAATATAAGAGAGAAACCCATTAAGGGTACATAGCGGATTGAGTAGAGTTAACCATAGTACCTCAGATTGGATACATTGAACAGTCCAATATAATAATTTCCACCTGAATCAGTGCACCACTTCTTTGGCATTTATGGTCTAGCGGTTAAACTAAATGAATAAAATCACAGTGGTTGAGAAATCACACAGACACACAAAAACGCACATATACATACATACACTACGGCTAAAAAGTTGCAATATCATGGAAAATTTTTTTTTTCATAATTTAATTCAAACTTTTTATTTTCTAGATTCATTACAAATCAGGTGAAATATTCCAATCGGTTTATTTTATTTTTAATGACTACACATACCGCTCATGAAAATTTGAGTATTTCATTCTGAGTTTGAGTCAGAATGAACTATTAATACAGTGTAAATACAGAAGGATAATACTGACTACCTATACAAAAGGTCAATGCTGAAAGGGATGGCTGTTCACGGAGTTCAAATAATATTCATAGAAAGTTGACTGGAAGGAAAAAGTATGGTAGGAAAGGGTACGCAAGGACTTAAGACGACTTGTTGCTTGTTGCTCATGGGCCAAAGTCTTCTTCTCATGTCAAAGTACATTTCAAAAATTTATTTGGAAATCGAAATCCCACAGTTGGGAGGAAGAGTAGAAAGCACAGAATCCATGTTGTTTGAAGTTCAGGATGAAGGTTCCACAGTCAGTGATGATTTGGGATGCCATGTTATTTGCTGGTGTGGGCTTAATCTGTTTTATCAAGACTAAAGTCAACGTAGCCATCTTCCAGGACATTTTAGAGCACATCATGGTGCAAGCCTTATGAAGGTGCTGAGGTCCTTTTCCATCACCCTCTCACAGAGCCACACCTACTACTACAGGTAACTGGTTTGCTGACCATGATATAGCTGTGCTAGTTTGAGCAGCCAACTCACTAGAGAATCTATGGGGTATTATTAAGAGGAAGATACAGACAACCTGAAGGCTGCTGTCAAAGCAATCCAGTCTTGAATAATGCCTCAGCAGTGCTACAGGGTGATCTCCTGCATGCTATGATGCAGTAATTTCTGCTAAAGAAGCCATGACCAGTTTGAGTTCATAAATGAACACTGGAGATTTCTGTATCGTAAATCCCTTTTTGATTGATCTTTTGATTTATTTCTGAAGAAAAAATTTAAGATATTCACCCATTGTAAGCTGTAATCATTGAAATGAAAATAAAAAGGTTTGGAATATTTAATTTAACATGTAATGAATCTAGAATATGAGGGTAACTTTTTATTTAATAATTACATTTTGAAAAAATATAACTTTATTTAAAGTTATTGTACCTTGTACTTGGGATAGTCTTCAATAGCTCAGACACAGGAACATCAGTGCCAACCACACCAAGTAGAATTCCCTTATTCTTCTAACACAGAAGCAGAAAGAAAACAGGTACATAATAAATACACAAACATGTTTTTACTGAGGCATCGTCATGTCTTTCATTCTTTTGTCCCTGTTAAGACATTACAAAAACTATATAAGAAACTTGTTATTATGAATTTTAAAGCACGATTTAGGGCATCTCGTTTCATCATTATAAATATAATATGAAGCACATATATGCACATTCATCATAAAAGATCTATTGTAAAACAAAATACCATAAAAATCATGTTTGCTTCAGTATTGTAAACAATATTGTTTAGCTAACTAATTATACACAATTCTTCATTGTACTTGGCCTGGCTTTTAGGTAAAGTCCTTCCATGTGCCATCTGGCGGATATTCAGTGAAGCACAACACATTTATTTAAATTCTCGAATGTTGCTTGTGGGATCTCGAGGCATGTCGCACGGCAAATTGCGGGATCTCGCAGGAAAAAGTGCGCATTCTTAATGGCCAGATCTGTAGAGACCTGAAGAACAGCATTATAAGCTCTGTAATAGCAAAATATACTATTGTACGTTCATAGCATTTCTAATGTTAAAGTCTTGCTCAGTAGTAATTCACTGATTACGATCAATATAAACTCCCAAACCGTTCCTCTAA
This sequence comes from Clarias fuscus, assembly GCA_030347435.1. Taxonomy (NCBI): domain Eukaryota; kingdom Metazoa; phylum Chordata; class Actinopteri; order Siluriformes; family Clariidae; genus Clarias; species Clarias fuscus. The sequence goes on along the minus strand of CM059213.1, from coordinate 12,765,282 downwards.
ATCCTAAAAATATGAGATTTGTATACTACTTAATTTAGAAGGGCTAGAATATCAAGTCTATTCTGCCACAATTAACATTTAAAAAGAAAAGCCTGATCTAAAGAATGATGCAGAAAAACAAAAATTCACATTTAAAATTCATTTTGACATTTTATCATTTTTACAACCGTTCTTTTAGAATGCAAGTTTTTACCTAAAACAAGATAATTTACTAAAATTCTAGTTTTTTTTTTTTTCATTTTAATCAATTCCAACATCACCTACACTAAAAGAGACCTTCAATTGCCATTTTATTAAACCTGACCTAAATCTTTTTTTTTTTTTCATTTTCACTTTTTAATAAATTTAGTTGTACAAAATTATTTTGGCTAATGTATACTTTTTTACTGGGGATTCCAACTAAGAAGTTTAGAACAAAGACAGGTCAAGTCTATATCCAAAATTGTGTTGCATTATTTTGTACTCACTGTTTCATTCTTTGTGCTGAATACAGGCATAGCCACTGTGGTCATCAGTACAGGCCCCTGACTGTCCTCCAGCTTAAGAAAATGCATAAAAATATCTGTTTAATCTACAGTGAAGAGGGAAATTGGAAGCACCTACAGTACAGTACTGTATCTCCTCATTAATCTTTGGGAAAAGGATACAGAAAATATTTAGGATAAAGACAATATTAATACAGTATTATAAATATAGACCATAAATGATGTCCTTAACAAAACATCCAGTTTAAAGTTGATATATCAGTAAGTCATTATACATTTTTTTTATTCAGATCATTTTCGGTATGTCACATAATAAGGGGATCAATAGTAATGGTTTATTGGGTCTATTACAAAACCATTCCGAAAAGCATATTACTACTGTGGCTCATAACCGAATCAATAAAAACAATACGTTTTGAACTATCACTAATGGTTAGAAAAAAAAAAAAAGCCCAGTCAAAGCACAATCAAAGAGATTATGTGACTGGCTTTATCATTGATGTTCCTAAATGTAATTATGATATACCATAAATGACAAATATACATAAACACAAAAAACATCTTCCTGCCTTCATCCCCACTCCTCCAACGGTTTATTTGTATATGCCTTACTATACCTTCTACTTTTCAGTGTGCTGGACAGAGTTATGGTGAGTTATGGTGAGTAAAAACAATACAGAGAAAGTTCTTCACAAGCAAGCAGGCAAAAACTAAAGGGACAGTCAATATAGGCTTGTTGAGAAACAAGAATGGATCCATAATTCAATACATTGATGTGGTCTCAGATGTGGACATGGCACAGCTGCTAGAGACGCTGGCTAATTACTGTATAATAGCTGACACAGATTCAGAAAATCCCTTCTCCACAATAGATTAATCAGCTATGATAGAAATACGATAGTATGGATCTGTGTCTCACATACATGTAATCGTATAGAAACACAATCAACTAACACAAAACTAAAATATCAAAGGACAACTGACTCTGTACGCCAGTAACCTCTAGCAGGCAAATTATTTAAGTTATTTGGAAAGTTAAGCAGAAGCTGCCTTTGGAGTGACTGCCAGTTGATAGTGACCCTGATTTCATGTCCTGCTATATATAACGATTACATAGTCAAAGTTATCTTCACACAGTAATAGGGTTATGTGATGTAAAAATATTGTCATGCCTCAAAATTTTACAGATGCGGTCATCTTAAAATGCTGGCTTGTCTATGACAGAACATTGGCTGAACCATGGCTGGTCCTCATCTGGTTTGAACAGGGTTGGAATGTGAGCCCCTAAAAAAAACAATAAGGGCAGCATCACCTTGTTCACACCTTTAAGGTGTGTGTGAAAGCCAGTTGCAATGCTGTATATATCCACCAGGAGGAGCAGTGATTAACCTAGTTAACTGCAGAAGCAAACTAATCATTTGAACCTTCTGTTTCAATTTGTGCAACCTTGTAAAAATATGCTGCTGTAAACCTTAAGTAAAAATTGTATTTCAATTTTTTTTTTAAGTTGCAGTGATGAAAAAAATCTGCAGCACTCTCTTGTTCTTTCAAAATGAATCCCATACCAAATAACAGGAATATCTGGCTTTTTTTTTTCTTTTTCTTTTTTTTACATTTCAGCACCAAAAAACAATTTGCATCACTTTACTCAACAGATGCACACTCAAAATGTTATAAATAACTACATATAGGTCATAGTAAAGTGGAATTTATGAAAAGGCATGTGTAATTAAGAATCTATATTACACAGTGTCACATGTTACACAGAGACAAAATATACAGATACTCATTCACACTTAAAGCACATTCAGATTTTTGGTCAAAGAGATGCATGTTCATATTTGAAGCAATACATGTTGTGTTGTTGTAATGAGTTAAACTGTAAAGGGTTTCTGAAATGTTTTCTTTAAGTCTCTGTTTTAAACAACTGATAATGCAGCTTTAGTTTGACTTTATTAGGAAATGTAGCAGGTTTGATATGTGAATCTCCGAACTAAGACAGGGGCTGTGCACAAATTTGGTCACTGTTGGTCAGAGTTGGTTTTCACTTTTAAATGCTGCACTTGAGAGCCATAATCATTTGAGCCACAACTGACCCTATTATGCTGTCCGCAATATGATACGTAATAGATACATCTGCAGTTTTATTTATTTGTTTGTTTGTTTGTCTATAATGAGCTTCATTTGAGTACAAGTAAGTTATTCCATTGCCATATTGGTTTATTTTTAAAGAAAACAGAATATTGGGATTGCAGCTACAGTAGGACTTGGCTAGCTGCTGAATGACCTTCAGCTGGCAGCAGCAATTCTAAGTGTCTACACCTGCCACAACACCCAGTGATGTTTATTGCTGGCTATTTTACATTATCGGAGGATACTTTTTCTCTCAAATAAAAAAAGAAACTGAATTGATCTACATGTGTTTGAACCCAATATTAACAAACCATTCCTGGAAACCATTCCCCAGTTTTTTTTGTCCTGGTTTACTGAGTATTACTGCATAATCACTTAAAAATCCACCATATGGCTGAGTTGTTGCAATTACCACTGTTTAAAGCTATACAGATGACAAAATAATTATTATGTAAATATTATTATAAAATAAGTCTCTGATTTCTGCTTATAAGATATTTATGCATGCCTGCATATTTTTTCTTGCCTTTAAACAATGATTCTGACCTTTGTTTCATCATTCTCACTTAGTTTATTTTTAAATAATCTTAATTCGCATTAACGGAAATAATAATAGCATTTTATTAATAACTATCAGACAGTTTGGAATTTGACAAACCATTAGCATTTTAGTATTCTTACATACTAAAAATGCAATAAACTAGTAATTTGTCATGATTTTCTTGTTTAAATCCATCTAGGTGGCATAACACCATGTTAAGTCAAGGAAAATCTGTCACTTGTTATATTATATTCACATAAAAAGGAGCATTAGAACATCTGATGACTGCTTAGGATAAACTTTTAAATCAGTTGTTATGAAGGGTTTTTGTAGGTGTCACGGAAGCATATAAAAATTCTAAAGCATAAACATATGGTTACCAGTAGCCATATAATATTTGAATCAGTTTCAAACAACAATAATAATAGAAACAAAGACAGAATGTTAATTTGAGAGCATTCTAGAACATGGTGCTCAAAATGCTCCTATAATTCCTATCTGCAGTGCAACTGAACAAATGTCATTTTTTGGCCTTTTCTAATGGTAATATTTTCTGCTAAATCAAGTCCAAAGGTGAAGAGAGTCTGTACATCTTTAAAGGGCACACACAAACCTGAAGCATTTTTTCTAGGGTGAGGTTAAAATAAGTGGGGTTTAAAGCCACATAGCCAAAAAGGACAAGGATATGACTGCTCTGTGATACATGATGAGCTCTTTTATATACAGGTATAGCTGTTGTATGGGGAGGTTGACCCTATTTCCTTCCAGTGGCAGAGTATGGGTCTTCATGACAAATAGGGTTTTGGTAACCGTAGGAATCTTAGCGCCTACGATGAAGCAGTTGATAATGGATGAGGTTAAAGGTGAGGGCCAAGGAATTGACCTACAATAATAGCGCACATATTATATAGCTTTGTGACTAAAAATGAGCATGATTTAAAAAAAAAACTCCAATCTTTTAGCGCTTTTTGGAAGAGGTAGGGGGGAAAAATAAAGAACTAAAAATATAAAGGTGTTTGAAAAGTTCTACAGGTTGCCACAAAGAACCAAGTAATAGTGTAACTTTGTTAGTCACCAGAGTAAGACAAGGATCATTTTCTTTCATTACAAGGGTAGATTTAACCATATTAACTGCCTTTGAGATACACTTTTCTTCAACACATTGCAAAGTGTGGTCAATTGAATAAATATCTACATCTAATTTTTACCTTATTTAGGGTGGTTAACCCAAATATCTAAGAAACAGATGGGTGGATAGGTAGGTATATGTGCATCATTATTGTTACAGCTTTTAGTAAATAGTACTAAAGCCACCAAATCTCACCAATCTGCAATGTAACAGGTCAGCTTATTGGAAGAGATATGAATAGAGTTCATTTGTGCACATAAGCTAAAAGGCTACAGTGACTGATGGTCTAAAAGAGGAGGAAGGATGCTAGACAGCAAGGCCATGATCTATGGCATTGTTTGAATTTTAATCTCTTGACTACAACATATGCTTAGACTCATGAATCCATTGTATAGTATTATCCAGAAGGCTATACAAAAAGCAGGTATTATATTCAAACACTTCCTTTCCCCCATTTCTATTACATTTTGAAACATTATCAGCACTAGCACTCTGCACATACTTACATTCATGTGCCAGCAACCTCCCCCCAAAAAATCTCTGCACTACCCAAAGTCAGTTCATCCTGGGTGGTGAAAGAACAAAACTAAATAATCCATGGTATGATGGATGGAGTCTGTGAGCTGCGGACGGGATTCAGAAGCTTAGAGGACGTTCTGCCCTGCCAGCCGCCACTCAAGTGGAACCACAACTACAACACCCATTAATCATAGCCTGAGGCAAGCTCTTAACAACTCATATCATGCAAGAGTGTCTGATTCATGATCTAATGTCTGATTCTTGGCTACAAACCTGATAAAAGTAGATTAGTGAGGGGTTAGTAAAAGATATGCTTTGTTAATAATGAACTGAATAAGTTAAACCTCATCAGTCACATATAACAAACCTTAAGTTTTGGACCTTATTGTAGCTAAGGAAGAAATAAAGACGGCTTATGGAAGTTTCCATTTACTAAGTAGGTGGGACAAGTTGGCTTAGGTTTGACAACCTAATATTTTTTTTACTGATAAATGAATAGCTATACTAATAAGTTTATAGTTTTTGTTTAATTAAAATTAATTTTCTTACTTGCACATACACACATTCTCAAGTTTAAGTACAAATACAGAACAGTTTTGACATTTAGTAAATAATAACAGAAAACAATGTTAACCTTATGATTGCAGTACAAAATTACTGTATGTCACAAATGTGGACATGCACACATGATGACGCACAACAGTTACAGAAGCCACATACATGGGTGGTGAACAAGATATTCATTAAAGCAAATTAAAGATATTCACAAAGCAAAAGCCAGCCATGAAAGTGCCCACAAATGACTACAATCACATTTCAAAACATATTTTCAGCCCAGATTTTAACTTTGAGTCCAAACACTGTTGTATAATGTATGCTCACACTTAAATTTGTGGTGATGACTTTGGATTGTAATATTACCTTTTGCGCTTGAGGGAGCTATAACACAGCATTTAAATAAGAAAACAGAAAATAAAACATCAAAACACCAAATGCATTTTAACGAAAACTTCACTCATTATCAATGTTTTGATTGTCTAGTATTTAGTAAACTGTGGATAATCGATGTATGTGAAATCTGTTTCATATACAGTACTGTATGTTTAAGGTAAAAAAAAATATTTTTCATAAATATATAGTTCCACAATCAACCAACAAAAACTAATTGCTTTACAAACAATCAAATTACAGTCTTTCTTGCAGTTTGCATTCTTGTAATCATAAATAATGCTTTAAATTTAAACAGTGTAATTCTTGCACCTTTTGAATTATGGTCATACAAACAGAAACTCAACTAGTCAAATTTCAACAAAAAATCAACTGGACATCTTTATTGTTTCCATTGAAAGCAATCAATTTAGGCTTTATTAATTCATTCATTTCTTTGTATAGTGTAATTAAAACACAGATGTGATAGACCATCTCAGTGTGTCATGTTACATGTACTGTTTAAATTTAATAACGCAATGTCTACCAAGAATGTACAGAATGATCAGTTGGGATAATGTTAGACATTGAGATAAAGTGCATAAAATAATACATAAAATATACCCTACACTTTCAGAAATGATTCATGGGGCTAGGAAACAAGCATAAAAAATTACATTTAATTCAGAGAGCAACTTATTTTGTGTTTGTCAAAATAAAAGTCTATGTCCCTAACATAATTAATGTAAAAAAAAAAAAATTGTCTTCACTTAACATCCTGAGCCCTAGACTGCTACTGTATGTCTGGTTCACTGTTCACTGTATCACTGTTATTTCTTCTCTCTGATTCTGTACATTAACATCTGATAACTATAGCCGTGGACAAAGAAAAAAGGAAAAGAAAAAAAAGTTTTGCAAAAGAGTAATAAGCAGGGATCCTCATATGAAAATTATGCAAAGATAGACATAAACTGTGTCGTTGGGAGAAAATAAAATTTCCTCATATGAGGACATTTGGGTCTCAAGAGGTTAACAGCAGAAAGATGCAATGTTTTGTTGAAAGTGAGTTTAAATGCTATATATATATATATATATATATATATATATATATATATATATATATCAACATTATAAATAATTATATATTTTTTCTGTCATTTATGTTGTTAGTTTAAAGGGATAGTTCAGGTTTTTCTTTTCTTCTAGACTGTCTGAAATCAAAATTGAGGTGCATATACAGTCAGGTCCATATATTTTGAACAATAGTTTTTTTTTGTATTTGGCCTCTGCATATCACCATTTAAAATGGAACACAATTGGAAAGGAAAACAGCGAAGTTTTTAATTCAAGTGGTTTGACAAAAGTATGACATTAACCATTCAAGTGGTGTACGAGTGGCAGATATAAGTACATTACAATAGAAATAGCTCTACACACTGACAGTGGCATTTGTCGCCCAGAACATGGGTACAATTTCGCCACCCGCATTTCATGGAAAAATGCATTCAAAAGTTAAGCTAAGACTCATATGAAGCATCTGCAGTCCCTCTGAGCTAAAGCAAGTACAAATGTAACCCTGTTCTTTCACCAGAATGTGTGTTCCGGTTAGCCATACAGCTAGTTCCAGCTAGCCAAACAGCTAGTTCCAGCTAGCCAAACAGTTAAATACCCACTCGATTTAGCTGACTTTGGAAGGCATTTTTATACAGAACAAAAGTTTTGGAATTTGGCTTCAATTACTTAAATCTTACTCACATTCAAACAAACTTTGACGAACTTCACTGTCAATGTGCAGAGAAAAAAATTATAAAAAAAACAAGACCTATGGTAATGTACTTATACTGTATGCTCTGCAATTTTTATTTAAGAATCCTTAGGTATCCCTTTAAAAACCTTTGATTACTGTAAGGCTAATCTCATTTAATTTACATTTCTGTGACAGCAATATATGTGGCCCATATCATTAAATCAGGTAATAAGTCGCATTGTAACCTATGTGACTTAATACCTGAATTGATTGCTGGTATTAAAGCCAAAGTGTGGTACAAGTTATGCTACTTACTGTGTTATCGATGTAAGCCTCGGTCCAAACTACATCATGTTCCTGATCAATCACCTTCGGTCTACTGAGTACATGGAGGTACTCCATTACATTTTCCTGAACATCAGCTAAGGTAGAAATCTGGGTAAAATACCCTGCAAATTAAGGAACAGCATCCAGTTAATAGCATGTGATTATTAATTGATGATGTATAGCCTATGGGGTGGTGTGATGAATGACTGTTCCTACCCCAATAACAGCATGTTTCAAACAAACAAAAGCAATTTACTGCTTCTTGGGACACCATTTCTTATTTATTGAATAAAAAAATGTTTACGGTTACAGTTGATATCGAATAACATTTTACTTCCTGTTATCATTTACTTTCTAACAGCAATAATGTTTTTTTTCCTTTAAGTTAACAAAAAAAGAGAACTTGTTACGTTATTAAGAGAATGTAAAAATCCTCAATGATAAAAAAAAAAAAATGCTACAGGTTTCCAATAGACAGTTTCATAGTTTTACTCTGACATTTCCAAAAATGCCTACAAAATGTCTCTTCCTAACCCCTTATCACAATTACACAATGAATAGAGAAACTGCCGCCATTCATAGCACATATAATTAGAAACACCTTGAACCTTTAAACTGATTTTAGACTTGTACAGAATAAGGATTCTCAACGCAGTATACCCAAGTTAAATTAAAGTTGTACAAAATGAATGTTAAAGCCTTGTTAGTGTACCAGCAGTCATTGTAGTAGAAATGTTAAACGTACAGTAGTTTGTGTGTCTATTGTATGACTTATTATATCTGTAGTGCTGAGGTCAGACCAAAGGAAGATACAACAAAAAAATTAATAAAAGTAGATCAGAGAAATATTTCCTAGTGATCCATTTTCCATAGAAGGTCCTCCCTGTCCAAAACTCATCCAAGTGAAAATGCAGTGACACAATGGCATCAGCCAGAAGCACTGAAGAGGAAAATCAGGGCAAGGGAAAATGGATTTTCAAAGTTGTTATGATGTGAAACATTTGCATCCAGGCAAAGGAACAGGCAAGGCTCTAACATCTCAACAAATGTTAAGCTATTCTACAGTGAACTACATTCCATACCTGGTGACAATAAGTATATTTACTATACATAATTTCTTTAAAAACATCCTACAGTATTCTACCTAATAGGGTAAAAAAATATTTACATTATACACATCCTATCCATCCTTATAATGACATACAGTATTTGCCTTTTTGTATTGCCATATTCATTGTTGTAGTTAAGGGTTTCATGGTTTCAAAATTATGAATAAAAACTATTAGAGTTAACAACAACTATTTTAATTTGTATTTATTTCAAAAGTCTATATACCTGAAATAATTTTAAATGTATTTCCCCATTTAAAATATAAATATATGCGTTATCAAAAAGTTTCAAGACTAGTTTTGTAACACATCAACAGATGGCGGCACAGGGCTGCAGGCACAGTCACGGGGAGCACTGACCTTCCTTGTGCTAAGAGACATCGTCCTATGTACATTGTGGGCTGTACAACTGGTGGTGACTGGTCTACTGACCTTGTGCATTATCACGTCTGGTTTTTGTCATGGACAGCAAATTAGAACTAAGGATAAATGTGAAATTCTGCGTGAAATTGCCACGGAGACATTGCATTTGGCAAGTTATGGTGGTGCTGCAATGTGCCGTTCGAGGTGTTTTGAGTGGCACCCACACTTCAAAAAATCAGGAAGACTTTGCATAATACATGGTGATCGTTGGGGAACAATCCACAACATCGCTGTCATTGTCGGTGCATCATACTGTATGGAACAGTCCAGGATATCCTCATGTGTCATTTGAACATGTGTCATGTGTCAAGTTCATCCCCAGGCTGCTAACCCAGGAGTAGAACGAACATCACATTGACGTCTGCCAAGAACTGATGACCCAACCTTCATGTCTCCCTGAGACGAAGCATCAGTTTTCACAGTGGAAGGGCCAATGATCTCCAAGACCAAAAAGGCGAGGCAGGTCTGCAGGTTGACCAAGTGCATGCTCATTGTCTTTTTTGACATTTGCAGCATTGTACATCGAGAATTCTTCCCCAGGGGCCAGATTGTCAGTAGCAAATTCTACTGCCAGATTTTAAGGTGTCTGAAGGAGGACATACAGTGAAAAAACAGGGCTAATCTTGAAACTTTTGGATACCACCTGGCATATAGTATGTTAACTGTCATGATTCATGTCCTGTGTGAACTTTTTCCCACGCTGTCACCACTGACATTTTTGTTTACGCTTTTTGGATTGTCGCTCCGCTGCTTGATTTTCCGGTTACCGATTTAAGGCTTCCTCTTTTGACTACGGCTCTCGCTTTACGATTTGGCTTAGACGCTACGTTGACTGATCTCCCGGTATTTGACCTACACTTCCGCATTCCGACCGCGCTCCTGTTTAATGTTGCTGTCGCTCATCTGCACTTGGATTCACCCCGTTCCGCTCTGCCTCGTGACAGTTAACTGTACACTGATATGTTTACAGATTCTTTATCATTTTAATTCAGTTATTTGTTCAAATATGATCTTAGGTTGTTCGTGAAAATGAGTAGTGGTTAGCCACACAGGTCCTACCAGGCATATCAGTCTAGATATGTCACAGAGCACATTAGTCATATTGTATGGGTACACTTTCATTTTCTCCCTCATCAACACATTTTTAAATTATAAAGAAATTATAGCTCTTTGGAAGCAAAATAGGGAGAAATGACTGGTGGCTCAAGACATTTGCATATCCATATATTTTGTTGATTTTCAGCAAACAGTGAGAAATTGCCAACTATATGAATATCTGACTGACATGTAATTTAATTACACTCCGTTTTCCCATCCACCTCACTGTCTATGATTATTAAACAGTCCGTCTAAATTTTGCAGAGTGGCAGGATGAGAAGGGAAATTGGGGAGCCAAACCTTTGTTAGTGCAGGCCATCCATTTGAGATTATCAGCAAAAGCAGACTCTCGCCCAATTAGGTAAGGGAATATACGAACCTGTGAAGAGTGAGGCAGATATTAGCCATCAATCATTTGTACTCACCTGAGATAGCTCCAAAGACTGCTTGCTTAAAAGCTAATATTTATAGTCACTAGTTTGCTTTACATATTAGAGTCATTTATTTAGCCTTCTTGGGATGCTAACCAACTAGAACTAGAACATTTTTGTAATCTGTAAATAAATGAAATGATAAATGTACAGTAATTGCAATATTTAAATATTAAGCATAATAAAACAATTTTCTGAAAACAACCTAAACCTAAAAACAGTTAATACAGTACATGCAACACACACACACACACACACACACACACACACACACACACACTATACTGTATCAAGTATGTCATTTATTATCAATAATATGTTCGCTGAGTTTAATAAAATAAAAATTTGTAATAAAGCAAAACCAAACTCGTACTGTGAATGTGATATTGCAGTAAGTCAAACAAAAAGTAGTAGAACATTATATTGTGTAACATTGCAAAATTTTCAATTACAAAGATTGTTGATGATTATGAGAGCCACTGCAGTATCACACATAGTTCCCTTTCATAAGCTACACTCGATGCTGCGTGAAAACGCTATGGGAACATCTCTTTGTTGCCCGGTTGTGAAGCCTGTGCATGTCAAAACCGCCGAATACCTTCGGCTTATAACCTCTGCCAGGCATGATGTCACCGAATAAGGTGCACCTGCAGGTTATAAATAGGAGTGAACCGGAAACATCCTCAGACCTTTTTGTCTTCAGGACCGCTTTGTGTTTGCGTGTGCATGTGCAAGCCATAACGAAAGCAAAAATAAAATAACAGCATTAACTCACCGAAATGGCGGAGTTGCTTAAGAGATGCGTGCCTCCGTGCGATAGATCTCTTTCGGAGGGCGATCTTCATGAATTTTGTCTCGAGTGCTTGGGGGAAGAACACGCTCACCTCGGGCTTCAGGGAGACTGTGAGTACTGTGATCTTCTCCCTATTAAGGTGCTTCGCGCCCGACCTGCTTTCTTTAAAGAGAAACCGCGAGCCTCTCTCCGGATCAGGAAGTTTTAGCTTCTGCTTCGCAAGCGCGCTCCGGCGCTTCTTGTGAAGGAGCGGAAGAATCCTCCTCTCTCGCTCCCATGGAAGTAGCCTCCTCACAACGCTCCTCCAGTGCTGACAGAGCATATGAGGAATGATTAGAGGTTATAACGCTTGCGGTCGAGCGATTGCATATCGACTGGCCGCAGAAGCAAGATTCCCCCAAGTGTTCGAGATTGGACGACAGGTTTCTGTCGGGTGGCCGGGGGGAGGAGCCTCAACGTCTCTATATCCCCTTCTTTGGTGACCTCCATGATGAATTAACTCTTTCATGAAGCAAGCCGTATTCATCACGTGTTTTTGTGCCATCGACTTCGATCGTTGATGTGAAAGCACGCGGTTATATGATGATGCCCCAGATAGAAGAGACGCTTGCGGGCTATCTCTCTCCTGGGACATCATCCTCCCTGAAAAAGCCTACTCTCCCCTCCAAGCCGTGTAGATTGACATCTGCTTTGGTGGGGAAAGCTTTTCAGGAAGCAGGTCAGGCTGGCGCTTCACTGTACACCATGGCGGTTTTGCAGGCTTACCAGGCTAACCTGCTGAAGGACCTGAGCACCGGCGGGGTTATTGATGACAGGGCGTTTGCAGAGCTGCGCCGAGCCACAGACCTGTCTCTCCGTGCAACCAAGCAGACGGCCCGTGCTGTGGGCCGTTCTATGGCTGCCATGGTATCCACGGAGAGGCATCTGTTGCTGAACCTCACGGGCATCAAGGATAAGGATCGTGCTGTCCTCCTTGATGCCCCCGTCTTGCCTTCCGGCCTCTTTGGCGACGCTGTTAATTCCGTCGCCACTAGGTTTCGGGAGGCGAAGCTATATGAACAGGCCTTTGGGAGGTTCCTTCCCCACCGTGCTCAAGAACCGGGACTGTCGGCCACCCGGCCCCGGCCAGGTCTGGCCCCTATCAGGCGTGAGGTGCAGAAGGAGAGAGTGACCAGCCGCGCACCCCCTCGTAAAGACTGGGGTGGGGCTCGCCGCTCTTCTCAGAAATCTGTTTCGAAAAGACCGGATCTGAGGAGCTTCCTCTCTTCAAAGAGGAAGCCCTGAGGTTCGTGCGCCTGGGACCGTGGGGGTGTCTCCCCCCAGGGAGGGGCGCCTGGATTTTCATCACAAAACAGGGCCTCCTCCCTGGCTCTCCCGGGAGGCCGGTGTTCAATCCCCGCCACCAGGTGTTTCGGGGAGCGCCGGTCTCCAACGAAAAGTTGGGTGTTCGGGCATCTCCTGCCATACTTCAGGATACCCAACACCTAACACCCCACCATCCAGCCAAAGTGTCAAAGCTCGTGCCCCTTTCGGAGAAGCTGGCAGCGTGGAAACTACTGCCAGGCGTATCTCCTTGGGTACAAAGGACTGTAGGCACAGGCTACAGGATTCAGTTTGCACATCGTCCTCCGAGTTTCAACGGCGTGGTCTCCACTTCCGTGAAACCGGACCGAGCACATCTGCTGGCCCAGGAGTTACAGACTCTGCTGGGCAAAGGGGCCATAGAACATGTTCCCCTCCCAGACAGAGAGTCGGGCTACTACAGTCGGTACTGTTTGGTGCCCAAGAGAGGGGGGGGGTTGCGTCCGATCTTGGATCTTCGCGGCTTGAACCGCTATCTCAGGAAATTCAGATTCAAAATGTTGACTGTCAAAATGATTGTTTCTCAAATCCAACTAGAGGATTGGTTTGTGACAATCGATCTCAAGGACGCATATTTCCAGAGGGGAGGGATGAGAGGTACTTAGTGCTCCCACATTAATCACGGCTCTACAGCCAATCAGGGGCGTCTGTGAGCTCGCGAAACGGAGGGAGCGGATAGCGCTGTCCTCCGAGTGTGTTACGCCGCCCCCAACGGAGCGCGAGCGAGCAGTTCGAAAAGATGCGGTCGGCTGGCGCCACGTGGTTCGGAGGAAACACATGATAGTCTTCGGCCCTCCCGGCTGAGTGGTAGTTGTAGCCTTAATGTGGGAGCCCCCTAGTGACGGGGAGGAATTGGCCACGACTAAATTAGGGAGAAAATCGGGGAAAAATCCAAAAAAAAAAAAAAAAAAAAGAAATATTGCCACAGCACAGGAAGTTCCTGAGGTTCGCTTTTGGGGGCGAAGCTTACCAGTATCGGGTCCTTCCATTTGGCCTAGCTCTGTCACCCCGCACATATACAAAATGCATGGATGCAGCTCTGGCTCCTTTACGACTCCAGGGCATCCGTATTTTGAATTACATAGACGACTGGCTGATTCTGGCCCAGTCTCAGGACCTAGCGCTTCGACATCGGGATGTCGTCCTATCCCATCTTCATTCTTTAGGATTGAGACTCAACGCCACAAAAAGCGTTCTCCTTCCTGTTCAGAGGACAACATATTTGGGGGTCAGATGAGATTCGGTTACAATGCGGGCACAGCGGTCTCCTGCTCGTGTCGAATCCATTCTCAACACCCTGAAGGAAATCAAGCTAGTCCAGAAGGTCACTGTTCATCACTTTCAGAAATCTTTAGGCCTCATGGCAGCTGCGTCCACGGTGATACCTTTGGGCCTTCTGCACATGAGAGCATTTCAGCTGTGGCTAAGAGCCAAGGGGTTTCATTCAAGGGCCAACCCCCAGAGGCTAATAAGGGTTACGCGCCGGGGGCTTCGTACCCTTTCTATGTGGTTCAGACCCCGGTTTCTGACTTTGGGTGCCACTCTAGGTCCGTCTTGTCGTCGCAAGATGCTAACGACAGACGCTTCCCTCACGGGCTGGGGTGCGGTCTTGGATGGCCGTCCAGCACAAGGGACCTGGAGAGGTCATCTTCTCGCGTGGCACATCAATTGCCTCGAAATGATGGCTCTGTTTCTGGCCCTGAAACACTTCCTCCAGCAGTTGCGAGGCTACCATGTCCTAGTGCGGGTGGACAGCACTGCCGTAGTCTCGTACATAAATCGCCAGGGTGGACTGCGCTCGCGCCGCTTGAACAAGCTAGCGCACCAGGTTCTGCTTTGGGCACAGGACAACTGTCCCTCAGGGTGATTTACATTCCAGGGCATATGAATATCCAGACAAGCTGTAAAACATGGGGAATGGAAACTCCACCCCGAAGTAGTCAGTCAAATCTGGGAAAGATTTTACGTAGCAGAGGAGGACCTCTTTGCCTCACAAGAGGCAGCACAATGCCCCCTTTACTACTCTCTGACTCCTCCAGCTCCCCTGGGTCTGGACGCAATGGCCCACACGTGGCCCAGATTACGCCTTTATGCGTTTCCACCTATAGTTCTGCTCCCAGGAGTCCTGGCGAGGGTCCGTCAACAGGGTTTGCGCCTCTTATTGATAGCGCCCCATTGCCCGACCAGAGTGTGGTTCTCGGATCTAATATCTCTCCTCGACGGCTCAACCTGGGTGATTCCAATTAGGAGGGATCTTCTGTCTCAGGCGCAGGGGACAATACTTCATCCCGGCCCGAGCTCTGGAACCTTCACGTTTGGCTTCTGAACGGGACCAACTAAGACATGCAGGGCTTTTTAAGTGCCAGGGCTCCCTCCACTAGAAGAACTTATGCCCTCAAATGGAGTGTATTTGAAAATTGGTGCATGGCAAGACATGTAGACCCAGTTCAATGCCAGATTGTTTCAGTGCTGAATTTCTGCAAGAAAAGTTGTCCTCGGGCTTATGCCCTAGTACGCTCAAAATGTACGTAGCCGCTATTTCGGCTTGTCACGCTCTGAATGATGGGGTTTCTGTGGGCAAGCACCATTTAGTTGCCCGTTTTATTCGTGGAGCTAAACGGTTGAAGCCGCCCACTAGAGCGACTGTCCCTTCATGGGACTTAACTATCATACTCGAAGGCCTGGCCGACACCCCTTTCGAACCACTAGAGTCAGCGCCTGTCAGGCTTCTGTCTCTTAAGATGGTTTTTCTTATGGCTATTACTTCTTTGAAGAGGATTGGGGATCTGCAGGCTCTGTCAGTCTCCCCATCCTGCCTAGACTTTGCCCCTGGGCTAGTCAAAGCTATTCTGCATCCTCACCCAAACTATCTTCCCAACGTTCCATTCTCGACCATGCACCCAGTTGTTCTCGAAGCCTTCTGTCCTCCGCCTTTCACAGCTCCGGAGCAGGAAAGACTTCACTTACTGTGTCCAGTACGTGCTCTTCAGATCTACGTTCACCACACTAGCCAGTGGCGTAAGTCAGAGCAGCTCTTTATTTGCAATGGTGGTCGCAACCGGGGTGCGGCTGCCACTAGACAGACTCTGTCACACTGGGTGAGAGATGCCATTGCCCTAGCCTATGAGGCGCGTGGTCACACTTTGCCTCTGTGAATCAGGGCTCATTCAACCAGGGGGATTGCCTCATCGATTGCCTTGGCAAGAGGCGTCCCCCTGCAGCAGGTGTGTGATGCGGCGGGCTGGTCCTCTCCACACACGTTTGTTAGATTTTATAGTCTGGATGTCAATGCTACTCCGGGTTCGTGGATCCTTGAGTCAGCATCCCAGAGGTAGGTCTGAGACCTCCTCGGCTTGTGCGCACACGCTACACAACCTGGGGGTCCAGACACTTGCAGTGCGGCGGCGTTGGTATTCTCGTTCCCATAGCGTTTTCACGCAGCATCGAGTGTATTTTTTGAAAGGGAACATCTCGGGTTACTTGGCTGTAACCCTGTTCCCTGATAAAGCGGGAACGAGATGCTGCGTTCCGATGCCACAATGCTGGCGTGCCTGGACGTCCTTCAGACAAAATTGACCTGAGGATGTTTCCGGTTCACTCCTATTTATAACCTGCAGGTGCACCTTATTCGGTGACGTCATGCCTGGCAGAGGTTATAAGCCGAAGGTATTCGGCGGTTTTGACATGCACAGGCTTCACAACCGGGCAACAAAGAGATGTTCCCATAGCGTTTTCACGCAGCATCTCGTTCCCGCTTTATCAGGGAATAGGGTTACATCCAAGTAACCTGAGACGTTTTGTTAAGTTTTTAACATGGTGTTCACACAACATCCAAATTGCATAATGTCATATTTTACAGTACGTAATGTAGACGTTAAGCAATATGATTTAAGTTTTCCCCCAAACTCTTTAAACACATGTGAAAAACCAATTATGTAAACAACCAATGTGATCGGCTTTTCACAACACAGTGATATACAGTTAATGCTCAAAAACAGCATACAGTTTATGCTCAAAAATCAGATGACTTGTGTCATGCTTTGCTTAAAACATGGACTTAAGTTGTTACAGACAACCTTGTATTTGATAATTTGCCAAAATTAGTAAAAAAAAATACAAATAAAAAAAAAAACAGTTAAAAAAAATTTGTTCTGCTCTCAAACTAGACATATATAAAATGCTGTAAAGCCTGATTTGTTCTGGGAATTAGAAAATGGAAGGTGGACCAACATGCAAAGCTGCTTTATTTTTATCTTTTTATTCCCTTACACAATTAACCGATCAGCCATTGCTTTAAAAGCATTGACAGGTGAAGTGAATAGCATTGACTATCCTCATATATTGGCTATGTCTATTGACATAGTAGGATATATTATACAGCAATTGAACAGTTAGTTCTCGAAGTTGATGTGCTAGAAGCAGGAAAAGTTGGCAAGCATAAGGTTCTGAAAGACTTTAATAAGGGCCACACTGTGATGGCTAAAAATCTTTGTCAGCGCATCTCCAAAACAACATGTTTTTGGGTTTTTTTCTGGTATAGAATGCCAACTGGTGAACCAGTGACAGAGTCATGGGTGTCCAATGCTTTGCATAGAAAGCCTTTAGCAGGCCTTTTTGGGCCAATCCCATGTCAGAGCTACTGTAGTACAATTTGCTGAAAATGTTATTTCTGTCTATAATAAGAAGGTGTCACAACCCACAGTACATCACAGCTTGCTGTATTGCCAGTGACTCATCAGGGTGACCATGCTGACCTGTCCACTGTCCATGCGCTTCCAAGGGGCATGTGAACATCAGAACTGGAACACGACTGGGTCAGAGCATCTCAAAAACGTTGCGTTTGTGGTATTCCGGGTATGCAGTGGTTGTACTTAACAAAAGTGGTCTAAGAAGGACAACTCGTGTGTTCAAGACTCATTAATGCATGGGTAGTGAAGTCTAGTCCATGTCATCGGCCTCCTCAGAAAAGGTACTGTAACATAAACTGTTGAGAAAGTTGAGGTTGCCAATGACAGATGGGTGTCAGAACACACAATGCATCGCATGTTGCTGTGTATGAAGCTGCATGGCTGTAGCCTAGTTAATGTGCCTGTCCATTGCTGAAAGCACCTACTGTACAATGGGCAAATGAGGTACAGAATTGAGCAATGGAAGATGGTGATCTAGTCAAATGATTCACATTTTCCTTTCCTAATAATAATAATAATAATAATAATAATAATAATAATAATAATAAGGCATTTGATTTATATAGGCACATTTCTAGACACCCAAGGTCACTCTCCAAAATTCATACAAGCAGTACATTAATAACATCAGGTATGTCAGGGTTAACCCCTAGAGAGTTTTGGTTAGTAAACTTCACTTCCCATGATGCACCTCGGTCAGGTGATGGGAGCACTCACCTGACCGAGGTGGCTCATTATTTTGAAGGTTTATCGCCTGTTTTAAGTTCTGTTTCCTTTGTCTTGCATCTGTTTTGTTGGAATTTGTGTTTGATATAGTATCTTGGTTTGGTTTGTTTATGTTTTAGAGTTGTGCTAAGTTTATGTTTTGTTTATATTAATAAAAAAAAACATCTACAATGTCTTAACCTCTGCATTTTATGCCTCGCCTACACCACCACCGTAAACGTGACAGAGTGCAAGACCTGCATAGTGGAGGAGTCTCCCCTCGAGATTCTTGTGATGGGGGCGCTGTGACAATGACGCCGTGGGAAGCAGATGTTGTGGACAGTCAGCTTGCCATTCCGCGTAACATCAAGGAGCGCGCAGGAGTGAAAGTAGCGAAGTCCTGCGTAGGGCTCTGGAGAGAGACCGGGCTAGGTGAGCTAAGGGAGCAGCTGAGCTGGGAAGGCTACCGTTCAAAAATGTTGCAGTTCGGGGTGACGCGAGTCCTGGAACCGACCATAAGGTACGGGCCAGGAGGTCTATGTGTGGCGGGGACCAGGATGAAGAGGAACCCCAAACTGAGTGCCATTGGAGGGCAGAGTGCGAGGAGTATTGGTGGCAGGTAGCATTCCCCCAGCAAACAAATGATATCTACAGGTTTTGTGCTGAAGAAAATAGTAAGCGCATACAAGACCTGCTGGAGCAGGTGGACCTGCTCCAGGTACTGCTCGCCCAGCTTAGCCTCAGTGGAGGCCGAGACCTGCCAGCTAGCCTCGGTGGAGGCCCAGACCTGCCAGCTAGCCTCGGTGGAGGCCCAGACCTGTCAGAAAGCTCCGCTGAGGGCCCAGTTAACCCAGAGAGCTCTGCACTGCTTGAACCTCCGCCCGGCTTCAAGGACATCGTGCCAACTCCCTCCGCCGCCCAGCTTCAACGACGGCTGTGACGACGGCATGCCAGCTCCGCCGCACGGCTTCGGCGACGGTGTGTCGGTGACGGTGTGTCGGCGACGATGTGTCGGCTTCGGCGACGGTGTGTCAGCTCCGACGCCACAGTGCCTGCTCCGCTGCCTGACTCCCACGCCCCAGTGTTTGCACCCGTCCCAGTGCTCGCTTCACCACCCGGCATCGAGAACCTCGTTTCAGTCCCGCCTCAGAAAAGGGGAAAAATCTCTCTTATTATCTATCTGTTTTGTTGGAATTCGTGTTTGATATAGTATCTTTGTTTGTTTTGTTCATGTTTTAGAGTTGTGCTAAGTTTATGTTTTGTTTCTATTAATAAAAAAACATCTACAACGTCTTAACCTCTGCATTTATGCCTCGCCTACACCACCACCGTAAATGTGACAAGGTAGTAAATAAGAGTTAAAGAATCTTAACAAATGGTTGTTAGGGTGTGATGTAAATGTGGTTGGAGAGTCTATATGGTTTGTGGAAGAAAATTCCAGAGATGAAATGCTGTGGAGCCAATCGTGGTCAAGTGGTCAGGCTCTGTAAAGAGGAGCCATGATGGAGAAGAGCAAAGAGTGTGTGAAGGGGTGTAAAACTGTACAAGCTTTGATGAATAAGGAGGCCCAAGCTTGGAGTGAGGAGAAGAGTAAGGAGGAGAATTTTAAACATTATTTGATAGGGAACCATTAGGCTATTGAAGAGTGGGGGTAATGTGATGCATAATTGATATTTACGTTATGATATGGGAAGCAGAATTCTGGATAAGCTAGGAGTCAAGTTAAATAAGTTAGGATATGAAGGAGTAGGATTAAAAGTGAATTACAGCAATCAGTGGTGCTACAGAGAAGTAGGGCCATAGCTGGAAAAGCTCAATTGCCTTGTATTGAAGCAGTGGAGCAAAAGCAGTTAAGATGCGTATGGGGTAAGGTAGGAGCTTGTATATCCAGACTATGTCCCTTGAGCGTTGATTGCAAGAACAATACAATACAGCCCACAGAGATAACAACAGCAGCAACAACAATGACAACAACAAACTCTGCAATCAAGGGCAGTCAGATGCACCAACATTTACTCAGCACAAGTAAGTGTTGTGGACCGTGTACCCACCTTTATCGAAATGGTATTCCCTGATGGCATTGGCCTCTGTCAGCAAGATAATGTGCCCTGCCACACTGCAAAACTGGTTCAAGAATTATTTGAGAACCACAATAAGTTGGCCTCCATTTAAACATCTGTGGGATATGCTTGAAAAACCAGGTAGAGCCACTGAGACCCCACCTTGGACGTCTTCAAGCACAAATGTCACGCAACATAGGAGCCAGCTTGCCAGATCTCATGGCACCCATTTGTACATTTACATTCAGATTTCTAGCAATTAAATTAACCAGCCCTGTTCTTTATGCCAAAAAATATTAACAGCTACCAAATTCTTATGGGAAATAGCATAATCCAGCAAGTTAAACCATATGGCAGCGGCTCTTTAAAAATTCTCTGAAACTACAATAACAACACAATAAGGATGATGACTTATTTTCATTTAAACTGTATTTGTCTTTTCACCACATTCACATCTCCTCATCAAAAAATGCACTGCTCTTCATACCTAATTCTCTGACAGTTCCCAATTGTTTTTTTTTTTAATAACTGTTTAAATGAGTTTTTTAAAATATTTTTTTCCTTTTCATCACTTTGTTTCTGACAATAAAAATGTAATTATTGTATAACTATTTAAATGTTGTAAAACACAGCAATTCCACATGAACTTTAGACCTTGTTCTGGCCATCAGGGAAAGT
The DNA here is from genome assembly GCA_030347435.1 of Clarias fuscus. NCBI lineage: Eukaryota > Metazoa > Chordata > Actinopteri > Siluriformes > Clariidae > Clarias > Clarias fuscus. Next base: position 12,744,127 of record CM059213.1, on the reverse strand, counting down.
GTAAAAGCCCCTGTAATGGCATATTGGTTTTGATGCCAAATAAGGGCAGTGACAAAATGTTAACCATTTGGTGAGGTGAAAGATATTTTTGGACATGACTAAAGACAATCATTATTTGAAAGCTCTGTTTCTTATGCACCTGTATAGAGGTGTTTTTATATGCAACCTTATAATTTATGCAACCTCATAGACTCTGAGTTGCCGTAACTGCTACTTATAGAATGACTAAATTAAATTTGCTATTAATTTTGACACTTGAAATTCTGATGCCAACACGAAAAGGGTCTAAAATGTGAAAAGGTTATTTATTTAGTTAGTTAGTTTATTCAAGGTCCATTTACTGGTTGCGTAAGGTCTGGTTCTTTTCACTATTCTGTTGTTAGTTTTGCAATTTTGGGTGTGTAAATAAAAAGAAAAATATCAAATGTTACAGTATATAGAGGAAAATGCTATAGATCCAGATTTCAGAGCCATCCTGTAATTATCCACAGGCCTATTCTGTTTTCAAACTTACACTGGGGACCTTTAAAAACTAAATATTCATTATATACTCAAAGCCAAAGACAATGACTCAAAGACAAAAATCCTCACATATCATGTGAAGAAATTGAGTCTCACATCTCTCTATTGCCTTAATCTCCATAACTTTTTTACACAAGTTATGACATTTCAATATTTATAATATTTTATGATTGATAGTGTCATGCGCACTCCTAATGCTACCGGCACGAGGACCCGGAAGTAGTATGGTCGCGACTTAGGAAGCATAAAAGGAGACAAGATGGCGCTTTACACTCGCTCAGTCTAACCGCCAACCCCCTCCCCACCTTCTGATGTTTTTCTAGCTTTACCGGACAAATGGGATGGCACGGATGGAAAGTGCAGTGTTTTTCTAACCGCATTGGATCTCGTGTTTGAGTTTAATTCCACCAGATACTCCACAGACTGACTGCGCATTGCTCTTCTCGTCTCGTTGCTATCCGGGCAGGCAGCTGAGTGGGCCACGGCGGTTCTTCGTTCAGATTCAGACGTCGCCTACTCCTACACAGAATTCACCAGTCAGCTTAAAATCACCTTTGAGGTGGAGACCGACTCTAAATTATATCATCTACGGCAGGGAGGGTCGTCCGTGAGCCGCTACACCGCAGAGTTTTGCACTCTCGCCATGCAGACCGACTGGGGAGACTCCGCCCTCCGGACGGCGTACTACGAGGGACTGGCTTCACGTATAAAAGACGAGCTCGCCGGACGAGAGCTCCTAGCGACCTTGGAGGGCTTAATCCAACTCGCCCTCCGGATCGACCAACGTCTGCTCGCTCGCCCAAAGCCAGCTCCCCATACCCTGCCACCAATCACGATGGCACTACCTCGTACCACTCCCTTCTTCTCCCACGCTCCAGTCCCAGAAGTCCACTCCTCATTTACTGCAGCACCCACCAGAACCGTCGGTACTCCACCTCCCGCCGTGGTTGACACAGGAGCCGGGGAACCCATGCAATTAGGGGACGCCTCCTTAACCGCTACAGAACAGGAATGCTGTTTTAGGGAGGGGCTCTGCGCGTATTGTGGATCCGCCGCACACCATCGAGCCATCTGTCCTCTGTGGCCGGGAAACGCGCAGTCCCGGTGAGAAATGAGAGTAGCTCACTGGGTCCCATCTCCCTCTCCACCACCCTGACTAATGATTCCCGTCTCACGGTAAAAGTACACCTCCAGTTTGGCCACAAACGGGTCAGAAGTACCGCGTTCGTCGACTCCAGGGCAGCAGGTAACTTCATTGATTCTTCATACGCCAAAAAACTGGGGGTAAAAATCGAGGCGTTATCCCAGCCCGTAACAATTACATCAGTCAACGGTCGGCCCCTTTCCTCCAGCCCCATCTCCTTTCAAACTCAGCCCATCACTCTCACCATTGACCAACACCATGAGGAGATCCGCTTCCACCTCACCTCCATTTCCTCGTCACCCATCATCCTAGGATACCCCTGGTTACTCCAGCATGACCCTCTCATCTCCTGGTCTCAAAACCGGATCCTACAATGGGGCCCGACCTGCCTCAAACTCTGCCTACAGGCGCCGGCTGGAACGTGCTCTAGGGAGTCCGAGGCCACCGATGTCAACACAGACAACATCCCGCTAGACTACCGGGACCTGGCTGAAGTCTTCTGTAAGAGACGCGCCACCCACCTACCTCCTCATCGCCCATACGACCTGGCGATCGACCTTCAGCCAGGCGCCACGCCACCCCGCAGCCACCTCGATTCACTATCCAACATCGAGATGCAGGCAATGGAGGAGTATGTTTCCAGCGGACTTCACCATGGTACCATCCGGCCCTCCTCCTCACCTGCTGCCGCAGGGTTCTTCTTCGTGAAAAATCGCGATGGTAGTCTACGCCCCTGTGTCAATTACCTGGGGGATTAATAACATCACGATAAAAAAACGACACCCGCTGCCTCTTACCAACTCTGGGCCCTGGACGCCCTCTCTGGTGCCACCATCTTCACTAAGTTGGACCTCCGGAGCGCCTACAACTTGGTGCGCATCAGAGAGGGCGATGAGTGGAAGACGGCCTTCATCAAACCTACAGGACACTACGAGAGTCTGGTCATCCCTTTTGGTCTCTGAAACGCACCTGCTGCATTCCAACAGTTCATCAATGACGTCCTCAGAGGCATGTTAGGCCGCTGGGTGCTCATCTACCTCGATGACATCCTCATCTACTCCCGAACCGTCAACGAACATACCCAGCACGTCAGAACGGTCCTAAAGAGATTGCTCGCCCACCAGCTGTACTGTAAGTTGGAGAAGTACGCTTTTCACGAGCGCTCCACCACGTTCCTGGGTTTTGTCATCTCATCCCAGGGTGTGGCCATCGACCCGCAGAAACTGGAAGTTGTGAGTTATTGGCCCCTACCCAAGACTCTTAAACAACTCCAGCGATTTCTCGGGTTTGCCAATTTCTATCGCCGCTTTATCCGGGACTACAGTACCGTTGCAGCTCCACTAACCACTCTGACCCGCCCATCATCTCACCCCTTCAACCTCACCTCAACTGCCATCTCCGCCTTCCATGAGCTCTGTCGCCGCTTCACCACTGCTCCCATCCTCCTTCACCCAGATGCTGACAAACCATTCGTTGTGGAGGTGGACGCTTCGGATGTGGGCGCTGGGGCTGTTCTCTCCCAGCGAGGTCCAGACCAAAAACTGCACACTTACAGTTTTTTCTCCAAGAAATTTGACCCCACTCAGCAGCGATACGGAGTAGGGGACCGCGAGCTGCTGGCCATAAAGTGGGTCTTGGAGGAATGGCGACACTGGCTCCAGGGCGCCAGAGAGCCGTTCATCGTCTGGACCGACCATCAAAACCTCATCACTATCCACACCTTAAAACAATTCAACCCCAGACAGGCGCGGTGGGCAGTGTTCTTTGAGAATTATAATTTCCACCTGTCATACCGCCCGGGGTCCAAGAACACCAAAGCCGATGCCCTCTCCCGACAGCACGAGGAAGACGTCCCCCAGGCGGACCCCGCGCCTGTCCTGCCACCCACCAAGATCCTCGCACCACTCAGATGGAACTTGGAAACGAGGGTTCGCCAGACACAAGCTATGGAGACCGAACCGGCAGGTGTGCCGCCTGGCCGACTCTATGTAACTGACCCCATCAGGCCCGAAGTACTCCAGTGGGGACACCCCGGAAAGCGGCGCACCCTACTTTTCATCCAACGTGCCTTCTGGTGGCCCAATATGAGTCAGGACGTAGACGAGTTCGTCCAGGCGTGCCCAGTGTGTGCCAGGTCCAAGGACAGCAACCGACCATCGCCAGGGGAACTCCAACCACTCCCGGTTCCCCGCCGGCCCTGGACACACATTGCCATTGACTTCATCACGGGCCTGCCGGTTTCCGAAGGAAAAGACACCATCCTCACCATCGTCGACTGGTTCTCCAAAGCTGTTCACCTTGTGGCCCTCTCCGGTCTGCCGTCAGCTAAAAGGACAGCCGAGCTGATATTAGAGCACGTAGTCCGCCTGACCATTCGAGGTATGCTATGGCTTCCAACCTCCGATGTTCGACCATCAAGAACCGGAGGTGGAAGTACCATCGGCCCAACAGTTGGTTCGCTGGTGTCGACGGCTATGGAGACAAGCAGGCCGTTACACTCAACAACATCGCCGTCGACACCCACCGGGACGAATGTACCAAGTAGGTGACAAGGTATGGCTATCAACAAAAAACCTACACCTGCAGACTGAATCAAGAAAGTTGTCACCAAGATTCATCGGACCATACCGCATCAACCTCCGGATTAACCCTGTCACCTACCGGCTCCAGCTGCCTGCGGCGCTCCGGATCCATCCGGTATACCATACATCCCAACTCAAACCCTTCACTACGTCACCCATGCGTGGTTATCCTGCCTGCTCGCGCTACTTCCGCGTTTGGGTTTACCATCCACGCTACAGGGCTAACTGCTAGTCTTCTGGTTCATCTCCGGTTAGTTCGTGACAGATAGTGGCATGGTGGTTTAGTGGTTAGCACTGTTGCCTTGCATCTTCAGGTCCAGGGATTTATTCCTGCATTGACTCTGTCTGCATGGAGTTTGCATGTTCTCCCTGTGCTTGGTGGGTTTCTTCTGGGTTCTCAGGTTTCCTCACACTGTCCAAAAACATGCAGATTAGTGTTCTCAAATTGCCAGTAGTGTGTAAATGTTTGTGTAAATGTTGTCCAGGGGGTACTACCACGATTGTACAAACGGGAATAAATACTGTACTGGCCTCCGCAGTCCCTAGTTGGACTACAAAGGTTCCTAGATGGATGGATGAAATTTGATATATGTGTATGCGGACTTCAAATATGCTTGTGTATATATATATATATATGCTGTATACAGTTAATTGTACAGGGTTAGAGTTATTTACGTCATAAATATATACTACAATTTGTCAGATACCAGTCTTCACAGACAGAAAGACACAAATGCTCACACACACTACATACTGTATGCATAATAAATTATTGCCTAGTGCTAGTTAGTTGCCTGGTAATATTATAGCTAAAATGAGGATTTACAGTATCTTATATTTAATGTGAAAGATTACCAGAGATTCCTTATTTATACTATACGTCTATACGAGGTGACACTTCCTAAGCTGTCATACAGTATGTGATGGCACATTAGACTAAATCGAGTTGCTAATTACTTTTTACAATTTAAGTTTTTGGTTTAAAAGATTTGGTTTAAAACACTGCATTTGTAAAATAATAATAATGAGAAGAAGAAGAAGAAGAAGAAGATAATATTCATTGCAATCACTTGTGCTTGGTGTTTGGTTTCTTCTCTTCTACTCCAGACAAAGTTTATTCAAAAACAGCACAGTCTTTAGAATTTGTACCTGAATAACAATAACACTAATAACACTAATAATAATAATAATAATAATAATAATAATAATAATACATTAATATTCATGAATCAGTTAAAGTCAATCATATAACTCTATTTTTAGAAAACACAAATATTCCTTAATATTAGTTAATTAGTTAACGGTTTAGTTCATTCTGAAAAAAGGAAAGAAAGATTTCAACAAGATCAAGAACAAGACAGTGATTTTCTCAGAGTGTGGTGAGAGGAGAAAATAATGATTGTTTTAAATTAGCTACTTGGTAGTTTTTGTTGCCTTTTATGCACATATACATTTTAGGTATATTGCATTTTAAACATAATTCTGTTTAAATATCTGAATAGCTGTGATGATTGGCCCACAACATAATGAACTAATTATATTCACTCAAACCAACACTTTTGCATGCTTGTGCACAATTTTTTTCTCCACTCAATTTGGGCGTGTACTGCTGGTGTATTAGTTAAAGAAATGTTGAAAATGTAAATGTAAAATCGCCACTAACAGAAAAAATTACAAGCCTATAAGGTTTCAGCAGAAAAAACAGAACCCCATACAGGCACATAAACATGCAGACAAGCCTCCTGCAAGTAAGTGTGTGTGTGTGTGTGTGTGTGTGTGTGTGTGTGTGTGTGTGTGTGTGTGTGTGTGTGTGTGTGTGTGTGTGTGTGTGTGTGTGTGTGTGTGAGAGAGAGAGAGAGAGAGACCTCGTTTATGACTCACTGACCCCTTGCCCCTGAGAGTGTCATGTACAGATGGGTTCTGTCTGCATCATTATGTCCGGTCCATGGGCCCACATGCAGCACACACACACACACACACACACACACACACACACACATACACACGCATTATGAGGAAGAAGGTATGAAACGTGAGGAAATTTCTAATTAAAATCTTTTTTAAATGCCCATTGTCAAATGAGAAATATTACACAAGCATCTACTAGCATAAATGTTTGTGTAGGACTACCAGAGGATCATTAATCCTCTCCTGCTGACCTACTGTGTATAGTACAAAATAAACTTTATACGACTACATGTGTCAGGAAGTTTAGCAGCCCAAAAGTCTCCTAGGCTGGTATAAAAGTACAAACTGAGAGAAAATGGAAGGTATACGACACAGTAGACCAGGCTGAGGCATGCGGCATGACAGTGGCATCTGACTAAGTAGGACTCAGTAGATTTACAAAATATGTCAATAGCCTTGAGCAAGGACAGGTGCCAGCTGGTCCAAGACATGGCCTGGGGATGAGGAGCTGCTACGATGACGATGTTTCAACAAGGTAGATGGACAAGATAAGAATAGCCATTAGATCAGAAAAGCTCCTGATCCATGTTGTATGAGGTCAAGAATCTCAATTCCAGTATGACTTTTAAGTCATACATTTAATAATGTCAGTTGGGGAAAGTTTAGCTCATCAGCATGTCTTTTGTGCCTTGTGGAAGCACAATCTCACTTGCTGCCTCAAAATGCTGGGCAAAGACAGAGTCTCTGTGGTGTTTTTGTGCTAAAGGGCTTTTGCCCAGCAAGGCAGGGAACTGCCTTTATCAAAACTAGCAAGAAACCCCAGCCCCAAATAACGTCAGGAGCTAAGGAGTAGGGTTAGCCATCCTGAATGGCATTGTGCCACATTACCTGAGAGAACTACTGGTATGTTATGCTCCACTGTGCCTACATCAATCAAAAGGTGCAGACTATTTTTCGTTACATTGTTTAACAAAGCCTACAGAAATGGACTGAGCTTTTGCTTACAAAATCTCAGTGTTTACATATAGGCTTAAAGCATTTGTTTATCAAACCTATATATACTTATATAGTTCTTTTTACTGTAGGTAAAGAGGCATAGCTGGAAATCACAGGCATAGACTGTTATGGTCAACTAGAATATTTAGATGTTGTCTTCTCCTACTCTCATAAGCTCAATCAGTTTTATTGGCATTGAAGTGATTGAAGGGAGCTCTCATGTCTGTGGTTTCTTCTGGCTCTCCATTATAGTTATGCTGTCATACAGTAGCTGCCAGAATCCCCTGCTTGAACTCTGCATAAAATATACCCCGACCTTACACATAACCGTGAGCATACCTAACTGCTCTCTTTCTCTCTTTGTCAAGCTACACATGGTACTCCTGAGTTACCAATGATCCCAACCTGATCTGCCCTCTGGACCTTTCTGATCCATCCTGATGCCCTACCTACAGTATTGAGTTTTCACTGCAAGGAGACCACTCATTGCTGCTGCATATAGCCACACATATCCTTAAAGACGCATGTGACAACTGCTGCAATGTCTCACTTAATAACCATTAAGTTAGCTTGTGACTGCGTTCACTTAAATAGTTTTAGGACAAAAATTGCTACAAACAATTTGGAACCGTTGGTAAACTCAAACAAGTGGACTTCATGTCTCTGGCTTGCTCATTATTGACAAATTGATAAAAGTATAACTTTCTATTTTTGTTATTTACATAAATAATTTATAAGAATGTAGGAATTAAGGGTAGGGCACTCTCCTGGCTCAGGTCTCATTTTACTGATTGTTATCAATTTGTGGTGAATTTAAATTGATTAACTGATGACACACCATTATTTGTCCCAGCAAAGCCAGATGAGTGACACAAGTTTAATAATGTTGGGAATGTGTGAAGGACATTAGACACTGGATGATGATTAACTTCCTTCTGCTTAATTCTGACAAGACAGAAGTGCTGGTTATAGGATCTCATGCAGCTTTATCCTTGAAGTAAACTGCGGGATCACGCAATAAGTCTGGGTGGCCTCTTTCTTTCATCATGTGCAGAAGTAAGAGACCTTGGAGTGATTACTGATATCACATACTGTAAATGAGGATGTTTTCCTTGTTGAGTCTGGATCTAACAATGACCACTGTTAAAAGCACTATATAAATAAAACATTTAATTTAATTAAAACTGAATTTACTGTATTATAACCAACAAAGTAATTCAGCTATCTTTAAAGAAAGACTAAAGAGCACTTCACTATCATAACATGTTTTTACATTTTTACAGAGAATACAAAGCACTTCTGTAAATTGCTCTAGATTTTGCATACCTACATACAATCCTGTTTTATATGATTTTAAAGGGGTTTATTTGAATTGGCTTCGTGTACGCTCAGGACAATGTGGAAATTCTCCCCTCTCAACTCTCTCATCAATCACCAACAAGACAGTTCTCCTCGCTATTCTTTTTTTTTTTTTGCACCTTCTATACAGTATATTACAGAGATTGCTGTATATGTGAATAATCCCAAGAGATCAGCAGTTTATGATTAATTCAAACCAGCCAGATCAGTATGATATTATGCATTACACTGCTGCATCAAGATTTGCAATTGGATAATTATATGTTCTCCTGGGTATGCTGTTTGGAAAAGGGTTCTCTGGCATCTAGTGTTCCACTGCATACATAATAAAACGTAAAAAGCAGAAATCATAAAGCTCAGAGTTAATAATGTTGACTGTCCTTATCAGTTGGCTCACATTTGGTATCACCATCAGGCTCACTATTATTATAACCTTAAATGTTGCTTACTTGAAGAAACACAAGATTGAGCTGTACTTGATGATTTTAGCACCAGTCGTCTGAAGACTTCCATTTAAAACTTTTAATTAAATGCACTTGGAAAAAAAAGAAGCTTGAGAACTTTTTTTTTTTTTTGCTGTTTATGGGTGTGTTTTCCTAGACCATGCTGGAAGTCTGCAATCATTAGGACAGACGTGTCATTAGCAGTGAGCTAGCGCAGATAATAGCCTACAGGTGTAATGGGAGAGAATGGGTTGAAGGCAGAAAGTAAATTAATGAAATCAATAACAAGACATTTTCTGACTTTTTTAACCCACTGACTTTATACAAATAAGATAAACTGCAAATGAACATTAATCAACATGTCATTAGCATTAGGTTAAATCATACATACAGTACACGTTGCAAATACCAGGAGAGAGTTGTACTGTAAGCCTAGATTTTGGTTTAATAACCATGTAACTTTAAACTAAGGGATTTTCTGCGTTATGGTTGTCAGTGTAGGTCTAAAATATGTTTATACTGTATATTCTAAGGAAAAGAGCCTGTCCTTAGCAGCAAATTATGTATACAAAATACAAATTGTCAGCAACTACGTCCTGACATCCCCTGGTTTACCATACATTCATCTATGATTCATCTAAGCCTAATCTTTCTGTCGTTGGGAGGAAACCCACCAAGCACTTGGAGAACATGCAAACTTGCAAACGGAATTGAAACCGGACCCTGGTGGTGCAAGGTGACAGTGCTAACCACTACACCACCGTGCAGCCAACCAATAAACAGTCATTAATAAAACGTAGTCAATAATTTGTGTGGCACTCCTTTGCTTAAAATGTAGTCTTAGGCTTTCTTCCTTTCTTTCTTTCTGTATGCAAAGTGGTCTTTTAAACAATATGCTTTCTTTTCTGGCCTACAGATATTTTCCTGTGAGATTAAAGTTTTTGCTGAAATACTGATTTTGGAATAGCCAATAATCATGGTGTACACCAGTGATGGGCATGTGCCCAAATCTTTTTCATCCCTTGCCCTGCTCCCAAGTCTCACTATGTAGACGGCCTCCTCTTCTGCAGGTATGTGAAAGGGTGTGACCGCTAGATCGGGCATGGATCTCAGGCTCACACCATTATATAGATTATTAAATCTATACACATAATATAGATTATTAAATCTATTAAGGCGATGCGCTCAGCTTGAGGGCTAGAGTTTAAGGTTCAGAGTCTAGAGTTGCCCTGTGCCCGGACACTTCACAAAGGTGGATGGGCTGAATATATCAGTTTCATCAGCCTGAGCACACTTCAAACGCTTCAGAAAACAGATTGAGGCGCATGCCTATCACTGACGAAGGCCGTGACAATATATACTGGTTGTCCCCAACTTACGAACGCAATCTGTTCCGAGAGCACGTTTGTTCTTAAGTCCTACATAGTGAGTCTTACACACCTTTGACATGAATATATAATGTTAAGGACTCTTCTGGACTAAATCTCTGTCCCCTTTCCCAACACACATCATGTGGCCAAAAACCGTAACCGTACTTATTCACTGGGACAGCTTTACAGGACAGCCATTTTCTATCATTGTGGTCCTGGACTGATTCATTGAAACCAGTAAGACAGACTAATTTCTCCTGCACTCCCACACACACACACGCATACAATATACCGGACTTTGGAAATTGTATACATTGACTTACACATGGAAAACATTGTATATAATTGTAAATATTGATATCTGGTGCAGTGTCTACTTTTTGTACGATACACGTGAGCTACTTCTGTGTTTAAACCATAAGTAGAACTGTGGTCTGTTAGTATGTGTGGAAATTCGTAACTCAATTGTTCGTAAGTCTAGGACTAATATATAATACTGTGTTACACTGATGTACCGCACAAACAGTATTAGACAAAATTATAAATACATTTATAAATAAGAATCTGACAGTCCTCTGTTCTGAATATGGTTTCTCACAATCTCACAATCATGAGCATCATAGAAGAATATTAATCATAGCATGCATCTGTGTAACAGTGACATCATGACAGAAAGAGTACGGGTACATTAACTGCACGACACATGGCCGGATAATAGTGGTGCAGTTACTCAGCAGGACACATGGGAACACATAATGTGTACCACAAAAAGAAAACATTAACAATGAGCAGCCAAGGGGAATTTAACAGTGAATCCCAAAAGGAGGAGATAAGAATTGCACAGTGGGAGAACATTAGCGCTGTCTAGGCCCTCAGTAGACAGCGACCTGGCCATGATGTAGGTCAAAAGCACACACATCCCCACATCCATAGTTTTGCTGATGGCCTGTTAAGCACATCAGTGCTTGGACAATGTAATCAATTAAGGTGTGTGTGTGTGTGTGTGTGTGTGTGTGTGTGTGTGTGTGTGTGTGTGTGTGTGTGTGTGTGTGTGTGTGTGTGTGTGTGTTAGGACAGGAGAGGCAATAAGATAAAAATATTCAGTCCTGATGGTATGACAGGAGAATGGATATACAGGATGGATTATATATCATGGATGGAGAATGGATTATAGATCAAATCCTTTACAATTGCCAAGAAGCATTTTTCAATACTGAGCTTACAGTACTTCTTAAAAAATCATCTTATTTATTTATTCACTTATTTATTTAGTTTATTTTGGGGTTGGGTGGGGTTTTGTTTCCACATAAATTTTGAGAGGCATACCGAATCCTCTGCCTTCAAAGCGGGGGACAAGGCGGCCCTAAGAACAGCAAGGGCCAAACTGTCCCGGGCCATCAGAGAGGCGAAGCGTGCACACGCCCAGAGAATCCACAATCACTTCAGGGACAGCGGTGACACACGGCACATGTGGCAGGACATACAAGCCATCACTAACTACAGAACTTCATCACCTACCTGTGACAGTGACGGCTCCCTTCCAGATGCGCTGAACAACTTCTACGCACGGTTCAACATGCAGAATGACGTGATGGCGAGGAAGACCACCCCTCCGCCGAACGACCAGGTGCTGTGTCTCACCACGGCTGATGTGAGGAAAACCCTACGCAGAGTCAACCCATGTAAAGCTGCTGGACCAGACAACATCACAGGCAGAGTGCTCAGAGAATATGCAGAACAGCTGGCAGGTGTTCTCACCGACATATTCAACATCTCTCTGAGCAGCGCCGTCATTCCCACATGCTTTAAATCTACCACCATCGTCCCCGTGCCGAAGAAGTCTTCTGTGTCCTGTCTCAATGACTACCGCCCTGTTGCACTCACACCCATCATCATGAAGTGCTTCGAGCGGCTCGTCATAAGACACATCAAGGCCCTGCTGCCCCCCTCACTAGACCCCCAGCAGTTCGCGTATCGTCCAAATCGTTCAACGGATGACGCCATCTCCACCACACTCCACCTGGCACTGTCACATCTTGACAAGAAAGACACTTACGTCAGAATGCTGTACATAGACTTCAGTTCAGCATTAACACAATCATCCCCCAACTCCTGATCAGGAAGCTGAGCTTGCTGGGCCTGAACACCTCCCTCTGTAACTGGATCCTGGACTTTCTGACCAAAAGACCTCAAGCAGTGCGGATCGGGAGCTACACCTCCAGCACCACCACACTGAGTACTGGGGCCCCCCAGGGCTGCGTGCTCAGTCCCCTGCTGTTCACACTGCTGACTCATGATTGTGCAGCGACACACAGCTCCAATCATATCATCAAGTTCGCTGATGACACGACCGTGGTGGGTCTCATCAGCAAGAATGAGCGCACAGAGAGGAAGTGCAGAGGCTAACGGACTGGTGTAAAGACAACAACCTGGCTCTGAACGTCGAAAAGACAAAAAGATGGTTGTTGACTTCAGGAGGACACGGAGCGATCACTCTCCGCTCAGCATCGACGGCTCTTCTGTGGAGATCGTCAAGAGCACAAAATTCCTGGGCGTCCACCTGGAGGAGAACCTCTCCTGGTCCCTCAACACCAGCTCTCTGCATAAGAAAGCCAGACAACGTCTTTTCTTCCTGAGAAGGCTGAGAAAGACACAGCTTCCACCACCGATCCTCACCACCTTCTATAGAGGAACTATTGAGAGCATCCTGAGCAGCTGCATCACTGTCTGGCTTGGGAATTGTACCATGTCAGACCGCAAGACCCTACAGCCGATAGTGAGGACAGCTGAGAAGATCATCGGGGTCTCTCTCCCTTCTATCGAAGACATTTACACCACACGCTGCATCCGCAAAGCCACCAGCATTGTGGCTGACTGGACACATCCATCACATTCACTCTTCACCCTCCTGCCATCTGGAAAAAGGTACCGAAGCATTCGGGCACTCACATCCAGACTGAGAAACAGTTTTTACCCACAAGCCATCCGTCTCCTCAACACAAAGAGACTGGACTGATAAACACACACACACACACACACACACACACACACACACACACACACACACAAATCACTCAGACGAACTAAATAACATCTGGACTGAACAGATAAACACACATGCACAATCACACTGATATACATCCATCTCAATCTGCTCATACCTACCTACCTGTGCTGCTCTTCGCAATTTTTTGCACAATATTTATTTGACTGCTATTTGCACACACAATACTCTTGTCAAAATGTAAACTGTTTACTGCTGCTCTTCCCACTACCTCAATTCATACTTCATCGTTACATTGTTGTGTCTGTCATGTACCTCTTTGTTTGCACATTTGCACGTGCACTTTGTCTATTGTGTATTTTGTATAGAAATTTGATAGTTCTTTTAGATTAACTTAAAAATGTAAAAATGTGTGTTGTAAATTTATGTTGTTGCATGTATGTAGCACCCTGGTCCTGGAGGAACGTTGTTTCGTTTCACTGTGTACTAACAATAAAAGCCTACTTGACTTGACTTGACTACTTGAACTTGTTGTTGGTTTAGTCTTTTACTCTTCCTCCTAAAGTTAGAAGTTATTATACATTTTAAAAACAGAATTTTCCCCACAATTTTTATTACATTTGAGGGAACTTGATTGTTTGTGGATTATTAAATTAAAAGCTGCAGATTTATATTATGTTTGTTGTTTATTACATACAGTATGTGGACTATTATTACATTGGAGGGTGTTGCATTCTTCCTGTCAACCCTGTTAACACTGAGATGCTTCCTGACAACCTTGTAATTTCAAAGAGGTTTCCTGTCTGCCCCCTGAGCCCTGCTTTGACTTTTCTGTGACAAGTTCTGCATTGACTGACCACTACTCTGGTGTCTCTGAATTACACCATCATGACCTAGAACAATACCCATCTCTATGCTATGCTCTGCCTGATTTATGCTCTGGTGCCCTGGACCACCTGAGCCATGACCTACTGTACACTACACCAGGATTCAAGGACATCGTACCAATGACATATTCTAACTTGGTGATCATCATGCTGATGATGACAGGATTCCTGACAGGACTTGAGGACATAATTCCTGGGATGTATCCTGGCTTAGTGGGCATCATGCTCGCACTTTCGCCAGGATTCAAGAACCCACAGCACACCCCAGCATTGCAGACATTTATGTCTTAAGTCCCAGCTCAGTGCCTGTAACAAGTTCAAGCCACATCCTATGTCCATACCTAGCTCCATTCCAGTGCCTATATATGGCACTAGCCTTGTGCCCAGTAAAACCATTACCTCTAGGTTGAAAACATTTTGGGAGATGTCTGGGATTATTAAAAAAAAAATCTGCAATCTGCAATTACACTCTGCCTGTGACCATAAATTCATGATGCCTCACCAAATTATGAAATACCGACATAGAATTAAAAAGAAAGAGTCCTGCAGTAAAAATGAGTAGTCCTGCAGTGAAAGGAACCAGCAGGTGATACAATGGTTAGTGCCAACATGAAGTGCCGACCCACCAAGTAGTAATTTACCTCCTCTACAACCCATTTAATTGTACTCTCACTCTATAGCAGCATATTTTTGTTCTGCTGGTGTAAGTTTCCTACTAATGAACAGGACTGAATGTTTTTCACACTTTAAGAGGATGACTCCAAGCCCAGTATGTGCATCTGTGTGCACCCGGAAGGAGAGTTTTTTAAATTATTATTATTTATGTAGGCTGTGGGTAGGTGTGGATGACTTTGACTTTCTTTTCTTGGGGCTTTAGCAGTCCGCAGCTGATTTGATACCCCAGGTGCTGTACCTCAGTCAGCCCCAGATGGGACTTTTTGGGGCTCGCTGTTAGACCAGCTTTCCTGAGTTCTTTGAGTAGCGTGTAGAAATGGTAAAGGTGATCTTTTACAAGTGAATGACTACATTGTCTAGGTCGGCTGCAGCATACAGTATGGATGATGGTAGCAAAACACAATTTTCATAAGCTGCTGGAAGGAAAGGGAGGACCTGGTCTTCCCAATGCCCTTAAATACTAAAGTAGTACTAAAGCAGTTTTTTTTCCTGACCTCTGCCATAAGCTGTCAATCCGTCAGGTAAGTGGTAGAAGCATTCACGGCCTGGCTAGAATCCTTGGGGCTGTGCTAGCTGATCGTAAGCTTTAAGCTGCTTTGCTTGCCCTTGCTCCTTATGTTCACGCGCTATAAGCAGTATGCAGCTTATTTTATTCTGCATGTCCTGTACATAATCCAATACAGAGCTGAATGGAGAAGGCTGTTTCTCCCAAGCTTCCTTCGCCACATCAAGCAGACTGTGTGGCCTCCTCCCAAATAGCATCTAGCAGGGTGTAAATCCAATGAAGCCTTGAGGTGTCTCTTGGATGACTGAGATATACTTATGGCTAAGAAATCTTTGGGAGTCTAGGAGTGGTCCAACTATGTCAAGCTCAATGCATTCAAATGGGACACTGATGATAGACAGAGGAATGAGAGGGGAGGGATTGGATTTCTGGGTGCTGTCCTCTGGCACTCGGGGCAGTGTTGACATTTTCATTTTCTTTTTCTTTTTGGAAAGCTAAATGTTTCAGCATGTAAATACATTTAAAGATATTGTTCTTAATAGTGGTGCAATAGTTAATATGATAACTGCAGCTAAGGTTTCAAAATTTTTCCACCTGCTGAACAACGCAATTCCGATAGTGACAGATAATCTTTTTAAAACAGAAGCATGGCAATATGTAAAAATTCTGATGAAACCAAGTAAAATAAATAGCAAAGTGCCATATAATGGTCCATCTAGCAAAAACAAAAAACTTCACCTTGCAGTTAAACATAGAGAGAAATGACAAAAGTTAGACTTGAAGAAGAATATTTATACTAGCAAAAAGAGACAGAATAACTGATATCCAAAACCTTTGTCAGTGAGTTAGTGACTTGGTGATGGAACAATAGTGCAAAAATGGTATATTACAAATATTATTTAAGGACAATAATAATAAACTAGCCTATATTTTGTGCAGCCCTTTTGGGTGTTATTAATTAATGGTAATCTTAAACCATTTTTTCACCTTCTTATCCTACTTTTTTATTCCTATTTTTTTCTGGTTCAATTAGTCTTTTTTTTATCATGACCATGCTCTGAGGCCAAATTAAGAAGAAATGCACATGCCGCTTTAATGAATCTTTAAATATTTGTAAGAAAATCTGAGAAAACAGCATGATTTCTGGGGGTCACATACACCAAATACTGTGCAAGGGACAATAAAATATTTTAAATACATAGTCAGTAATGAAAACCTGCCTTCAGTATTTTGAAGCCAGTGGGAAGAGCAAGCATGACATTTAGGCAGAGCAGGTTTGATAGCATTGAAGTCAGGAGAACCTTTGCTTTAACTACTAGGTCAATAAACAGAGGAAGCATGACATCATTGAGACATCATTGCCTTTACTCTGTGTTGCTTACAGGGCCGTGGAGGTCACCAGGTTGCAGAGACATTGCACTGTAGGCATCACCCAAGACCTTAGGGCTGTAACCTTTATCCTGGACTTTTTTCTGCTCCAGATGAATAATCCCCTCAAAATTAGGCATGTAGAGATGGTGGTACCTGCTGCATCTATTTTATTGGTTAAGTATTCTGTTATGATATACTGTATATATACTATATATACTGCATAGAAAAGGCTGATGTATGTACAGGTTAAGTGAGGTTTAAATAAAAAGAATCTGAATGAAACAGTCACAAAAGTTGCCTATATAAGTATGGTGGAAAAATGCAGGCAAAGGTCTATTCAATCTACAAATATCAAACCAAACCACTGGACAGCACTAGGATACCATAACGCAAATGCAAGAATTAAATTTAACAGTGAATTTAACAATGAAACACAAGGATGTGAATGAAGAGCTAATCAGGCAGGAAACATGAAACAAGGACATACAGTATCTGCAGCTGCCGGCATGCTGAAAGTGCTCTCTGTGAGCAGCAGAGTGTTCAAAACACAGATGAATCTGAGACATTTATATGTTTTTGTAAATCTGCTTTGTGATTTTTATCATTAAAAGTACCATACATACAAAAAAAATTACTGAAATAAATAAAAACTGTTTGCATTTTAAAAAACAATACCTTTTTGTCTGGTGAGTTGTATTTGTCAAAGACAGTGTCATACATGTCCACGGCTCCATCTGTCACCAGCATGATGGCTTGGCTACAAACACTTCCGCGGCCTGTTTGATTAAACTGCACACACATTTATACGCAAATCTTTTACTTCATTTATTTTCAGTTCATGATCAAAACAATAATATTATATAAAAAGATATTAATATAAACAACCACAAGAACATCAATAACGTCCAGGTGATGTACAGTATATCCATAAAAATAATTATTTACAAAAAACATAAATGAAACCAAAACACCTCCATGGATTAATCGCCACTGGCTACTTGAAGAGAAGCTATTAACTGTCATGGCAACATCAAGTTGTACACCAGAGTGTAGTTTAGTGCTGCCTTGTTTTTTTTTTTTAAAGAATTCTCACTAATCATTGCATCCCTTAACTCACAATTAGGTCAGAGATTATTTTGTTAGCTGATTTTTTTCATAATCAGTCAGACATGGAAGCCATTATCTTGTCAACTAGAACTGATTTAACATAATTAAACATACATGTGCTATGCTAATTAACTGAACAAGGTAACAAGGTAGTGTTGAACCTTAATGTTACAATTTATCTTCATTGAAAGCATGCATCAGTTAGCAAAATGTTTTTTTGTTGTTGTTTTTGTTTTTTTTATGAACATATACTGTATAAGGCTCGGAATTGTGCACTATAGAGTGACATATCCTTTTTTCGGCACAAGATAAAGCTATATGATGAACTGGATGTAATTTCATTTGAACTAACTATATAAACATGACTAAGCAAAAAATAGAAAAATGGTTCACATAGGCAAAGAAATAGCACTGATGTTCACATACTTCAAGTTGATTTATTATCAAAAGATTTATGAAGAAAATGTATTTTCTTTACATTTTTTTGAGGCTGTTTTTAGACAATGACTACTGTTAAAAGGGCTATATAAATAAAATTGAATTAAACTGGATTTTTATAGTTGTTTATGTGACCCAAAAACTATAATAATATCCTTATTGTATATTATTGTAGACATATTGTTATATAAAAGTAACTATATACACCCATTCACAAAGTGAGTACACCCACTAATTTTAACAACTATTTTAGTTGAGGACCTTTGGGGCGTCCTCAATTGGAATGTGGCGAAGCGCCATGTGTCTAACATCCAGCAGCTCTGTGATATCATAATGGAGGAGTGGAACAGGATCCTGGCCACAACAATTGTAGGTTTGGTGAATTCCATACCCAGGAGGATTAAGCCCGTGCTAGATAACAATGATACTCACACAAAATATTGACACTTTGGACACAGTTTTGACATGTTCACTTAGGATGTACTCATTTTTGTTGGCAGGTATTTAGATAATAAAGTCTGAATGTTGAGTTATTGTTAGAGGACAGTAAATCTGTACTGCTATACAAGCTGCACATTGATTACTCTAAAGTATATCCAATTTTCTTTTCTACAGTATCGTCCCTTGGACAAAATTGTTGGTACCCTTCGGTCAATGAAAGAAAAACTCACAATGGTCACAGAAATAACTTTAATCTGACAAAAGTAATAATAAATAAGAATTCTATGAATGTTACATAATGAAAGTCAGACATTGCTTTTCAACCATGCTTCAACGGGATTATTTTTTAAAAATGAACTCATGGAACAGGCCTGGACAAAAATGATGGTACCCCTAACTTAATAGTTTGTTGCACAACCTTTTGAGGCAATCACTGCAATCAAACGATTCCTGTAACTGTCAATGAGACTTCTGCACCTCTCTGCAGCTATTTTGGCCCACTCCTCATGAGCAAGCTGCTCCAGTTGTTTCCGGTTTGAAGGGTGCCTTTTCCAGACAGCATGTTTCAGCTCCTTCCAAAGATGCTCAATAGGATTGAGGTCAGGGCTCATAGAAGGCCACTTTAGAATAGTCCAATGCTTTCCTTTAGCCATTCTTGGGTGTTTTTAGCTGTGTGTTTTGGGTCATTGTCCTGTAGCAAGACCCATGACCTGCGACTGAGACCCAGCTTTCTGACACTGGCCAGCACATTTCTCTCTAGAATCCCTTGATAGTCTCTCATTGTACCCTGCACAGTTCAATACACCCTGTGCCAGATGCAGCAAAGCAGCCCCAGAACATAACAGAGCCTCCTCCATGTTTCACAGTAGGGACAGTGTTCTTTTCTTGATATGCTTCATTTTTCCGTCTGTGAACATAGAGCTGATATGCCTTGGCAAAAAGTTCCATTTTTGTCTCATCTGTCCATAGGACATTCTCCCAGAAGCTTTGTGGCTTGTCAACATGTAGTTTGGCATATTCCAGTCTGGCTTTTTTAAGATTTGTTTTCAACAATGGTGTCCTCCCATGTAGTCCACTTTGGCTCAAACAACGACGGATGGTGCGATCTGACACTGATGTTCCTTGAGAGATTCCTTGGATCTCTTTAGAAGTCTTTCTGGGCTCTTTTGCTACCATTCAGATTATCCGTCTCTTTGATTTGTCATCAATTTTCCGGGGAGGTTGGCTACAGTCCCATGGATCTTATATATAGGCCCACTGACTGTGTACAAGATTGTAGACACCTGTGATGCTAATTAGTGGACACACCTTGAATTAACATGTCCCTTTGGTCACATTATTTTCAGTATTTTCTAGGGGTACCATCATTTTTGTCCAGGCCTGTTCCATGAGTTCATGTTTTTAAATAATTCTGTTGAAGCATGGTTGAAAAGCAATGTCTGACTTTCATTGGTTAACATTCATAGAATTTTTTTAAATTATTACTTTTGTCAGATTAAAGTTATTTATGTGACCATTGTGAGTTTTTCTTTCATTGACCGAAGGGTACCAACAATTTTGTCCACGTATATATATATATATATATATATATATATATATATATATATATATATATATATATAGTACAGACCAAAAGTTTGGACACACCTTCTCATTCAAAGAGTTTTCTTTATTGTGTTCTTTATTGTGGTCTTTAGCCCAAACAAGTCTCTTCTGCTTGTTGCCTGTCCTTAGCAGTGGTTTCCTAGCAGATATTCTACGATAAAGGCCTGATTCACACAGTCTCCTTTTAACAGTTGTTCTAGAGATGTTTCTGCTGCTAGGACTCTGTGTGGCATTGACCTGCTCTCTGATCTGAGCTGCTGTTAACCTGAGATTTCTGAGGCTGGTGACTCGGAGGCTGGTGACCCGCAGCAGAGGTGACTCTTGGTCTTCCTTTCCTGGGGCGGCCCGCATGTGAGCCAGTTTCTTTGTAGCGCTTGATGGTTTTTGTGACTGCACTTGGGGACACTTTCAAAATTTTCCCAATTTTTCGGACTGACTGACCTTTATTTTTTAAAGTAATGATGGCCACTCGTTTTCTTTACTTAGTTGCTTTTTTCTTGCTATAATACAAATTCAACCTCTTTGAATGAGAAGGTGTGTCCAAACTCTTGGTCTGTACTGTATATATATAATTTGAGTTTTAAGTACCTGAACATATTATTATGTATTTCAGCTTGGATTATTTAAAAATCATTTGTAGATTAGCAGAAATTAGTTAGTTTATATTAGTTCATTAGTATGTAATAATATTGGGGTATATTTCTGCAATTTATCTGTTTTTTTCTATAATTAAAAATATGCATTTATCAATAAAATAAAATCTGATAAATACAACAATTATTTGTTTAACGGATCAATTGAAATTAGTACAAATAGCAACACTTTTGTGTGTCAGTTATGCAATGTAGAGCAAATGTGTGTGTGTGTGTGTGTGTGTGTGTGTGTGTGTGTTTATTTTTTTACTCACATCATTGAGAAGTTCAAAAGCCTCAGTTAGAGCAATATCCAGCATACCTATACCCTTGGCATATAGTTTATCAAGATGTTCACGAAAATGCTGCAAAGAAAACACAAAAAGATCCTAGTCCATACATGCATACACTCAGGGCCACAAAAAGCGTAGAAAAACTTGAGCTGTATTCATGAAAAATAGTATCACTAGGAATTCTTTTAAATGGCACTGAAAGCATTTAGCTGAATGTTTCTGTTCACAAGACATTCCCCCAACAGCAGAGGGAAATTTTTTAAATATAACCACTAAACTAAGAATGAGACCCGAGTCGTTGGCGGTTCAGAAGACATGGTGATGTATGAGGTGTGTGTAACCTGATAGATAATTCCCAGATAATTCACATAAAATTCCCCTTGTATCCTTTAATCTCAGGAATGGTGAGAGGTGGATTTCCACAGGAGAGAAATAATCCTCCCTCTCAGGAAGCAGCTTTTGCGATGTGCTCAGGAAATTTAGGTGCAATATTTGAAGTGCATTGACTCTCTCTGTTTAGCTGACCTCACAGTCGACTTCTACACACTACACACATTTAGACAGAATTTTGTAAAGGATTTAAAATCATGCCAAATCCATCCTAGTTTGCACGAATCAGTTGCGGCCAGTTGGTGTGGCGAGTTGGCACAGAAATCGTCTCGGGTTACTTAGCTGTAACCCTGTTCCCTGATAAAGCGGGAACGAGATGCTGTGTGAAAACGCTATGGGAACATCTCTTTGTTTTCGGTTGTGAAGCCTGTGTATGTCAAAACCGCCGAATACCTCGGCTTATAACCTCTGCCAGGCATGACGTCACCGAATAAGGTGCACCTGCAGGTTATAAATAGGAGTGAACCGGAAACATCCTCAGGTCAATTTTGTCTGAAGGACGTCCAGGCATGCCAGCAGTGCGGCATTGAAACGCAGCATCTCGTTCCCGCTTTATCAGGGAACAGGGTTACAGCTAAGTAACCTGAGACGTTCCCTTTCAAAAGCTACACTCGATGCTGCGTGAAAACGCTATGGGAACGAGAATACCAACGCCGCCGCACTGCAAGTGTCTGGACCCCTAGCGTGTGCGCACAATAGCAAAGGAGGTCTCAGACCTAGCTCTGGGATGCTGACTCAAGGATCCACGAGTCCGGAGTAGCATTGACATCCAGACTATAAAATCTAACAAACGTGTGTGGAGAGGACCAGCCTGCTGCATCACACACCTGCTGCAGGGGGACGCCTCTTGCCAGAGCAATTGATGAGGCAATCCCCCTGGTTGAATGAGCCCTGATTCACAGAGGTGAAGTGTGACCACGCGCCTCATAGGCAAGGGCAATAGCATCTCTCACCCAGTGTGACAGAGTCTGTCTAGTGGGGCCGCCCCCCGGTTGCGACCCCCATGGCAAATAAAGAGCTGCTCTGACTTACGCCACTGGCTAGTGCAGTGGAGTAAATCCGAAGAGCACATACTGGACACAGTAAGTGAAGTCTTTCCTGCTACAGAGCTGTGAAAGGCAGAGGAGAGAAGGCTTCGAGAACGACTGGGTGCATGGTCGAGAATGGAACCTTGGGAAGATAGTTCGGGTGAGGATGCAGGACAGCTTTGACTAGCCCCAGGGGCAAAGTCTATGCAGAATGGGGAGACTGACAGAGCCTGCAGATCCCCAATCCTCTTCAAAGAAGTAATAGCCATAAGAAAAACCATCTTAAGAGACAGAAGCCTGACAGGCGCTGACTCTAGTGGTTCGAAAGGGGTGTCAGCCAGGCCTTCGAGTCCCATTGAGGGACCGTCTCTCTAGTGGGCGGCCTCAACCGTTTAGCTTCACGAATAAAATGGGCAACTAAATGGTGCTTTTCCACAGAAACCCCATCGGTCAGAGCATGCCGAAATAGCGGCTATGTATGTTCTGAGAGTACTAGGGCATAAGCCAGAGGACAACTTTTCTTGCAGAAACTCCAGCACTGAAACAATCTGGCAGTGGACTGGGTCTACATGTCTTACCATGCACCAACTTTCAAATACACTCCATTTAAGGGCATACGTTCTTCTAGTGAAGGGAGCCCTGGCACATAAAATGGTTTCAATTACGCTGGCTGGAAGACCAGCATGTCTTAGTTGGTCCCCTTCCGGGGCCAAACGTGAAGGTCCCAGAGCTCGGGCTGGGGATGAAATATTGTCCCCTGCGCCTGAGGCAGAAGATCCCTCCTCACTGGAATCACCCAGGGTGAGCCGTCGAGGAGATATATTAGATCTGAGAAACACATCTGGTCGGCCACTGGGGCGCTATCGATAAGAGGCACAAATCCTGTTGATGGACCCTCGCCAGGACTCCTAGGAGCAGAAATATCAGAGGACCACGTGGGCCACGGCGTCCAGACCCAGGGGAGCTGGAGGAGTCAGAGTAGTAAAGGTCCGCGAAGAGGTCCACCTCTGCTATATAAAATCTTTCCCAGATTGACTCACTACTTTGGGGTGGAGTTTCCAGTCCCCATGTGTCACAGCTTGTCTGGATAGCAAGTCCGCTCCTACATTCATGTGCCCCGGAATGTAAATCGCTCTGAGGGACAGGAACTTGTCCTGTGCCCAGAGCAGAACCTGATGCGCTAGCTTGTTCAAGCGGCACGAGCACAGTCCACCCTTGCGATTTATGTACGAGCCTACCACAGTGTTGTCCACCCGCACTAGGACATGGTAGCCTCTCAACTGCTGGAGGAAGTGTTTCAGGGCCAGAAACAGAGCCATCATTTCGAGGCAATTGGTGTGCCATGCAAGAAGATGACCTCTCCAGCTCCCTTGTGCTGGACGGCCATCCAAGACCGCACCCCAGCCCATGAGGGAAGCGTCTGTCGTTAGCATCTTCCGACGACAAGACGGACCTAAAGTGGGACCCAAAGTCAGAAACCGGGGTCTGAACCACATAGAAAGGGTACGAAGCCCCGGTGCGTAACCCTTATTAGCCTCTGGGGATTGGCCCTTGAGTGAAATCCCCTGGCTCTTAGCAACTGAAAACACCCTCATGTGCAGAAGGCCCAAAGGTATCACCGTGGACGCAGCTGCCATGAGGTCTAAGATCTTTGAAAGTGATGGAGTCACTTTCTGGCCTAGCTTGATTTCCTTCAAGGTGTTGGAGGATTGGTTCGACAAAGTGGGAAACAGCTGTGCCCGCCTTGTGATCGAATCCCATGTGACACCCAAACATGTCGTCCTCTGAACAGGAAAGAGAACGCATTTCGTAGCGTTGAGTCTCAGTCCTAAAGAATTTAAGTGTCCGGCATCCTGAAACAAGGCAGGAAGGAACCGAGCACCTAACATTTTGCTGGAGACCGTTGCTTCCCGAAACACCAGTGGTGGCGGAGATTAGACAACGGCCCCCATAGGGTGCCAGGGAGGAGTCTTTATCCCTTATTGGAATTTTTACACATCCCTCCCCAGGGGGAGACACCCCCGTGGTCCTGGGCACGTCAACCTCAGGACTTCCTTTTTGGCGGAGATAATGCTCCTCAGGTCCGGTGCTTCTTTTTTTTTTTTTCTTTGAGGCGGATTGCGAAGCGCGACGAGTCCCTTCCCTGTCTCTACGAGGGGGTAGCTGGCTCGGCACACTCTCCTTCTGCGCCTCACGCCTCGTGGGGACCAGACCTGGTCGAGACTGGGTGGCCGACAGTCCCGACTCCTGAGCACGGCAGGGGAGAACCCTCACAGAGGTCCGTTTGTAGAGCTTTGCCTCCCAAACCTATTGGCGGCGGTGTTTACAGCGTCGCCAAAGAAGCCAGAAGGCTTCTTTGAGAGGGGGGGCATCAAGGAGGAAAGCGCGATCCCTGACCTCGATGCCCGTGAGGTTTAATCACAGAAGTCTCTCCGTGGCGACTGCGGCAGCCATAGAACGGCCGATAACACGGGCCGTCTGCTTGGTGGCACGGAGAAATAAATCTGTGGCTCGGCGCCATCAATAAACCCGCCAGTGCTCAGAACTCTTAGCAGGTGAGCTTGGTATGCCTGCAAAACCGCCATGGTGTGCAGGGCAGCATTAGCCTGACCCGCTGCCTGAAAAGCTTTCCCCACCAACGAAGATGTTAGTCTACACGGCTTGGTGGGCAGTGTGGGCTTTTTCAGGGAGGATGAGCTCCCAGGAGAGAGATAGCTTGCAAGCGTCTCTTCAATCTGGGGTATCATCATAAAACAGGGGATAAATAAGGCTTATTCCATGAAAGAGTTAACTCGTCATGAAGGTCGCCAAAAAAGGAGAGGAACCCTCATTGAGGCCGCTCCACTGGCCACCCGACAGAAACCTGTCGTCTAACTTTGAGCGCTTGAGGATTTTTTTTTTTTTAAATACATTTATTTATTTTTATTCTTTTATTTATTTATTTATTTATTTTGCGGCGAAAGAGGAAATCTATTCGGCCCCTTCACAAAAAGCGCCGGTACGCGCTTGAGAAGCGAACGCTAAAACTTCCTGATCCGGGAAGAGCGCGAGGGAAAGGAGAATTCCGGCTCATGCGCGTCTGCCCCGATCGGCACGCTATCTCCATGGAAGCACGTGAGGAAGTCTCTTCGTCTGCTCACAAGAAGCGCCGGAGCGCGCTTGAGAGGCGGATGCTAAAAACTTCCTGGTCCGGGGAGAGCGCGAGAGAAAGGGGGAAATACCGTCTCATATGCACGTGAGCCCCAGGAATGTGCCGCGGCTCGCGGTTTCTCTTTAAAGAAAGCAAGCCGCGCGCGAAGTGCCTTAATAGGGAGATCACAATGCTTGCACTTTCCTTGAAATCCAAGCACTCAAGAAAAAGTCGTGGAGATCGCCCTCCGAAAGAAATCACACGGAGGCACACATCTCTCAACCAACTCTTGCCATTATCGGTAAGTAAAGTTTTTTTCTTTCCTACCGTGATTCTGTTGCACACACACACGCAAACACAAAGCGGTCCTGAAGACAAAAAGATCTGAGGATGTTTCCGGTTCACTCCTATTTATAACCTGCATGTGCACCTTATTCGGTGACGTCATGCCTGGCAGAGGTTATAAGCCGAGGTATTCGGCGGTTTTGACATACACAGGCTTCACAACCGGAAACAAAGAGATGTTCCCATAGCGTTTTCACGCAGCATCGAGTGTAGCTTTTGAAAGGGAACTGCAAATGTCTGAGGGTTACAGACTAGAATCAGAAAGTCTGTGAGGAGAACAGACTGAAAACAGACTCAAACAGGCCTATGAGTCAGAGTATATTAAACGTTTGTTTTTTCAGGGCGACTCTAGATGCCGACCGGGGAATACATGGTCTCAATGGCCAGTGAACATAGAGGATTGCAGGTACAGTATGGTGCACAGGGATATGCAGGTCAGTCTGCAACCTGTGGGACCTGTAAACATTCCATAGAGCCATTCACATTGATTTTCTTTTTCCTCTTTCTGGCACCTCACTCTCTTGGTCATTATATACACATACACCACACATGCAGGCAGATTTATTATTTGGTGTTCACTTTTGCCCCCATCCATACGATAGATTCAGGCAGGTTTGCCTGTCAGACAGCATGGTTACAAATTTTTTTGACAGGTCAACAGGCAGGTGCAGGTGCTTGATATCTGCAGTAGCCAGTCATTTACTGTTAAGTCCCAGTCCTTCCACAATGTACTAAATTTAATTTTAATTGTCACACACTCCCTCCTAAAAAAAAAAGCCAGCCTAGTTCACGTACTGTACAATAATTCTAATGGAGAAAACCCTGTTAAGGCTTTCATACATCATACACACATCACAGCGGACATATCCCAATTCTGAGCAAATCTGATCAAAATTGTTCCACCAGACCATCTCTTTGTTGATGGTAAACATATTTTCCCATGACTAGTTATACGAATAGATTTAATCACTGATAATTTGTAGACCTTGCATGGTATATACAGCACAACATAAGCATAGTGCTCTGGTGATGCAGAATCTCTTTCAAGAGCCCAATTTGTGAGATAACGGAAACAAGTGGATCTGCACTGCATGCTGAGATGTACAAAGAGCCTGCTTCCGGATATTGTGTTGCATAATCCACCAGAAATAACATAATTTGATATCCTTTTATGCAGCTTTCTAATGGCCTGACAAGGTCCATAGCAATTTCTTTATCATTAATTAAACATAACGTTAAGTATAATGTGCCCAATGGCAGGCAGATTCACCAGCTGACATTTGCAACATGTGACACACACCATCTGCAAACACGGTAACAAATCCCTTGTCAAGTTATGATATTATTTAGTGTTTCATCCTGGCTATTGTGTAAAGCCCGGGGCTTATGAAGAGTTGAATGGAGCAGGAGGTCCCTACATCTTTTTGATATCAACAAATGAGTTGTCATTCTTTAGTTTGAGTGTCCTCAATATAACATTAATAATTCTTAATAATCTATTTTATACATAAAATAAAACTGTAAAGTTGACTTGTCTGTACATTGACGATATTTGCAAAAAGAAAAATTTTTTTTGGGGGGGGGGGGGGTTAAGATGAGTAATACATCAATATATTTTGGAATTTGTGTCTTTCTGTGCATGCATTATGTAAAAACTAATTTCAAAGGCATATTTGGCAGAGTATGAGGTAACAAAGTATAGGCTTTGCTTCATCGCAAATGGCCCATGGGAAGAGAACATATGCTAATATGAAATTTCAATGGAAAACGCCCTTTTTCTATATGATTAAAAGAATCGGCCTTGGAATTTTAAGTTTATCTTAAAATTCAACAAATAGTGCTGGACATTTTAATACACGCTATGAGTGTGCAAGTGAAATCTACTTAATAAACGCGATCTCACACCGTTTTGCGCACTTTAGTTAATTCCAAAATTTAAGAAGGCATTGTACATTTTTTATAACGCTCTTGTGTGTGCAATTAAATTCCACACAAACAAAATCACGGGCACATCTAGTCTAAAAATATCAGGATGGATTTCTCTTTTTGAATTATTCTCACTTGATTGAAACTTGACAGGTTGTCATCGCATGAGTACTCCGAGGGAAAATTCCTGAGAGGAATCCCTGCAATGACTTCAGCTGTATCCCATCCATAGTGTCCCTCTGACATGGAGCTAGCTGACACTGGTGGTGACCTGCCTCCCTAGCCAACACTGCACACATTCCAAACTGTGATTTGCTACTGCAGCACCCATACACAAAACATTTTTCATACGTATTTGGTCCATACACATTTGGATTTTATGGATAGTGATCTAGTACCTATATATACACCAGAGTCTGATGTACTACCTTGTTCTCCCTTGTATATTCACTGACATGGGGTATGTTCCTGCTCATCCAGGGGAGACCTGCAATGGTTTACAATGCCAATCCTGGAAACTTGCCTAGACTTTTAACAGGTCCAAATAGGCAGGGAAGCCTCTACCTGTGTAAAGAAAGACAGAGTATTGGGCGATATTGGAAAGGCCAGTGGGTCAGTGATGCTGGTTTCATGACCCTGACACCTCAGGCCCTGGGGTGCCTAGAGAGACCAGGGATGCCTAGACTAGAAGCCACTGCCAAGTAGCCCTACAGCATCTGCATCCACAAAAGAGTCAAGAAATGAATTGCTTCAGTACATTTAAGTCTGTTCTGTATCCTGTTCCTTCACAATCAAACTCAGCTGCTGCATGTACTGTAGGTGAAGAGGCAGTCAACCTCAGAGAGCTGCAATAACTGGTAGTGCTCCTTAGGTGATGTTATGATGTCTTGTACCACCCTCTTGATGTCGACATAGTCAGCTGGGTCTGCCACACACCTAGACAGCAGCTCGGCGAGTCTTACATGTGACATGGTGTCACAGGACACTACTGGATAGGTTTTGGGCAGCAGCAGCTTCTAGAATTTTCATTGGATCATGCCTGCTCCTGTGCATGCTGCTTGTTGCACAGGTTGATTTTTTTTTTCCTCTGGACTTTCCTCCCACAGTTCAAAGACTTGGTTAATTGTTGTTTCCAAATGGTCCGTCGTGTGTGACTGGAGTGTGAGTGTGTGTGATTGTGTTCTGCAGTGGGTATGCAGACCATTCAGGGTGTAACTACCTTCCCTGAGATAGGCTCCAAGCCCCACATGACCCTTCACTTGATAAGTGGTATAGACAGCATGGATGAATAATAATAATAATAATAATAATAATAATAATAATAATGAAATAATAATAAAGAAACAATAATAAAAAAGTTGTTATACTTGTGCTATTACATTAGTGCACTATTCCAATCTTTACTTTATTACACTTGCTGTTATAAATAAGAAGCTTTCAGGTATTACTTCAAGTTAATTAAAGCAATGAGTTACTAACAAAACTGCCTTTCACTTCCAAGCTGTTGTAAGCTTTCTCTCTCTCTCTCGCTCTCTCTCTGTCTTTGTGTGTGCATGTGATGAAACTCATCTCTTATTATAAAAGATTGCCTCAAGAGAAGCAAATAAATAAACTAAACATTGACATTGACATGTCATTGTTGACCATATTGACCACTGACCATTGTCATTGACCATTGACATTGACCAGAGTCGTGTTCAAAAGTTTAATAGTGAAAGTAAAAGCATTTCGACATGCACAGTGAAAAAAAAGAGCATGGGATTTGGATTAACTGCTTGTTAGTGAGACTAGTCAGTGAAAAAAACACTTTAATTTGCAAGACATGAAGACATAAAGATTGGATTTTGGTGCAATGGGAAAAAGGTCATGTACTGTAGCCTGAAGAGTCCAGACTGACCCTATTCCAGAGCAATGGACATGTCAGAGTAAGATGGGAAGAACATGAAGCGATGCACTCATCATGCATGATGGCCATTCTACAAGCCCCTGGAGGCAGTTTTGTGAATTTGGCAAATTTCAGCAATCAAACTGTGAAAGTGCACATGGAATAAACACACACGCACACACACACACACACACACACACACACACACACACACACACATTATATACACACACACACGCACACACACACACACATGCACACTGACTCTAAAACACACACAGACTCCCATTCACCTACATCTAAACCACATGGCACCTCTCTGTCACTGGGTTTTCTGAAAACCGCACTTTATAATTAAAATGTCTACAGGCATTTTTCATTACATACCCTGTTACATTTTCTTATTAAAAAGTTTTCAATATGGTACATGCTTGTGTGTGTGTGTGTGTGTGTGTGTGTGTGTGTGTGTGTGTGTGTGTGTGTGTGTGTGTGTGTGTGTGTGTGTCTGTGTGTCTGTGTGTGTGTGTGTTGTGACAAAAACAGATTGAGAGAGTGAAAGAGAGAGGGAGAGAGAAAGAGAGAGAGAGAGAGGGAGAGAGAGAGAGAAGATGAAGGGGAATTTTAATTTGAATTTATTCTTCTCTTGGATTGCACCTACAGGGACAGACACGTCACTAAGAAAGCAACTTAATGTCCTGTTGCACCCATGGCATTTCTATCATGGGCAGGTTCTATCATTTATAAATTCCCAAAACCAACTTCAAACAAGAAAGAAATTTTACCAAACGGTAAACAGAATTAATCTATTTCATTACACGGTGCAAGTCAGCGCTGCATACTCTCCCCACCCCTGATCAATGCCATCACAGACTGGGTTACGGAGAAGAGTATAGCTGGCAGATCTGGAGTGGTGTGCGGTGGCAATGGCCTGACATTCAAGGATGCAACCTATGCGCATTACATTGTTTTCAGAAGCAAGCACCCAGAAGCTGCTCAGCAGCATTAGCGAAAGGGAAGGAAAGCTTGGCGGGGGACTGCATATCAACACCAAGAAATACTAAGTTTCATGACAACAGATTACACATAACTCTGGCGATTACAGGCAAAGCAGGTGAACCAGTTAAAATACCTCGATTCCCTCATTTTTGCATCCAAAATTAATGCATTAACTGATATTTTATCCAGTATTGATAGTACCCATTTAGCCTTTCTGAGTTGGTGCCTCAAGTCTAAAATGAGACTTTTCAATACTGCCATCATCCCGATCCTGCTCTATGCATCAGAGACCAGGACCCTGCTGACAGGGGACCTCCAAAGCCTGGAGCTATTCCATATGAGATACCTCCAGAAGTGAGACTTCGCGACCGGCTAGGTGCGTGGAGTGGCTTTAGTGATGTGGAGGAGATGTTGCTCGCCTGGAGCTGCTGGAACGTCCGGCCTGACCCTTCTTAACCATTAGTGCAATGAGATCATTAGACAGGTATTCAACCAGAAGGAGACTGTTGAACAAATCCTCAAACAATCACGGCTGAGATGGTTTGGCCACATGAAAAGAATAGACTCGTCACAAATGCCCAATCACTAGCTCCAAAGACGGTAACCATCGGATTGGAAGGTGCAGCGAACAGCATAGTCTAAAAGGACCTTGGGTAACCAGAGAAAAGCAGAAGCAAAATGCATCAGACTCACTATCAACGATTTGATGATCGCTGCACAAAATCAATGTTCTTTAAAAACAAAACCGTTAATTTTTCATCAAACCTCTGGGACAATACTGCTCTCAAATGGCTTGACTGGATCAGGATGCCCAAGAATGGAAGTCTCTTGAAGCCTGCACTGGCAGCTGGGTTCTATGCCAGCTGGTTGGGCCATCTGTCACTGCAGAATCCCTAATCCATAACCACCCCCTGAGGTCTGATTACGTAATGGTGATAAAAAATGGTCCTTACATAATACTAAAATTTTTCAATTTTGACAAAGAACGTTTTAGTACATAGAACACATGGCATTCTGGAGGTAGAGCAGATCGATATTTCATTGACAAATGAAATAACAAACTTTCCCAACATGACCCTCTGGACATCATTTATGAAACAATAAAATGAATGAAATGGCACAATAGAGTAAATATGGCATGACAAACTACTCAAATTGGCCAGAGGTGACACTAAAGCTCGTCTTTCACTCACCATGTTTCTTCTATGCATGTGAGGTTATAATTTCCTGTGGCCCCCGAATCGATGAGTGCCTCCGTTCGGGCTCTCCGGATCCCGGTCCCTGAGCGGGTAGCTGGTAGGATGAGCCCTGCATGGGGTCTTGAGTTTTGGGTCGAAACTGACCCAACCCTCCGGGGATGACCCCGTCTGTGGCGTACTGCGCCACAGGCGTTGCTTGCCCTCTGGGAGCCCCGTGGGCTGCTACACTGAGGGGCAAGCCTGGCGACACCTATCTGCATGTCTTCCAGCTCTAGTTCTTCTTCAGACTCTTAATCAGGGACGAGATATGAAGCCTCACGCTCTGTCTCCATGGGCAGAGGTGAGACTTCGCGCCTATAGCCAGGGGAGCGACCGGCTAGGTGGCGTGGAGTGGCTTTAGTGGGGTGGAGGAGATGTTCCCCACCTGGAGCTGCCGGAACGTCCGGCCTGACGCTCATGCAGGTGGTTATCCACCCGGATGGCTAGCCTATAAAACTCCTCCAGATCCTGTGGAGGATCACACAAGGCTAGCTCATCCTTTAGCCGCTCGGAGTTGGAAATTGGGAAGGTTGCAGCTTGAAAATTAGTGAGCACTGCAGGATGAAGGCATTGCACCTCTCTGTTGTGCAGATGGTAGTCGAGATTCCGGAGTTGACTTACGGCCAAATGGAAACCCGGAAGTGGCGCGCACCACAAGCTGCCCAAAAATCCTCGAGGCGCTTATTAATCCCACACCTCTCCGAAATTAACGTGGTTAGTGCTTCCTCATTCTTATCAAGCACTCTCGCTTGACCCTCAACTATTTCTTGCACCCTCTCCAAGCCTGCGTGCTCTTCTGATGGTGTGATCATTCTGTAAAGCTGTACATGTTACGAGGCGCGGTATGGAGAGCCGCACCACGTGATGTTTATAATGATAAGAGCCCTTACGCAGGGCTTTAGAGGGGGTCAACATAATAGGAGGCTGTGAGAGTGCTTATGACATGCACGGGAAGACCTTTCCATTTGGAGATACAGATCTCGCCATTAAGAATGCACGCTTTTTCCCGCAAGATCCCGCTATTTGGCTCGCGACATGCTGCGAAATCCCTCAAGCAACATTCGGGAATTTAAATAAATGTGTTGTGCTTCACTGAATATCCGCCAGATGGCGCATGGAAGGACTTTATCTAAAAGCCAGACCAAGTACAACGAAGAATTGTGTATAATTAGTTATCCTAAAACAATATTGTTTCCAATGCTGACGCAAACATGAATTTTATTTTGTTTTACAATAATAATATTTTATGATGAATGTGCGTATATCTGCTTCATATTATGTTCATAATGATGAAAAGAGATGCCCTAAACTGTGAGGCGCCGTATAGGGCTTAAATCAAACTTCACTCATGCACACACAAGTGAAACACTTGCATACACATATATGAAACAGTCACACATCTATATATACTACTAACTGCTCATACAACTACATATGAAATGCGCGCGCACAGACACCAATGAGACGCGCGCACATATACACAAACTCTCCGTGCACACACACCTATGAGATGCGCGCACATATACAATAATTATGCAAATGTCCTGATTCATGAATATGTCAACATGTCTTCGTTAAAACGTAAAAATGTGTCGCGCACCATCAGAAGACATGAATGAACAAATATAAACATGAAATGCTTCGGGCTTTTTATAAAAATAATCATCTGGCTTTTTTGGAGGTTGGAAATAATAGATGGAATGTGACTGTTAATTTATGACTGAAATAAAGCTGTTCATCGCTGTGCGTTAACCCCAATTTGTGAATAAACTTTCACTTTACAAAAAGGCAGCGTTTTGATCAAAAGGCTGATAAACGCGTGCGATTTATCGATAAAAATACCAGAAAGTCATCGCGTCTTGCAATAATGCAGATAAAACATAATACACATGACCATAAATAAAAAGGAATATTTAAGCATATACACAAAATACATTTCACTTATTTCACAATATTACAGATTAACACAAGGAAAGAAGACGTGCTGGCGAAATAGATTTTAGGCAGAGACGTCTGCTCGGTCTTGTTTATTCTTTTTAAACCCCTCAATTCTGCCAATCTCCCATCAGTGAAACCAGTTTGATACTTTCACACCTATCATGAATGAAAGGTGAGAAGAGGGATTACAGTAACTGGGAGTTCTGTGGGTGTTTACCTCGGAGCGCGCTGTATTCAGCGAGAAAACTAAAACAAAAACAAAATCATGTTTGCTTCAGCATTGGAAACAAAATTGTTTTAGGCTAACTTTATTAAACATTATACACTTTCGTATTCTTTGTTGTACTCCGTCTTTTTGCACACGCGTGTGCATCTTTAAATTTGAACAGAAAATAATAGTGGGCTGTGGCACGTTATTTTTTCATGTAACTTAAACGGATGAATGAAGTTAAATATACACAATAAATTAATA
Source organism: Clarias fuscus (assembly GCA_030347435.1). Classification (NCBI taxonomy): domain Eukaryota; kingdom Metazoa; phylum Chordata; class Actinopteri; order Siluriformes; family Clariidae; genus Clarias; species Clarias fuscus. Next base: position 12,709,497 of record CM059213.1, on the reverse strand, counting down.
ATTGCGTTTGCTTTACATTTGAGCACTCATGTGTAAATAGCTTTTTCATTGTATATACTACCATATCATATATGTGTGTCTAATACTGTTTTATTCATATTTTACATTACATGCAGTTTGTAATTTACTTGCAATTGTACTTTTGAAATATAACCTACGTATCTACAGTATAAGCATATTTAACTACTTCAGCTGTGAATGAAAAATTTGGTCTGGCTTTTAGATAAAGTCTTTATTTGATATAATTTTATTATTAAATTAATTATCTTATTATAAATACAATTCTTATTCTCTATATTATTGTCGAATATAGTCCTTCAGAGCAAGCACGGTGTCAGAAGATTCTGCTGAATCTCTTCTCACCTTTCATTCACGATAGGTGTGAATTTATCAAACTGGGTGCGCTGTTGGCAAATACTGTAGGGGTTTTTTAGATGAATTAACAGGACAGAGCGGACGTCTCTGCTAAATTTTATTTCCCCAGCAAATTAAATCAGACTTCATAGTTGGAGTTGATACTTTGAGTGTAATTCACGAATTTACTGATTATTATCAAATTCAGATTGACCTGTATATCAATTTGATAACTAGCAAATGCTTTAGTAAAGGGCTCTAAAACAGCGGCTATATGTGTCATGGGTCTAGCTGGTGGTGCTGACTAGACCCGGCTGATGGTGTTGCGTGGGCATGAATGTAGGCATGAAGGCAGAGGGGTGTGCAAACAGAAAGAGTCTTTATTTAAACAAACTCAAACAGACAAACGAACAAAGAAACAACAAACTCAAACTAGGGCTCAGGAAAAACACAGGGACGGCGCGCTAACACAGGGAACTAGGAACCGACACGGGAACTAGGAACCGACACGGGAACTAGGAACCGACACAAGGAACCGACACAAGGAACCGACAGAACTGGGGATGAGGAAACATGGAGCTGAAGCTAACTAAGACACATAGGGGAACTAGAGGAGAGACTAGAGACAGGCGAGACTAGAGACAGGCGAGACTAGAGACAGGCGAGACTAGAGACAGGCGAGACTAGAGACAGGCGAGACTAGAGACAGGCTGGGTTAGTGGTTAGTTGGGTTAGTAGCTACATAGAATGCTGGGGACACTGGATGCTGACCTAACCAGTTTAGTATCTAAAGGAGTTAGTGGCTAACCGGGTTAGTACTGACCTAATGGTGGGAAACTGAACACAAGGAAAGGCACACATGAGGCTATTCCAAACTAGGGGCTAACCCTACTAGTAATCACGGCCTAGTAGCGGCTAACCCTGCTAGCAGCTAGGCTCGCATGTGGCTACACAAAACTAAACAGACAAAGAATTAAACCAGAAGACAGAACAGTACTTACACTGTACACAGGAGGAGACAGCCTAGCTAAACATGAAACAGGACAGCTCCATGAATCCATCAACACAAGGAACATAAGGAGAACAAACAGTAGAGCCCTCTAGAAAAACAGGTTACAAAACAAACCAAAATATAAACTTAAAGAAACAAGAACCAAACAAAAGGAATGCCCACATGACAGTAGTTACAAATACAAACATAACAACCCAAACAAACAGACAAACATACCAAACAATGCTCGACCCAGTTTCCCAGAACAAACTGCTATTTATAGAAACTTTAATGAGGCACCTCAGTCCAGGTGAGCACTCATCACCTGACTGAGGTGCCTTCTGGGAAACTGAGTCAACCAACAAGAACTACACCAGACAGACAGACATAAACAGTGACCTCTATTGGAGGTTCCTAACAATATGAATGACAATGGAATATTACAGAACATGCACCGATCACACGCCCATGCACCGATCACAAACCATTAAAATGTTGGATTTGAATTAAAATGCCACACACATATTCGTGTTTAATTAAATTCTTAAATCCTTGTGTTCCAGTGTTTATGCAGTAATTTGGTCATGTTCACCCATGGGCTGACACTATAATGATTCATTATTTATTATTATGCTTACTTATTCGGAGAGATTCTATTTGATGCAGATTGACCTGTATATCAACTTGATAACTAGCGAATGCTATTAAATGCCGTATATGTTTAACCCATGAGTGAACATGACCAAATTACAGCATACAGTATATATATGCTGCTACTGTATGGTACCTTTACTAACATTTAAAACTATTTATTATAATAAGTGGTGCAGAGGTGTATAATAAACCGAAAAGATAAACACAAAAAAGATGGACAGCTATTTATTTAATTATGATTTTAAATATTTATCAACAACATCCATCCATCAATGCAGTATTGTTATCGATAAATCGCATGCGTTTATCACCTTTTGATGATCAAAACGCTGCCTTTTGTAAAGTGAAAGTGCGAGCCGCGGGTTTGAAATTAATTGTAGATTAATTTTAAAGCACGATCTCATTTCATTATTATAAACATAATTTATGAATTATACTCGAACGGGCGATAGAGCTCTGATTAGACTACGTATACTAGTAAATAGGCTCAACATCCCGGAGCCCAAGCCTCATTTAAAGAAAAAAATGTAATTAACAAATATTGTAAGTAAACAACAGTAGCACAAGTTAAAAAAAAATATTTAGACTCTAAATAGATGCCGAATTATTTTCTAAGGTGTGCCAGCTGGCACTATTCTTATATTGCTCTTTGTCAGGGTACTGTAAATCGGTCAGTGACAACCCCGTAAAATTCCATGTACTGTAAATAGGTACAGTACTGTCCATCTGTATGAATTAACCGAGATGCCCACCTCCGTGAAAATGGCGAATTCAGGGAAAGGCTCCTCCGCGAGAGGTTTTGTCCGGACCACTGAGCTTCTACGGATTCTAAAATTGACATTGTTACTGTTTTTTAATACCTGCAGTGGAAGAGTCTGAGAATTTATTTACCATAAGCTTTGTTGTATTGTTTTTAATCATTATACACAACCTATGATTTCACCTATGCTATTTTACAAATGGAATATTTTTATGTTACACTCTAAAACTGCTGGGTTAAATGTTAAAGTGCTGGGTAATTTTATCTATTTATTATTATTTAGTAGATTGCCTGTTAGAAATACCCCAAATGAAATTAATCCGCTGTTTTAACTACTGCAGAGATAGTTAATCAGCGGTAGTTTTCACTACTACTACTAATGATAATAATACTGTATGGAGAAAGCGCAGTCAAAGAAGTATCATCATTGCAGGAGAGAAGAAAATGAAGAATAAATACATATCAGTATTTAAAGTTTGAGCTTGACACGTTTATGAGCTCTGTCGCTTCCTGTCAATGGGCACCTAAGAGAGAGAACACATTTTTGGCTTCAGTAGACACACAATACTTCAGATTGAAACACGACTGCCCCCTACAGGCAATGAACGGCATTTCACAGCTTCCCGCGAGCTGCCGCGGAAGCGCGCGAGATCCCTTTTCAAGAAACGTGCATTCTTAATGGCGAGATCTGTAGTATGGGATTATTAATTAAGGAACTTAAGTGAAACAACAGAAAACTGAAAACACAAAATAAACAGACACCGTCTACACGAGAACGGACGGGGCTCCGGAAATCAAAACAAAAGCTTGTATCCTCTCTGGTCTTAAGCTCTTACCAAGGATTTATGGGAGAGAGAGGGGTTTGTGTCTTTGTGCACTTTAACTGAAACTGAGCATGCACGCTGAACTGATGACCCTTTATATAAACACACTGCCAAGTGCAGCTTGTTCAGGCTGATTGCGTGATGGCGGCGTTGCCTGTCAACCACGTGTATAAATGGCCGCGCCTTTTCCTGTTCAGAACTCCGCATGGTAGCCGTTTTAGGAACACTACTAGTGGAATTTATGCATTGTACAAAGTGGATAGAATAATGAAAAATAAGGAATATCTCATAATTATTCAGCATTATCTTAAATTATTATTGATTAGACAAAATAGAATTTTCCCACTGGATAATGACCCCAAACATGAATGACCCCAAAAATGGACGTGAAATGGATAAAGTAGTCTAAATTTAGGTTTTTGGAGCCTCAACCCTATTGAAAATGTTTAGATCCTGCTTACATGACAAGCCAGTGACAGCAAATCAACAACTTTGATTGAACACTACCAGTTCTGCAAAGAACAGTAGAGTCAAATATCCAAATAGAATTCAGGCTCCCAAAGGCATCTGCTAAAGGTGAAACATGCTAATTCAAACAAATATAAGGTGTGCCGTTTAATAACATATAGTTACAAAGATAACTCAAATTTGATCATGTTCTACACTGACATTCAGTAAATGGGACATTTAGAAATAGAATTTTTCCCAAGGGGCAACATCCGGTTCTAAAAAATTAAGCCAATGCAGAAGTGCCAAAACGGGCAGTTCCTCGAATCTACACTGATGGCTGGCTTTAAAAGCAAGTTTTAAAATACCCAACTTTATGACACAGAAAAACATGTTTACGGGCTGGTATAAAAATTATTGTCTCAAAATCAAGATTTCTTGTTCATGACAACTGTATGGTTTGCCTAATTTTAATATTAAAATAAGTTAATAATATATTAAGCCATAAATGTATGCATGAATGGTGCATGGGGAAGAGCTGCAGGGTCAAACCACTACTGGTCTGCTATGCATCACTTTAGCTAAGCAGCTAACTGGAATCATTGTACTGTAGTTCAATCAATTGCTTTTGCATAGAAATTAATGTTAGCCCCTATGCCATATTAGCTAAGCTAAAGCTAAGCTCATTAGCTTGTGGGTGGTAACAGTGTTAGGTACTGTAGGTAAGTTTCAACCAACAGCCAGGCGCCGTTCATTCTGACCATTTGCCTATTCATGGATTAACCAGGTTTTAGGTGGTCAGCCCCTGCCGAGATGGCAACAAAACCACTCTTCAGAAAACTCATGGATGATGTCACAGAGTCTGTCTGTCCAGTTACTTTTACAGTCTATGGTTTCACCTTAAAAAATACACTTATTTCTGTTCATAATGTTCTTTAAAATCTGTAAATATTAAAAGAGAAATGTGCATTCATTCATTCATTCATTCATTTTTCTATGATTTTATGATTTAGAATTGACAAGGTCAAAGTTAATTCTATCCTAAAAGAATGAACAAAATGTTTAGAGGAATTTTAGTTCACTGCAGAGCATATGCTCATTTGTACACTGCAAATTTATACCTAGTAGTATTTTAGATGAGATAATCCATGTTCTGTCATGTTTTGAGAGGTGGAAGAAAAACTGGAGGAACCCAGAAGAAACCCTCTTAAGCAGAAAACTCAGGATAAAATGCTTATGTTAAATAACTCATTTTTAAGCTTTATATTAGGTGGAACCTGAACACGTCCAAAGGCTTTGTCCAGTGGAAATAAAATAATTCAGCTTTAAGTGGCCAACAGAAACCAAACAAGATAGGTTTCAGATTTCAGTCCATTTTCCCCTCAATCTCACTACCTTGCTGTTACATTCTGTTCCTCCCCACTCCCCCACCGTTCTAACCCTCTGATGTGTGTTGTCAAGTGTAATCAAAGTAATAACTTCCATTGCCTGCTTCGCCTCCATCAATCCTATTACCTACGTGTGCGCATGTCTGTCTGAGAGATAGAACAAGTCAGAGAAGACAGAGAATGAGATGGAAAAAGATAGAAAGAGAAGAAGGCAAGCCATATTGTATTGTACCCAAGAAATCTACTTGCAGTAAGTAATTGCATAGAACTATTTCACTTTGATACTGATGCATATAGCTGATAGCAATGAGAAGCTTTATAACCTCAAATTCAATTCTAATCTATTCAATCAGGATTGTAAATGACATATTGTACATGTTAAACATATACAGACCATCCAGTGTGTGCCACAGTTCTCTTACCATAGAGTTCTGTCATTCACAAAGTCCATTACGACCAGCCAGTTCAAGCCTTACCAGAATGTATTGTAGCTATGCAGAACAAAAGCCCAAACCCTAAACAGTGCTAATGTGAGGTAGGTTGAATCCACTGATGCAAATACAGCTGGCTGACTGTATTTTGGATTGCATTAATTAATTAATTTATTTATTAAGTGGGTGGGTTTTCATCTGTGCCTAGCCAGGAAATTGTCAGTGTGATCTTGAAACCCTGGCTTCTAGTATGCGTGAGTAGGTGTACTGTGGAATCTCGTGAGAATGGTAAATATCAGGCACAGTACAATGAGGAACATTTATGTTAAAGTGACTTGGGCTATGTATTTCCTGTCTTAAAAAGGCTTCTGTCTCTTGCTAGAGTGAAGGTAGGGGTAATATTTAACTCTGCTCACAGGAACACCCACAATATACATACTCCTACTTTCTACATATGCCAACCAGAAACAGTAGAAGAATAAAGGTGAGTACTTACATATAAATAATTCAAAAAGTACGCACAAAAACATATACAACCAAGTACAGACGTATGAATACTTACATCTTTGTTGGTGATGTCTGCTTGTACCAGAGTTCCATTCAGACATGGTTCTACATAACGAAGTTCTTCATTATACTGCACACAAGGAAATAAATGTTGAAATGAATTAAAACTGAACTGTTTAGGTCTGAACTATGTGTGTGTGTGTGTGTGTGTGTGTGTGTGTGTGTGTGTGTGTGTGTGTGTGTGTGTGTGTGTCCACACAAATATAGTATGATATACTGATGTAGTTTTTTGGACATTTATTGCACTTGGACATTTACTTCATTTTATTAAATATTAGTATAAACTAAAAGTTACTTGTAGCCACTTGCCACAGCACGCGTCAGTGGTGGATGTGCCTCTCATTCTTTTGTCGCTTCTTGCTCACTCCGTAGGCTCACTAAGTAGGTGGCCTCCTCTTCTGCATGTGTGAGAAGGAATGAGGCTACTGGAAACTGGCACAGCTAGGGCAGTGGTGGCTCAGAGGGCTAAGGCACTGAGTTACTGATCGGAAGATTGGCGGCTTGATTCCCAGCTCAGCCAGGTTGCCATTGTTGGGTCCTTGAGCAAGGCCCTTAACCCTAACTGCTCCAGGGGCGCTGTACCATGGCTGACCCTGCGCTCTGACCCCAGTTACACTGGGATATGCGAAGAAGGAATTTCACTGTGCTGTAATGTATATGTGACAAAAATAAAGGCTTTACTTTACTTTAGCTAATAATAATCTTTAATGGATCTCTGGCTTTCACCGTGTTATAAAAACAAGGTTGGGAGTTTACAGAGTTTACAGGTCTACAGAACAAGTCGAGTGGCGGATGATAAATTTGGAAGAGTGGCATGCAATTCATTTGATCTTTGGGTGGAGGACAGCTGCCAAAAAACTCCACAAGCTCCTGCGGCAGTCTCTTTCGCATAGACATAGGATAACTCTCGTGATCCTGCTGCCGAAGAGAAAAAAAGTTGCTGTGTTTTCATGTTAAGGCCCCTGTTCCCAGCTGGAAAAGCCACCCGGCCGCCAGACGTCATGAGGGACTCCCATCTATGGCCGCGTTGGGGCCGGTTGGCCAGTCAGCAAAGAGGAGGCATTCAAGGGAGCATGCAGGAGCCACTGCCCACTTGGACCCACTTTCTTGGGAGCCAGTCTCGTGCCCACATGACAGCTGGGCACTTCCTCCAGACAGACAAAATAATATCTTTATTTGGTGTTTATTATAGGAAATGATGGAAATGATAACTAGATAGGTGCTTAAAAATCCATAAACAAACAAACAAACAAACAAACAAACAAACAAATAATAAATGAAAACTTCACTAGGTCCAATGAAATATGAATAATCTATTGAATCTCTTGATTCTGTTCTTCATTTTCTGCATGGATTCCAGCTTTCCACTTTTCCCCTACTCGCCACCATCGGCTCCAAAGCTTAACCCCCTCCTCAGCTAATCCGTCTGGCTTTTTGTGATAATATTGTTAATTTTATGCATGACTAAAAATTAGACTTCAAAGTAAATGAGAAAATGATGCTGTCCTTCTCTGCTGTGCAGGCTTTAAACTAGTAATCTTGTTGTAAGTGAACAGGAAATGCCCTCTCGTACAAGTGTGGTTATGTTATTAAAATATTTGTCAGTATTCAGCCTACAACCATGTGTATTGTTCAGATCAAGCTAATCTGTTGCTATGCTGTTTTGCTGATATACACACGCGGACAAAATTGGTACCCTTCGGTCAATGAAAGTAAAACTCACAATGGTCACAGAAATAACTTTAATCTGTCAAAAGTAATAATTAAAAAAAATTCTATGAATGTTAACCAATGAAAGTCAGACATTGCTTTTCAACCATGCTTCAACAGAATTATTTAAAAAAATAAACTCATGGAACAGGCCTGGACAAAAATGATGGTAGCCCTAGAAAATACTGAAAATAATGTGACCAAAGGGACATGTTAATTCAAGGTGTGTCCACTAATTAGCATCACAGGTGTCTACAATCTTGTAATCAGTCAGTGGGCCTATATATAGGGCTCCAGGTAGTCACTGTGTTGTTTGGTGACATGGTATGTGCCACACTCAACATGGACCAGAGGAAGCGAAGGAAAGAGTTGTCTCAGGAGATTCGAAAGAAAATTATAGACAAGCATGTTAAAGGTAAAGGCTCTAAGACCATTTCCAAGCAGCTAGATGTTCCTGTGACTACAGTTGCACATATTATTCAGAAATTTAAGATCCATGGGACTGTAGCCAACCTCCCTGGATGTGGCCGCAGGAGGAAAATTGATGACAAATCAAAGAGACGGATAATCCGAATGGTAACAAAAGAGCCCAGAAAGACTTCTAAAGAGATTCAAGCTGAACTTCATGCTCAAGGAACATCAGTGTCAGATCACACCATCCGTCGTTGTTTGAGCCAAAGTGGACTACATGGGAGACGACCAAGGAGGACACCATTGTTGAAAACAAATCATAAAAAAGCCAGACTGGAATTTGCCAAACTACATGTTGACAAGCCACAAAGCTTCTGGGAGAATGTCCTATGGACAGATGAGACAAAAATTGAACTTTTTGCAAAGGCACATCAGCTCTATGTCACAAAAATGAAGCATATCAAGAAAAGAACACTGTCCCTACTGTGAAACATGGAGGAGGCTCTGTTAAGTTCTGGGGCTGCTTTGCTGCATCTGGCAGAGGGTGTCTTGAATCTGTGCAGGGTACAATGAAATCTCAAGACTATCAAGGGATTCTAGAGAGAAATGTGCAGGCCAGTGTCAGAAAGCTGGGTCTCAGTCGCAGGTCATGGGTCTTGCAACAGGACAATGACCCAAAACACACAGCCAAAAACACCCAAGAATGGCTAAGAGGAAAACATTGGACTATTCTAAAGTGGCCTTCTATGAGCCCTGACCTCAATCCTATTGAGCATCTTTGGAAGGAGCTGAAACATGCTGTCTGGAAAAGGCACCCTTCAAACTGGAAACAACTGGAGCAGCTTGCTCATGAGGAGTGGGCCAAAATACCTGCAGAGAGGTGCAGAAGTCTCATTGACAGTTACAGGAATCGTTTGATTGCAGTGATTGCCTCAAAAGGTTGTGCAACAAACTATTAAGTTAGGGGTACCATCATTTTTGTCCAGGCCTGTTCCATGAGTTCATTTTTTTGTATAATTCCATTGAAGCATGGTTGAAAAGCAATGTCTGACTTTCATTGGTTAACATTCATAGAATTCTTATGTATTATTACTTTTGTCAGATTAAAGTTATTTCTGTGACCATTGTGAGTTTTTCTTTCATTGACCGAAGGGTACCAACAATTTTGTCCACGTGTGTATAACAAAGCATGTGTTTGGAAATGTCCATGAAATTACTAAGAAAAAGTATTTTACTCCTTATATAAAATTTTTTACTAAAAGATAATATGGTACTCTGCAAAGTACAAAAGATTAATTTGTTCCCCTCATGTATGTGCCCATGATCTTGATGTTGTTTCATCAGAATTCTTTGGGCCACTTTTGGTAGTTGTTGTTTTGGAGATTTTTTGCCCCAGTCATCTAGCCATCATAATTTGTCAAGTGACGTAATATTTAAACACGTCCATAATTCCTGCTTCCAACACAACAACTTCAAGAACTGACCTTTTACTTCCCTTTTTTTTTTTTTGTGGCTGATTGGTATGTGTGTGTGTGTGTGTGTGTGTGTGTGTGTGTGTGTGTGTGTGTGTGTGTGTGTGTGTGTGTGTGTCATATCAAAGCGAATTCACATTGCTCAGTCATTGAGTTTGCCGATGCTATCACAGACGCTTCGCTCGTCTAAACGTGAGTACTCATTTTCTTGGGTTTCGCTTTCGATTGGGTGTGTGTATTTAGAACGCGGGTTTATTTGTGTAAACTCTTGCTCTCGCTTCGGGAGAGTTCTAATAATAACCAGCGTGGTTATCCTGCCTGCTCGCGCTACTTCCGCGTTTGGGTTTACCATCCACGCTACAGGGCTAACTGCTAGTCTTCTGGTTCAGCTCCGGTTAGTTCGTGACAGAATGACTGAGCCATCAGCAGTGAACCCAGCGGAGTTTGCTCGCCTCTGTGATGTGGTTGACCAGCACGCCAAGTTGATCGATCAGCTCCGTGGTGAAGTCGCGTCTCTCCGCAAGGAGCTCCAAGACGTCGCGGTCTTGCGCCGCGAGGTGGCGGAGCTGCGACAGGAGAATGCGACCCTCCGCGGGGCGGCCGCTCAGCCGGCTGTTGTCACGCCCATCCCAGCGGCTGCTGCACCGCCAACTCCCTCCCCATCTTCTGATGTTTTTCTGGCTTTACCGGATAAATGGGATGGCACAGATGGGAAGTGCAGTGTTTTTCTAACCGCATTGGATCTCGTGTTTGAGTTCAATTCCACCAGGTACTCCACAGACCGACTGCGTATTGCTCTTCTCGTCTCGTTGCTATCCAGGCAGGCAGCAGAGTGGGCCACGGCAGTTCTTCGCTCAGATTCAGACGTCGCCTACTCATACACGGAATTCACCCGCCAACTCAAACTCACCTTCGAACATCCTGCTGCTGAGGTGGAGACCGACTCCAAACTATATCACCTGCGGCAGGGAGGGTCGTCCGTGAGCCACTACACCATGGAGTTTCGTACCCTTGCTGTGCAGACTGACTGGGGAGACTCCGCCCTCTGGATGACCTACTACGAGGGGACTGGCTTCACGTATAAAGGACGAGCTCGCCGGACGAGAGCTCCCAGCGACCTTGGAGGGCTTAATCCAACTCGCCCTCCAGATCGACCTACGTCTGCTCGCTCGCCCTAAGCCAGCTCCCCGTACCCTGCTGCCCATCACGATGCCATTACATCAGTCTGCTCCTCGATCCACCACTTTCTTCCCCCAAGCTCCAGTCTCCGAAGCCCGATCCTCATTCACTGCTCCACCTACCTGGACCCGCCGGTTCTCCACCTCCCGCCGTGGTTAACACAGGAGCCAGGGAACCCATGCAATTAGGGCGCGCCTCCTTAACCGCTGCAGAACGGGAACGCCGATTCAGAGAGGGGCTCTGCGCGTATTGTGGATCTGCTACACACCACCGAGCCATCTGTCCTCTGCCACCGGGAAATGCGCAGACCCGGTGAGAAATGAGGGTGGCTCACCGGGTTCCATCTCCCTCTCCACCACCTTGACCGATGATTCCCGTCTCACGGTAAAAGTACACCTCCAGTTTGACCACAAACGAGTTGGAAGTACCGCGTTCATCGATTCCGGTGCCGCGGGCAACTTCATTGACTCTTCTTATGTCAAAAGACTGGGGGTAAAAACAGAGGCGTTATCCCAGCCCGAAACCATTACACCAGTTGATGGTCGGCCCCTCTCCTCCAGTCCCATCACCCTCCGAACCCAGCCTATCACCCTCGTCATTAACCAGCATCAGGAACAGATCCAGCGTTACATCACCTCCATTCCGTCACCACCTATCATCCTGGGACACCCATGGCTACTGCGTCACGACCCACTCATCTCCTGGACCCAAAATCGGATCCTACAATGGGGACCGACCTGCAACGAACTATGCCTACGGGCCGAGGCTGGGACGTGCTCTAGGAAGACCAAGGTCCCCGATGTCAACACAGATAACATCCCACGAGACTACCGGGACCTGGAAAAACCATACTCACCATCGTCGACCGGTTGTCCAAAGCTGTACACCTGGTGGCCCTCCCCGGTCTCCCGTCAGCCAAAAGGACAGCTGAGCTGATATTAGAGCACGTAGTCCGCCTGCATGGGTTCCCAAAGGACATCGTCTCGAACAGGGGGTCCCAGTACACCTCCCGGTTCTGGAAGAAGGCCTTCTGCCGTCTGATCGACTCCAGCTGCAGTCTGTCCTCTGGCTACCACCCACAGACTAACGGTCAGACGGAGCGAACCAACCAACAACTGGAGCGCTACCTGAGATGCTATATTGCTGATCGTCAGTGCTCCTGGGCCCGCTACCTCATATGGGCTGAGTTGTCTCACAACCTCCATACGTCCTCTGCCACCAACCTCAGCCCGTTCGAGGTGTGCTACGGTTTCTAACCTCCGATGTTCGACCATCAAGAACCGGAGGTTGAAGTACCGTCGGCCCAACAGTTGGTTCGCCGGTGTCGACGGCTCTGGAGACGAGCAAACAACGCCATCCGACTTGCTAACACCCGCTACACCATTCAACATCGCCGTCGACACCCACTGGGACGAATGTACCAAGTAGGTGACAAGGTACGGATATCAACAAGAAATCTACACCTGCAGACTGAATCACGGAAACTATCACCCAGATTCATTGGACCATACCGCATCAACCTCCGGATTAACCCTGTCACCTACCGGCTCCAGCTGCCTGCGGCGCTCCGGATCCACCCGGTATTCCACACATCTCAACTTAAACCCTTCACTACGTCACCCATGGTTTATTTTTACTTTATATTTTTTATTATATATTATTTTTATGTGAATATTTTTGGGTTGTGAAACGAATCGTCTGAGTTTCCAATATTTCTTATAGGGGAAATTCGCTTTGGTATATGAGTGTTTTGATATACAAGAATGTTTCCAGAATGAATTATGCTCGCAATCCAAGATTCTACTGTATTTACACAGACACTAATTACAATTACAATGTCACAATTCACAGGTGTGGAAACGTCTCTTTAATAGCCATTTAAACCCGTGTGTATCAACCACTGTGTTTATATTGTGGCCAAAAATTCAAGTATATGTAAATGTTAGATCAGGGTTGTTTGGGTTATTTTAATAATTAGGTTTTAAAAAGGAGTCAAACAACTATGCGATAATTAGTGACTTCACGTGACCACTATGCTTAAATAAGAAAGTATCAGTAGCAGCAGCAGTATAAGCCATATTTTCCAAATAAATAGCAATGCTTAACAATTTCTTTCAGGGTATGCAAACCTTTTAGTGTATATACTGTATCAGGTCATTTCTCTTTATACACACACACAAACATATATATATATATATGTTTGTGTGTGTATAAAGAGAAATTAACTGATCATACAGGTGATAACTGGTTTTACTAAATCCAACAGTATGCCCACTCATGAATCTCACCCACAACAGTTTCTAAAGTTTAATAAATGAAGCTAGAAAATAAAAGTCTTGAATCAAACACAGATCACAAACTATAAAACCCTCTTGTTGTGTTTGTAATAATCTTGCCAAGATGATAAATAATCTTTTCTTGGATGGTATATAAACTATTTTTGTAATGCTTAATAAACTTCTCATATTTATGATGTAGGCATAGTGACACGATCAAGTGAAAGGAAACTCCTATGAACAAAACATCAAAATCTGATGTGCTATTTATTTAATCAGTCTTAATTCCTGCCATTACATGGCAGGATTGTGACTCCACTTTGAGGATGCCATCAGGGAATGCGTGAGAGCCAATAGAGTTCATGTAACCACATAATGTAGCAACAGCTGAGAAAAAAATCTGTCTAGCTGGATTTGTCTTGTTTCCCAGCATCATAAAGACACAGAAATTGCATCAGAGAAAGATTTATATGAAGCCAATTTAGGTGTGGTGAAGTTGGTTGGAGATACAAAGTCACACACACACACACACACACACACAGCTCATTACTAACAAAAACTCGAGCAAGGTCTAGAGAACATGATTTCTGGATTCCATGATTTCTTATGACCATATGAACGAATATATTGCCATGACTCACTAGAAAAACACAATTAAAGCATGAGTTTGCTATATTTTATATTAAACCTTAGCTAACGTATTATTGATACTAAATTGCATATTACCATTCATACAAACACAATTTCAGGCTTACGTATCCACTGTATATTTTTAAAGCTGGAGTTATTATGTTTTGCATTTATGCTTTGAATCACCATTGCTAATCAAAGAACCATGCATAAAATCATCTTTTTTTCTTAAAACTCCCAAAATGGAGAAATCTGTGGGTGGGTGTGTGTCAAATTATAGTCTGTATAATGGACTTTATAGCCGTGTGATGGACTTCCAAGGTGTATCCCTGCCTCACTCCTGGTTTCCAAGGATATATTTTAAATCTACCATGATGTTGACCAGAATAAATTATGTACTGGTGAGGAATGAATAAATAAAAAGAGTGTGCATAACCATACAGTACTGTATGTGCTTGCAGGAAATATGGGGAAATTTAAAGGTGATGATGAGATGTTTAAAACATCTTATGTGTCAGAAATGAGAGACTTGGACAGTCAAATACAGATTTGCATCAAAAAGAGGAAAAAAAACAGTTCAGGCAGTCAAAACGGGGATATAAAGCAAAATAGCAAAAAAAAAGTTCTTCTCTCTCCACAGAGAAACACTGGAGGTCTTTCAGAGTGACCATCGGGTTCTTGGTGACCTCCCTGACTAAGACCCTTCTCCCCCTGTCGCTCACATTGGCCAGACGGCCCGCTCTAGGAAAAGTTCTGGTGGTTCCTAACTTCTTCCATTTATGGATGATGGAAACCACTATGCTCATCTGGACCTTCAATGCTGCAAAAATTTTTCTGCACCCTTCCCCAGATCTGTGCCTTGATACAATCCTGCTTGGTTTGTGCTCCGACTTGTATTTTGGCCCACTCCTCATGAGCAAGCTGCTCCGACTTTACGTTATACAGAAAGGTGTGTGTCTTTCCACATCATGTCCAATCAACTGAATTTACCACTGGTAGTCTCCAGTCTAGTTGTAGGAACATTTCAAGGATCTTCAGTGGAAAGAGGATGCACCTGAGCTTAATTCTGAATGTCATGGCAAATGATGTGAATGCATGTACATATGATTTAGTCATTTTTGATTTTTTATAAATTTGCAAAGATTTCAAACAAACTCCTTTCATGTTGTCATTATAAGGTATCGTTTGTAGAATTTTGAGGAAAACAATGAATTTACTCCATTTTGGAATAAGGCTTTAAAACAGCAAAATGGGGAAGAGCTGTAAATACTTTCTGGATGCACTGTATCAAACTACTCTTCACTAAGTTCCACTTAGTGCTTAAAACAGTAAAAATACTGTAAAACTGTTTTATGGTATGGTATTGCTAGTCTTTGAATTGTATGCAGTAGCATGGTGGCATGTGCTCTATACAGTATGTTGCTCTGGATAAGAGAATCTGTTAAATGCTGCAAATATAAAAGCAAGGTGAGTATACCAAATATTTTATACTCACAGCAATAATATTAAAGAAGTCATCATCTCCCAGTGTGTCCAGTATAGATGAGACTGTTTGCTTGGCAATAGTCAGCCTAAGCCCTTTCATGCTGCCACTCACGTCCACTAGAATAACCACATCCTTAGGAGATGTAGCTGCCTGTATATACCTATATAGTACATATATACATTCAGATAGACACACATACAAAAAAAACACATAATAAACACTGTTAGTTATTAATTTTAATTTGTTAAGTGTGTACAGTATGTTGCTATTACAAAGCTTACCCTAAAATAATTGAGTTGTACCAGTAATTGTTGTATTCTTAATTTAATGCTTTAAAAAAAAACACACTTACCATTTTCGATTTCGACAGTCAAAAGCTATAACACCATGTTCATCTGGGGTCCACTTTATGCCTGTAAAGGAACATAACTGTTATCTATGGTGCCTTAACACCCCGTTTACATAATGATCACGTTTTAGATCTGTTTTTAACTTTTATATATTTTTATTTGTGTGTGTGTGTGTGTGTGTGTGTGTGTGTGTGTGTGTGTGTGTGTGTGTGTGTGTGTGTGTGTGTGTGTGTGTGTGTGTGTGTGTGTGTGTGTGTGTGGTGGGGGGGTCAAATTTTAATATTAATACTGCATATACAGTCAAATATGTACATACGTATATATACCAAATTTCTAAAAATAGAATATATTTTTTTACAATTTTATTCAAAAACTGAAACTCATTACAAATAAAATAATTTTTATAGGCTTTTTTTGTTTTCTTTTTGATGATTGTAGCTTACAGCTCATGAAAATAAATAAACTATCATCCCAAAACATAAGAATATTTCATAAGATCAGTCAATAAAGGATTTTTAATAATGTCCAACTTCTTAAAATTATGTTAATTTATGTACTTAATACCTTGTTGGGGCTCCTTCAGCACAAATTACTGCATCAATGCAACATGGCATGGAGGAAATCTGCCTATGCCACTGCTGAGGTGTTATTGAAGACCAGGTTGCTTTTATAGCAGCCTTCAGCCCATCCTTATTGTTGGATAGGGTGTTTCGCATCTTCTTCTTGTAAATACAAGATTACTTGTAGTTTTTGCAGTGGATTTTTTTTTTGACAAGAGAATCAGCATCTCCATAAATTATGAAGTGCTCTAAAATCTCTGGGAAGACAGCTGCTTTGACTAAACATAGTAACCCAGCACCAGCAGATGACATTCATTTCAAACTCTTCCTCCAAACATTGGGATCTCATTAATGCAAAATTTACCTTCACACTGAAAGAGGACGATGGACCTTTCTTCTCTTTAATCCAGGTAAAATGCTTCTGATGTTGTCTCTGGTTCTGAAGTGTCTTTATACCAAGAATACAACAAATTTAACCCATTTCCTGACGTCTGTGTTCTTGATGCACTGACGTCAGCCTCACTTCAAGAACTTGTGGAACCTCATAAGGGATTGATTCATATTCCATGAATATGCTCTGATACAATACACTGCAAACAGCCAGGACTTGCATCAATGACCTTCTGTTGCCTACCCTCCTCGTCAAAGGTGTGGATCATCTTCAACAAGATTTTAGTTGCACAGTTGCACAGTCTGAAGCCAAGAAATGCATGGCATTTATACTATACTGTATGAATAGAAATTTACTCTAAATGAAATATTCGCGATACCAGATTTTCATGAACTATAAGCCACACTCATTAAAACCAGACAAAGAAACTTTAAATATTTCGTCTTACATTTAACAAATCTAGAATATATAATACAGTATATTATACATATATATAATATACAGTATGAGGTTAAATTTTTAATAACATTTTTTTTTTAATTACTTGCACAGTATATACTAGACCTTAAAATTGTTACAGTGAAAAGTATTTGGCCATTAAAAATTGGTAATAAAGTCCATATTTCTAATACAAATTTATTGAAATAAACTGTTACTTTATTATATAGAAAAACTTTATTATAAATAAAAATTAAAGCAAATCTTTAAATTTCAACATAGGCATTGGTGGCGTCAACCAGTTTCCTCAAACGGCCAGGAATTAAATATATTCTTCTGAAGGTGATAAGTATTGCAGATTAGAGAGCCACACCACTATATGTAATAATATTGCTTAAGAGCTCTTACACAGGGCTTCTTATTGTGTCAACGAAATAGGAAGCACCAGTATGGTATTAGGGCCTCAAGATAAAGACAAAGACAAAATATGCATCGAGATCAAAAACAAAGACCCAGCCAACGTCTAGAAAAGAAGCCAGCATTTTAAAGAGAAAGAGAGAGAGACAGAGAGAGAGCGAGAGAGAGCGGCACAACACATATATAGAAAACACACATGTACTTGTCACATAATCCCTCAGAAAGGGTTGACCCGTCCACAGAGGGCAAGAGTTTAGATTGAGTGTTTAGAGCCATGTCCAGTCCAGAGGAGACGGTGGAGCACTGTTTGTTTTTTGGTTTCAGTTTTCAAGTTCACCAATTAATAAGCCCACACTATCTCAGAATGGGAAGGTCTTCTCATGCATGTCCTAAGCACTCTCACGTCAACCTATTTCATTAACCCCCTACAAAGGAGTCTTAGAAGGGCTCTGATAAGAATTATTACATCTTGTCGACTCCCACACCAAGTAACAGAATGTTCGACCCAGCCCACAGGTTTGTACAGGGTGCAAGAGATAGTTGAGGGCAAATTGAGAGTGCTCAATAAGCACGAGGCAGCCCTAACCACGTTAATTTCAGAGACATGTAGGATTAATAAGCACCTCGAGCAGATATATGGGCAGCTCGAGGCGCAAGACACCTCCAGGATTCAGTCTGGTCATGAGTCGATTCCGGTGTCGACTTATGCCCCCTAATTTGTGGCACAATTACCGCCTTTGGTAGCTAAAACTCGACTACCTGCTCCTCAGCCATATGCGGGCAAGTCAGTGAGGTGAAACTCCTTTATTCTGCAATGGTCACTAATATTCGAGCTGCAACCTTCCCAATTACCTTCTGAAAGGGCAAAGATTGCATTTATTTTGTCTCTGTTCACAGGTAGAGCACTAGAATGGGCCACTGCAGTGTGGCAGCACCTCCTCTCTGAGCACGACACCTTAAGTGCCTTCTGTATGCGGTGATCAGTGTAGTGATACCAATCCTTTCCATTCATCAGGGTGGACAACACAGTTGAGTTTCATACCCAGGCAGCCAGCTCAGAATGGAATGCTGTGGTCCTAATGGCTGCGTATATTCAAGGCCTCTCCAAGGATGAGCTACCCCTATGTGATCCTTCACAGGATCTGGAGGAGATATATTGGCTAGCCATCCAGGAGGACAATCGTCTCTGTGAGTGTCAGGCAAAACACCCCACAGCTCCAGAAGGGGAACATCTCCACTTCCCACAAATGCCGCTCCGTCACTCTTCACTTCTGCCCCATGAACCAGAGCCTAAGGCTTTACATTCTGCAGCTGAGTTAATGCTTGAGAAAGACGTGGGAGAGTCCATGCAGATAACCATAGACAGGCTTGCCCCTCAACACAGCAGCCCACAGGCCTGTCCAGAGGCAAACCACAGACGGGGTCACCCTGGAGGGGGTCTGCAACATTACAACCCGCGTATTGACAGGCCCACCCAATCTGTCGGTTTCAGTGCACCAGTTCTGAGGACCCATGTCCAAATCCGGAGTCCACCTTACACTTTATCCGGAGTACACCTTACACTTTATTCCCCCTGAACAACCACCCATGGGACAGCAAAGAGAAGCCCCCATGACCTCCCATGGCGCCTGGGTAAATAAGCTCAAGCTGCTCGCCATATACTGGACACCAAACTTGTCAAAGAGTTCCGTAGTGTCTAGGTTATTGACTCTAGGACGTCGGGAGCCTTCCGTAGAGCGGGCGTACTGTAACTATGAGGGGCAGATCTGCAAGAAAATTCTGTGCACTAATGCGCAGTTGCTAGGCATGCTGCCACAGACGCAATTAGTGTAAAAGTGCTGCACCTGCCGGCGTGTGTTTATTTAAGGCCCACGGATACCAGCGCACACTGTGCAAACATTAGGTAACACCAAGTAATAGGGCCTCAAAACAAAGACAAAGCACAGTTTATGATCAAAGACAAGTGCAAAGACTAAGCCTTTGCCTTTGAGAGGGCAAAGGCTAATGCACTCTCAGTCTCTTATAAGAATTTTTATATCCCACGGTGCAGGTTTGAGAGCACCACGTAACAGAGTAAGATTTGCACTTCCTGGAGGCCATTTATGAGGTCCCTGTCATCCCAACCAATGTCCTGGAAAATGCTGGTCTAACTATGAACATACAGTAAGAGCAAAATGTGGTGGTGCACCAGTGATACTACAAGTTCTATAGCCATTAAATATTGTCTAGTTAATTTTTACCCATACTGTATACATATTTATTTTTCTAAATTAATGCAGAATGCATTTTAGATAAATGGAAAGAAATAGTGTGACTGAGGCTGTAGGGTAAGTTTAGATTCATGTGAATAATTCGTTGAAACTATTTTATAATACACTATTCTTAGATGAACCATTGTTCTAAAAATGTCATTTTATTTGGCCATAACATGAATGTGAAAGTAAAGTATTGTCCATCCATTGTCTATACCACATACGTATCCTGTTTGTTTACACAGAGGGACCCAAATCTGGATCACTGTAAGAGTTACATACATATCCTTACATATTTATAAAATTTGATCATACCAAATTATTACCATCAAAACATCCCACCAATCTTATTGCTAGAGTTCAATGTGACTAAGGCCTCCCAGCTTGCCTGATCTTGAGGGAGACAGGTTTAGCCAGCTAATTACACTAATGCTACAAGGCAAGTTTATTTGTATAGCACATTTCATACACAATGGTAATTCAAAGTGCTTTACATAAAAGAGAAGAAAATAATGATAAAATGAAATAGAAAACAATGGCAATAAAACTTTTAAAAAATTATAATAATAAAAAATTAAAATGTAAAATTTGATTTAAGATACTTTTAAAACTAATTAAAATTTGATTTAAAATCAAAATCAAACAGTTTTTACAGTACATCCCACCACATTATGGTCATTTACACACAGCACACACACAAAAACATGTGTCTTACCGTGCTTGTTGGGGACTTTCCAGTGACATAGGATGTAATGCTGCTATTTAATGTCCACACCCAACATTAGTCATTGTAACATTAATATTAGTAACCAAAGAAACGTTTGTCTTTTGTAACTAAAAGCTTTTGAAAAACTTTTTGTCAAGACCAGTGAAATGTCTGCAGAAGATCAATGTAATTGTAATTTAATTCCCCATGGTGCTCACCTGGGTACTGTCTAAAGAACCCCTTAGCGCTGCCAAAGTACTGCCATATGAGGGATGGATCTCTCTCAAAGTTATCCACAAACACTTTGTTAAGGGCTTCTGACCAGTAAACTCCATTCACTATAGCTGGGTCTAAAAACACAAAAGATAGAATACAAAAGTAAGCACAACCACATGCATTGACAAAAACTTTAAACAACAGCTTGACTACTACAACTCCTATTGTACTTTGTAAGATGATAGATAGATAGATAGATAGATAGATAGATAGATAGATAGATAGATAGATAGATAGATAGATAGATCGATCGATCGATCGATCAATCTCTTCCTGGGGTAAATGGTGCACACCCACTATGCAAAAGAAAATGTAATTCATTAAACCAGGCCACCTTCTTCCACTGATCCATGGCTCAGTTCTGATGCTCACATCCCCACTGTGAGTTTCTTTGGTGGTGGAGAGGGGTCAGCATAGGAACACAGCTGTCCATAGCTACACAGCCTCTTACAGGTGTTACTCAACCAGAATCGGACTGTTACCATTGCGGCACATGGCGGAGGCATTAGGGCTTTGCGTTTGCTGGCTTTACGCCGCTAGGAGCACTATAACCATAGACTTAGTTAATTCCCTCAAGCATTAATGAGTTGCACATGATACTGTAGCATATAAATTCAAGTCAAACATTGTAAGTAAACTAACACATAATCACAGTACTAAAATTACAGTACAAATTTAGAATTTAAATTAAATATAGTCATTTCTTATTTACATCGAATTTAACGAAAGTAAACGTTAACACAGTGAGACTTTAGATTTTATCATGTGTGATTAGAAAATCCACAGAAGGGTTTTGTCCTTATACATTGTGCTTTTTTTAAAATTTACAGTAGATTTATTAACTGAAATAAATGAAACTAAATTACCATAAAATTCAAACATAAACCAATGTCATGTCGCACACGCGCTGATTTGAACTTGAATTGAAACAGACAGGATCAGCCATTAATTTCCATCAACTTGTTGGTGGTGAAATTAATAAGTTTATTGCCAAATAAATGTAAAAATAATCATGCATCTGCATTTGATCAAGTGTGTCTCCCCTGCACGCTCAACAGCTTGGTACTGCGCCTGCAGTGTTTCCCCTGCATGCTCAACGTGTTTTCCCCCGCGTGCACGCAGCATCCTTCTGCTGCGCATCCTTCTGCTCGACTCTGCCTGTACGCGCTTATAACATCTCTTTTCTCTGCACGCTCGACTTGTGCCTGTACGCGCGCTTACCTTTGTCCAGTGTTTAAAAAAACTGGCACTAAACTAGACAATCACAGACTTCCACACAACTTCTGATTGGCTATTTCTTCTCTAATCAGCTGGCACTATCGACCGCATAACGGAATTCAATTAAATTTTATTTGTATTGTTCTTTTAAAATGGTCATTGTCTCAAATCAGCTTTACACAATCAAAAGAAAGTATAAATAAATATTATACTGTAGCATCATAAATATTATACTTTATTGAATTAAGTATTAGTATATACCAGTTTAAAAAAAAAAGATTTTCATATAGCTCATTGTTAGACTACTGTATGTCGAGTAAAATGCAAATCAGACAACACGGTCACTTTACTTATAAAACTTTAACGCTTCTGTTATGCGATCAATAGTGCCAACTGCTTAGAGCCGAAACAGGCAATCAGACGTGGTGTGTGGAAGTCTGTCAGTAGATAGTTTAGTGACAGTTTTGTAACACTGGACAAAGTTGAGCGAGGAAAACATGTTGAGCGAACAGGGGAGACATGGCACGTGCAGAATTCTTTGTCTGCCCTCAAAATGTCAAAACTGTGCGCTCAGCAATGTAGCAGGAATATAACAACAGAAAAAAATATGTACATGAAAGATTTTTTTTTCCACACTGTTTTTTATCTTGAAAAATAATGCAATAATGCAGATCAAATATAATATACCTGTCCATAGATTAAATGGAATATTTAGACCTTTACACGAAATATATTTTACTTAAATATCACAGATTAAAACAAGGAAAGAAGACATGCTGAGCTCCAGTTCATTGTGATGTGGACAAAAAGTCTAGGAAGGAAACGGAGACATCAGTTTTTGTTATTTTACAAAATCTGAATATATTCAGTAGATTCATGAATTACACTTGAAAAGTATCAAATCCAACTATGAAGTCTGATTTAATTGCTACCATTAAACATTTTTATTTTTATTTATTTTATATTTTGCTGACAAAAAACAAATTTGTGCAGAAACGTCTGCTCGGTCTTGTTAATTTGTTTTAAAAACCCCAATTCTGCAAATTCCCCCATTAGCGAAACCGGTTCGAAAAATTCACACCAATGGTGAATGAAAGGTGAGAAGAGGGATTACAGTAACTGGGGGTTGTGTGGGTGTTCACCACGGAGCGTGCAGTCGCGTTGTATTCAGCGAGTAGACTATATATTTGATTGTTGCATTTCTGAAGGAGTATGTCTGCAGTTTTATTGATAAATCTGTTCATATCTGTGACAGCATTTATCAGCCTTTTGATCAACGGCACTCACTCTCACTTTGCAAAAGGCAGTGTTTATTATATTTGTATATTTAAAGGACATACACATACATTCATCATGAAAGATCAATTGTAAAAGAAAAGAAAATTCATGTTTGCTTCAGCATTGGAAACAATATTCTTTTAGACTAACTTATTATACACTTTTGTATTCTTTTGTATACTTGTGCTTTTGCACACAGGCGCAGGCATCTTTAAATTTTAACAGAAAAAAATAGTGAGCTGCTAGGCACTTTATTTTTCATATGACTTAAACAGCTGAATGAAGTTGAATTTACACAATAAATTAATAATTGCGTTTGCTTTAGACTTTTGCACTCGTGTGTAAATAGCTTTTTCAATGTCTAGACTACCATATCATATATTTGTGTTTAATACTGTTTTATTACAGTTTGTCACATCACGGTATTGACGGTCCAAACGACATCCATAGAATGTCCGCGCCCCCTAGTTTCGGTCCAGGTGCCATCCGAGTACAGTAATTTTAAGGACGTGTTTAGTATTAGGGCAGCAGCACGACTTCCCCCTCATCGGCCATGGGACTGCGCGATCGAGCTCCTGCCGGGGAAAACACCGCCTTGCTCGCATATTTATCCCTTGTCCGTGGTGGAGACCCGGGCTATGGAGGAATACGTGAGTGAGGCTCTCCAGCAGGGACTCATCAGCAGGTCCACGTCACCAGCTTCAATAGGTTTCTTTTTTATTGAAAAAAAAAAGTGGGGGTTTACATCCATGTATTGATTACCGTGGGCTCAACGCGGTGACAGTAAAGTATAAGCACCCACTGCCGCTGGTGCCGGCCGCTATCGACCAACTATAATAAATAATCTCGTTCGTGTTCGCAAGGGCGATGAGTGGAAGACTGCGTTTAGCACGACATCAGGTCATTACCAATACAACGTGATGGCTTATGGTCTGGTAAACGCACCTGCGGTGTTTCAGGGGTTCATGAATGACGTATTCCGGGATATGTTGAACCGTTACGTTATAATATACTTGGATGATATCCTGATATACTCACGGTCATATTCCAAGCATGTCTCTCATTTATCCGCCGTCCTTCGTCGTCTGCGCGAACATGGGCTCTATGCGAAGGCGGAGAAATGTGAATTCCACAAGAAGGAGATTGCATTTCTCGCCTATCGCATAGGACCACAGGGGGTCGAGATGGAGATGGCCATGGTCGCGGCGGTGCAACAATGGCCGGAACCCAAGTCAGTCAGGGCGCTACAGAGTTTTCTTGGGTTCGCCAATTTTTACCGGCGGTTTATCCGGGGCTTCAGCATGGTGGCAGCACCGCTCACTAGCTTGTTAAAAGGGAAACCAAAACTGCTGCGTGCGTTCTCATCGGAAGCGCGCGCAGCGTTTAACCGTCTCAAGATAGCTTTTACCACTGCGCCTGTTTTAAAGATACCCAACCCGGAGAAGCCCTTTGTAGTGGAAGTAGATGCGTCAGAGGTGGGCATAGGAGCCATGCTGTCACAAAAACTCCATCCCTGCGCTTTCTTTTCCCGTAAACTAACACCTGCCGAACGCAATTATGATATCGGTAACCGCGAACTGCTAGCATTAAAAGCGGTATTGGTTGGAGGGGGCTAAACACCAGTTTACGGTGTTAACTGATCATCGTAATCTGGAATACATCCAACAAGCAAAGAGATTAAACCCTCGCCAAGCCCGATGGGCGCTGTTCTTCACGCGGTTTCACTTTAACATTACGTATCGGCCCGGCTCAAAGAATAGGAAAGCCGATGCGTTGTCACGCTGTTTTCCGATGCCGGATCAAAATGTAAATCCCGAACCCATCTTGCCCTCGTCTCTCGTGGTGGCTCCGATCGTATGGGACATCGACTCGGAGATAGCTCAAATGGCACGGTCCACCCCCATGCCGAGGAACTGTCCTCCGGGTCAAACCTACGTTCCGGAGACACTACGCGAGCGGGTGACAATAGAAGCACACTGTAGTTTAGCATCAGGTCACCCCTGTGTCGCCCGCACGTTTAAAATACTGGAACCCAAGTTCTGGTGGCCAAATATGCGTGACACCGTGAGAGCAGTCGTTTTATCTTGTGCTGTCTGCGCAGCAACAAAAAGGCCTCGTTGTCTGCCCATTGATTGCCCGTGGTCACACATCACTGTGGATTTTGTAACGGATCTGCCAGAGTCGAAAGGGTACACGAAAATCCTTGTAGTGGTAGATCGCTTCTCCAAGCGGTGTCGCTTCATTCCGTTTAGCTCTCTCCCATCAGCCGTCCAGGTGGCAGAAAACCTATTCGAAACAGTGTTTTGCTGTTATGGTATCCCGGAGGACATTGTTTCAGATCGTGGTCCCCAATTTATCGCTAGGGTCTGGAAAGCTTTCTTTCAGAAGTTGGGGACCACTGTGAGCCTAACGTCAGGTTATCACCCCGAGTCTAATGGGCAGAGCGGACTGTCCAAGAACTCGGAAAATACCTTCGAGCATACTGTAGCAGTCGACAGCATGAATGGGCAGACTGTTTAATCTGGGCGGAATATGCACAAAATTTGTGTTTAATACTGTTTTATTACAGTTTGTCACATCTGTGCCAACTCAGCCCTGGGGAATAAGATCTGGTTCACCGGATTATTGAGCCGGCTCTTTGTCCCCCCTAGTGTGTCTACGTAGGTACTAGTTCTTTCTGTTAAACCAAATTAAGTTCACCTGTGTCTTCCTTGTGTGTCTCTATTTATTCCGGTCGAACCCGTAGCTCTTAGTCTGTTCACCGTTGTGCACGTTGTTTCTGTCTGTTCTCACGCTGTCCACGAGCTACGTGTTGCCTCGTTTCTCCCCCAGGACTGAGTAACCTGCCTCTCTGCAAACCCAGCCGGGGGAGTGATCTGCAGTGCTACTGCATTCTCTTTTTTGTTTATTTCATTTTGAAGATTGTGTGAAGCAGTAATAAAGAACTCTCGATTACGTAAACCCTGCATCTGTGTCCGCCCCAGTTACTGGCAGTCATGACACAGTTTGTTATTTATCAGATACTTTCAAGTAAATTTTAATTACTCTAAACACAACCCATGATTTTTATTAGATTTTAAAAATAAATAAATTAAACTAGTTATGGCATTCTGTTTCAAGACATCCTTAATTTACCTTAGTTTACCAGGAGATAATTGATAATCAATGTTAATATCTTGACTAACCTCAAATATGGATAATCATCTGAACTTGCTCTAACGTTAACCTAGAAAAATGCTTACAGGTATGTTTAAGTGTTTATGCTGCATAGTAGAACACGGTCACTGCATAACATGTGTGATGACAAAATGTTATGATTTTGTGAACTTGAGCGCATGAAAAAATTAAACAAAACTCTGTGTATACTTGCCTCACAGACGTGATAACGGGAAATGTCTGCTTTTACATTGTCACAGAAACACCAGGCTCCACCCTCAACCTTCGTTCCCAATCACCCGAGTTCTGTGTTGCACACACCTGATTCACATTAGCAACACACCTCATGTACACCTCACTTCCCTTCACTCGGCGTCTGACCTCACTAATGGAACACAGACTCAGCAACGAACCTTTGCAAGCTTCGCTCCTCGTCTCGTCACGTCTCGTCCCGTCTCATTCCCAGCTCTCCCATCTTGTCTACTGTCCAGCGTCCTCTCCGTGTTCCCCGAGTCATCTGTGTGTCTTCAATCGTCCACCAGCTCCAACATCAACACAGCCAAGCTACCGTTTTTTTTTTTTCATTCACTGTTTCACTTTCCACAAACTGTTAATAAAACGCCAGTTCGGGTTTTCGTACATCCTTTGTCTGTTTGAGTCTGTCTTCCGTAACATACATAAACTAATGGAAAACAAATTTCAGATCATGTAATTCACATGAAATGTGAATATACTGTAGACGCATCCTCTGCAAGGGAGATTTCAGTCCTTTTGCAAAATGTTCTGCGGCACCTGGCAGTCATTTCTGGGATGACTTTAAAGGGCAATTGATTTAAAACTCCCGCTGTCATGCTGCTGCGGCGGTGAATGCAACGATAAAGCACATTCTGGTCTCCTACCTACTGTGCATGCAGTCAGTGAAGAAGGCAGCTTACTATCATACTGCAAAAGGAGACCTCTTGGCTTAATGCAGCCTCTTTCAGTTCAAAGCATGGACCTACCGACCTTAGAAGGCTTGACAGTTTGATAAGCTCTGAGGTTTCACTAAACAATGGCTTTAGCCAGACCTAACCCAAACCACTTGTCAGCATCTGAGGTAGGTGGGAATCTTTCCAAGAGAGGTTCTACTATGTTCTCCATCCTGACCTTGGCAGACTATGCCAGCAAGTGGCCTTCGACCATTCCACTCAAGACAGCCACCTTGCAAAACACTGTCCAAGATCTCATGATTTTTTTTTCTGAAGCTATGTGGGTTTGCCCAAGGACAATTTGATTGGCCAGTGTACTCAATTTATATTGAGTACTCAATTTGTGTACTAATGCCTTCCTCTGCAGGCTGTTGCAGGTATAGCAAACCTGGACTGCTGTCTACCAACAATTGACTGAAAGGCTTGTATAAAGATGAAGACCATGGTGAAATAAGTGGGGCACAACAGGGATTGTCTTCTCATCTACATCATACTACCATCTGGAAGAGCCTTAACTGACTTCAGTTCTTTTGAGCTCCTCTCCAGCCCCATTATTCCTTCATCACTGTTTATCTTGATGGTGTTATCATTCCTCCCTAGGTAAACTCCTCTCAGCTAGGACCAGAAAATGACAAATTCTCTTCAAGCATACAATGTTGTGAACAACAAAACATTTTTATGTAAATTACAATCTATTCTTCTTTTTAGTAATTTCAAACTTTCAATAGAACTGACAGTTCTTCAATTGTAATTTGCAATTGAAAATTTGAAGACATTTTCAAGGACTGTTAGACAGACATTCTGGGGACTAAAGAAAACAAATGGATTTGCACTACAGGTTACACTAATCAGCTAAATGAAAGCAATAAGACACTTAACGAGCAGTAGTTATTTGCAAGATTTGGTGAAAAAAAGATAATGTGCTACAAATCATTTGAAGCTCATAATTCTGCCTCACCTCTACAGTATGTCAAATCACTGACACCAGACAAAATGTAATTTAAAACTAAATGAAAATAAAAATTAAAGTGGTATTAAATAAAATTTAGGTTACAGTAAGTTAACTTAAAAGTAAAGTGTTAAAAAACACTGTTCACTACCAACTGAATCCCCCACAACAGAACTATCTGTGATTTTCATGTAAAGAGAAAAAAAAGGAAATAAGAATAAGAACTGGATATATGAATATAAAATAAAACAGAAACATGTTAGATACACTGCGGCTTCAAATTCAATCTTTATGCTAAAGGAGTGCTATGAATCTCATTGGTGGGGGAAAAAAACTATCAATATGAGCAGGAAAACATATTTCCATATCAAAATTTCTTTAAGAAAATATGAATGAACTATAACATTTTCCTATAAATGCCCACAATAATGGCAAACTCCATTATCATTAACGTTAATACATCATTCATATGATCACACAAACATTAATGCTTGTTATACACTTTATATGGCTTTAAAAATCGAGATTCCCTACTGTTTAACATCGATCATTAGGTAAATTGTATGTTGAGATCCTATAAAGACTCCGGGCTGCTTTTGAGCCCATAAAAAGCCAGTATGATGAGAAAGAAAAGAAATACTGATATAGACAGGCAGAAAGAGAAAAATACAGAGACAGAGAAAAAAAAATTCCCCAAATGAGAAAGTCATTCTTTCAAATTACCTCCCTAAATGACTGGTGCAATGTCCCATACCAAATTTGCAAAAGATTGTTATGAATTTGCATAAAAAATGGCTATTCACATCCCCTCTAGGGAGTGGTGTGTTCCTGGTCATTTTTAGTAGTAATGTAGAGAAGTAGATATCTTACCAGCCCCATTATCACGTCATTAGATATTTTATTTGGTTCTAATACAGTATGAACACATCGTACTATGACCCCACATCATGAGATAATTGGTGATGTTGTGCACTATAGAAGCACAACAGGTTTTGTTGCAGTTTCTATGCTGCAATCTTGGATTACAGTTTGGACCTTAGATTAATGTTATGACTAACCTTTGTGTGTGCTGAAAACAATTTTGCCTCATTTTTTACTTATGTGAAATCAAGTGCAACAGTATCATTAATGGTTGTATAAAAAAGATACAGTTTTAAAAAAAAGAGACTTACTGTAGCATGCTTTTTGCTTAAATTAATTTATAATGATTAGGGATCTAATACATGATATGGTGTTTATGATACAGTATGATATGATGATATAATACAATTAAAAGTGCAGTGACAATGAGCCTCATCTAACCAGCAGATGAGGAGCTATTTTAGGTATTTATACTGATCTAAGCAATCTAAGCAACACACACAAAAGCCTGGAAACAAATTTAGGACATTTATTCTAACATTCTGTCAGTGATATCTAATATATGATAAAAATGTGTGGCTGCAAAATACGTGGTCTTTATCTCTTTATGTCTCTTGGGCTTTATACTTTATGTCTCCAATCTGACACCACAGCTGCTGAGGATTAACCCACAGAACCGTAACATACTGTACACCGAGACGAGACATCTAAAGCGGGTGCCTTCATTGCACGTAGAGTATTCACCAAGAACCGCATACGTTGCTGCTTTTAAAAAGCCTTTCATTAAAGAACTGTTGTTGAGATGTTCTGATGAATAAACACTAAGCCAATATGCCAACTGAGAACTTTTGTTCAAATTCTTCATATCACTTATATTTTCATTAGACAATTTAGCTTCCAATTAATCAAAATTAGGAATAATTTAAAATGAATCAAATTTAGAGTGGTTTACAAACCAATCCTTTATGGACCCCATTTTGCGCCATAGTGACACGGTCATGTGGCCATTCTTCAAATGTTTTGTGAAACTGTTGTGGAGAGTGTAGTTTTTTGTGCTGTGGTCTGTTGGGACTGTAATATTAAAGTCTCAGATAGAAATAGACTGTACAAAGTAATTAAAAGGGCTGGATCGGTGCTTGGAATGCAGCTCGGCACTGTGGAGGATTCTGTCCAAAGTATGATGCATCTTGAACAATCCTTCTCATGCGCTATTCAGTGTTCTCTCCGACCAAAGGAGCAAATTCAGCCAGAGACTGATTCCCACCACGTGTTCTACAGAGCCCAGAAGAGATCTTTTCTTCCAATAGCCATAAAAATATACAACTCTCCTCTGAGATGTGTGCAGTCGTGGCCAAAAGTTTTGAGAATGACACAAATATTAGTTTTTAGATCTTTGTTTCAGTTGTTTCTGTGATGTACTAAAATATAATTACAAGCACTTCATACTGTACGTTTCAAAGGCTTTTTACAATTACATGACATTTATGCAAAGAGTCAGTATTTGCAGTGTTGGCCCTTCTTTTTCAGGACCTCTGCAATTCGACTGGGCTGCTCTCAATCAACTTCTGGGTCAAATCCTGACTGATAGCAACCCATTCTTTCATAATCACTTTTTGGAGTTTGTCAGAATTAGTGGGTTTTTGTTTGTCCATCCACCTCTTGAGGATTGACCACAAGTTCTCAATGGGATTAAGATCTGGGGAGTTTCCATGCCATGGATCCAAATTTTCAACGTTTTGGCCCCCGAGCCACTTAGTTATCACTTTTGCCTTATGTCACGGTGCTCCATCGTGCTGGAAAATGCATTGTTCTTCACCAAACTGTTGTTGGATTGTTGCAAGAAGTTGCTGTTAGAGGGTGTTTTGGTACCATTCTTTATTCATGGCTGTGTTTTTGGGCAAAATTGTGAGTGAGAGTACTCCCTTGGATGAGAAGCAACCCCACATATGAATGGTCTCAGGATGCTTTACTGTTGGCCTGACACAGGACTGATGGTACGCTCACCTTTTCTTCTCCGGACAAGCCTTTTTCCAGATGCCCCAAACAATCGGAAAGAGGCTTCATATCCGAGAATATGACTTTGCACCAGTCCTCAGCAGTCCGTTCGCCATACTTTTTGCAGAAGATCAATCTGTCCCTGATGTTTTTTTTGGAGAGAAGTGGCTTCTTTGCTGCCCTTCTTGACACCAGGCCATCTTCCAAAAGTCTTGGCCTCACTGTGTGTGCAGATGCGCTCACACCTGCCTGCTGCCATTCCTGAGCAAGCTCTGCACTGGTGGCACTCCGATCCCGCAGCTGAATCCTCTTTAGGAGACGATCCTGGCGCTTGATGGACTTTCTTGGACGCCCTGAAGCCTTCTTAACAAGAATTGAACCTCTTTCCTTGAAGTTCTTGATGATCCTATAAATTGTTGATTTAGCTGCAATCTTAGTAGCCACAATATCCTTGCCTGTGAAGCCATTTTTATGCAACGCAATGATGGCTGCATGCGTTTCTTTGCAGGTCACCATGGTTAACAATGAAAGAACAATGATTTCAAGCATCACCCTCCTTTGAACATGTCAAGTCTGCCATTCTAACCCAATCAGCCTGACATAATGATCTCCAGCCTTGTGCTCGTCAACATTCTCACCTCAGTTAACAAGATGATTACTGAAATGATCTCTGCAGGTCCTTTAATAACAGCAATGAAATGTAGTGGAAAGTTTTTTTCGGGATTAAGTTCATTTTCATGGCAAAGAAGGACTATGCAATTCATCTGATCACTCTTCATAACATTCTGGAGTATATGCAAATTGCTATTATAAAAAAGCAGCAACTTTTCCAATTTCCGATATTTATGTAATTCTCAAAACTTTTGGCCACGACTGTACACTATAGAGAGAGTCACTGTAAGTAACAACAATAATACAATATTATCACGTACCTGGACAATTTGTGCAATACTTTATTTACCAATCTTGGACCATACTACTTTCAAGTGCAATTTCTTGATTTACCCATATTGTCATGGTACGCCAGGTAACGCCCACTTCTCGAGACAAGCCATGATCACAATTCCTCTCCACACTCCATTCCGCTGCTTCCGTTTTGCCGCCTCATTCATTCATGCTCGAGCACACCTGCGCCTCATCTCATTCACCACTACTCTATATAACTCTCCCTCTAACAGCGAACTCTTGCCGAATTATTGCATGCTCTAGTCTGTAATCTCATGCCTTTTTGTCAAAGCTTATATCTGTGTTTTCATGTTGTCGAACCTTTTTGCCCTCTAGGATTATGTGTTTGGTTCTCGGAATAAACTTATCTGCTACGCTGACTGATCCATCGGCTTTGATCTTTTGCTTCCGCTTTCGACTACGGCTCTGTCTGAACCTCCCGAATCACTTCTAGTTTGGAATACAGTCTGCCCGTTACAGGCACCCCTGTGACAGAATAATTCGGCCATCATGGACCCAGCGGAGTTAGGACAACTTAGAACTGCTGTGGAGGCACAGGGCACCCTCCTCGGCACACACCAAGGGGAAATTCAGCAGGTGAATCTGAACCTAAGGTCCATGGCGGATAACCTCATTGCGCTCACTTCCCGTATTGAACAGCTGCAGGTCGCATCTCCCCCATCTCCAGCAAGAACCCCCCCCCCCCCCCCCCCTCCGTGAACCTCGTCTACCACCCCCTCAGTCCTATGATGGAGAACCTGGCACCTGCAGATCTTTCCTCTCTCAATGCTCACTTTCTCTAGAACTACAGGCCTCAACATTTCCCACTGAACATTCTAAAATAGCGTACATCATCACCCTCCTCTCTGGAAAAGCACGTGAGTGGGGAACAGCACTGTGGGACGCCAATGATCCTTGCTGCACGAACTACAACGCCTTCAGCAAATGAAATGAAGAGAGTCTTTGACCGCTCCCTTTCAGGCCGGGAGGCAGCTGGCCAGATGCAGAGGCTCCGCCAGGGAACACGTCCAGCTTATGATTATGCCATCGAGTTCCGCACCCTGGCGGCCTCCTGTGAATGGAATGAGTGTGCCATGTTTGATGTCTTTTTTCACGGACTAAGTGAAAGAGCTCCCTTCAGGTTTAAATGAGCTCATGGATCTAGCGGGCCGCATCGATACACGCCTCCGACTCAGACGCAGAGAACGCACACAACCTCTAGTAAGGACAAGGCCAATCTCCCCCCCACATACCGCTGATTCCTCTGTCCAGCCTATGCAGGTCGACCGGGCCCAAATCTCTCCCGAGAAACGTCAACGTCGGTGGGATAAGCAGGCCTGCTTCTACTGCGGTCGAGTAGGCCATTTTCGTCTCCAGTGCCCGTTAAAAGGAGAGGGCCCACAATGAGACTGGGAGGCTTGGAGGGCCCTTCTCAAACAAACCTCCCAAGCCGACGCCCCTTACTACCAGTTAGGATTGTCTGGAATGGCAAAATTCAACCACTAAAAGCCCGCATTTACTCTGGATCCGACCAAGATCTGATCTGTGCTGCAACAGCAAGGGAACTGAAGATCCCTTTTTTACCCCTAGATAACCCACTGTCTGTCCAGGCCCTCGACGGAAGTTCCCTTCCATCCATCACTCGCCGCACAAGTGTTCAGTAAGGCACGTGCTCTCTCTCTGCCACCACACAGACCCTACGATTGCTCTATTGAACTCTGTCCAGGTTCTACCCCCCCTAAGGGACGTTTGTACTCCCTATCTGCCCCAGAGAGGGAGGCCATGAACAAATACATAACCGTATCACTGGCTGCAGGGATCATCCGACCTTCCTCCTCACCAGCAGGAGCCGGCTTCTTTTTCGTGGACAAGAAGGACAAGTCCCTTCGCCCCTGCATTGATTACCGTGGGCTAAATGCCATTACCATCAAGAACCGCTATCCCCTTCCTCTCATGTCTACTGCCTTCGAGCTCCAGCAAGGGGCGTGTGTTTTCACCAAGTTAGACTTGCAGAATGCTTATCATCTGGTGAGAATAAGAGAGGGGGACGAATGGAAGACCGCCTTTAATACTCCAACAGACCTTTCGGACTGACCAACACCCCTGCTGTTTTTCAGGCCCTAGTGAATGATGTCCTGAGAGACTTTTTAAACATCTCTGTCTTTGTTTATCTTGACGACATCTTAGTCTTCTCTCGTTCCTTGGAAGAGCACAAGCTGCACGTCCGACAGGTCCTGCAAAAACTCCTGGAGAATGTAAAAGCAGAGAAGTGTGAATTTCACCGCAGCACTGGGTTCTTGGGTTCATTATCGCTCCTTCTAGTCTACAGATGGAGCCGTCCAAGTTAACGGCCGTCACAGACTGGCCCACTCCCAACTCAAGGCGAGACCTACAAAGATTCCTGGGGTTTGCCAATTTTTACAGGCGCTTCATCAGGAATTATAGTTCAGTGGCAGCTCCACTCACTGTGCTAACCTCCACAAGAGTCCCCTTTCTCTGGAACAAACAGGCTGAAAAGGACCTCAAGCACAGGTTCACATCTGCACCCATCCTAACTATCCCAGATCCTTCCCTTCAGTTTGTGGTGGAGATGGACGCCTCCGAGACCGGAGTCGGGGCCATCTTGTCTCAACGATCTCCCAAGGATGATAAGTTACACCCCTGCTCTTACTTCTCCCATCACCTCACCCCTGCAGAGAGAAATTATGACATAGGAGATCAGGAGCTGTTGGCGGTAAAGCTTGCTTTAGAGGAGTGGAGACACTGGTTGAAGGGAACTGCTTCCCCGTTCTTAGTCTGAACCAATCATAAAAACTTGGAGTACCTCAGGTCAGCCAAGAGGCTCAATGCCCGTCAGGCAAGGTGGAGTCTATTCTTCTCACGATTTAACTTCTCGCTCTCGTATCGCCCTGGCTCCAGAAATGCCAAACCTGATGCCCTGTCCTGACAGTTCTCAACGCCTCAACAACCGATGATGATTGAGTCAATCCTGCCTCCTCGCTGCCTTGTAGTAGCTGCACTCCTGAATGTCGAATTCAGGTTAAGAGGGCACTCAATCAGGAACCGGGTCCTAGCAATGCTACCCCTGACCGTCTCTTTGTTCCGGCGTCTGTGCGACCTCAAGTGCTGGAATGGGGACACAGCTCTCGGGTTGCCTGCCATCCTGGGGGAGCCTGCACCCTCTACCTACTCCAGCAACGATTCTGGTGGCCCTCTATGAAGGATGGCGTTCTGGGGTTCGTAGCAGCCTGTGACACCTGTGCTAGGAGTAAGTCAAGCAATAAACCCCTCCTGAGACCCCTCCCTGCTCCTCGACAGCCTTGGTCACATATTTCCCTGGATTTTGTTACTGGCCTCTCCAACTCCGACGGCAACACTTGCATCCTGACTGTGGTAGATCGCTTCTCTAAGTCTGCCCATTTCATCCCCTTGCCTAAGCTTCCATCAGCCAAAGAAACAGCTGAGTTGATGATACTCCACGTTTTCCGTCTGCATGGGCTCCCCTCTGACATTTTGTCTCTGACCGTGGACCCCAATTCTCAGCTGAGTTCTGGAGGGCCTTCTGCAGATTGATCTGAGCAACACCCAGTCTGTCTTTTGGCTATCACCCTCAGTCAAACGGCCAAACTGATAGGCTTAACCAAGAATTGGAGAAAACCCTAAGGTGTATGGTGTCTCGAGATGCGACTATGTGGAGCAACGCCCTTCTCTGGATAGAGTATGCACACAACTCATTACCGACCTCCTCCACAGGCTTCTCTCCCTTCCAGTGCTGCTTTGGCTATCAGCCGCCCCTATTCCCAGCTCAAGAAGAGAAAGTAATGTTACCCCAGCCAGTTCTTTTGTACGCCATTGCAGGTGAATCTGGTCCCAGGCCAGGACACGTCTCCTACACACCGTCAGCACCTTCAAAAAGCAAGCTGACCGAAGCCGCACAACGGCCCCCAGGTACCGGGTGGGGCAGAGAGTGATGCTACCCGAAACATTCCCATTAAAACAACCTCCATCAAATTGTCACCCAGATTCATCGGACCATTTACGATCACCTAGGTAATCAATCCCGTCTCTGTCAGGCTTTCCCTGCCACTCACTATGCGCCGCATCAACCCGACCTTCCACATCTCACAACTCAGACGACTAGTACACAGCCCGTTAGCCCCACCCCCTCACCCTCCTCCTCCTCCTCGACTCGTTGACGGGGATGAAATTTTCACAGTGCGCAAACTACTAACGCCGAGGACGAGGCCTATAATACCTTGTCGATTGGGAGGGATATGGCCCAGAGGAGAGAAGTTGGGTTCCTGCCAAGTTCATTGTCGACCCAACCCTAATTTCGGACTTCCACAGACAACACCCTGAAGTTCCAGCTAGGACGCCCGGTGTCGTCCATAGGGGGTGGGGGGGTGGGGGGGGGGGTACTGTCATGGTACGCCAGGACACATATAACTTAAGCAATTCCTTTCGCTTTTTCCATCACATGTGTAATATCTGTATACTGAATTATGTTTAGCATACAACTAGGGATTTACTGTTTAACTGATTTTTTTAAATTCTAATAAAATCTTGTCTAATTTATTACTCTTTACCTTTCCTCCTAGAAAAAGATTATAAATTAATAAATGATCCCTCTGGGATTAATAAAATTCTTTGAAATTTGGTCTCCTTAGTTGAAGAAGCATTATAACATTACAGCATACAAAGACATTCTAGCCAATTCTGTGCTTCAATTTGATGGTCAGGTGTCCTCATGCTGGTCAAGTGTGTGTGTGTGTGTGTGTGCGCGTGTGTGTGTGTGTGTAAGAGTAAGATTGATCTCTGTCTGACTTGGATTGTAGATGCAATTAATCTCCCGTGACAGCAATCTATTTGCCAATATGGATTTATTAAAAAATCCATCACTTGTTTTGCCCTCCCACTTATAAACTTCAGTTTTCTAAGAGCAGAAGATGTGAGTCCTTTCTGGTGGGGATCTCTCTCTCTCTCTCGTTCACGGTCTCTCTCATTTAGGGTGTCTACCAAAACAAATATTCACTTTGTTGTGACATGACTTAATTGGTAGTCAATAATCACTAACAATTAAACAGATAATTTGAACACTTGATGAATAATTATTTAAAAAATAATTAGGAATGTCTTCAGAAAGTGGTTTCATGCACCATGAATGACCACTCTTAATATGTTTTGTTTATGCGTTACTTCAGAAGCAATCATGTTTCAGGTGATGACATTTAATTTTGTTAATCCTCTATGATGGTACATGTTTTGGTGAACTGTTTGATGTCAATTTAATTACATCCTAATAAGCCCCAGGCAAAAAAGGATAACCTTAATGTTAATCCATCAGGTCTTCATATAATCTAGCATTATATTTTAGCAGAAAATCATCACTCAGCATATACATTAACCACTGTTATGAAAAATGCCATTTGTCAGATTTATTTATGAACATACGCATTTCCTAAATAGTTAATAAACTTGTTTCAAACATAAAATCAATAAACTTTGTGCAAGCATAAAACTTACTATGCAACGAAAGCAGATAGATAGATAGACAGATAGATAGATAGATAAAATATTTCCCTAGCTATCTAATATGATATCTCCAGAAAATCTTTCCCATATGTCCCATTGAAATACATTTGTTTAATTGAAGTAAATGTGCCAATATTTTGGCAAAAACCGTAATTGTAAATTTTCACATTTTGTACAGTACATACAAGTGCAGTACGGTACAAGTGCATATTTGCAGAACTGTCTATTACCTCTGTACATTACACAGCTCTTTGATGATAAAAAACCTTATTTGTCTATTTTTTTTGTTTGTTTGTTTTTAAGAAACATACCTTTGTTGTACATGTTGGTAGGTACCTGCACCACGCTGAGGCTGAGGTTAACAGACAAGTTGTTGAAATGTTCATTTGGCTGCAAGACGAACTCCCCACCTAGTTCAACATTATTGCCTTCCTCATCCAGTTCATTGATGAGAACAGCATTGAAATATTCATACTGCAGGGAAAAAAAGAAAAAAGGGGTCTATTAGGTGCCTTAAAAGTACATAAATCATACTGTACTGAACGTACATCATTGCTTTAATGAGGCAACAAGAATTTCAAAGCAATTTACAGGCTCATATTTTCAATAAGGTGCTTGGTAGCTGGTAATGAAAACTTCGAGGAGTCAAGAGATCATTAAGGTTTTAATCATGTGCAAGCTGCATAAATCCATCTTGGTTTAAATTTTTTGGGAAAAACACATTACAGTATGTAACCTTCTGCACATATGGTAATCAAAATTAAAAGAGAATAGCAATTAAATGAAAAGAAAATTTTGTCTGCACTATTTAATCCATAGCTATAGCCATGTTATCCATCATACATGTAACTACACTTGGCTTCAACTTTCATCATTAGTATTAAAACATCAAATAATATTTTAATATTTGTGTATTATCAGTTATTATAATTATGCAGGCTTTGCAGATGTTTAGAAGAATGTAATTTTTGTTATATATTGTACAATACAGGACTAAGAAAATCAGTCTTGAAGAAGTTTTAAGACATTTGATTGTGCACAATAACAAAACACATTTATGGGACTAAAAACTACTGCTATTTTTCTATGTAATCAACTGCACCACTAATATGAGGGGAGGTTATGAAATTCATATTATCGCATGAAAGAAATTAAAATATTTGTCCAAATTACTGTATGTCTCAGAAAATTAGGATGTTCAGGAACATTTCTTCTTGTTTAAAAAACCCATGGTATAGTTCCGCACAATGCCGCTAGGGAGCTCACGCAAGCAAAAGGAGCGGATAGCGATGTGTGTTATGCCACCAACGGTGCATGAGTGAGCGGTATGAAAAAATGCGGTTGGTGCTGTCACGTGGTTTGAAGGAAACACGTCTGCGGCCCTCCTGACTGAATGATCGTAGTAGCCTTAATGTGGGAGCCACTAGTGATTGGATATAACTACATTAGGGAGCAAATCTCGGAAACCCCCTGCCCGCAGAAAATATGTATTCATATATATATATATATAAAGAAATTTGAGAAAACTGAACATGGAAACCACACAATAATCTGGCAAAGACGAAAACTTTGAGTCATGCTTTTATGCTGGGAAGCTGACTGTGAGAATAAAGTGAGTTGTGGAGAATCAGAGTGGAATGCGGAAGCATGTAAAAAAGGCAACTACGGTGACAAGGCACTGAAGTGATTTGTGACAGTAGGATTGGGTACTAGGTGTCTGATCTGTGAAACATGAAGTTGTGGAGTTTACCCGGTGTTTATCCGGCAGATACAATAGAGAATGGGCTAATAACCTTGGTGATTGGGAACAGGCCAATAAAACAAGGAAATACAATGAACTTAGGTCCCTTTCAGAGATGATGTCAACTGAAAGTACATGGAAAACATGGAGGACAAGTTCTTCAGTTTTGTTTGCAGAGGGGAGTTTAGGTAGGGGATAAAATGGGCGGCCTTGGAAAAGCGATCGACAACAGGAATTCCCCTCCGAAACTGGTCTAGTAATGGAATCAAGGGCAAAGCACAACCAAGGAGATCCTGCCACAAGGCCTAGGATATCCTTCTTCATAGTTGCAGCTATTCCGCATTCCGCCATTCTGGCACCATTGGGCAAACTGACTGGTATGAACTGGTATGAAGGGGGTTGGTTCCTCGGCCTGTGCGGTTGAATTGCTCCATCTGGATCTTGGAAGGAGATATCATGAACCCCAGAAAAAGAATTGGATTCTTAGTGGAATTCACTCTCTCCTTAACAAAAAATTTATTATCTATTCTCTATAAGACCTGGAGAACATCAGTTATGATTGTTAAGAGAGTGAGAAAAGATCAGAATGTTGCCCAGATTATTATATATACAGATACAGTAAATACAAACATGTTCAGAAAATCTCTCAAAGCATCAGTGATGTTTGGAAAATGGCAGGTACATTAGTTAACCAGAAAGAAGCAATGAGATATTCATAGTGATCGGAGGGCGTGTTGAATGCAGTTTTCCATTCATCCACTTGCCTGATCCTGATGAGGTGAGAAGATTTCTGAGATTAAGTTTGGTGAAAATGCGAGTCCCCTGCAATCCTGGGCACAATCAATATGAGAGTTATTTCGAACCATCCAGGGACATTGGGGTATAGGTGTCAGGGGTAACCCCTAGAGGGCGCCTAGCGCCCAGAGATTTGTGTTTGTAGTTCCTTTTGTGTTTAACTTCAGTTCCCATTATGCACCTCGGTCAGGTGACGTGGTCGCTCACCTGAACCGAGTTGCTCATTAGTTTTATTATAAATAGTTTGGTTTCGTTGAGTTATGTATCTTGCATTTGTTGATTTCTCCTCGTAACTGTCTATCCAGTTTAGTTCGTGTGT
The DNA here is from genome assembly GCA_030347435.1 of Clarias fuscus. Classification (NCBI taxonomy): domain Eukaryota; kingdom Metazoa; phylum Chordata; class Actinopteri; order Siluriformes; family Clariidae; genus Clarias; species Clarias fuscus. Next base: position 12,668,770 of record CM059213.1, on the reverse strand, counting down.
TTCACGTCTTTATTCGTGTTTTGGTTTGTTTTATCATAAAGTCTATTTGTTTGTTTGATTTCCCTGGTTTTGTTAATAAAAAAACATCATTCTTTGAAACACCTTAGACCTCTGCATTTATGCCTCGCACCCAATATCGTGACAATAGGATATGTTCATAATTAGAAATTAAGCAGTTTCTGCCAATTAGAGGCTCTCAATATGCTAAACTTAATCACATAGGTGGAACAAGGTCCTTGGTGTAGTTTGAGAATTTGGCCCAAATTCTCTCCTGCACAGTGAAATAACAGTCAAATTCCTTTCAATTTTTTTCTAGTTAAGGACCTGAAGTTTGGGCTATGCTGTCCCATGAGGCCAATCCCCATTCACAAGTCCTATCCAAAAGGAGAATAAACACATGGGCCACCTTGGACTGCTCAGAGGGAAAAGATGAGGCTTGCAATTTCAGAAATAGGTAGCACTGGGACAAGAAGGACTAGCAGGTGCCAGGTTCACCATCATAGGATGGTGGAGCAGGTAGTCAGGGTCCATATGGTGATAATGGAACAGGAGCAGGGGTGGGAGTTGGGGCTGGAGGTGGAGCAGCAGAGGTAGCAGTCTTGAATCTGTGATGAAAAAGCAGCGGAGGTATCTGTGATGGTTCTGAGAGGCTGATTAATCTGCTGGAGGTCTTGCTGGCAGCAAGCGTACAAATTTCTATAGTGTATTTAGACACCACATACATAGAAAGGATGATGTCACACACAACCCAGTGTGTAGGTGGTTAAAGGTATGCTTCAACCCTGCAATGAATAATTCAAGTGTGGAGTCAACTGTTAATCCATTCTGCCAGATTACATTGGTCCATTCCAAAGCCCTCCTGGTCAGGAGAGAGATCATGTAGTCTATTTTGGCCTGCTCAGAGGAAAATTGGGATGCATAGGAAGTGAGAGCATTGCATTATAAATGTATGCAGCCACCTGCTTCCTGAGCATATGGATTGAAAATGAGCTATCTCATTTTAGCCACCAGGGGGAGAGGCTGTGGTGCAGATATGATGGCGGAGTGCATAAATTTCCAGGCACTTTAAACATATAGCATCTGGAAATCCAATTAAACAGCAATGAACACATATTTCAAGAAACAGATGCTTCATACTTGACACACTGACACAGTACTTCCTCATTTATGTTTTCAAAGATAAGGGCTACAAATTAATCAAAGTAAAAATAATTTTCACAATCTTTGAAAAAAGAGCTGAGAGTATATTTAAAATTTTAATCTGATCAATCTGATCGATATAGTCTCATGGGTTTTTATATCCTAAACTGATAGGCTGAATTTGTCCACTAGGTTGCAGTACTACTACTATTACTACTACTACTAATAAAAAAAAAATAATAAAATAATAATAATAATAATAATAATAAACAAAAATCTTCCAAAAAGATTCCAGTAAGACATAAATTAATATGCGTTAAAAAAAAAAGATAGAGGGGAAAAAAAGGATTTTCTTACTTTCAACATCTCTCTATATATACTGTTTCACTCCCACTGTCTTATTACCCTTTCACCCTCTCATCAATCCCCTTAAACATTTCCTCTATCGAGCCGTCTCTTTGCCTGTCTCTACTTCACATCACCCCCTGACTCACTCATTCTCGATCCCATAGGGACTCAAATAATTAATCAAAGCTTATTATCGTCTTACAATGCTTACTGTGTAATGCACAACAAATCAATAATCAGAGTCCTGAGTCAGACATGGCTAATCCATCTCTTCTTAGTTCTATAGCCCTTTAAACCTAAGACCTATAATCTCCAAAATCACTCTGTCAATGAAGTAACAATTTGATAAATTATATTATTGAGCTGTCATTCTAAAAACAATGGCGACTATATCACACTGTGCCTGGTGTTCCTGGTGTAACAGTAAAGAAACTGGCCTGTTTTATGCTAATAACATATAGCTGTGAAATTTTATGGTAGAATTGTGAAATATCACACATAATCATGTCCATGCTGTGCTGTTTCATGAAAAATTAATACAGAATCCTAAAGAGCATAGACAGTACCTGGAAAAAGTATATATAATATCAGTTTGCTTAACCCAGAGCAAACAGTGTCTAGGTATAACATATTCAATCCACATTTTCTACCCCATTTTGGATATTATGATTATGATGTTATGGGATTATATCATGTTTTTTTCCCCTTCTTTTCTGCTGGCCAATGGCGGGACAGTTTTGAAGCAGCAACCTTTTTTTGTCAGTCACTGTATGAAATCAATTTCAATACTTTTTCAGGTTCTCATGATCATAAATAATGTGCATTTAAGATACTGGTTTTTGTGTCAACTAAAATGTTTTCCATGATCTTATATTTTAACTTCAATTAACGTAAGTTAACAAAAATAAAGAAATATATATATATTACTTATTATTCATTTGTTTCTTTCCGAAATCTGAATAACAGTTTGCAAATAGTAACTGTTACAATGTCTAAAAAAAATATAAAAGCGAATTATTCTTTCTTAATCATTGATCAAGAACAAATAAGTAAAATCACAAAAAGAGATGCATTGTAAGAACATGTTAGTTCCTTATCTGTAATTACATAAATTTATAAGGCACAGCGGAAAGTCTGACATAAGCCTTTAAGCTAAAGGTCAAAAACATCCAATTGCAGTAACGCATGTCTTTTTGACCAGCAGACAGTGTAAACTAATCTGATTAACTTTGCTATCTTTTCAGGTACACAACATCATATCACAATAGACATACACAATCTCCACCTAGATAACCTTTATATTTAAAAAAAGAAAGAAAGAAAGAAAGAAAGAAAGAAAGAAAGAACCTTGATAAATACTAAATAATATGAATGGCATTTTTGTTCACAGGTATTGATGCGGCACTGCTGAAAATGATGGTCAAACCTGGCATTTAGAAGTTATGAAGCAATTCTACTAACCTGGAGATCTGTGGGAAGAATATTAACTGGTTAAGATTAGATCAGATTCTTTTTTTTACTGTTCAGAGCGGTTTTTGCACTGGGAATGAATGATTTCTTGTAGATGTTTTTCCGGGCCAGTGGGACTTTGTAGCGTCTGCCTGATTACAATAGCATGAATTAACCACAGCAGAATGCCTATTACTGCCGCGTTCACCGCCACGGGAAAATGTCAGGGCCAAAATAAATCCATCATCATTCATGAAATGACCGCCAGGTGGCGCAAAGGGGTATTTTGCAAAACAGCTGCATAGTTTTGAATTTTATGTAGAGGTTAATTCATAAAAAAAAGTCATAACAAAATATTGTGTCAAAGAAATACTGCAGTGATGGTAATTTCCACATCCAAGTATTTTATACAACAAACATGAAAAATTAGAACCAGAGCTATTGACATTTACTGTACAATAATGAGTTTTTTTTTTTTTTAACATTGGTTAAATTTTGTTTAAACAGACGATCAAGTTTACCAGCTGACAATTTTATTTGTACAAATAATCAACTGTTATATAGTCTGTTTGTATCAATTTATTGTTATTATTTTTAAAATATGTTACATTTAAAAATACATCAAATTTTAAATATAGAAATACTGAAAAAAATAACTTTCAGAATAGAAAATTACAATAACTCAAAAAATAAATTCTCTTACTTTTGTGTAAATGTGTCATAAGATTTTTTCAGGAATTTTGTTGTACTAAATAATATTTATACAGAATAATCAGGACCTCTTAATTGGCTATTTGTTCTCGGTTGTTGTTGTTGTTGTTGTTTTAGTGTTACTGTGAGTGCTTTACAATGGCAGACAACATTCAAATGCAAATAATGCACCCCTCCCAAGGTGTGAACATGTCTCCGCTGTTTGAATCTATACTGTACATTCAGATTACTCACACAAAAACAGCAAAGACAGAGAGAAAAACTAAAATTCACTCTTCCCCACTTTAAAATCTTCTGGATTCACTTGTGTGAGTGTCTGTTTTCTGGCTACGCCAGTGTTGCACATGACAAAATGGTTTTAGATACCAAAGATATCATATCATAGATCTTAGATATCATAGATACCAAATCTATAAGATATAAGAAGATAAGAAACACCTACATTTATTTTAAATTCTAAATTTGTACTGTAATTTTATTACTGTGATTATGAATTCGTTTAATGTTTCACTTGAATTTATCTGCTACCACGTGAGCCTCGGCTCATTAATCCTTGAGGTGAAGTCATTCTCAACTACAGACAACTATAGTCTATAGTTGTATCGCCACTTAGCCAGCGGTAAACCCAAAAAACGCACACATGGCGGTAAAACTATTTTTCTGGTTGAGTACCATCTGTATGCAAGGGATGAGAAGGGTTCTCAGTGACCAGGGTTGCTTTCCTCATCACTGAGTGGCTGTATAGTTTAGATAGAGAAATCTGGGGTGATCCAGTTATTTTACTGCCCTGTATGATTATATGAGTGTAACGGGTTTGACCCCTTTTGCACAGACGACACCATAAAACAAGGACACGAGGCGAGGTCTTATGGGAAAAAGGGTAATTTTATTTAGGAAGAAAGAGAAGGAAATGGTTAAAGAAGAGATGAAGGGAAAAGGGGAAGGAAAGATGTGCATGTGCAGGTCGGGTGGGCAGTGCTCCACTGGCAGGCTGGCACCGGCTGGTGAGCAGTGGGTGCGGGCAGAGCGGCAGCACGGGTCTGTGTGGGCAGCAGCTCCTGCACAGTGGACTCGCTCTGACTCTCCTCTCCAGGGATGGCCAAACCGACTCCTCCCAGCTCTTCTGTGGGCCCGACCTCAGACAGGAGTCCACTGTGACGTCAGACGGCTGGGCGGCTTTCCCCGGCTGGGAACAGAGGCCATGATGTGTACCTCCTAGTGGCCTTTTCCTCCTCGACGGCAGGGTCACAAAATCCTGCTCCATTCGAGAGTTAAAGAGCCGTGGGAGCCGCGAGCTCCAGCAGTGCTCATGGCTGTCCGGCCGCGGGAGCTCCAGCAGTGCTCACGGCTGGACCACAAACACGGATATGAGGGGTCTTATGGGAAAAAAGATATTTTATTACGAATAAATAGGGAAGGAAAAGGGTTAAAGTAGGGAGAAAGGAATAAAGGGGAGCAAAGATGTGAAGGTGTGCACATGCAAGTCTGTGGGCAATTCCCCCGCTGGCATGTGGGCACACATGACTCCTGTCATGCCCATCACAGGTGCACACCATGACACCCACCTGAGTGGAGCACTCTTTAAGCACTCTCCGCCCTTCAGGTCCAGCAGCTTTGTTGGAGTAAACATGTTGCTTACTAATAGTAAGAGCTTGGAGGGAGGAGCTGGTGGATACAGAGGCCCAGGTGTGTGGTGTACTATGGCCTGCGCGCACCAACGGAAACAAAAGTTAAGTTGGTTGCCAACTTAATTTCTGTCCTTTCTGTCTTTGAAATTTGCATTTAGTACATGCTTATACAGAACAGGTAGCAAGACAGCTACAGTCATGTTCAAAAGTTAGTACCCCTCTTTTATTAATGTGTTTTTGTGTAAAAAAAAAAAAATCTGATCATTTGATAATAGTGGATCTCAGTATTGGGCAAATGCAACCTCAGACAAATAACTTTTTTTTTCACCATGCCATTATTTATTTATCCCCCTAATGCTTCCACAGGATTTAAGAAGGTAAGTTGCAGCCAGGTGCTGCTAATCATCGGCCCTTGAATAATCAGCAGGTGTTCAGACCTTTCAGCAGAGGTTTTAGCAATTTGAGGGTCTAGAGCATTCAAGGGTGTGTTAACACAGTGCCAAGAGGGGAAAGACATAAGCATTTGGTCTTAAAGAAGCAATTGTTGCTGCACATCAATCAGAAACGGGTTATATAACCAACACAATCACCCCAAGGCCAGACCACACAATGCTCAGACAAACAAGAGCTACATCACAAAACCTACAGGCCTCACTGGGCATGTTTAATGTTAAAGTCCATGACAGCACATCTCAAATGCGCATGTGTTTGTCGACAGTGCATACCTCCAGCCACATGTGTTCCCAGTAGTGAAAAGGAAGTTTTGTTGTGCAGTTGTTGTTAGAAATGGGTCTTTAGATGAAGGAAAAAGTATTCATAGTTGAATGTTATTTTACTCATATGGAAGTGTTTGTGAATGGGGTGCAAGCACGAAAAAGGTGGCAGAACAATTCCTTCCCATATCCATCCCATTCCCCAAATCTTACATCTCTGATGCCTACTTGTGGGGAATGTTAAGGAAGGTGTGTTCAACTATAGAGATCCGCCATGAACTGTGCCTGCATTAAACCAGCAAAGCATTACCTTTTGCAAGAGTCTGCAGCTTTGTTCCGGCATATGTTTGAGAATCTGCCTGAATGATATGAACACTGTCTACAGCGAGGCAATGCACACACATACTTCGAACACTTATGGTAACCATGATAAATCAACATGCCAAGAATGTGTATGTTAGTTTCTTTCAGGAGAAATAAACTCATTGTTCATCTTTTCATTTCAGTTCTATATATGTGTGTTATATTTTGGCACATACTGTAGAACAAAACTGAACAAGGTTTGTTTGGAAGGGTTGCCAGGAGAAAGCATCTTCTGTGTAAAAAGAACATGGGCGCATGACTGAGGTTCACAAAATTGCATCTGAACAAAGCACAGCGCTTCTGTTCCAATGGACAGATGAGACCAAAGTGGAGTTGTTTGGCCTTAATGTCCAGTGCCATGTTGGCAAAAAACAAAAAGAATTTCATCAGAAACATCTCATACCCAGTCGAGGGGGTCATGATTTGGGCTTGTTTTGCAGCCACTGGACCTAGGCACATTGTAGTCATTGAGTCAAGCATGAACTTCTATGTATACCTAAATAAATTCCCATGAACCTCAATGAACTGAGAATCTGCCTTATTGAGGCAGTTGCCACACACACACACACACACACACACACACACACACACACTGGTGTAAAGAAGAATGGGCCACAATTCCACCACAGTGATCATAAAGTGATACAGGAAATGGTGTCTCTCCAAGCTTTAAATAATGGGAGTACATGGTATTGCCCATGTTCGTTTTCTCTTTGGGTTCATTTTTGTTAAATAAATAATGGCTCTGTGAAAAAGTTATACATTGTTATTCATTTGAGGATGTATTTGCCTATTAATAAGACAGCAGTTAGCAGTTCTCCGGCTACACAAGTCCAAATCCATCTAAATCTACTTTCTTCTAAATGCAAAATATTTTGCTTACTTAGCTTAAGTACATTCACCCCATAGGTACCTTACGTTGTTTGGAGTTTACATAAGTGACCTATGATGTGAGGTGCTAAGTAAGCAAAAGATTGTGGATTCAGAAAAAAAGTAGATTTAGATGGATCTGGACATGTGATGCCAGGGAACGTCTAACTGTATAAGTCCAGTTATAAGCATGGGTGGAGGGCAATGACCCTAAATGCTCTAACTGCTCTATTTGCTCTTAAAAATAGTATTAACCAATAATGACTCTTAATTTTGTAGGCACAATGATTTGCCTCCTGCCCTCACAAGCCACTTGTTGTCTGTCTAAGTGATACCAATCTGTGTGTGTGTGTGTGTGTGTGTGTGTGTGTGTGTGTGTGTGTGTGTGTGTGTGTGTGTGTGTGTGTGTGTGTGTGTGTGTGTGTGTGTGTGTGTGTGTGTGAGAGAGACAGAGAGAGAGAGAGGGAGAGAGAGAGGGAGAGAGAGAGAGAGAGAAGCATGGCCTTAAATTTGTCCATCATTTTAGTGAACATTTCTTAACATTTCTCACTTTACAAAGAAATGCTGGAAGACATGTTTATTTTGATTAACTGTTCCGTTGCCAATGAAAACCAGCCAATTAGATTTGGCCTTCTTCCAGTTTCTGATTGGTCTGGTTGTGTAGCGCATTGTCAGTCTGTGTTAGCTCATCTAAGAGGAGGAGAGAAGAAAGAAAATGTGTATACATAAAAAAAAAAAAATTACATTTTCTATTCAATGAAGAGGCACTAACATGATTTGATTTGTTGATCAGCATTTCTAATTTGTGGGGCTGTAGGACAAGAGTTTTTACACTGCCCATTGGCTGGATGGTTGACAGGATGGACACAGGACGGTTTCTCATAATACAGTATTAAAGCATCTCAGATGACAGCATCTCAGATGACCATGAAAACACAATTGTGAAATGTGCACAAAATTTACTTGTAGCATATATGTTTCTACAGTTAAATGTTCACTGCATAAGAGCAAGATGGTATTAACCAGAAGTAACAGAATGTTGTAATTAACACAGCTTAAAAATAAGAAGCTGTTACCAGGTACAATAAAACATAATGCATTATGTTATTTTTTTCAAAATGTGGATAGCCCCCTGTCCCCAGGAATTTAAAACTGTTGATGAGATTCATTGATGAATCATTGATGTTGATGGGCGAGACAGCATATCTTCTATCCCTGAAGTCTACAGTGAATTTTTTGGTCTTGGTGACATTCAAGGTGAGGTTTGCACATCAAACAAAAGATTGCTTATCTCCAACCTGTAGGTAGTCTTGTTATTGTGTACGAGTCTGCTCACTGTGGTATTGTCTGTGGATTTTATAATGTAGCTGCAGCTTTGGTACAACATGCAGGCTGTATAACAGAGAGCTAAGACAGTGCCTCTATGGAGTTCCCATGCTAAGAGTCAGCTATGATGAATTTTAGTTTCCAGTTGTCACTGTCTATTGCCTGTTGGTCAAAAGGTTGACTACCCAGTCCCAGATGAAATTGCATAGGTCTAAACTAACCTGTATCAAGCATCCTAACCTGTTAAGAGGGTACAACAGTGATGAAACTCATCTATAGCTGATGAATAACATCCTGACATATTTGTGTTTTTCTTTTTAAGATAAGTCAGGGTATTGTGAAGAGCAATACAGATAGTGTTATCAACTGAGTGGTTACATTGTTAGCCATGCTCTAGTGGATCTGTAGTGTCTGCAATAATGCTGTTTACAAAAAACATAACTATTTTTTCAGACACTTTATAAAACAGATTTTAGTGTAATGGTACAGTAATCTGTGAGTCAAGTAACAGATGATGTCTTTGGAATAGAAGCAAAAGTAATTTTCTTTAGACACAAGTTATTCGTTGTTGGATGAAGATGTGTACAAAGACCAGGGACAATTGACTCAATTAAATGCAATTAAAGGAGAAGCAGTTCTGCTTTTTGTTTCACTGCTTCATGGTACTGAAACATGAAAATCAGAATATCAAAAGGTCACCTAACATATTTAATAAAACTATTTATCTTGAAGATCAGCATGACTGTATGAAGACCTATTTGATTTTGAGTACATGTTTTCCTTTTTTTAAAGAGGCAAACAAACAAATCAAAAATCTCCTATTCATACTTTTATGACTAAAAGGTTCCATCTAGTACTAAAATCATTTTTACAGTGTCTCCCTAAATAATCCTTAAATGTTTTATGTAGAATTTGCTGTCAGATCATTTTCTTGCACATACTTAGTTTAAAGATATAAGTATCTTTAAAGGGTGCGCTATGTGCTTATGTAAGCTTATAACACCAATGAATCCCACAATTTCAAAGACTGTACACTTAGCAATAAAAAACAAAACATACACTAGCAAAGTTCCAGAATTTATACAGCAAAGAATATAGGATTTAAGTAGTATTGGCAGAATGCACGGGTGACCATAACTAACTATATTAAGTGTTTCATCTGTAGCAGTGAAAACCAAAGTTACTAAAAACTTGCTATGCATGAGAACAATTGCTTTATGCAATAGAAGACAAGCTAATCTATGAAAAAAGTATGTGAAGGATATGAGTCTCTGATGTCATTACAAGCAGCATCTGCCTCTATTCAGGGTAGAAGTAATGAGTAAGTGAATCTACTAAATTAGACACTTCCACAACTAACCTTGCTCAAGCAGTGGTGGAGATTTAGCTTACATTTAATGTGCGAGAGCTAAACTAACGTGTTAAAAAAGTGTCAATTAAAAAACTTGATTTTTTTTTTCATAGCAATGGTAAACAGCTAAATGAATAAATAAATAAATAGATAGATAAATAACTGCATTGCTGTCTTTTAATGTACTAAGAACGCTAAATTATTGTGTCATTATGCCTGCCCTTACTGTTAAATAAAAACCTGTGGATTATGAGCCACATTAAAGAACTATTAACTTGTTCTTCCTTTTTATATTGAAAAGATTACTCACTCCTTGCATTACCTCTCTCTGGGATCTTCAGTACAAACATGATGTGATGCATTGAAAGGCTCAAAAAAAGAGGGAACCCCAAAACAGAAGTAGAAGTAGAAGTGAGTGCATGAGTGCTGGTAAAGAGAACCTTAAGACGGTTTATATAAATAACCTACAACCCAGTTCATTGTTTCCTAAACCAGATATAAGAGGACTGCAATTTATCACTGTCAACCATTAGAAAAATGGGGAATACATGGATGATGTAAGGAAAAAAAAAAAGAAAACTGTAATACTTAGGCACTAAAAACAACAGACCACATTCTTACTTGGTCCATCAACATTTTTTCAATGTAAACATAGCCTGAAACAATTTGTAGCAAAATTATTGGTTATAGTTATTTATCTATTGGAATGTAGTTTTAATAGTTGGGGTAATAGACATATGCTTTTCCTTAAGAATTGTTAGGTTGATTTGTCACTGTGTTTGTCTTGTTTGAGTAATGGTACAAAAATACACAAATTACTAAAGAGATTACACAAACATTGTTAGATAAGTTGTATCTTTGATGTGGAAAGGACAAGCCCCTCAAAGCTCTTCATAATAAATGCTGTCAGAGCAACTGGGCGATAGTCATTCAGACACTTTACTGCTTGTTTTTTGGGCACGGGAACAATAGAGGTAGATTTGCGCATGTAGGCTCTATAATCTGCTGCAGGAACAGGTTGTAGATATTGGTATATATACATCCTTGCTGATTGGTCAGCACATGACTTCAGTGCGTGGCCTGGCACTCTGTCTAGTCCTGCCGCTTTGTTGAAGTCAATATTTCTTAGTGGAAACTCAGTAGAAAATCTAGAGAAGCTGGTACTCATCTTTGAATGTCATCCAGTGAGAACCGGCTCCTCTACTGGAGGCAGGGGGAGTTATTGCTTGGGCCTGGTTCCCGATCAAGTGCCTACTTTACCTGTGTTTCGATATCCATTGCCACAAGACAATTAGGAGGCAGGATGGTTTTGATTGGAGCAAGGTCTTGACAACTGTTGAAACAAGGTGTGGAGAACTGATGAGACAAGGCATCAGGTTTGACGTTTCTGAAGCCAGGGCAGTAGGAAAGCGTGAAGTTAAAACGTGAAAAGAACAGTGTCCATCTGGCTTGATGGGAATTGAGTCTCCTGGCTGACCTGAGGTATTCCAGATTCTTATGGTCAGTCCAGACCAAAACAGAGAAGGGGTACCTTCCAACAAGTGTCTTCATTCCTCCAATGTAAGCTTCATTGCTAACAACTTCCAATCCCCAATGTCATAATTTCTTTCTGCAGAGGGAAGGTGGCCTGAAGGAGCTTTGACTGATCTTTGTGACAACACAGCTCCAACCCCTGACTCTGAGAGAATCTGCAACTGAACTGTAGTTCCTATTAAAGCATTGATAAAAGTTCGAAACATTCACATTTCATACAAACTTAATTCTTTTGATTGTGTAAAGCTGCTTTGTGACATTATCAATTGTTAAAAGCACTAAACAAATAAAATTGAATTGAATTTGATTTCATTGAAACCCACAGGAATCGTTGAAGGTTGTGGTGGGGCAGTCAGTGACCGCTGTTAACTCCATTTAACAACCTGGAAGGGGCACTAATGAAGCCAAGAAATTATAATGACTGTTGATGGAATTAGCATTTTTCGGCTTTGACATATAATTTATTTTCAAGTCTTTGTAAGACCTGTCGAACGTGCAGCTTATGTTTCTCCAGAGAATGAGAAAATATCTAAATGTTATCTAGGTATATGATGCCAAAAATGTTTATAAAATTTCTCAGGACATTGTTAACCAAGTCTTGAAAAACAGCAGGGGCATTAATCAGCCCAAAGGGAACCACTCAGTACTCGTAGGTCCAGTTTGCTAAAAACACATGCTCCTTGTAAGAGCTCAAATGCTCAAAGGGGAAGGATATAACAATTCTTAATTATGATGTCATTTAGACCACTTTAGTCAATACAGGGGTGTAGGGACTTGTACTCCCCCCGCGGATGGGCATTGAATCATGCGCTGGGTTGGCGTGGACAGAATTCCACACAAACCCAGTGCATGATTCAATGCCCATCGGCTGGGTTGGCGTGGACAGATTCCACTTCCAGCTCTCCTCACAGATAATTGCTCACCACTCTGGAGTCATGTAGCCACTTTTATCCTGTAAAAGGAAGATCTCACATCTCCAATCAAAACAGTGTAGCGCAGAACAAGTGCCTTGAATAGGGAAGTTTCACAACCCACTGGCAGTTGCTGATCCTCCGGAATGCGTATCCTCTGGGCTCCAGAACAGAGAACATGCAAAGCTTTAGGGACACGTACTATGTTAATTAGTTAAAGTATGCCACTAGGGCAGATATAAAATCATATACAGTATGTTTGTGCATGTAGAATGTATGATGTCTTTGTATTGCGTTCAACATGTTTATCATAAACTTACGGAGTGTAATCAACCTGTACAGTCCTTGCTATAGACAAAAGTATGAATGGGAATGCAAGACATGGGATGTTTGGTATCTAATGAGAGCTCTGTGTATTCAATGAACATTGATATGCATGAATGTTTAATTATATGAAGCAGACTCATGTTAATACACTTTACCTTAATTACTACAATCCCATTGAGGTGGCCTCCCATGTGACAGACCAAACCACAGGTTAATGAATGCACAAAAAAGAGGAACCATACGAGGCGTAGCTACGCCCACAACCATCTCTGATTGGAACAAACAGCTGTGGAACAGACCTGCACTGTGAGATTAAAAAACTAAAAACCTAGCCTCCGAGTGGCGCAGTGGTTAAAGCGCTCGTCCTATCATCCGGAGATCGCTAGTTCGAATCCCGGGTGGTGCTGTAACCTCTCGCAGCCGGAGGTCTAGAGAGAGCTGATTGGCCGAGCTCTCTCAGAGGGGAGGGATGAGAGGTACTTAGTGCTCCCACATTAATCATGGCTCTACAGCCAGTCAGGGGCGTCCGTGAGGCGAGTTACGCCGCCCCCAACGGTGCGCGAGCGAGCAGTTCGAAAAGATGCGGTCGGCTGGCGTCACGTGGTTCGGAGGAAACACGTGATAGTCTTCGGCCCTCCCGGCTGAGTGGTAGAAGTAGCCTTAATGTGGGAGCCCCCTAGTGACAGGGAGGAATTGGACACGACTAAATTAGGGAGAAAATCGGGGAAAAAATCCAAAAACTAAAAACCTAACCCTAGCCTCGGCACGTTTTTGAACGTCTGAAGGAAGCAAGCGGACACCTCTCTTTCTCCGCTCTCAACCAACGCCTGAACTTTGACTTCTGACCCACACCACCCAGCGATCGAAGACTCCGCTCTCCTCAACACGCAAAGAAACTTCGGCTTGAACTCCAACGCCACTTGAACGCCGCCTTCATGCATCTAAGAGGCCTGCAGAAAAAGTCTCAGAGCATCGTCATCGGTAACCAGACAACCAACACGCCACCAAGGGCTTTCCCAAAAGACGTCACCTCAAACCAGTGCACCGACCAATCAGCAATGCCGTGATTCCTTTCACTGAAGGCGAACCAACGAGAGCAACCGTCACATAGCGCAAGTAAAACAAACAAAGCTTCATACCTTGCTGAAAGTGGTGCACGATTCATAACTAAACCGTAAGATTAAACCCAAGACTTTACTCTTGTGACTTTCTCATGTCCAGTAAACATTACTAGAACTCCATTAACTTTCACCCTCTGAACTGTGTGTATGTGTGTGTGTTTAAGTAGCGTGGTTTCATGTATCATACATTAGTTCGATAAATTCTTGTTTCTTTATAAAGAACTGTTGTCTTGGTCATGTATTTTAAAGTTTAAACATTTGCCCAGATCTTACGTTACCTTGCTCATAAATTGGTAAATACCTACACTAAATTGTGCTAAACGCTGGACGGATAGATGATTAAGTGTCGGAATTTCTAACTGTATAAATTTTGTTCAGTTTAATCAAATTAACCCGAATCGTTAAAGATTCGATTCACCCCTGACCGAGAGTTGAAACCCTACATATATTGGTGGAAAATGCATCAGGTATTATGTCCACATTAAAACCCTACACCAGCCAAAGGTATGACGGCTACACTGCCTCCACCAGCACAGTCGATCCTCATTTCACTGCCCCTTTTCACTAAGCTTTTCTCCACAACACCTTACTTTTTCCCACACAACTCTTAAATAAAATACCTCTGACCTCTTTATTCTGACCTACCCTGCCATAAAGCTTTTCACTTGGCATAAATGCTCATTGTTTTCTGGTTTACAGTGTCATGAATGGGTGGTATTACTGGCTGTTGTTGTTGCCGTGGGCATAAGAATGGCAGGCATAGGCGCAGAGGGTGTCTATTAACCAAAAAGAGTACAAGACAAGAGACAAACTAACAAAACCAGCTCCATAACTCAAAACACAATGAACATAAACATAACAAAACCTGAGCCTTCTTAAAACAGAGGTTACATAACATAACTTAAACTAAAACAAACTAAACCAAATGCCCACATGACATTACTAATGCTCGACCCAGTTTCCCAGAACAAACAGCTATTTATAACAGATCTAATGAGCTACCTCAGTTCAGGTGAGCTCCCTCATCACCTGACCGAGGTGCCTTCTAGGAAACTGAGTCTTCAAACAAAAACTACAAAACTAACTTATCGGGCACACAGTGCCCTCTAGGGGTGAACCCTTACATACAGTTATTTCAAATGTATTTTAGTAATACTTTTTATCATTTAGTCTCGCATCTGTCTGTTTTTGTAAAACTAATAAAAATAGATATTAAAAGGGTGTTCTGCCTGATAATCTCATTAAACATAATTAGTATAGCAATTAAAAACTAATGGATAAACAGTACATTTATAATTGCTTAATTTATCTGGCAACTGTAAAATACTGTAAAATAATCTATTAACCACACCTTGCGCTAGAAACAGCTTACTCTATATTTGTGACGTGCACACCAGGCTCCGCCCCCGCACAACGTCCTACGTCACCCGAGTTCTAGCACGCACGCACGTCTCTCACACACACACACCCACACACACAGCTGCTCCATATTCTGCTGATTTACACACGCGCACATAAAAGCACCACTCTTTCACCAGCATGCCGTCCGAGATTGATCACGCGACCCGAACTCTTCTGAAAAAGGCTAAGACTGTGTTTATTTCCGTGTTTCCCCCAAAAGACTATTATTTCCCTGTGTATTTAAGTTTCTCTATGTCTGCCTCGCTCCGCGCTCCTGTGTACTTCCGTGTTTCCGTGTCTCCGTGTTGTAGTGTGCTTCCGTGTCTCCCGTGCTCCTATTCTGTTCCAAGCTCCCTCCTATGCATTCCCGTTTTTTCCCTCCTGCCAGCTCCGCTTTATTGCCTGTTTATTTATTGGTTTCTGTTTTGCTTTTTGTTTCCGATTATTCCAGTATTTCAGTTCCAGTGTTGATTATTATATTTTGTTTGAACCCCGTGTTTTCTTTATCCCCAACCTTGTTAATAAATCGCCCTGCCGGGCCAAAATCAGAGACTGTCTCGTCTGAGTTCCGTTGGTTCGCGACAGAATCTCGGACTTTACACAATTATGGACCCGGCAAGTGCTAATTTGATTTCGGAGCTGATCACCACCCTCCAGCGTCTTCTTCCACCACAAACCTCCGCCACTACACCACCTGCTGCACCCACAGTCACTCCACCGGTTCCCCCGGCTCCCCACACTGCGCCCATGGCGGCTGCCATTGCCCCGGTTTCCCCCGGTGCGCTTACCAGTCCCGTGGCTACACCGACGCCCTTCTCTGGTGAAGCGGGGAATTGCGATGGGTTCCTTCTGCAGTGCTCAATATTTTTTGACATGCAGCCCCTGCGCTTCCCATCTGACAGATCCAAGGTTGCCTACATTGTCTCCCTACTGACCGGACGCGCTCTCCAGTGGGCACAGGCAATGTGGCAACAGGATGGACCCGTCGTCCACAATTATGCGCAATTTACTGCGCATTTCCGGGAAGTATTTAATTACTCGGTGAGCTCTACCACCGCTGGGGACCAACTTTTCCGGCTGCAACAAGGTAAGGGTTCCATTCACGATTATGTTCTCTCCTTTAGAACCCTTGCAGCCGCCAGTGGGTGGAACGAGCTCTCCTTTTTAACCAAATTCCGGCAGGGGCTAGCACCACGACTGAGGCTGCAGATGGCGACCCACGACGACTCTGTTGGGCTGGAGCAGTTCATGCGGCTCACCCTCAGAGTCGCCAACCGTTTGCAGGATTGCGCTGCCGAACTTCCTGCACCGGTTCAATTCCAACCAGCCCTCCTCTCACCAGACCCCAGGTCAGTACCCGAACCTATGGACATTAACCAAACCCGAGCCCGACTTTCTCCTCAGGAAAGACAACGCCGGCTGGACTCGGGGTTATGCCTATACTGCGCCGAAAAGGGGCACCTGCTACCATCATGCCCTCGGCGCCCAGCGAGACCTCTGGTGAGGTCATTCATGAATGTCCCCATGCCAAACCACTCACCACGAACGTCACTATCCACCATGCCACCATGTCTCCCACAGTAAAGGCTCTCCTGGACTCGGGTTCCGCCGGAAACTTCATATCTAGGACACTCTGCCGCCAGCTCAAGATTCCCCTTGAACTCCGCCCTGTTCCCCTTCAGATCTGCTGCGTGACGGGGGCGTCCCCTGCTGGGGGGTTGGTCCGTTACATCACTCCTCCGTTGCATATGCAGGTCGGCTGGCTGCATGAGGAAAAGATCCGATTCCTGGTTCTCGAAAAGTCAACATCTGACCTGATTCTGGGGCGCCCATGGCTCACTCTCCACAAGCCGATCCTCTCATGGAAGGATGGGGAGATCCTGAAGTGGGGGGCCGGCTGTTTCTCTCACTGCCTTTCCCAGGTCCCAGCTCTACCACTCAACTCGACCTCCGTGGAGAGTCCAGCCGGGGTGCCTCATCACGAGGTTCCAGAGGCATACTCCAGCTTTCAGGACATCTTCTGTCCAGTCCGAGCCACACAACCACCTCCACACCGGCCATGGGACTGCGCCATCGACCTCCTTCCAGGTGCACCGGTGCCAAGAGGTAAGATCTACTCTCTCTCTCTCCCGGAACAGAAGGCAATGGAGACGTACGTTGAGGAGGCCCTTCGGCAAGGCTTCATTAGACCCTCGACTTCCCCTGCTGCTTCTAGCTTCTTCTTTGTGGCCAAAAAAGACGGAGGCCATCGGCCGTGCATTGACTATCGGGCGCTAAATAAGGTCACGGTAAGGTTCAGTTATCCCCTTCCTCTCGTCCCCTCCGCTCTGGAACAGCTCCGTGGAGCTACTATCTTCACGAAGCTAGACCTCCGGAGCGCATATAATCTGATTCGCATTCGCGAAGGTGATGAGTGGAAAACTGCTTTCATTACTCCTACGGGTCACTATGAGTACTTGGTGATGCCGTACGGCCTAGTGAACGCTCCGTCTGTGTTTCAGGGTTATATGAACGAGGTGTTCCGGGATTGTGTGGGCAGATTTGTGGTCGTCTACATCGATGACATACTTATCTACTCACGGGATTCCTCGGAGCACCTCCGACATGTAACTGAGGTGCTTAAGAGACTCCGATCTCATCAGCTGTTCCTCAAGGCGGAAAAGTGCCTCTTCCATCAGTCCTCCATCTCCTTCTTGGGTTATAACATCAGCCCAAGGGGGATTCAGATGGATGAGAGGAAGGTAGAGGCTGTCCGATCGTGGCCTACCCCAACCAATATTAAACAGTTCCAACGCTTCTTGGGCTTCGCGAATTTCTACCGCCGATTCATCCAGGGGTATAGTATGAAAGTCGCCCCGCTCACTGACCTCCTAAAGGGTAAGCCCAAGAAGCTAGTTTGGTCACCTGAGGCTACACAGGCCATGTCCCACTTGCAACTGTCCTTTACCACAGCCCCGATCCTCATCCTTCCAGACATTAATCACCCCTTTCTAGTAGAGGTCGATGCCTCGCAAACCGGGGTGGGAGCGGTATTGTCACAGCAGCAGGGGAAGGATCCAACTTACTATCCATGTGCCTTCTTTTCCAGGAAGCTGTCACCGGCGGAGAGGAATTACGATATCGGAAATCGTGAGCTTCTCGCCATCAAGCTGGCCCTGGAGGAGTGGAGGCATTGGTTGGAAGGGGCGATCCATCCGTTCCTGGTCCTAACTGACCATAAGAACTTGGAGTATCTACGTGAAGCGAAACGTTTGAACTCCAGACAGGCAAGGTGGGCTTTGTTCTTCACGAGATTCCATTTCTCCATTTCTTATAGGCCAGGAACGAAGAATGTCAAGGCCGACGCGCTCTCCAGGGTCCACGATCCCGAGGAAATGGCCGAGCACCCAGAGAACATCCTCCCGACGACTCTGTTCGTCTTGCCAATACAATGGGAGGATGGCAGCTCCGATTCCCAGAGCCATTCCCCCGGCGCCTCTCCGCCCAGTTGTCCACCACAGCTTTCCTTTGTCCCCGAACCAGAGAGAGAACATCTTATCCACCAGGTACACTCCTCACTTGGCACCGGTCACCCGGGGGTCACCCAAACCCTCTCCCTTCTCCGCGAGCGTTTCTGGTGGCCTCGGATGAGAGAACAAGTGCAGAGGTACGTACGGGGATGCCGGGCATGTGCTGAGTCTAAAATACCCAGACAACTACCCACAGGAAAACTGCTGCCGCTACCTGTTCCTCGACGTCCCTGGTCACACCTGGGCATAGACTTTATGACGGACCTCCCCGTGTCTCAAGGTAACACCTGTGTGCTCGTCATTGTGGACCGATTTTCAAAATTTTGTCGCCTTATCCCACTCCCAGGTCTCCCGACAGCACAAAAGACGGCAGAGGCCCTGTTCGAACAGATCTTTCGGAACTTTGGCATCCCGGAAGACATCGTTTCAGACCGGGGTCCCCAGTTCATCTCCCGGTTCTGGAAGGCCTTTTTCACACTCCTGGGAGTGACGGTGAGCCTGTCGTCTGGGTACCACCCACAAAGCAATGGCCAAACCGAGAGGAAGATCCAGGAGATAGGTCGATACCTACGTACCTTCTGCCACGGCCACCAGAACTCCTGGAGCCAGTACCTCGTCTGGGCCGAGTACGCCCAAAATTCTCTCAAGAGCCCAGCTACTGGTTTAACCCCATTTCAGTGCGTACTCGGTCATCAACCCCCGCTATTCCCCTGGAATGGGGAAACCTCCGAGGTCCCCGCAGTGAATCACTGGTTCCAGGAGAGTGAGAGGGTTTGGGCATCAGCGCACCGACAGCTTCAGAGGGCAGTCAGAAGGCAAAAGATCACAGCCGACACCCGGAGATCTAATGCCCCAACGTACCGACCTGGGCAAAGGGTTTGGCTGTCAACCCGGGACATCCGCCTTCGTCTGCCCAGCAAGAAGCTGTCACCCCGATACATTGGTCCCTTCACCATCCTGTCCCAGATCAATCCAGTCACATTTAAGTTAAGTCTTCCACGCACCTACAGAATACACCCCACATTCCATGTCTCCCTATTGAAACCATACCACACCCCCTCACTTTCTGTTTCCCCAGAGTCTGGCGATCCACAGGAGCCCCCACCGAGCCTGGACCTGGAGGACCGTCCGCGAAATCTTGAGGTCCCGTCGTCGAGGTGGTCGTCTGGAGTATCTGGTGGACTGGGAGGGGTACGGTCCCGAGGAGAGAAGCTGGGTTCCTCGGGATAATATCCTAGACCCAACTCTTCTCGCCGAGTTCCATCAGGCTCAGCCCCAGATGCCGGCCCCCAGGGGTAGGGGTCGTCCACCACGACGACGTACTCTCCGGCCCTCAGGAGCGGTCCGTGGAGAGGGGGGTTCTGTGACGCGCACACCAGGCTCCGCCCCCGCACAACGTCCTACGTCACCCGAGTTCTAGCACGCACGCACGTCTCTCACACACACACACCCACACACACAGCTGCTCCATATTCTGCTGATTTACACACGCGCACATAAAAGCACCACTCTTTCACCAGCACGCCGTCCGAGATTGATCACGCGACCCAAACTCTTCTGAAAAAGGCTAAGACTGTGTTTATTTCCGTGTTTCCCCGAAAAGACTATTATTTCCCTGTGTATTTAAGTTTCTCTTTGTCTGCCTCGCTCCGCGCTCCTGTGTACTTCCGTGTTTCCGTGTCTCCGTGTTGTAGTGTGCTTCCGTGTCTCCCGTGCTACTATTCTGTTCCAAGCTCCCTCCTATGCATTCCCGTTTTTTCCCTCCTGCCAGCTCCGCTTTATTGCCTGTTTATTTATTGGTTTCTGTTTTGCTTTTTGTTTCCGATTATTCCAGTATTTCAGTTCCAGTGTTGATTATTATATTTTGTTTGAACCCCGTGTTTTCTTTATCCCCAACCTTGTTAATAAATCCCCCTGCCGGGCCAAAATCAGAGACTGTCTCGTCTGAGTTCCGTTGGTTCGCGACAATATTAATCTATGTATAAAGCAAGGATCTTGAAAATCTGCGTGGAATTTCTTAATCGCTCACCATCACCCTGGCAGAAATTTTTAATGTCCATGAAAATCCTTTTCCAGGGGTCCTAAGATTGTCTATAATTTTGAGTTATAATTTTGAGAGGAAGAATTAGCTTTGACAGAGAAAAAAATCTGAAAGGGAATGCTTTTAAAGCTCTCTCTGGCACAGATATTTATGAAGCAGAGCAGAGAGAGAAGGAAGGATATACTCTCTTTGTGTGTGTGTGTGTGTGTGTGTGTGTGTGTGTGTGTGTGTGTGTGTGTGTGTGTGTGTGTGTGTGTGTGTGTGTGTGTGAAAATGAGAGAGAGAGAGAGAGAGAGAGAGAGAGGGAGAGAGAGAGGGAGTGTGTCTGTGTACTTGATAGCCAATGGGTTTTCTTTTGGAAATGAGAAAACCAAAATCGGAGAAAAAAAATCTTTCCCAACTGCAGGAAATAAACAGCAGAGAAATGGTACTCTGAGTTTTAAAAAGCTGCTGAAGTCACAAGCAAGAGGTACTAAATGGATTTAAATGTACCATTTGTTCAACTGTGTTCGATATATCTGGTTTGCTTCCCATCATCAGTACAGTGCACACAGATGAGCTTATATAATCAACCACGGTTGCCTAATTTTAGCTAAATTTCCAGTCCAACTATAGTTTTAAAAACACACACACACACACACACACACACAAACACACACACACACATATAAATAAAGTATATAAATAAATACTGAATGTAGCCTTAAAATTACAACATTCAAAAAGGGAGTCACAAATAGATACACTATATGCGCTTACAGTTGAAGATGGTATATCAATAAGTTATTTTAATATGAAACTATATATGGGAAACCCCATTAATTCTCCTGTCTGTTGCATTGAACAGTGTAATTTCTGCCCCAATAGACCACTATCAGTACTTACTGTTTTCATTTTTGACCCTTGGGTACAATAATAACATATATGGAAGCTAAGTGGTGCATGCGGCCCCGGGATTTGTAAAGAGCAGAAAACGGAAATTTTTACATTACAAAGAAAAGGGCAGGGTTGCTGCCACAATGTTCGTCTTTGGTCACTATTTCCTTGGCGTGCTGTGTGCTACAACTGTGGAAAGAACATCCACTAAGTCACACCAGGATGGTGAGCTGGCAAGACCACATGTTTATGCATGTCTATTTGCATGAAGACCAGCGAGAAAGAAAAAGAGAGAGAGAAAGAAAGAGTAGGGTGGGGGGTGGGGCAGAATAGATTAAGAAGCCAATTCCACTGGGCTGAGAAGGAGCTCTGGTGTGAGTAGATAAGCAGACACTCTATCTTTCTTTCTGCTGCCAGCCAAATATGTATCCAATAGCCATACACACACACACACACACACACACACACACACACACACACACACACACACACAGGGTATGTTGCTTCAAAAGTGGCTTCACACTCTACAGCAGGCATGATGTTATTTTTAGGGATGTTCTCAGTAATTGCCTTCTTGTCACCAGAACGCCACAGGCATAGCCATATAAAGCCAACAGTTGGAATTGCTGGGGTAATAATTATGAATGAAACAGCACACAAGGAATTTTCTTCTCACTAAAAAAAGTCAAAGTCCTGGGGTAATCAGAAATCTAGATTTCAGTCAGATATAGCTTTTTAGGGTTGAGGTAAAACAGTAGGCAAATAATCGGTTTTACAAATACATTGTAAATTTGAGAAAACTGTATTATGATGGAGATTTTTTTAAAGAGAGCTTTATGTCACAGTATGCTGGGTTTTCAAGCTCAATAGTATATTGATATAATAATAATATATAATATTTCCAATTCCTGAAAATTTCACTACAGATCAACCTTGGATTGCGAGCATAATTCGTTCCGGAAGCCAGCTTGTATATCAAAGCACTTGATATGAGTGAATTTCAGAATAAGAAATAATGGAAACTCCAATGCGTCATTCCACACCCCAAAAATATCCATATACAAATACATTAATTAAATATTAATTAGATATAAAGTAAAAATAAAGCAAATTAACCTGCACTTGAATCGTGACAGAAGAATCGTGGCTGAAGCAAGACAAGAGAGGAGAGGAGAGGAGGAGAGAAGGGGCTACTGTGTAGGACGACTTTCACACACACACACACACACACACACACACACTAACAAACATTGCTCTGTTGGGAAACTTCTTTAACAAGGATAATGACACTCTAATGACACTAGCACACGCACTAATGGAATCACTGTTCTTTGACAGAGAGTAAGAGACTCTGGAAACCGGACCTTTAACAAGTTATAACCATGTTATAATAAACAGTTAAAGCATGAACAGATGTTGTCTATATGGGTGTTGCGATTCAAATAGTAATTATTGCCTGACAATTAGAGGTAAAAAGCAAAGAATTTCATGGGCAGTGGAAGGCATGAAGATATTTAATACCCAAATTGCATGCTATCAAAATTTTAGTAGAGGCCTCTCAGTAATAGGTACTTACAAAATTAAACTCACAATACACAGATCATGCACCTTAATTCGTGCCATATAACCGCATCTGCTTTTTTTTTACAGTTGTATTTTTTTTTAAGTTAAAATTTTAATCATTTAATAATACAGGTGTACAAAAGCCCAACAGCACCCCATAGCGATATATTAATGTAAAAAGTTTACGCAAGTCCAGGCATGCCAAAAGACAACTTCTAGAGGCCAGGTTGCTGGACTGCTGTATGCTTGTTCCTGTAAAACCCTTGAACTTCCAAGAAATTTGTATATGGTCCTTCAAGCCTTGACAGTACTCCAGTCGAGATAGAATCCGATACTGCCATCACAGATCCTGTGGTCTGACCTCGCTCCCAAAGAGAGCGACATCTTCAAGCCTGCATTGAAGATTACGAAGTCCAGCTCCCACCTCAACCATTCAGTATCACCTCCAACTGATGCCTCTTTACAGAGACAGTCCAGACGTTCCTCTGCATCCATCTCATTGAGGACATCCTCGCACACCATCCAGATTTTGCCATATGTGACGTGGCTATAGCATGGTAACTGATAAACTAAATGTTCTATAGGTTACTAGCATCACCCCCTCTGCTAGTCTTATAGGCTACGGAAATCACTACACTGAGTTAGGGAGGAAAGTCACAACTCAGCTTTATTATACATGTGATACTGGTTCCAAATTAACAAAGGTTGGTCTGAATTAGTAAACGTAAGTTAACTGAACAAATAAAAGTCTTGGTACTGTGCACAGCTCGTCACAAAGAAATCCAGAGTTAAGCAAAATCCCGCTGATGCAAAATGTCTGTGATACGCTTCTCTCGTTACTTCCTCTCCATCTCCTGCAGAATACTTCCGCCTCAACCAAAGGTGACCACGATCGGAATGAGCCCTCTTGTGGTGATGTTTGGTAATGCTTTGCAGGCTCATATCTTCTAGCCGTTACACATAGTGCATCAGGAAGATCACCAAGGTACGCGCTCTCCAACGTCCAAGCAGCAATGTTGGAGAAGAGACCGAAGATCAGCTTGCAGAGGACTTGCAGAGACTTGATGATCAAACCAGAGATGTCCTGAGAGCCAGAGAAACTCTGACTAGACGAATTGAGCCATCGTCTCAAGAGGACACAAAACGAGCTAGAAGCTCGAGAAGCTCGTATAACAGGATTATTAACTAAAAACAAATTGGATGTAAAGCTATTCCTCTTATGAATTATTTGAAGTTATTTTTAATGATATTTAGCCTTGGTGGTTCAGTGATATGTAGATGTCTTGTGTTTGGGTTTCCCAGGAGGGGCTGTCGATATCCAAGGACTTGAGAGAGGCTTTCAGCATGTCTTTGTATCACATTTTTTGTCCCCCGCGTAATTGCTTTCCTTGAGACAGCTCACCATACTTTAGAAGAGCTGTTTGGGGATGCGGTGGCCTGGCATCCTTGCAACATGGCCTGACCAGCATGTCTGGGCTTTCATCAGCAGCCTTCTCTGGAAAGGTTGAGCTTGCCTTGGCGATTCTGCAGTTTACCTCAATGTTGATGGTCACTGCGCGGAAGAGGGTGCTTCCAAGGTATATAAATTAATCCACCGCTTGCAGCTTTTGTCTCTTCATTGTGATGGTTACTTTTGATGTTAGGCTTTTGGAGTTAGCTGGTACAGCACTTCAGTTTTCTTTGTATTTATGAGAAGTTTGAGTAAATTTGTCCATGCAGGCTTGCAATTTCTGCTCTAATCCAGCAATAAGTGCACAGTCGTCAGCAAAAAGAAGGTCTGGTAGCACCAACTCTTTTATCTTGGTGACAGGCTTAAGTCTTCAAAGCTGTTGCCCGGGGTATGGCCTTTTGGGGTATGTCTCTACCAGCTTTGCACATCTAGAGGGTGAATTTTTTGCACATTTGTCTTTGTAAAATATCTCAAGTTCAGTTGGATTAGATAGTGAGCGTCTGTGAACAGCAGTTTTCAAGTCTTGCCACAGATTCTCAGTAGGATTTAGGTCTGGACTTTGACTGGGCCATTCTGACACACTATTCCATTATAGCTATTACTGTATGTTTAGGGCCATTCTCCTGCTGAAAGGTGAACCTCCGCCCCGGTCTCAAGTCTTTTGCAGATCCCACAAGTTTTCTTCTAAGATTGCCCACTATTTGGCTCCATCTATCTTACTATCTCTGACCATCTTCCCTGTCCCTGCTGAAGAAAAGCATCCCCACAATGCAGTGACGTTATTTTTCCACGTTGCATAGCGTTTTGGGGGGCGTAGCGCCAGTATTGCTGGTTACCTTAGGTTTTTCACCCTTCTGAGTCAGTCCGTCCTACGGGGTCCAATTGGATATGGTTGTGGGGCTTACCTTTTTGTCCATACCTTACTCCTGTATTTCGGCTATCACGTGAGACCCATGCGTTTGGAGTTTTTTAAATACCTTTATAAAGTATATTCGCATGAGTTCCGTTCATGCAACCAATTTTCCATGGTCACCAATGTTCTTTGAATAAAGCAAGCTTTTGATTGATATCAAACATTCCATATCTTGCACATTCATTTATACCTTCATCTAATAAAAGGGGTTCATAAATGCTAATTACACCTTTTGGGTCATGCAAAATAATCAAACATTAACTTATTTTCTTCCTTGTCAAAATTCCACTATTCGGAACACCCTGCAAAGTCACCAGCGCAGACGTCACTTCCTCAGTTCGTTACCATATTAACAACTTGGAGACCTGTCACTGCTGCTGTGGAAATTTTACACTACAGAAATTAAATATTGAATATGTATTAAAAGAAAAACTGATACCATTATAACATATGCTATTGCAATGTTTATAATTGACTCCATCTGTTTTAGATAAGTTCTCAGCCTGCTTTAATTAAGTAGCTCTCCAAATCTGTTGCCTATTCCTCACAACTAAATTTGCTGTCAAGTGACGTTTGGATTCTGTTTCTGCCCTGTCTCATCTTCAGTATGATAGTATTTGGCCTATTTGGCCTGTCCCAGCCTCTTATATGTTTACCTGATTTCTGACCATGTTTGTTCTGGGATTTGGAGCATCAGCCAGATTCTGTTTGTGTTAAAGCTCCCAATAGCCACCAAACTGTGTTCAGCACCAGATTACTTTGAATTGATCCCGCTTTCTGCCGTACTTGTATTAAACCCAACACTAGATCACTGTGAACTGCCTACACCCTCCTCCCAGAGAGATAGTAGTTTTGGTTGTATGGTTTATTTAAATAGTTACTGGTGCAAAATTGTAATATGACAGGATTCAACAGGTACAGAATGTAATTCCAATATTCCAATGTAAAAAGCACATTCAGGATATTTTCACTTCATATTATTTGTGCAGTGGGTGTATGCATACAGAGGTCAGGGATCAAAGGGAAGAATCACATGGATGAATCACCAGATTTTAGTGACACAACAAAGCACAATTGCTTTTTCTTGTTCTCTCTCTCTCTCTCTCTCTCTCTCTCTCTCACCCCTTCTCTCTTTATATGTACCCTTATGTATTTTGAATGCATTAAGCCTCATGCTTGCAAATGTCAGATGCTGAAGCATGTGTATGAGTGGGTTCACCAATACATGGATGTTCATTAGAGAGAAAGAGAAACAGAAGGTGGAAAATTATTAATGAAAAGATACATTCCTTTTCTTTCTCTGTTGGGGTAGCAACATAATGCCAACATTGCATGTGTTTGGTTTCACATATTCATGAAAAGCACACATATATTAGTATAAAAGTGAAAATGCCATATTTATTGAGGATGTTGCAAAAAGGCATCCAAATCCCGCAATGTTTGTACAGTATACAGTAGTCTCTCTCTCTCTCTCTCTCTCTCTTTACACACACACACACACACACACACACACACACACATATAGTACATAAAAGAAATTCTTTGTTCATGGAAACCGGTAGTTCATTTTGAAATCAAAATGTCAGATTTGATTTGCGAAGGCAAGGTCAAGCACTTTAAATATGAAAACAAAATGAAAAGTGGAAAAATTTACTACATTAATGAAACAATTCTGTATATCAATGGTTGTTCCACTTGTCTGTGCTAATGCACTCAACATTAAACAGTACCACATTTGAAAGTGCCATTTAGTGCCTGATACATCTGTACAAGTCCATTTGCCGCAGAGGCTTAACAGAGGAAAGTGAGTAGGCTGTGGGTGAGAGCAGTGTGTTTGTACTGTTTAGAATGTTTGCAAAGAGATAAGTAAGGGTAGCTAAATATGGTGAGTAAAGCTGTGATGAAAACAAGTGTCTGTCATTATAAAATTATGAACTACAGTATATAATAGTCTTTTCCATGTCATTTATAACTGAAAATGACATGGAAAAGACAGCTATTTGTCATACACACCCGATCACCAGCTTTCACCACCACCACTAGGGCGTCTGCTGGGTCTCCACCTCCCGCCGTGGTTGACACGGGAGCCGGGGAACCCATGCAACTAGGATGCGCCTCCTTGAACCCTGCAGAGCGAGAACGACGTTTCAGGGAGGGACTCTGCGCCTATTGTGGGTCAGCGGCACACCATAGAGCTATATGCCCTTCACGCCCAGGAAACAATCAGGCCCGGTGAGTCAAGGGGGGCAGCTCACCGGGTCACCTCCATCTCGCCGCCACCACACCCAGCATCTCGCGTCTCATGGTTCAGGTACACCTCCAGTTTGGCCACAGACGAGTCAAAAGTTCCACGTTCATCGACTCCGGGGCTGCTGGAAACTTTATTGACTCCTCCTATGCCAAGAGATTGGGGGTGGAGACTGAGGCGTTATCCCAGCCAGTTCGAGTGACATCCGTCGACGGTCGGCCCCTTTCCTCCAGCCCTATCACCACCCAGACTCGGCCCATCACCCTCACCATTGACCAACACCAAGAAGAAATCTGCTTTCACCTCACCTCCATTTCCTCACCACCCATCATCTTAGGATACCCCTGGTTATTGCAGCATGACCCTCTCATCTCCTGGTCTCAAAACCGGATCCTGCAATGGGGTCCGACCTGCCTCGAACTCTGCCTACAAACGCCGGCTGGGACGTGCTCTAGGGAGTCCGAGGCCCCCGATGTTGACACCAACGCCATCCCTCCTGCGTATCGAGACCTGGCTGAGGTCTTTTGTAAGAGACGTGCCGACCATCTTACTCCGCATCGCCCCTACGACCTGGCTATTGAGACCCAGGCAGGTTCCACTCCACCCCGCGGCCGTCTATATTCTCTCTCTTCCACCGAGACGCGGGCGATGGAGGAGTATGTGTCCTCCGCTCTCCGTTAGGGTACCATCCGACCCTCTTCCTCGCCCGCCACTGCAGGATTTTTCTTCGTAAAGAAGAGTTTGGGCGAATTACGTCCTTGTGTTAACTATCGGGGGCTGAATAACATCACCATAAAAAACCGACACCCGCTGCCTCTTACCAACTCAGCCCTGGACGCCCTCTCTGGTGCCACCATTTTTACAAAGTTGTACATCTGAAGCACCTACAACTTGGTGCGTATCAGAGAGGGCGATGAGTGGAAGACAGCCTTCATCACCCCTAATGGACATTATGAAAGCCTTGTTATCCCCTTTGGACTCTGTAACGCCCCCGCAGCTTTCCAGCAGTTCATGAACGATGTTCTCCGGGACATGTTGGGAAAATGGGTATTTGTCTACCTAGACGATATACTCATCTACTCACGCACCGCCGAAGAACACATCCGACACGTTAGGGCCCTCCTTAAGAGATTGCTCGCCCACCGACTGTACTGTAAGTTGGAGAAGTGCGCTTTTCACAAGCGCTCCACCACATTCCTGGGCTTTGTCATCTCGTCCCAGGGTGTGGCCATGGACCCACAGAAGCTTGAGGTTGTACGTCATTGGCCCCTACCCAAGACTCTCAAACAGCTTCAACGGTTTCTTGGGTTTGCGAACTTCTATCGTCGCTTTATCCGGGGCTACAGTACAGTCGCAGCACCCCTAACCGCCCAAACTCGCCCCTCACCTCATCCCTTCCAACTCGACTCCACTGCCATCAGCGCATTCTCCAAACTCTGCCATCTATTCACCACCGCTCCAATTCTCCTCCATCCAGATGCCGACCAACAATTCGTTGTGGAGGTGGACGCCTCAGAGGTGGGCGCTGGGGCTGTTCTCTCCCAGCGGGGTCCAGACCAGAAACTACACCCTTGTAGTTTCTTCTCCAAGAAATTTGACCCCACTCAGCAGCGATACGGGGTAAGGGACCGCAAGCTGCTGGCCATAAAGTGGGCTTTGGAAGAATGGCGACACTGGCTCCAGGGCGCCAGAGAACCATTTATCGTCTGGACCAACCACCAAAACCTCATTACCATCAAGAACCTAAAACAACTCAACCCCAGGCAGGCGCGGTGGGCTCTATTTTTTGAGTCTTTTGATTTTCGTCATCATGACCATAGTGGATCGGTTCTCCAAAGCTGTGCACCTGGTGGCCCTCACCGGACTCCCGTCAGCAAAAAGGACAGCCGAGCTGATATTAGAGCACGTAGTCCGTCTGCATGGGTTCCCTAAGGACATTGTCTCGGACAGGGGGCCCCAGTTCACTGCATGGTTCTGGAAGGCCTTCTGCCATCTGATAAATTCTACCTGCAGTCTCTCCTCGGGCTATCACCCCCAAACAAATGGTCAGACGGAACGGGCCAACCAACAACTGGAGCGCTACCTGAGGTGCTTTGTTGCCGACCGTCAGCGCTCCTGGGCTCGCTATCTCATTTGGGCGGAGCTCTCCCACAACCTCCACGTCTCCTCCGCCACGAAGCTGAGTCAATTTGAGGTATGCCAGGGTTTCCAACCTCCGATGTTCGAACATCAAGAACCGGAGGTTGAAGTACCCTCAGCCCAACAGTTGGTCCGAAGGTGTCGGCGGTCCTGGACTCAAGCCAAGGAGGCCATTCAGCACGCCAATACCCTCTACACCTCACAACATCGCCGTCGACACCCCCCGGGACGATTGTACCACACAGGTGACAAGGTATGGCTCTCCACCAAAAATCTAAACCTCCATACAGAGTCCAAAAAACTCTCGCCTAAATTCATTGGTCCATATCGCATCGCCCTCCGTGTCAACCCTGTCACCTATCGGCTCCAGCTGCCTACGGCGCTCCGGATTCACCCAGTATTCCACACCTCTCAGCTCAAACCCTTCATCACGTCACCATGGGTTGCACCCGCCCACCCCACTCCTCCTCCCCGAATCATCGAGGGTAGTCCCGCTTACACGGTACGCCGGATCCTCGACTCGCGCCTTCGGGGCAGAGGTACACACTACCTGGTTGACTGGGAGGGCTACGGCCCCGAGGAACGGTCTTGGATTCTGGCCCGGTTCATCCTGGACCCCGAGCTCATACAGGACTACCGTCGTCGGGTATCCACCACCCCAGGACCGTCGAGAGTCGGTCCTGGACAGGGGGGTACTGTCATGCACACTCACTCCGCGACCGGCACGAGGACCAGGAAGAAAGACGGTCGCGCTTTCAGAAAGCATAAAAGGAAACAAGATGGCCCTTCACATCGCTCAGTCATTGAGTTCATTCATGCCTTCGCTATCGCTTCACCAACTATTTCGTGAGTACTCACATATTCAGATCGCTTCCTTGATTGAGTGTGTGTTGCCAGAACGCGGGTTTATTTGTGTAGATCCTTGCTCTTTGTGTAAGAGAGTTCTAAGAGTAAACGCGTGGTTATCCTGCCTGCTCGCGCTGCTTCCGCGTTTGGGTTTACCGTCCACGCAACACGGGCTAACTGCTAAGGCTACTGTGTTCATCCCTCGGTTGCTCGTGACACTATTAGAACTGAGGTTTTAAGTATGTTTTAAGATAACAGTGATTAGTTTAAATTTTCCAGCAAAATGTGTTCCCTCTTTTTAATAGGAACACCTG
Source organism: Clarias fuscus (assembly GCA_030347435.1). NCBI lineage: Eukaryota > Metazoa > Chordata > Actinopteri > Siluriformes > Clariidae > Clarias > Clarias fuscus. The sequence continues at coordinate 12,637,679 of CM059213.1, read as the reverse complement.
TACACCTGCACATTCATACAATTATGTAACCCTCACTCACTCACTCATCGTCTGTACCTCTTTATCCTCTATTCAGGGTCACGGGGAGCCCAGGAGGCTTAGGGCACGAGGAGGGTACAGCCTGGACAGGGTGCCAATCCATCATAGGGCACACACATACACTCACTAACACACCACAGGCAATTTGGGAAGGACAATTAGCCTAATCTGCAGGTCTTTGGACTATGGGAGGAAACCGGAGTACCCTGAGGAAACCCATCAAGCACGGGGAGAACAAAAAATTTAGTTAATGTTCACATCAAACTTTAGAAAGAAAAGAATAAGGATGGTCTATGTGACCGTCATTATGACATTGTGACAATGTTGGTACCTGGAGGGCAGGTTCAAGTATTTCATAAACTGCTGATCTCCTGGGAAATTTACACAGAACCATGCAAAAAAATAATAATAAAGAAAATTAGGTGACTGACTGTAAGGCCATACCTCACTCACAGTAGCACTACGTAAACGCCACATGTCCTTAATAGGGATGTTAATGATTAAGCATTAATCAATTAATTGCCAGTAAGAATTTAACTAATTAAGAATGTATTAATAGACTATACTATACCACAGTGCACAATATTAGGCATCGTATTTCTAGTGGCCTTATTATTCAAAGAGTACAGAAAGGCAGAATTTTTCAACAGCTTTATTATTAATATTATTATTATTATTATTGTTTAAACTAGTTGGGCTTCATTAATGTATTTCTTATTTTTTATGCGGTTGCCATTAGAACTGTAAAAATGTGTGTCCTAATTACACATGGTTCATTGTACAAATAATCATTATTAATATGTTTAAATATCATTAAGGAATGTACATGAATTATACACTTAGTGTCCAGTTAATTTGTGATGCCCTGCCTTTTACAGGTTGGGTCCTTGCCTCTTGTCCCTTAGATTTATATATCAGTCATTCCCCTATAACTCCATTTGACTAACCCATGCCTGTGCCTGTTTAAAAACAATCAATACATTTTGGAACTGTCATTATGTAAGATGAAAGGGAGAGGGACATAATGACTGTTCTAAAGTTTATTGATTCCAAAATGTATTGGCCCATTCATAAAATCTTTGCACATTTCTTAAATTCTAAGTGTTGCTTAATATGTTTATTGTGTTATAATACATTTTGAAAGGAAAAAAAAGACAGTTCAGTTCTAATCACACTTTTTAAATATATATATATATATAACTGGTTCTCACCTGGAGGTTGGGGTCTTCATCGTGCTGCAGGTGGGCATCCTCTGCTGCTTCTACCAAACGCTGGTGATACAGAAACAAAGATAGGGGAGGGATGGGAATTGGAGAGCATAAAATGAATTACAAAGGCTCAAAAAAGGGTAAATGTGCATTAGTCTTAGGCACCCTGTTTTTGTGCAAAGGCTCAAAAAGGGACTGCAGGGTAGCCCTTCTGGTCCAATCCCACAGAAAAGTCATGTAGCACAAATTCCTGAATATGGGGCTTAGCTGGCACGGTGTTAAAGGCATCCACATTTTTTAAAGAACATTTTGAATTCCAAAAAAAGACACTGGGTTCAAGGTTACTTTTAAATAAAAGACTCTATGAATTACTATATAATGTCTATTTGAGTCCACCTCGTATTTATGAAATAAAAACCTTATTTGGCAGCAAACAAAAAATGCCATCTGCTTCTGTGTGCCATCATCCATTTATCATGTGTACTGGATCATGCAGTCAGCGGTGAACCTGAATAAAAAAAGGACTATTTATATAAATAGTGTGCCGGAGGGTGTCGCACATCAGCAGTTATGACACATTTTGAGCGACAAAAAATTAAATGCATTTGATTTTAATGTTACAAAATCACCATAAGGGATCTGCAGCAGAGGGATGAAAAAGCTACATGCGTCTCCAGAGCCGCAGGTTGCCGACCCCTAGAGGAACCTACACAATATCTTATGTTTTGCACATTTCGTTGTTTTACACTCATCTTAAAATGTATTTAAATCTTTTTTTTATCATCATCCTACACACAATACTCCACAATGACAAAGTAAAAATAGGGGTTTATAGATGTTTTTGTTAATTTTTTTTTTAAAAAGCACCTTTGGCAGTAATGACTCAAGTCTGGTTGTGAATGATGCTGCAAGCATCCATTCTTCTTGACAGAATCGTTCAAACTCAAGCAGGTTGAACAGGCTGGGTCAGTGCACAGCCATTTTCAGGTCTCTCCAGAGATGCTCTATTGGGTTCAGGTCTGAATTCTGGCTGGGCTAAGCCAGCACGTTCACAGAGTTGTTCTGACTCACTTCTGTGATTTCTTTGTGTTAGGCGTGGGTCATGGTCTTGTTGAACTGCAAAACTTCATGCTGCCAGTGGTCCTGATCACTTTGGAGGTGGTTTTCTCTCAGGATAGCTCTATGTTATCTGCACCAATTTTCCCTCTATGCTGACTAGTCTCCAAGTACCCGTCACAGAAAAACATCTCCAGAGCATGATGCAGCCACCATCATGTTTGACTATGGGGAAGATTTTAAAAAGGTGATGTGTTGTGCCCGATTTTCTATTTCCAAATAGTTCAATCTTTAAGTCATCAGACCACAGGATTTTGTTTCTCATGGTTTGAGAGTCCTTCAGGTGCCTTTCAGCAAACTCCCAGCAGGCTTTCAGTGCCTTTTAGCGTGGAATGGCTTTTGTCTGGCACCTGTACCATATAGACCTGCGATTCTAATCAGATTCTGTAAAGCTGCTCTGCGACAATGACTATTGTTATAAGCGCTATATAAATAAAATTTAATTGAATTAAATCAGTGAGTGCTGCAGTGAATGCTGTCCTTCTGTAAGTCTATCTCATCTCCACAAGAGAAAATCATGATCTAATTTACAGTGACCCTTAGGTTCTTGGTTAGCTCTCTGACCAAGGCCCTTCATCATTTATTACTCAGTTTGGCTGGGCTGCCAGATCTGCAGATCTACATATAATTCTCCTCACTTCATGTTTTTGTTTTCACTGCACAATCTACTGACATGCACAATCTACTGTGAGACTTTATACAGATATGTTTGTGCCGTTCTTAATTATGTCCAATGAAGGCAATTATGCACAAATGGACTTCATTTAATATGTAATAGCATCTCAAGGACTACTGAATAAAAAAAGCGATCAACCTGAATAAAAAAAGGACTATTTATATAAATAGGGTGCCAGAGGGTGTCGCACATCAGCAGATATGACACATATTTTGAGCAACTTTATTATACAGTACTTGCAGTTACTGTAAGCTCTGATGCATCCTATCAGGGTCTGAATACTTATGTAAATGGATATTTAACAGTCTTTATTTTTGAATATACTAAAAAAAAACTATAAACACATGTTTTTACTTTGTTGTGGAGACTTATGCATAAAGTGAGGAGGGAATACATTCTAAGATGACTGTAAAGCATGAAATGTGGACAACAGGGTCTGAATATTTTCTGTATTATCTGTAACATATAGAACAAAAGCAAAAAATTATGGTTGTCAGTTCCTGACTGAGTTTCATGAATATGTCCCCTGCAAAAAAAAATGAACCTCTGAATAAATCATAGCTCAGAAAAACTGATTAACAACAGAACAATATACAGAACTTTTAAATGTTTGGCTCAATAAAAAAAAGTGATTTTTTTTAAAAAAACTGAATGTCAATGAATTTGGCAAACTATGCCTAATGACAACAGAAACAATAAAACAAACACACAAATAGGTCTGCCTGCTAAATGCATGAACTTTCTCATGGAATTTAACGTAAATAAGGATCAGTATTTACTTTAGGCAGTATGTGAATTATGATCTTTATTAGTAGGGGTCATACTGTATCATCTTCATATGTGGTGAGCTTGTTCATTTTGCTTGTTGCCCTTCTGATGCCTATAAATCTTGCATTTTTTTTCTGTAGAAGACCATTTGTTATAATATAAACATAGTGTAGGCTTTAAAGGCAGATTTGTTTTCTACCTCTGTACATGTGACCCTTTCTATGAAACTCAGCTAAAGCCATTTTTATGAATCACTGTTTTGTATGTAAAATCATATGTAGAATGATTTTATGCAGAAAACAATGATTCACAAAAAATGCCTTTAGGTGAGTTTCCTAAAAAAATAACATTTTGTTGCTTTGCAGCCTGAAATGAAGATATAACACCAACATGTCAGAAAAAAATAACAAACATAATCAGTTGAGTTGCAAAAAGGATCATCCCCTCCTAAAACTGACTTGTAAACTCAATCAGACTCATGAAGCCATTTGATTTGATCAGCTGTGGTAATTTTTATTAGCTCATCATAAAAGGAGCTTTCTTGGACCATTTCATTCCCTGGTAGTGCAACAGAAGCAAACAATCAACTATGAGTGGCAAGGCACTGTCAAACGATCACAGGGATAAAGTTGTGCACAGGCAAGTCAGGAAATGGAGACAAAATTCAAAGGCTTTACCACTGCCTAGAAGCACAGTGAAGTCTATTATTAAGAAGTGGAAGGTATTTTTTACAACAGAGACTCTCTGTCATGGGTCTAGCTGGTGGTAGTGGCTGGCTAGACCGGCTGATGTAGTTGCCGTGGGCATATAGGGTAGGCATGCACGCAGAGGGGTGTGCAAACAGAAATAGTCTTTATTAACAAAACTCAAAAACAGACAACCAAACAAAGGAACCAGAACAACAAACGTAAACTAAAACTAGGACTCAGGAAAAACACAGGAACAAGAACTGAACACAGGGAACCAGGAGCTGACATGGGAACCAGGAGCTAACATGGGAACCAGGAGCTGACATGGGAACCAGGAGCTGACATGGGAACCAGGAGCTGACATGGGAACCAGGAGCTGACATGGGAACCAGGAGCTGACATGGGAACTAGGAGCTGACACAGGGAACTGGGGATGAGGAAACATGGAGACTGGAGAGAGAGGGCTAGACAGGAGACAGGGCTGGCGAGACAGGGCTAGACTGAAGACAGGACCAGGAGCACAGAGACTAGAGACCAGATGGGTTAGTGGTTAGTGAGGTTAGTAGCTACATGGAATACTGGGGACACTGGATGCTGACCTAACCGGGTTAGTATCTAAGGGATTAGTGGCTAACCAGGTTGGTACTGACCTAATAGGGGGGAACTGAACACAAGGAGGCAATGCACACATGAGGCTATTCCAAACTAGCGGCTAACCTACTAGCGACCAGAACCACTAGCAGTCAATCCCACTAGAGGCTAGCCTACTGGAGGCTAACCCTACTAGGGGCTAACCCTACTAGCAGTCAACGCCTACCAGCGGCTAACCCTGCTAGCGGCTAAGCCCTCATGTGGCTACACATAACTAAACAAAAAACTACACCAGAAGGCCGACACTGGGGATACAAAGAACAGTACTTACACAGGAGGAGACACGGCCTAACTAAACACTGAACAAGGCAGCTCCATGAATCCATCAGAACAAGGAACTTACAGAAAACAAAACTAGAGCCCTCTTGAAAACAAAGGTTACAAAACATAAACCCAATGTAAACTTAAAGAAACAAAAAGGAATGCCCACATGACGGTATACAAACAAACACAAACATACCAAAACAATGCTCAACCCAGTTTCCCAGAACAAACTGCTATTTATAGAAACTTTAATGAGCCACCTCAGTTCAGGTGAGCACTCATCACTCCTGAGTCGACCAACAAAAACTACAGACAGAAACAGTGACCTCTAGTGGAGGTTCCTTACACTCTCCCTGGATCAGGACATCGCTCCAAACTGGATGAAAGAGCCAGGAGAAAACTAGTCAGAAAGGCTACCTAGAGGCTTACAGCAAGTTTAAGGCAGTTGCAAGATGTTAAGACAAAAAGTGGTCATTGTGTGCAAGTGAAGCAATACCACAAATTCTGCACAAATGTCGCTTGTATGAGAGGGCTATAAGAAAAAAGGCACTTCTTAGAAAAGCCCACATGCAGTCTCGACTGTGCTTTGCAAATATGCAGGTGTTCAGGTGAGACTAAAATGTAATTATTGGGCCCACACAACACTGAATGATGTCTGTCAGAAATCCAATGCAGCTCACCGTTCAAATAACACTATTTCTACAGTAAAACATGAAGGTGGTAATATTCTGTTATGGGGTGTTTCTATGCACCAGGGACTGGAATGCTTGTCAGAATAGATGGAAAATGGATGGAGTTAAATACTGTCAAATTGTTGAGAAAAATTGGCTGCCCTCTGCCAGAAAGATGTCAATTATCTTCCACCATAACAATGACCCAAAGCATACAGCAAAACCACACTGACCACACAGTGATTGATGGAGAATGTCCTTGCAAAGCCTAGTCGGAAATCTGTGGAATTACTTGAAGACTCCTGTGGACACAACCTCTAATTTCATGATGTTTACTGACTTTTATTTCTTTCTACATTGTACTGTAAAATAATATTGAAAGCATCGAAAATATGCATCAACCAGTTAATATTGATACGTGTCTGCTGCTAATGCTCTGTAATGCCTTCTGAGGTGGCCTTAAAATGGTGATTTTTGTGGCTGGAAACTCTAAATGAATTTCTCCCCTGCAGCAGGGTGCCATTTTCATCATGGTGCTTGATGGATTGTGCAAATACACTTGACATGAATACTGTTCTTGTAAAAGCTATTCCAGATAAGCTGACCTTCATGTATTAAAATAACAACTATTATTATTTACTTATACTGTACCTAATGCCATATGTGTTATTTCATGGTTTTGAAAAATCTGATGAAAGTATTGTTCTAGAATGTACAAAATAAGTCCAAACTTGTCATATTTATTTAATAATGCCAATGTTGCATTAAAATTTAACATATAAAACATGTGCAACTATTTTAAAATCAACACCATAGGCTTTCCATACACACACATACAAGCAAATGCTGGAAAACTACATTTGTACATATGTACATAACCCACTTAACTACATACTGCCACAGTACATCACACACCTGCACATTTTAATGTACTTTTTAATTATAACATGCTCCATGCTAACATTCTCTATCACTGTCACTCTCTCTCTCTCTATCTCTCTCTATACCCCCTCCTCACACACACTCAACCACACCAAATCTGATTACTCTGCCAGGAGTATTTATCAACTGGTGGGTTACATTACCTGAGGCCATTTAAGCACTTACACACAGCTCATGGATTAAATACAGCGTAACATCAAATGTTGCCCTACTAACACATTGCAGCTGTACATACAGGGTAGGAAACAGATTCAGTGAGAAACACTAAACAGGGCTCTCCAACTCTCAGTCCTGGAGGGCTAATGCGAAACACAGTTTGGTGATTCTTCTGCTCAAATAAAGCTGATTCAACTAATCTGTTAATTACCAGGTTCAGTGGGTGTGTTTAAGTTTTGGTGAATTACAACCTGTGCTAGACACTGGTTTTTCAGGACTGGCGTTAAAGAGCCCTGCTATTAACAAACAATTTTAAGGACATTATGTTTTTGAGGAGGAGGAAAGTGGTGTTTGATGTGGTTGTTTTCAAATGTGAGATGAGAATCAAATCAAATACCCAAGTTAGGAAGACAGAGCTATGCTAAGGCCAGAGAATGTGATGTGGCTTATGGGAGATTGATAAACCGTTCTGCAACGATTCTTGTGCAACAACTTCTACTTCAGGTTTTAAGCTGTAATGCTGCAAGAATTTTGTTTCATCCAGGTATATATATTGTATAACCTCAAGGCAGAAGACAAGTGTTTAAATTGCTGTGGAGCAGTATTAATATGTATCTAGGCTTCATTCGCACAGCAATGAGAAGAGACTCCATATTGGCTTATGATCAAGGGGGAGCATGTAAATGGTGAAGAAAAATACAGAGAATGGACCCTTGAGGGACACCACAAGTAGCAGCGAGCATACAGGTAGCAGACTTAAAATGTCCCAAGGGTATAGACTCTGACCTGTCAGACAAATATGAACAGAGCCAGGCCAGAGCAGACCCAAAGACTATGCAGACCTTATGATAGGCTTTTACTGAAAAAAATATATTTCAAATAAAAAATATATGTTTATATTTTTTATATAGTTATATTATTTATATTGTATACATAAATATAAGTAGATACAAAACACAACCAATTTACATACTACCTAATCCAACTACACTAATTTAACACAAATAATTAAATAAATATAATAATTATTGGTGTTAAATTAATAATTTAACACCAGTGACAGCTGTAATTGATATTCTTGGTGTAACGTTACGCCAAGTCATGCCCTCTGCTCGAGCCAAGTCATGATCACCTGCAACTCCTCCCCACATTCCATTCCAAGGCCTTCCAGGTTATTGACCCTTTTCCCCTCTGGTTACATCCTTAGCTTCATTATTTTTGGTTACATCCTTAGCGGAATTATTTGCTACGCTGATTGATAACCCGGCTTTGACCCTTTGCTTTCATTTTCGCATCCGACTCCACCGATATCCGCAGGATCACTGTAACTCCGATCTCCTCACTCTGCTGCTGCTCTCTCTCTCTCAAACTGCACGCCGGATTCAGCAGCGCACTGCAGCCTTAATCTCTCCACACAGTCGTGCTCTCTTTGCTGCTGCTCTGGCTCTCAGCCGCGCTCGCTCTGCTGGCCACCGCACGCGCTCTGTGTCATTCGTCCCTTAACCCCTGTCTACAACCACTGCCAAGCCACACCACTGCTCACTTCAAACAGCATCCCAAGTAATGTATTTTCGATTAAACTTCTCCCTTTGACTAACTTCCACATTTTGCATTAAAATCAGTTATATTGAATCCAATCTGTTGTGTCTGCTTTTGGGTCCTCCAAGCCTGCCTCACACAGAGCAGCCGTGTCAGAATAATTCGGTCACCATGGACCCAGCAGACTTGGGACAGCTCAGAACCACCTTGGAGGCCCAGGGCACCCTCCTCGGGACACACCGGGGGGAATTCAGCAGGTCAACCAAAAGCTTAAGCTTATGGCAGGCACCCTCATTGCACTAACTTCTCGGCTCGAACAGTTTTAGGTCACATCACCCCCACCTCCAGTTCGATTTCCACCACCGCGTCTCCAAGAACCTCGCCTGCCGTCCCCTCAGTCCTACAGCGGAGTTCCCCACGGAATGTTCCAAGATAACTTATGTCATCACCCTCCTCTCTGGAAGGGCCTGTCAGTGGGGAATGGCGCCTTGGGATGCTGATGATCCCCGTTGCACCAAATACCAAATATTCACGAAGGAGATGAGAAGAGTCTTTGACCGCTTACTCTCAGGGGGGGGACCGGGGGAGATGTTGAGACTCCGCCAAGGAACACGTTCAGCGTATGTTTATGCCATTGAGTTCCGCACTCAGGCGGCTTCTTGTGGATGGAATGGTTGTGCCATGTATGATGTGTCACGAGCTGAGGGAGGCTGTTAAGGATGAGTTGGTCTCTCGAGAGCACCCTGCGGACCTAGATTGAACTCATGGATCTAGCCAGCCGCATCGGCGCGTGCCTCCAAGTTAGGCGCCGTGAACACACACGGCGAGAGCCAGACCAACCACCCCCCACAAACTACCGTTCCCCCTGCTGAACCTATGCAGGTCGACTGGACCCGAATCTCTCCCGAGGAGCACCAACATCGGCGGGATAAGGAGACCTTCTTCTACAGTGGCGAAGTAGGTCATTTCCGTCTTCAGTGCCCGTTAAAAAAATAGGCCGCCCAATGAAACTGGGAGTCTTGGAGGGCCATTCTCAAGAAAACCTCTCAGGTAAACGCTCCTTACTAACTATCATGATCATCTGGAACAACCAAGCCCAACCACTCAAGGCTAGATCCGACCAAAACCTGATCTGTGGTGTTACAGCAAGGGAGTTGGGAATCCCTCTTCTGCCCCTAGACAATCCCCTGTCTGTCCAGGCCCTGGACGGAAGCTCTCTACCTCCCACTACTCATCGCACACCCCTTGTCACCCTTAGAACCTAAGGGAACCACGTAGAGACCATCTCCTTTTTCGTCATGAAAAGCTCTCATGCTCCAGTCATCCTTGGGAATCCATGGTTGGTCAGACACAATCCCAACATTGATTGGTCCAAGAACACCATCCTCAATTGGAGACCTACCTGTCTGTCTTCATGCCTTCACTCTGCTAGAGCTCATTCACCGCAATCCCTGCAAAACAACGTCCTAAGAAACGTCCTGAATATCTCTGCCTTTGTCTATCTGGACGACATTTTAATACTCCCATTCCCTGGTGGAGCACATCCGACAGGTCTTGCAGAGACTCCTCGTAAACAAGCTTTATGACAAGGCAGAGAAATGTGAATTTCACAGATACTCTGTCATTTCTGGGCTTTATTAACCTCCCGTCCAGCCTACAGATGGAGCCATCTAAATTAACTGCCGTCACAGACTGGCCCACTCCTACATCAAGACGGGACCTCCAACGGTTCTTGGGGTTCGCTAACTTTTACAGACGCTTTGTCAGGAATTATAGTTCCGTAGCAGCTCCCCTCACTGCTCTAACCTCCACGAAAGTCTCCTTCCACTGGAGCAAGCAGGCTGAGGATGCGTTCACTGACCTTAAGCGCAGATTCACTTCTGCACCCATACTAATCATCCCAGACCCTACCCTTCAGTTCGTGGTGGAGGTGGACGCCTCCGAGTCAGGGGTCGGAGCCATCTGGTCTCAAACATCACCCAAGGACAATAAGTTACACCCCTGCTCCTTGTCCTCCCGTCGCCTCTCCCCGGCAGAGAGGAACTACAACATAGGAGATTGAGAGCTGTTGGGAGTAAAACTAGCCCTGGAGGAGTGGAGACACTTGTTTGAGGGAACTGCTCTGTTCTTAGTCTGGACTGACCATAAGAACCTAGAGTATCTCAGATCAGCCAAGCGTCAGGCCAAATGGGGCCTATTTTTCTCCCACTTTAACTTCACGCTCTCGTATCACCCGGGTTGCAGAAATGGAAACCCTGATGCCCTGTCTCGGCAGTTCTCCACTCCCCATGAACCAGTGCCGGCCGAGAAGATCCTGCCTTCTCATTGCCTTGTGGCGGCCGCACTCCTGGATATTGAAACGCAGGTGAAGAAGGCGCTCAATCAGCAACCAGGTCCAAGCAACGTTCCCCCCGGCCTTCTCTTTGTCCCAGCATCCGTCCGATCTCAGGTGCTGGAATGGGGACACAGCTCTCCAATTGCCTGTCACCTGGGGAGAGCCCGGACCCCGTCCCTCCTTCAGCAACGGTTCAGTCAAATGTCCAGACAGAGAGATGGAATCAGGAACTGGAAAAGGCCCTAAGGTGCATGGCTTCACGTTATGCAACTACATGGAACAGGACACTCCCCTGTAGTGAAATCATATTATATTGTTATATTGATTCCAATCTGTTGTGTCTGCTTTTGTGTCCTCCAAGCCTGCCTCACACGGAACAACCGTGACACTTGGTATGCTACAAATCAGCTTCAAATTTCAGCAACTCTTTTGACGAACATATTTGACGAACACATTGCAAGTTTTATTAGGTTTGACGCATTTTTTGCATTGTCACAGTATCAGAATCATTTGAAATATAGTCACACTTTAGAACGTTTAGGTTTAGGCATTTTAATTTCAGAATGTTTAGCTTAGCAAGCTAACGTTACCTGCTGCCATCAGAGAAAGGGTAATTACTGTGTGCACATGTTGCATCCACATGTATGGTCTCATTTTCTGAGTGCTTCTACAGTACTGTAAGTCAGAATGTGAAATAAACATGCACACTCGTGTTACTACGAACATTTGTTGGATTTATATTATTAGAGCTTTCTGACATGCGTTCACATGTATTTTCTCAGTCATGTACGGTGCCACTGAAGTGAGGCACCGGAATCTGCGTTCTGTTTCCGTTCTAGTACATACCGGTTACATAGATACCGTGCCATACTGGCACGGGGTTTCGGTACACAACCCTAGCGGTAACATGATGCTGCAATTTGAGGCACTCTAGAAGATTCAGAAACTTAGCTGCCTAATGGGAAGCAAGTTGTTTCAATACACGTCAACATAATAACTGTCCACAGACATAATAAACCACAAATGTAATAAAAATCACTTTTAATATAATAATTCCACAAACATAATGAAATTTCCCACAAGTGCTATAGCAATTGTTAGTGGTTTGTTATTTGTGGGCTGTTATTACATTGGTGGGTGTTAGGATTTGACAAAATAAATATTTAAATCTTCCATAATTATGATATTGGTGGAAGAAGTGAGGATGTCAAAGCAAAACATTCAAATGTGGCACAGGCAGCGGAGAGAAAATTAGATTAGAATAGATTAGATTCAACTTTATCTACTGTCTTTGTGCAAAAACATGTACAAAGCCAATAAAAACATCTCTTCGAAAGATAACTAACCCACCGTTATACATTGCACTACGAGCTCAATGTTAGTTTTAGTACTGGCCGGACACTTTGGAAAATCCACAAAAGACTAAAATCCTTTCTACCTTTTAGATCCTGTTCAGATTAAGGGATTTGCCAAGTATTCCCAGTGATAATGTCATAGTCCAGCATTGTGTTTGTATAAACAAACCTGGGGCAGGGACCTATGTCTGTAGACCGGTGGTGATTTAACAAACCACCGTGTTTGATGACATTTAAACAATATCACACAACAGGTCATTTTACGTTTTCCATCGCTTAAGTTTCCACACACACCAATCATTATCAAAAGATTATGATTTGTTTGTTTACATATCTTCATGCAAGACCTGTCGCTGGTTCAATAGTTTTCATTCCATGGACCACTTTTGGTAGGTCCTGACCAGTGTTGGGGGACATTACTTTTTAAAGTAACTAATTACATTACAAAATTACAGTCTTTAAAAAGTAATCTGTTACATTACTGCATTACTTTCTGATAAAAGTAACTAGTTTAGAGTATTTTTTTTTCATTGCAGAAAATGAAAACTCCTTTGTGCTTCCTCATGCATGTTGTTTTAGTCAAGACCTTTATAATTATTCAACCATCATCATTCAGTGAAGTTTGGCCCATAATCTGTTAACTACTAATACCCCTATTTCACCTACGTGGTTTCGCGCGGTGGCCATAAATACCGTTCATCATGATTCACCGCGAGTTTTGGCGCTGTGATTAGGTTTCCATCTTTCTGCGCGTCAGTCCTCGCATAGTCAAACCACATAGGTGAGATAGGGGTATAACAGCAGGAATAACAGAGGGGGGTGGTTCATCACGGACAGGGCTTGTAGGACAACTTTCTCCCACACACACACATACACACACACACTAATGGATTGGGAATGACTGCTGTCTGGCTCACGGATTACATAAATTATCTGAATAACGGATTACATTTTTGAAAAAGTAACTAACTAACTGAGTACTTGAATAGCGGGCCTAACGTGTTAGATAAAAATTCAGACACAGACTTAATTTTATTTACTATACATGTAATAAATACAGAATACTGTATGTGAGTTTAGCTTTTTAAATTAAATAACAAAAGAGAATTAGCTTTTTCACTCTGTGGCGACGGGCATAAAGCCAATACCTCAGATAGCCTGACAGCTCCGTGCTTGGCTAGAGGAGGGGAAATTCAATGCATGTTCAGCACCGCAAACAGCTCCCTAAAACCTGAATGATGAGCGGAGCACCCTAACTTGCCACAGCCGGCAGCTTGTTACTATCTACCGTCCTGCAGTCATCGGCAGCCTATAAAAGGACTAGGGATCCTCCGTTTGTTGAGTAGGATGGTCAGGGCACAACGCTTAACCTTTTTTTCCTGTTCATCCGCAGACTTCGACGACCCGGCATATTTGCCAATTCACTCACTTACTCATTCTCTACAGTGCTTATCCTGTACAAGATCATGGAAAGTGTGGCGCCTATCCCAGGGGACTGAGGACATGCGGCAGGGTACCCCGGGACGGGGAGCCAGTCCATCGCAGAACACAAAGTACACACACATGGTCGCACACTACAGAGGATGTGGAAAATATAACTGCCTACACTACATGTCTACATGTGGAAAAAATCCTTACACAGAGAAAACCCACCAATCCCAGACCCAAAGAGGGAATAAAACCCCCCTTTTTATTATTTTTTGTTTGATTAGATAGTTAGTTATATAAACATTGTTAAAACATACTCACACAATGCACAACACACTCACCTTCATGGCATCTGCTTTTTTACGAAACATTTCCTCCATGTTTTCTGCCAGTTTCTTCACAAGTTTTAGGCCATCAATTTCCTCCACACGTACTGAACGCTCATACTCTTTGTATTTCTAAAAGAGGTAAAGAAAAGCACAGCAAATCCATGAACTTGAAACACTGCCATAACACAGTGTTTAAATAAGGCTAGTTTGTTTTTCCCAAAACAAAAACAAACTAGCCTAATTTAAAGAGCTACTACCACTGGTTTTAACATGAAAAACATTTTTTTTAAATAGGAAGTTGTGTGACATTTAAGCAATATCACATGGGAGGTAGTTTCTTGATGCAGTTATGCAGCCATAGACACAAGAGCGGAGCCTGAATGCCGAAGGCATCACAGCTGTGATTATATTCAGAACCACCGGACAACTTTGCTGACTATCAACACCGCTGAAAACACCGCTGACTATCAACAGATTATGATTTGCTTGTTCATTTAGCTAAATATTTTCTCTGCCAACACATATCCTTCTGCAACTGGCAGAACTAAGTGACCACGACTGGTTAGCGACCAGCAGTTAGTGTAATTAACAAGGGTTAAAGTAATTATGAATTCATATTGGTTCTATGTAGCCAAAAGGTGAGGAGAATAAACCATGAAGGTAAATTTCTCATAAGGATATTCAAGATTCAAAAAAGTTTATTAATCCCAGAGGAATCACCTAAATTGCTAATAATCTTATATCATAATAATATTAACTATGTTACCTTCTGGGTTCCGGGATTGAACCCAAGTATTTATATTTACATTACATGTATGGGTTTTGGAAGTTGCATTTTCCAGACCAATTGAACTATATTCTTTGAAGTCTCTATTGATACACTTTTCACACAAACACTGTTGTTTATCTTTGTTTATAGGAGTTTTATAGCAGATTATAGCGGTCCTGGAAATTTTAAAAGAAATAACTATGAGGGTAGCAGATTGACAGCTACAATACATAACTAGCTGGCTTCCTAGCAATGTGTATTAAACTCACCTCAACTTACCAGCTGACAATTTTTCTTGTTAATGTTAACTGTGCACTCAGTAAACCCATACACACGTGGACAAAATTGTTGGTACCCTTCGGTCAATGAAAGAAAAACTTACAATGGTCACAGAAATAACTTTAATCTGACAAAAGTAATAATAAATAGGAATTCTATGAATGTTAACCAATGAAAGTCAGACATTGCTTTTCAACCATGCTTCAACGGAATTATTTTTTAAAAATGAACTCATGGAACAGGCCTGGACAAAAATGATGGTACCCCTAACTTAATAGTTTGTTGCACAACCTTTTGAGGCAATCACTGCAATCAAACGATTCCTGTAACTGTCAATGAGACGTCTGCACCTCTCTGCAGGTATTTTGGCCCACTCCTCATGAGCAAGCTGCTCCAGTTGTTTCCGGTTTGAAGGGTGCCTTTTCCAGACAGCATGTTTCAGCTCCTTCCAAAGATGCTCAATAGGATTGAGGTCAGGGCTCATAGAAGGCCACTTTAGAATAGTCCAATGTTTTCCTCTTAGCCATGGGTGTTTTTAGCTGTGTGTTTTGGGTCATTGTCCTGTTGCAAGACCCATGACCTGCGACTGAGACCCAGCTTTCTGACACTGGCCAGCACATTTCTCTCTAGAATCCCTTGATAGTCTTGAGATTTCATTGTACCCTGCACAGATTCAAGACACCCTGTGCCAGATGCAGCAAAGCAGCCCCAGAACATAACAGAGCCTCCTCCATGTTTCACAGTAGGGACAGTGTTCTTTTCTTGATATGCTTCATTTTTCTATCTGTGAACATAGAGCTGATGTGCCTTGGAAAAAGTTCCATTTTTGTCTCATCTGTCCATAGGACATTCTCCCAGAAGCTTTGTGGCTTGTCAACATGTAGTTTGGCATATTCCAGTCTGGCTTTTTTATCATTTGTTTTCAACAATGGTGTCCTCCTTGGTCGTCTCCCATGTAGTCCACTTTGGCTCAAACAACGACGGATGGTGCGATCTGACACTGATGTTCCTTGAGCATGAAGTTCACCTTGGATCTCTTTAGAAGTCTTTCTGGGCTCTTATGTTACCATTCGGATTATCTGTCTCTTTGATTTGTCATCAATTTTCCTCCTGCGGCCACGTCCAGGGAGGTTGGCTACAGTCCCATGGATCTTAAATTTCTGAATAATATGTGCAACTGTAGTCACAGGAACATCTAGCTGCTTGGAAATGGTCTTATAGCCTTTACCTTTAACATGCTTGTCTATAATTTTCTTTCGAATCTCCTGAGACAACTCTTTCCTTCGCTTCCTCTGGTCCATGTTGAGTGTGGTACATACCATGTCACCAAACAACACAGTGACTACCTGGAGCCCTATATAAAGGCCCACTGACTGATTACAAAATTGTAGACACCTGTGATGCTAATTAGTGGACCCACCTTGAATTAACATGTCCCTTTGATCACATTATTTTCAATATTTTCTAGGGGTACCATCATTTTTGTCCAGGCCTGTTCCATGAGTTTATTTTTTAAAATAATTCTGTTGAAGCATGGTTGAAAAGCAATGTCTGACTTTCATTGGTTAACATTCATACAATTTTTTTTTAATTATTACTTTTGTCAGATTAAAGTTATTTATGTGATCATTGTGAGTTTTTCTTTCATTGACCGAACGGTACCAACAATTTTGTCCACGTGTGTACATACTAAATCTAATCCTTTATTCAAGAAATAGTATTATATTATATTAATAATTAATAATTATATTAATAATATTAATAGTAGTATAATATACTATTATATCTTCCTCATATGATGACTAGTTCACTCAAAAAAAAGAGTGACAGCCCCTGTCTGCCCTCTTCTGTGTGTGTGTGTGTGCGTGTGTGTGTGTGCGTGTGTGTGTGTGTGCGTGTGTGCGTGTGTGTGCGTGTGTGTGTGTGTGTGTGTGTCGGGTCAAAGTGTGTGAGAGAGAGATAAAATGAGAGAATGAACAAACAAAGACAGGTAGTCTATGTGAATACTTGGAACAAACAATAGAGATGGGACATTTGCTAAGCTTCTTAGAAAACACCATCTATCACTGCCATAGACAATAAAAAGGGAAGTAAAATAAATGAATGGGAGAGTGACCCTCTAAACATTTCACTCAATCCTCTTCACTCTCCGTTCCTCCTTTTTAACAATCATTTTATTTTATCTAATTGTTTTTTCCACCTTGTCATTTTAAAAGTTTGAACGGGGAAAAAAATTATACTTGTGATAACCTCTGTGTCCAATCTTGGTGACAAACTGATGAATGAGCGGTGAATCAGAAACAGAGCCACTGCCCCTTAGCTTGTCAGATTGATTAATAAAAGACTCTGCCAATTAGAGACTGAGGAGAGATTGCTCTCCTTTAGTGCAAAACAACTTTAAGACTATAGCAAAGCTTGGAGAGAACTGAAATGACTAAGACTGGATGAACAACAAAAGCACAGGTCTAGATTTAGTGGCACTGTTTCTTAAAAAACGATTTTTACAATGTGCGCATACACCCTGCACTAACATTAATGGAGTGCAAAAGAGCTCGAAAGTCCCTTCGGATATGCTCTCAGGTTGAAAGTCGATAAAAGCAGTGACACGTGAACAAAGACACTCAACCCAGTCTTGAACATCTCTACATCTGGGAACAATTAACACCTTAATTAAAACAGTACTTGAATGAGAACACAGCAGAAGAAGCACTTGAACAGAGCATGTAAAAGACAGTACTTTGATCTTGGCTTGTCACCAGATGTTGCGTGGGGAGAGAAGGGTAAGAAAGAGAGAGCGAGAGCAAGAGAAAGAGAGAGAGAGATGAAAGTAAAATGAGGAAAAACAGGGATGAAAGAGGGTTTTATGAAGAGCTCTAATCTGGAGCCAGAACCAAATCCTTTTCCATTTCCACTGGGTTTGAGCTTCCTGTTAACCTCAATATCATCCCTTAAGCATTGCAAATCGACTAACGCAGGGTCAGATGATATCCTTGGCCCAAAACACAAGCACAAAGAAAAATGAGGGGGATGTCATTCATGGTGTGTGTGTGTGTGTGTGTGTGTGTGTGTGTGTGTGTGTGTGTGTGTGTGTGTGTGTGTGTGTGTGTGTTTAAGCAAATTTATACAACAGAGATTATGCTGGTTCTCCATTCATGCATGATAAGACATGGAACTCAAAGGCTAATCTCTGTTCAGTTAGGACATCTTGCTAAAGCCATATGAGAAACTCGATGGGGAATAAGATGGAGCTTAACAGTTACATATTTACTTATATGGCATAAAATCAGGATCAGCTTAATGTAAATAATAATAATGTAAAAATATATAAAAATTTTATTCATATATGCATTATCTAATTTACAACAAAAGCATGAAAACAATTCCATAAATGAAAAACAGAAATTACAAACTTAAGTGACATAGAACAAGGCAGATTTCCAGTATATGATCTTCCTCATATGATGACTAGTTCACTCTGTCAAAAAAGAGTGTCAGCTCCTACCTGCCATCTTCAACATGTTGGTCCTGAGATGCTTTGTATTAACCTAGAAGTGCTCGCTATTAGCCCTGTAAGCATAGAAATGCTTCCTGTTAGCCATGAGATGCCTAGGTTTAGACCCAAGATGCACTTTGTTATGCTGAAGGTGCTTCCTGTTAGCCCGGAGATGCTTTCTATCAGCCTTGTTTTACTGGAGCCCTGTTCTGGTCTAAATTACATCTTGTGAAACCTCAATTCAGCCATGTAGTCTCAGATCCATGCCCTGCTTTGTACCATGCTCGGCCTGTAGTATGCTCAGTTCTATCAGAGATATGCCATGGACCCCATGAGCCTTGCTTTGCTTCACCTGAGCCTCACTCTGCACCATCTCAGTTAGGGACTATATACAAGATTGTTGTGATTGCTCTGCCAACAGGTTTAAAGTCTGAAAATGTCATGTCAAGGTTGCTCCCTAGCGGCACAATGATGATTTGGTCGTTGTGGGACTTTTCATTTAACACTCACTTTGTTTCCCCTGCAGAGGACCTTACCACAGTCACATGAGGTGTTCCAATCGGACTGAGAAGAATACCGAGAAGTATATTCCACAGAATGTTCAGCTAATGTATGTTAACAGGGAGCGAAATTGCCTAGTTTAAAGGGAACTATGAAACATGTAGGGAACAACTGAACAATGGGTCTTCACGTCCAGTGGGGGCCGGTCAATACAGGGCGCAGGGGCACCGCCCCCCTTAAAGTTAGGCTGATAAGAATGCTACTTTAACATGCAATTATTTAACATAATAATTATTTATTTTAATAATGAAATAAAGTCATTTAGTCACAATATTCCGCTGTATTTCTTAATATAATTTATTTGCAATTAAAAAAAAATCTAAACTGTATTACGTTCATTTGTGTTTGTGTACACGGGGCGCCGGACAGAGTGTCTATGTAGGCACGTAAATTTTTGAAAAGCATGTGACTTCAGGCTGAGTTCTGATTGGATCTTGTCAAATCATCCTTCGGGCGCAGCTCTGTGCGCCCTGAACCCTCCCACTTTTGTTCTTAACGAATCAATATTGTTTTCAAATGTTTGGGATCATGTGATTGGACCATTCTAAACGAGTCTTCCAGCACTTCTTACGGCAAGCGGAGCTGCTGACTGGATGTGATGTGAGCCAAGGAGCGCTGACGGTCGGCAACAAAGCACCTCAGGTAGTGCTCCAGTTGTTGGTTGGCCCGTTCCGTCTGACCATTTGTTTGGGGGTGATAGCCCGAGGAGAGACTGCAGGTAGAATTGATCAGACGGCAGAAGGCCTTCGAGAACCGCGCAGTGAACTGGGGCCCCCTGTCCGAGACGATGTCCTTTGGGAACCCATGCAGATGGACTACGTGCTCTAAAATCAGCTCGGCTGTCCCTTTGGCTGACGGAAGTCCGGGAAGGGCCACCAGGTGCACAGCTTTGGAGAACCGATCTATTATCGTCATGATGACGCTCTTCCCTTCGGATACCGGCAGGCCCGTGATGAAGTCGACGGCAATGTGCGTCCAGGGTCGACGGGGAACTGGGAGTAGTTCCCCCGGTGTCGGTTGGTTAGAGGTCTTGGCCCTGGCGCACACTGGGCACGCCCGAACGAACTCCTCAACGTCCTTGGCCATGGAGGGCCACCAGAAGGCGCGCCTTATATATTGAAGGGTGCGTTGTGTGCCTGGGTGCCCCGACAGCGGTGAAGAATGGCTCCATTTAATGGCGTCGGCTTTGATGGTCCTTGGAACGAAAAGTCGTCCAGGCGGCGCACCTGCCGATTCGGTCTCCGTGGCTTGCGCCTGGCGGACCCTCGTCTCCAGTTCCCAACGGAGTGGGGCGATGATCTTGGAGGGTGACAGGACAGGCGCGGCGTCTGCCCGGGGAACGTCCCCCTCATGTTGTCGGGAGAGGGCGTCGGCTTTGGTGTTCTTTGACCCCGGACGGTAGGATAGATGGAAATTGTAATGCTCGAAAAAGAGAGCCCACCGCGCCTGCCTGGGGTTTAGTTGTTTAAGTGTCTTGATGGAGCTGAGGTAAATGGTTCTCTGGCACCCTGGAGCCAGTGTCGCCATTCTTCCAATGCCCACTTTATGGCCAGCAGCTCGCGGTCCCCCACCCCGTATCACTGCTGAGTGGGGGTAAATTTTTTGGAGAAGAAACTACAAAGGTGTAGTTTCTGGTCTGGACCCCGCTGGGAGAGAACCGCCCCATGGCCCACCTCTGAGGCGTCCACCTCCACAACGAATAGTTGATCGGCATGTGGATGGAGGAGAATCGGAGCGGTGGTGAATCGATGGCAGAGTTTGGAGAAGGCGTTGATGGCCGTGGAGTCGAGTTGGAGATGAGGGGCGAGTCAATGCGGTTAGGGGTGCTGCGACTGTGCTGTAGCCCCGAATAAAGCGACGATAGAAGTTCGCAAACCCGAGAAACCGTTGAAGCTGCCTGAGAGTCTTGGGTAGGGGCCAATGACGTACAGCTTCCAGTTTCTGCGGGTCCATGGCCACGAGAGGTGTGAAACGCGGAAAACCCAGGAACGTGGTGGAGCGTTTGTGAAAAGCGCACTTCTCCAGCTTACAGTACAGTTGGTGGGCGAGCAATCTCTTAAGAATTGCCCTGACGTGTCGGATGTGTTCTTCGGCAGTGCGGGAGTAGATGAGTATATCGTCTAGGTAGACAATTACCCACTTTCCCAACATGTCCCGGAGAACATCATTGATGAACTGCTGGAAAGCTGCGGGAGCGTTACAGAGTCCAAATGGGATGACCAAACTCTCATAGTGTCCAGTAGGGGTGATGAAGGCCGTCTTCCACTCATCGCCCTCTCTGATACGCACCAAGTTGTAGGCGCTCTGGAGGTCCAACTTTGAGGAAATGGTGGCACCAGAGAGGGCATCTCTCTGGTACCCTTACGGAGAGCGGAGGACACATACTCCTCCATCGCCTGCATCTCGGTGGAAGAGAAAGAGTATAGACGGCCGCGGGGTGGAGTGGAGCCTGGCTGGATCTCAATCGCCAGGTCGTAGGGGCGATGCGGAGGAAGGTGGTTAGCACGTCTTTTACAAAAGACCTCAGCCAGGTCACGATATGCTGAACGGATTGCATTGGTGTTGACATCGGGGGCCTCGGACTCCCTAGAGCACGTCCCAGCCGGCGCCTATAGGCAGAGTTCGAGGCAGGTCGGGCCCCATTGTAGGATCCGGTTTTGAGACCAGGAGATGAGAGGGTCATGCTGGAGTAACCAGGGGTATCCTAGGATGATGTGTGACGAGGAAATGGAGGTGAGGTGGAAGCGGATCTCCTCGTGGTGTTGGTCAATGGTGAGGGTGATGGGCCGAGTCTGGGTGGTGATAGGGCTGGAGGAAAGGGGCGGACCGTCGACGGACGTCACTCGAACCGGCTGGGATAACGCCTCAGTCTCCACCCCCAATCTCTTGGCATAGGAGGAGTCAATAAAGTTCCCGGCAGCCCCGGAACTTTTGACTCGTCTGTGGCCAAATTGGAGGTGTACCTGAACCATGAGATGCGAGATGCTGGGTGTGGTTGCGGCGAGATGGAGGTGACCTGGTGAGCTGCCCCCCTTACTCACCGCTGCGGGGGTGTGGCAACAGCCGACTGAACAGCGGCCCCTTGCGGAGGGTCGCGTTCTCCTGCCGCAGCGCCGCCACCTCGCGGCGCAAAACCGCGACGTCTTGCGGCTCCTTTCGGAGAGACACGACTTTACCTCGGAGCTCATTGATCAGCTCGGCATGCTGGTCAACCACAGCGCAGAGGCGAGCAAACTCCGCTGGGTTTACTGCTTTGGGCTCAGTCATTTCGTCACTTCGTTATAGCTTAGATAATGTAGCTCCAGTTAAAAGGAAAATGATTAGCGATAAGAAACTCGCTCCTTGGTATAATGACCACACGCGGTTTAAAACAAACCGCTCGAAAATTTGAACGTAAATGGCGCCAAACTAAATTGTTAGTATTTCAAATAGCTTGGAAGGAGAGCATCCTGAACTATAGAAAAGCTCTCAGTGATGCTAGATCAATGTATCTCTCCACTCTTATAGAAAATAACAAAAACAACCCGAGATTTTTATTTAATACCGTAGCTAAATTAACTAAAAACAACACCACTGCAGAAATCTCCACAACAACATCATGCAGTAGTGAGGATTTCATGAACTTTTTCAATAACAAAATAATAAATATTAGGCAAAAATTTCAGGCTTTGAAACCAGACAATTTAAGTAATACAGATGAACTAACCACATCACATCAGAACTTAGAATACTTTACTCCCCTTGAAGCGAGGGAACTAACTTCACTCATCTCTTCTTCAAAATCATCAACCTGTATATTACATCCTATACCGACACATTTTCTCAAACAGATAGCTCCTGCAATAATAGAACCCCTGTTGAAAGTAATTAACTGTTCACTCAGTAGTGGGTATGTCCCCAAATCCTTTAAATTAGCCGTTATTAAACCGCTAATCAAGAAACCTGACCTTGACCCCTGTCAGCTTTCTAATTACAGGCCGATATCAAACCTTCCCTTTATCTCCAAGATTTTGGAAAAGGTAGTATCACAGCAGCTATGTTCACATCTACACAGAAATAGCATAAATGTACTGTATCAGTCAGAATTTAGGCCTCATCACAGCACAGAGACAGCACTTGTTAAAGTAGTAAACGACCTCCTATGGGCCTCTGATCAGGGTTGCGTCACTATACTTGTGTTACTGGACCTCAGTGCAGCTTTTGACACCATTGATCATAGTATTCTCCTTCACAGATTAGAAAAGGTAGTAGGAATTAAGGGAACTGCCCTCTTGTGGCTCAGATCCTATTTGACTGATCGTTATCAGTTTGTAGATTTAGATGGTGACCATTCCTCATGTTTTCAAGCGGTGTTTGGTGTTCCACAGGGTTCAGTTTTAGTCCCACTACTTTTTTCCCTTTACATGCTTCCCCTGGGTAACATAATTCGTAAACATGGTATTAGTTTTCATTGTTATGCTGATGACACACATTTATATGTCTCAGCAAAACCGGATGAGAAAAACCAGTTTGCTAAAATTGTCTTGTGTGCAGGACATAAGAGATTGGATGTTAATTAATTTGCTTCTGCTTAATCCTGATAAGACAGAAGTTCTAGTCATAGGACCACAAGTATCTAGAAGTAAGCTTTCTGATCACACTGTAACTTTAGATGGCCTTTCTGTTCCATCAAGTGCAACAGTAAAAGACCTCGGTGTGATTATAGATTCCAGCCTTTCGTTTGAATCACATGTAGATAATATTACCAGGATAGCTTTCTTTCACCTTAGAAATATTGCCAAGATAAAAAACATATTGTCACTAAATGATGCAGAAAAACTAGTACATGCTTTTATCACCTCTAGGTTGGACTATTGTAACGCCTTACTGTCTGGTTGTTCAACTAGGTGTATAAACAAGCTTCAGTTAGTACAGAATGCAGCAGCAAGAGTCCTTACTAAAACCAGAAAATATGAGCACATCACCCCTATCTTATCTACACTGCATTGGCTCCCTGTGAAATTTCGCATTGATTTTAAGATACTACTTTTGACATTTAAAGCACTAAATGGTCTTGCGCCACAGTATTTGAGTGAACTGCTAGTGTCTTACGATCCGCCACGCCTACTTCGATCAAAGAATGCAGGCTGCCTGTCAGTACCACGTATTATTAAAACTACAGCAGGGGGCAGAGCTTTTACTTACAAAGCCCCAAAGTTATGGAATAGTCTTCCTATAAATGTTCGGGACTCAGACACAGTCTCAGTGTTTAAGTCTAGGCTAAAAACCTATTTATTTAGCCAAGCATTTTTGTAAATAGATTAGCCTTAGGTAACCTTGCACCTTGTTTCATGTGATTAGTTTCTCTATTTAATGTAAGGGTTTCAGCTTGTTCATTGTCTTGTCTAAACCAGTAATTAAAACATAATACTAATCAGCTAGTTGGTTGCAGGTTGTAGTTTATAAGTTTCTAAATTTCTGTTTTTTTTAATTATTATTTACATAATGATTTAAATTTTGGGTTCTTGGAATTAGATGAAGCCTAGAAAAGGACAACTTCCCTTTTGATTCTAACTATTCTCAATGTTTCTTCCTTGTTTCATTTCAATTAGTTTTTCCTTGTCAGTGTCACATCTGACTTGCTCATTAGGGGTCTACATCCATAAGCTGATGAACAAATTTTGTACGTCTGTTTTTTGTTTGTTTGTTTGTTTTTACAAGATCTACTATTAAAAGCACTACAAAAATAAACTTGTATCCAAATCCTTTGCCTGAGTAGTGAAGGTTTATGTTTATGTCTAAATAAGATGTGAATTATGTCTATTAAGTATTATGAATAATAATAACAGTGAACAATGTTTCTTAAGCATACTGTAAATGACAGATGTGAGAGATGTCATCCTGAATTCCGTTAAAAATACTATTTGTCGGCAAAACCATGAAGAGCATTACTAGAAACAAAATTCAGCTGGGGCATTTTCTCTTTGCACTTCAACATGGACAGCAACAAATGACTGTAAAAAGAGCAACATCATGCGCAAATGAAGTGGAACAATTAATTTCACGCTTGTCCTCCCTGCCTAAGCTGCGCACCGGTCAGTGTATGAAAAAGTACTCGTGACACAGTGGTACTGGTTGTAGATGTCCCACTGAGCCAATATTTACAAGTGAAACACACATATTGAATAAAAATTATTTTACTTTGTAAAAAAAAAAAAAAGCATAAAACTTACATGCTGTGTTGAATTAATACCAAAATTGGACACATTAGACATGACTACATACATAAGTAGTGGTCAGATATTTGAGTAAACTAAAAAAGTATTTGAGTTACACACATGGGTTAAAGTTTGCAGAAAACAAACTCTACAGCTCTGTCCTTGAGCTTCAAGTAAGGAGCAGTACCACTATCCAACAGTTAGCTTCTGCACGGATCCAGCGGGCATCATTAACTATCACCCGGTATTCCTTTTTTCAGTTACTTCTCTTTTTGTCTAAAATTCTTAAATATGCTGTTTATAAAATAAATTTCCTTCTATCTCTCATAGAACAACATCAATGATTCCAGCCAATCCAGATGTGGCAATCCAAATGTGGCAAATTCTACAGTGACTATCCTATATGTCCTCATCCTACTGGACCTCTCAGTTGCATTTGACATGATGAACTATAAGATTCTCTTGTTTATCCCTACAAGCCTTGGAATCTGTGACACGGTATGACAATTGTTTGCTTCCTACCTAGAAGATAAGTCCTATGAGTTGACATAGAGGGGATCCACATCTGCTCCGTGGTCTCCCATCTGGTTCGGTACTTGATAGTTTTCTGTTCCCCCTTTATACCCAGTCTTTTTGGTAAGGTCATATCCTCTCTTTTCATACCAGTGTTATGCAGATGACATGCAACTCATTCTCTCCTTTTCTCCCTCAGACACTTTGGTTTCCACTCGCATCTCAATATGTCTGTCAGACATCTTATCCTGGATGACAGCTCATCAGCTGAAACTCAATCTCAGTAAAACCGAACTGCTATTCATTCCAGGTGATTCATCCTCCACGGGCAATACCTTGTAATCTCCCTAGACAACAATCAGATCACTCCTTTAGCCACCGCCCGCAATCTTGGGATAACTCAACTGTCATTCTCCCCACATGTTGCTAACCTCCTTCTCTCTTGTCGATTTCTTCTTTACATCAGAAGAATTTGCCCAACTCTTACTTCACAGGCTACTCAGGTGCTTGTTCAGTCCCTTGTTATTTCAAGACTGGACTACTGCAACTCACTCCTGGCAGGTTTGCCTCTGTTCACAATTCGTCCTCTGCAGCTTATCCAGAATGCAAGTTCTCCCATACCACCTCACTCTCTGCTCCCTGCACTAGCTTCCGGTAGCTGCCCGTATCAGATTCCCTCAGCTGGTCCGACCAACTCTCAGAGATTGAGGAAGATATGCATCTAGACCCTTTTCTGTTTTGGCACCTAGATGGTGGAATGTACTTCCTCTAGATGTTTTTTTCAATATAAATAATGCACAAAACACTTATAAAATACATCCACTTTACAATACTTTTTTTTTTTACCTGATCACTGCTCAAGTCAGAGATTCAAGTATTCAAATTTGTTTTCAAATTATTATTTTTTTATGTATTAAAAATGTATTAAAACAAAATGACTAGAAAAAGTTCATTCATCCAAATAAAAATTATGAGCGGTTACTAAAATATTAAAACAGCAAAGACTACAAACAAAGTAAGAGTACATAACCATATTGTGAGAAAGTGACTTATATAATAATTTTACTAATTAATAAACAAAATGAGTAATTTTTATATTATTTAATTTTTGCACCCCGATATTAATGCACGTGTTGAGGATGGTGGACATCAAAGATAAGGATAAACTAGCAGACCCACCTCATGCAAGTCTGGCTAGTTGAAGTCTTTTAAGATGCTGAAACATATTCGTCATGTTCCATTTATAATCCATTGCAGTAGTTGCAGACAGTATAAGTTCCCCACTTGTCAGCTTAAATTACTTCCACACAGACGATATGAGCTTTCTCCTGGGCTCAAAAAGCCTTTTTCCGCTGTCTATTGAAAATGTGAAATTTACAGTCAATACCCTGGAGAGATAAAATGAATCAGCTGTCCTCATCTGCAAATTATAGAGTTGTGCCTTGAGGATGCAACAAAAGTCAGAACCATCAACCTATGCCTGCAATGAAATCTGGACAGTCAAGATGCTTACAATGGAATGATTCAATGAAATCAGGGTCAAATCAGACAAAGAAAATCGATGTAAGAAGCTTTCAGTGCAGTTTAGTTAATCTTATAATGCCACAGTGGAATTAAATCTCTGACTTTTGTGCCATGCTTAATTAAAATTATTAAATGATAATGTAAAACAGAGCAGTGTATATCAAATATATTACAATATAACGTAATAGAGTGAATTAAATTTAGTAATACTTGAGTAATTTTCGATCTCAGGTTTCACTACACTTCTTTCTCCTCACTGTCCACTTATGCCTACTCTGTTTCTTTGACAAAAGACTAAAATTGCTCTGAAATGCTTTAAAAATCCAGAGCAAGAATATAGGAGTAGAACCAATCCATAAGAAAGGTAAAGGCTGGGCCAAACAAGGAACACTTGACCAAAAACTGCCATGACATTACTCTTATACCACAAACAGTCCACGTACAGTTATGTTCAAAAGTTAGTACTCCCTCTTTAATTTTATGACAATATATAATCATAACCTCTATAATGTGTTTTTGTGTAAAACATAACAAAACCCATCTGATAATAGTGGGTCTTAGTATTATGCAAATATCACCTCAGACAAAGACTAACATTTAATTTATTTCATTATTATAAAAAAAAAAGTGGGCAATACTAAATACCCCCATGATTAAATGGCTTAAATCAATAAAGCCTTCAGGTCTGGAGACTGATCTGAGGAGAGGAAACTGCAAAGTCAAGTATGAACACAAAACAACTGAAAAATCATGACCCCATCAACCGCTGTGATTGACATGAGACTTGGTTTTCCCCGAAACATATCACTGGACTTTAAAGCCAAAAAACTTTTGGTCTCAACTGTCCAAACGAATCATTGGCACACAGCTACCCACCCTGGAGAAGAAATGCCGTCTGCAAGAAATCCAAAAAAGACTGTTTGCAAAGGGCTCTGGACATGTACTTCGCACAATTACAATAAAGTTGAATCTAATTTAATCTTTAGCAGCAATAACATAAAGAAATAATATATTTTACGGCCATTATTACTCCCACATCTTTTTGGGCCATTCTTTATTGCTTCAATGCTTCAGTTCATTGAAGTTTTTGGGCTTTTACTTATGCACGGCTCTCTTAAGGCCTAGACTTTGACTAGCAACTGGCAACTGTCTTAAATGGTTTTTACTTGTGAATAATCTTTCTCACTGTAGAACAATGAACTATAAATTGTTCGTACTGAACACACAAACACACACACACACACACACACACACAGAGGCTACTGTACTTACTGTAATGAACACAGTGTTTTATAACAATTTCAAGATTGATGTGCAGCAACAATTGTTTCTCTAAGACTATTGCTTGCAGTTGAACCTTGGATTGCAAGCATAGTTAGTTCCGTAAGCGTGCTTGTATAACACTCGTACTGTATATCAAAGTGCATTTCCCCCAAAAAATAAATTAAACTTAGATGATTTGTTCCACAATCCAAAAATGTTCATATAAAAATAATTTATACAAAATGTAAAGAAAAAATAAAACAAATATACCTGCACCTTTAAAAAAAATCCCAACAGAGCAATGTTTCTGATTGTGTGTGTGTGTGTGTGTGTGTGTGTGTGTGTGTGTGTGTGTGTGTGTGTGTGTGTGTGTGTGTGTGTGTGTGTGTGTGTGTTTGTGAGAACGAGAGGAGAAGAGGAGGAAGTTGGCTACTGTGTACGAAGACTTTCACACACACACTAGGCTGAAGGATTTTAAGTTGGTGGAAATTTAAGGTGACACTTACTGTTACTTAAGTACTTACAGTTACTTAAAATATTAAAATTGTTCAGCTAACTTGAAAAGTGTCGTGTCTACAAACTCATAAATACCAAAAATTCCAAATACTCATCAAGGTCTATTAATTTGAACTAATTGTAATTATTTACGTTAACAGTACTTAATATGTTTAATTACTTTTAATTAAACATTAGGCATTAGGGTTTACAGTGTTCTGTGTAGGCTGCTTTCACACACATACACACGCACACAAACACACACACTAACAGAAACACTGCTCTGTCTGGAAATTTCTTTAACAAGCTTGTGAGCTCACGACAGGTGATAGAGCTGTCTTCCAACGTGTTACGCCATCCTAAGTGTTACGCTGCCTCCAACGGTGTGGTCGGCAAGAGTCACATGTGACATTCTTTGGCCCTCCCTGACTGGTAGTGATAGTCTTAATGTAAGAGCCCCCTAGGCAGCAATGAATGAGGCCTAAAGTGTGTGCTGGGAAGTTGAGCCTCTAGCCAAGCTGGTGATTCCAAAATTGTTGGTACCCTTCGGTCAATGACAAAAAAACTCACAATGGTCACAGAAATAACTTTTATCTGACAAAAGTAATAATTTTAAAAAATTGTATGAATGTTAACCAATGAAAGTCAGACATTGCTTTTCAACCATGCTTCAACAGAATTATTTAAAAAAAATAAACTCATTGAACAGGCCTGGACAAAAATGATGGTACCCCTAGAAAATACTGAAAATAATGTGACCAAAGGGACATGTTAATTCAAGGTGTGTCCACTAATTAGTATCACAGGTGTCTACAATCTTGTACACAGTCAGTGGGCCTATATATAGGGCTCCAGGTAGTCACTGTGTTGTTTGGTGACATGGTATGTACCACACTCAACATGGACCAGAGGAAGCGAAGGAAAGAGTTGTCTCAGGAGATTCGAAAGAAAATTATAGACACGCATGTTAAAGGTAAAGGCTATAAGACCATTTCCAAGCAGCTAGATGTTCCTGTGAATACAGTTGCACATATTATTCAGAAATTTAAGATCCATGGGACTGTAGCCAACCTCCCTGGACGTGGCCGCAGGAGGAAAATTGATGACAAATCAAAGAGACGGATAATCCGAATGGTAACAAAAGAGCCCAGAAAGACTTCTAAAGAGATCCAAGGTGAACTTCATGCTCAAGGAACATCAGTGTCAGATCGCACTATCCGTCATTGTTTGAGCCAAAGTGGACTACATGGGAGACGACCAAGGAGGACACCATTGTTGAAAACAAATGATAAAAAAGCCAGACTGGAATATGCCAAACTACAT
Source organism: Clarias fuscus (assembly GCA_030347435.1). Lineage (NCBI taxonomy): Eukaryota > Metazoa > Chordata > Actinopteri > Siluriformes > Clariidae > Clarias > Clarias fuscus. Next base: position 12,607,096 of record CM059213.1, on the reverse strand, counting down.
GTTGACAAGCCACAAAGCTTCTGGGAGAATGTCCTATGGACAGATAAGACAAAAATGGAACTTTTTCCAAGGCACATCAGCTCTATGTTCACAGATGGAAAAATTAAGCATATCAAGAAAAGAACACTGTCCCTACTGTGAAACATGGAGGAGTCTCTGTTATGTTCTGGGGCTGCTTTGCTGCATCTGGCACAGGGTGTCTTGAATCTGTGCAGGGTACAATGAAATCTCAAGACTATCAAGGGATTCTAGAGAGAAATGTGCTGGCCAGTGTCAGAAAGCTGGGTCTCAGTCGCAGGTCATGGGTCTTGCAACAGGACAATGACCCAAAAGACACAGCTAAAAACACCCAAGAATGGCTAAGAGGAAAACATTGGACTATTCTAAAGTGGCCTTCTATGAGCCCTGACCTCAATCCTATTGAGCATATTTGGAAGGAGCTGAAACATGCTGTCTGGAAAAGGCGCCCTTCAAACCGGAAACAACTGGAGCAGCTTGCTCATGAGGAGTGGGCCAAAATAGCTGCAGAGAGGTGCAGAAGTCTCATTGACAGTTACAGGAATCGTTTGATTGCAGTGATTGCCTCAAAAGGTTGTGCAACAAACTATTAAGTTAGGGGTACCATCATTTTTGTCCAGGCCTGTTCCATAAGTTTTTGAGTTTTTTTTTTTTTTTTAATAATTCCATTGAAGCATGGTTGAAAAGCAATGTCTGACTTTCATTGGTTAACATTCATAGAATTCCTATTTATTATTACTTTTGTCAGATTAAAGTTATTTCTGTGACCATTGTGAGTTTTTCTTTCATTGACCGAAGGGTACCAACAATTTTGTCCACGTGTGTAACTAGATGCTTTTATGTCTTTGCATAAAGTTGTCATATGAGTTTAGAAAAAATATATTGCATACAAAACAGAGTATATCAGAGACTACATCCACTTGCCAGTCTTTGAGGCAGAGTTAAAAAAAACTTCTGTAGGTGCTGCCACAATGGCCAAAAGACAGCACACAGGAAACCAGTCCCCGTTCCACTCATCCCCATTATCAGCATCGCCTTTAAATACATCAGGATGGACCTTGTCAGCCTACTTCCAAAGTCAGCAAGAGGGCATGAGTATATTTTAGTCATAGTAGGCTTTGCCAACTACTAAGTGGAAGTCATCCCACTCCAAAAAAACAGATCAAGGAACAAGGAACTGAGGGGACTAGTATTCCTCTCCAGCCACATAGCTCTGCCCAAGAAACCCCTTACCAACCAAGGTAGTCCTTTTATGCCTAAACTAATGGTGAATGTCTGTCGGGTGTTGGAGGCAAAGCAGAATTACACTTCCATGGTGGAATGCTTCAACCAGATGCTCAAAAGACTGTTGCAGCGAGTAGTGGACAAAGGAAATGCAATTGGAATTAGCTACTCCTGTATATCCTGTTTGCTGTCTGAGAAATGAACAAGGTACAATCCTCTTAATGGGTCAGCTGTCTCCCATACTCTCTTTACTTCAACCCTTTTTGCAATGCATTGTCTCTCTTCCTCCTTCTATCTCTGATTTTTTTTTATGCTCAGTTGGGCAGACAGTACAAAACAAGCTCAGGGTCAATAAACACAATTTGTCTTGAAGATTGAGCCTCTTACAGACAGCAGAAATGAAGATCCATTTTACAAGACAGAAAACGTAGAAATCTTGTTATTAGTCTGCTTATTATGAATTTTAATGTACTATACAGGGCTCAATTGGAAAGAGGAAACAGAATGAAGTCCGGTAATAATGGAGTAATGCTTATTCACCTGTGACTACCGTACAAGTTAAATAAGCTCTTTTTGTTATGCCCATTCAGTTTATTTCTGTGCAAGCAAGTAAACAGAAAAAGATTATGCCTCAGAACAGTGAGTGGTAACTAATAATAAAACAAGCCTGTTGATATATAATATCCGGGAGAAGAGGAATCAATTAAAGCTTACCTATATGCGCCAAGTCGATTCCTCTTCCTTCGGATAGTAATGCCTGTGCGTGTGACCTTGATGACGTATTTTTGACAGTGGTGTAACACACTACATTCGTGGGCGTAATTCCGCATATCGTCCGTGTAACAGAAGAGTTGTGTCTGTAAACGGTCAGAGTCATATATTTCAGAGTTGTACTGACTGTAACAAACACACAAAATCTCGTATCTGTAAACTGTCGTGGCCGTGAACCATGGTTGTGAGAATTTGTGCGCATTTAGCCACAAGGGCACAAAAGGTGAGCAATGATATCCAGTGAAAAGGCTTGGCATGAAGTTGTTATTCCGGTTCATTACAAAGACATTAAATGGGATTGAGGTCAATGCTCTGTGCCCTTACCTTAGTAAATCATGGTTGTTGTTTTGTGCACAGAGACACTTTCATGATGGAATGGGTTTGGGATGCTTAGTTTAAGTGAAGGGAAATGATAATACTAGAGCATGCAAACACATTTTCTACAATTGTGTGTTTCCATCTTTGTGGCCAAAGTTGGGAAAAGACTGACATATAAGTATTAAAAGCAACTGTCCACATACCTTGCATAATGCATATTTACATATACCTAGGTATATACAATTAATCTTGTGTATTATGAGAGTAATTAGGCAGAAAATATTAGATTGGATAGTGTTCACATAAAGCTGTTAAGCTGACTGAAACTATTTTCCTGTTGTTCACTATATTATACTATATTGCATTAGGTCAAGCCTACAGTACCTCAAATGTCAACTTCTCGCCTTAGAACTTAAATGTGTTTTACTAGTCCAACACTTTACACATACAGTATAAGGAAAAAAACTTGGCTCAGGGTTGATTCCTTAATTAATTATTTATTTAATTAATTAGCTCTATCAGGAAAACAAAACCCATTAAACTTTTCAGCCAGCAATATAGTTAAAAGGTTGTAGTCCAATAGGGCAAAAATATAATTAATCTTAGTGGCTACCTAAGGTAATTTCTAAAAGAAACCAAACGGGAATTAAACTGATCTGGGGAAAGTGGGAAAGACTGACGACTCAGTGATTCATTAAAACAGGTAGAGAGTACTGTATATATTAAGGCTTATATATAGGATTAAATCATGTGTTTGGTTCTTTTTTTAATGCACTGTGGTAATGTAGGGCAGGAGTAGCTCAGTGGTAAGGATGGTGAACTATTGATCAGAAGGTTCCAGGTTGAAATCCCAGCATTAGCAAACTGGGCCATCACCATATTGGGTCACCACCAAACCCCAGTACTGCTGGATAATTGAGCAGGGCTCTTAACCCTCAACTGCTCATATAGTACCAAACATTTGGACACACCTTCTTATTCAAAGAGGTTGAATTTTTATTATGGCAAGAAAAAAGCAGCTAAGTAAAGAAAAACGAGTGGCCATCATTACTTTAAGAAATGAAGGTCAGTCAGTCCAAAAAATTGGGAAAACTTTGAAAGTGTCCCCAAGTGCAGTCACAAAAACCATCAAGCGCTACAAAGAAACTGGCTCACATGCGGACCGCCCCAGGAAAGGAAAACCAAGAGTCACCTCTGCTGCAGAGGACAAGTTCATCCGAGTCACCAGCCTCAGAAATCGCAGGTTAACAGCAGCTCAGATCAGAGACCAAGTCAATGCCACACAGAGTTCTTGCAGCAGACACATCTCTAGAACAACTGTTAAGAGGAGACTGTGTGAATCAGGCCTTCATGGTAGAATATCTGCTAGGAAACCACTGCTAAGGACAGGCAACAAGCAGATAAGACTTGTTTGGGCTAAAGAACACAATAAAGAACACAATAAAGAAAACTCTTTGAATGAGAAGGTGTGTCCAAACTTTTGGTCTGTACTGTATGTGTAATGAGATAAACGGAAGTTGCTTTGGATAAAGCTGTCTGCCAATTGCCACAAATGTAAATGTACAAAAGCAAAATCTGAAAAAATTGTATTACTGCTGAAACACTATTTTCTTTTGACAAATAATTTTGTTTGTTCATGTTTGGAGTTTATTTCTAGAAAGAAACAAAATGAGCCTTCAAGAGAAAGTAATTGTAAGGGACTACCACCAGAGGTCACTGTGCGCGCATGTTTGTTTTTGTTTCCCAGAAGGCACCTCGGTCAGGTGACGCTGGAGCTCACCTGAACCGAGGTAGCTCCTTAGTATTGTTATACACACGTGGACAAAATTGTTGGTACCCTTCGGTCAATGAAAGAAAAACTCACAATGGTCACAGAAATAACTTTAATCTGACAAAAGTAATAATAAATAGGAATTCTATGAATGTTAACCAATGAAAGTCAGACATTGCTTTTCAACCATGCTTCAACGGAATTATAAAAAACTCATGGAACAGGCCTGGACAAAAATGATGGTACCCCTAACTTAATAGTTTGTTGCACAACCTTTTGAGGCAATCACTGCAATCAAACGATTCCTGTAACTGTCAATGAGACTTCTGCACCTCTTTGCAGGTATTTTGGCCCACTCCTCATGAGCAAGCTGCTCCAGTTGTTTCCGGTTTGAAGGGCGCCTTTTCCAGACAGCATGTTTCAGCTCCTTCCAAAGATGCTCAATAGGATTGAGGTCAGGGCTCATAGAAGGCCACTTTAGAATAGTCCAATGTTTTCCTCTTAGCCATTCTTGGGTGTTTTTAGCTGTGTGTTTGTGTTTGTCCTGTTGCAAGACCCATGACCTGCGACTGAGACCCAGCTTTCTGACACTGGCCAGCACATTTCTCTCTAGAATCCCTTGATAGTCTTGAGATTTCATTGTACCCTGCACAAATTGAAGACACCCTGTGCCAGATGCAGAAAAGCAGCCCCAGAACATAACAGAGCGTCCTCCATGTTTCACAGTAGGGACAGTGTTCTTTTCTTGATATGCTTCATTTTTCCGTCTGTGAACATAGAGCTGAGGCTTTGGAAAATAAATAATGAGTATTTATTTGAAATTTAGTTTTATTTTAGCTCAGTAGTTTTTACAAATGTAATTAAAAATTTTAATATTATAGTGATCTTGTTACATTAAAATAAAATGTGTTTCATTTTTTGTCACTGATAATATGCATCGCGACACCAGCCGGCACAAGATTTATTGAGCTTTTCAAGACACAAGCTGCATTCCATTCGTAGTGTTCTTCACAGGGTGCGCCCTACTCCCTGCTCCTTTTGAAGTGAATGTCAGTGAAAGGATCTTCCCTCGACAAAACTCCACCATTCGGAACACTCTGCAAAGTCGTCACTTCCTCTTTGTTATTGATAATAATAATAATAATAATAATAATAATAATAATAATTGATTAAAGATGTACTGAGATTTATTTATTTTTTACAGATTACTAGCCTATATAATATTAGAGATTTCTTGATTTAATTAAAGTTTAAATTATTTACTCATATTAATAAGATGTCGTTGTCGATATTAATGAAAATAATATTCATCTTTTTTTCTTTGGTTGACCGCTGACTGCCCGCTCCAGTACACGCGATAAAAGGATGATGTCACAAAGCAACAGACGGCATTTTTGCTTTGCTGCAGGTGGATAATTTAAGTTTGGCTGTTTATTTCATAAATACAAGTAGACATTGAGTCAAATAGACATTGAGTATTTTATTTGAAAGTAACCTTCAATCCAGCATCTTTTTTCGGAGTTCAAAATGTTTTTATTTCATGCAGAAAAAATTATTTTGTTTTCTCTGTAGCGGTTCATTGATTTCATAAATGCAACACACTATGTTTTTTATATATACATATCATGAAGCTAAAAAATGATATAAGCAGTGTTCTCCTCATTTTAGATGTCAAAATGGTTTTTACGGCTCCCGCAGTGTTTTCCTTTCTGTGGCAGACGGGTCCAAATGGCTCTTTGAGTGTTTAAGGTTGCCGACCCCTGGGCTAAGCTTAAGCTAAACCCACATCGACCAACACTTCCAAGGATTTTTCTCGCCAATGTGCAGTCCATGGATAATAAACTGGATGAGCTCAGGGTCTGATTACGGACTGCAATATTATGGTTTTCTTGGAAACCTGGCTTAACAAAGGAATCCCAAACACCATGCTAGAGCTAAAGGAACACTCTGTTTAGAGGTCTGCTTGAGACACTGCCACCACAGGTCAAAACAGAGGTCGGGGCATATGCATTCTTATAAACAAAACATAGTGCTGATCTTAAATCCCTGATTATTACGTGCAGGTCCACGTGGTTGTGGTAGGAGTGTGTGTGACCCCTAGATGCTAAGGCAAGCTTATACATGAAAGAACTTATAACCGTTACCCTAATTAGGCCTGAGTTACACACAAAGAAAAAAAAGAAGAGCCGAAACAGTTCCTTTAATGCGATGTACACTTCGGTATAGCTTAGCAAAAAAAAAAATGCAGAAAAATATATGCACATAACAAGGGTGTAAGTTATCTCATATATGGAAATACTTACAAACTTCAAAATAAACATAAGAAAATCCCGCACCGCACATCTGTGTGTTATTTGAGTGTGTTAAGACCGCACAACCTGCACACGCCACACACTATACAGGGCTAATGTCAGTTTGGGCCCTAAATATTTGTTGAGTGCGTTTGATTCAGGCTATCATCGACCACTCAGCAGGACACCCAAACCAGCTCTGCCTCATCTCAATCTCTTCTATTGTTTTCAAAAGGGAAACATGGAACCCATGCTAAAAGTTGAGCTATTGCCAGGTGAGAAGCCACTCTCTGTCTCCAGCTCTGAAGTGTCCACAACCATCAGCAGGGTGAATCCAGAGAAAGCAGATAGCCCTGACGCCATTCCAAGCCAGGTATTTAGAGCATGTGCAGAGCAATGTGTTAAGATCTTTAACCTATCCTTTACTCAGGCAGCTGTCCCCACTTGCTTTAGGTCAGCTACCATTATGCCTGCTGATCATGGCATAATAAAGCAAATTATCACTACACTACTGTACTGTCTCTTTCACTTTATACTGCACTGCTTTATCCACTACACATCTTTGTACCATTTATAATTTCTAATGTTATCATTACACTATTGTACATTCCACCCATATTCTATTTAGTTTGTATATTCTGCACTATATAAACCTCCATATACAGTTAAACCTTGGAATGGGTTCATAATTCGTTCGGAATCGAGCTTGTATGTTAAAGCACTTATATATCAAAGGGAATTTTCCCATAAGAAATAAAGGAAACTTCAATGATTTGTTTCACAACCCAAAAATATTTTTAAAAATAATTAATACAAAAATATAAAGTAAAAAATAAATCAAATCAACCTTCACCTTTTACCTTTAAAAAGAATCCAGACAGATCAGTGTTTCCATTAGTGTGTATGTGTGAAGCTGAAGTAAGCCAGTAAGGCAGTTTCTTTAACAAGGAGCCTCTCTAATGACACTTGCTTTTGCTTTACGCACACGCACACACACTGTGACGTCTGCCAGGGAGAGTCTTACTCAGTTGACATGAACTAAAAAAGAAGAAATAACTCTGGACAGCTTTCAGATGCTGGAGTTTTTTTTATTTCATCAGTACCACATACAGGCAGAAGGAGAAGAACCATTGGCTCAGTTGTGATTATGTGATGCTTGGCAGACAAAGTGCATGCTTACTATTAGTATGTCAAGACCTCGCTCGTTTATCAAGTTTAGCAATTTTTTAGCTTGTCTTGCAATACACTAGCGGACCAAGTTACTCGCAATCCAAGGTTACACTGTATGTATGTATATTCAAATCTGTATGTTATCTTCTTGACATTTCTTCACCACTGTATCATTGTTTGCACAGATACACTGTATATTACCACATACAACCTACTTATACTACGTAATACACCTTCTGTCCACAAGACCCATATCCATAGATAGACTACTTATACATTTCTGGTTATATGCTAACTGCATTTCATTGGCTTTCATACTAGTAGTAGTAGTAATAATAATAATAATTATTATTATTATTATTATTTTATAAACAAGAATACCGATTATTACAGATTATTGCCACAATATATAAGAATCCTAAGTAAGGTAAAAACATTTTGACTTCACTGACCTTACTCAGGGCAAAGCTAATCTCTAATTGCTCATCTTCAAAGTTTGCAGGATCAAAGAGAAACACAAGGGGCAATCTGTCCAATGTGGTAAAGGAATTTGATAGTATTCTCCATCCACTCAAGCACGGGGAAAGGGCAAAGAAACAGCAGAAAAGAAATCCAACAGAGCCTGAATAAAGCAGCTGAAAACTATTTTGAGGTTCACATGATTCTCACGTCAGTCTGTGACACCCTCAGCTCTTTTATCAATGTATCCTTCAGGGCTATAAAGTAAGAATGCTGGAGATGCTTTATTCAACAGACAGGCTTTGCTGTCCATGATTACAACAACAGAGTCAGACTTCGCTACACTTTACTTGAACCAAGAACAGAAGGTACGAGAAAGTAGCAAAAAGAAGAAAGCGGAGAACCAAGTGAGGAGCAATGTCTGTTTGAGGTTTCCCTTGGCCATTTGATGAGGTCTTCTGGAAAGGTCACAAAGCTTTTTTTGTTTTTATTTAAGCCCATATGAGTGCGATGGTCAGGAGTCATTTATCCACGTACCTTTAGTCATATGGTCGTATAGTGTTTTGCAGACTGAAGGGGAGCAAACCTGGATATGGTGGCCAGGCTCCAACCCTTTCATCTCTCCCTATTCCATCTTCTATCCTTCCATCTTCAAACTCTCTATCTCTCTCACTCTCACACACACACACACACATACACATACACTTTCTGTCTTAGTAGACATGCTAAGACCTGCTGGTAGGAGCATATGAACATTTGTTGTCATTACTCCAACACTGTGCAGCTTATTGAGGGGTCATGGGGTATCCGCCGATTGCTGTCTATGGCGTGATGGAAGCAGAGCACACAAAATGTATTTCAAATGCTTAGATCCATCATTGAGAGAGAGAGAGAGCGATGGAGAGAGAGAAGAAAGGAAAAAATATAGAGTACACAGGAGACAGTTAATGTGTGTGTACTGTATATACACTGAGGTGTTATGTGAGGCTGCTCCAGGCTTATCTACTGTAAGTAGATCTTTGATGTTTTTCAGTGTCAGCAAATATACATGAGGACATGCTGCAAAAGTAACACACCTAACAAAAATGCCTCACCAATTTCTCTCTGTCGCTGTCTCAAAGAATTCAATAATAATCTACTGTGGCATGCTAAAATTTGAGCACCCCAGTTAAAAGTTTTGTTAATGTGGATAGTTTAGTGAGTAAAAGTTCAACTGATCTCCAAAAAGCAAAAAGGTTAAAGATTATTCAATCTTTTCAACATTTTTTAAATGTTTATTTTAGTGTTTTGTACAATTTAAGAGTAAAAAAGAAACAATAGTTAGGTTGTTAGGCATATGACTCATTCACAATCATCATTAAGAAAGGCTAGGTGATGCAAATTTTAAAGCTTTTACTCTTAATCATAAGCAAATACCCATAGGATCCTCTAATCAGCCTGCCTAGCAAAATAAAAATTATATATGGATATATATATATATATATATATATATATATATATATATATATATATATATATATATATAGGATGTCCACAAAACAGGAGAAGTCTATAGGTGTATAATTTCCACATAATCATTTGGTAATATAATTAGGAAATGGAAGTTACGATCTAGATTACAGATTAAGTTCTAAAAGACTAATAAAAAATTTATAAGAGAGCTGCCTATAGGATTGCTAGAAAGGCAATTAAAAACAACTGTGTGGCTTACAAAAGTCCTTCAGGAAGATTTGGCAGCCTCTGCAGTGGTGCTGCACTGTCCTACTGTGCAATGACACCTGCAAAACATGACCTTAATGGAGGAGTCTTCAGTAGAAAACCTTTCCTGCATTATCACTAAAATAAAAATCAGCATCAGAAGTTGCAAATGAATATTTTAGAATTTTAGAAATGCGGACTGTGGTCTTATGAATTCAAAAAAGACCTGTTGGGCCACACTGAGCAGAGGTATGTTTAGAGAGAAAGAGTACCTCATTTAATGAAAAGGATTGATCATGTATTGGACCTGTGTTGTAGTTGTTTAGTCATCACATTTGGCCCTTTGTCAAAGTTGATCAAATCCTTGCCCATTTTATTCTGCTTCCAACACATCAGCTTCAGGGACAAAATGTTCACTTGCTGACTAACATATCCCACCCAATTCCAGGCGCCATTGTCGTAAGATATTGTAACTGTAGCAACTGTGACAAAGGGCCAGATTGTGATGGGTGATGAGATGGGTCAGAGCAATTCCAAAACTGTTGATCTTATTGGATGTTCCATCCTACCAAAAGTGAATCAAGAAAGTAAAACCGACTCACTCATGTACATCGAGGAAAGGCTGGCCCATGTAGACTGATCCAATAGTAGAGCTAAAATTGCCGAAAAGGTTCGTTCTGTTTCCGATAGAAATTTGTCAGAACATGCAGTGCATAATGTTAAACGAGTTCGGTGTACAGTATATTTACAATAGTGGTGTAACGGTACTCAAAAGCTATGGTTTGGTACAGTATGTACCTTGCTTTTGAAGTCTAAGTTTGGAACATTTTTGGTACAGTGAAGTTAGAAAAGTTTTGTACATTTTGTACAAATGTGTAAACAGGCCTGATTACCTGATTTCCTGATTACCTAAGGAAAGCACATAATGGCACATATCATGCAGTAGTGGCCAAAAGTATTAAGACAACATATGCCATGTACAGTATTATGGTTTTCCCTGTGCACAAAACAGGAGATGTCACTAATTAGTTCAAGCATATTTGGCTCAAGTTGGGGTAATTAGGATCAGCTGGTTTACTTATTGTATGGAACAAATATGTTATAGGGCTCTTACTTTTCGACGTCAGATTTTCTACTCAAAAACTAGGGAATTCCCTAGTGAATTGCAAACTTCTGTTGCGAATTTCTGTACATGATTTTCAGGAAGTAATTATGCAGGCATGGATTGACCCATGACACCAGCTGCAAATACTGCAGATGTGTTTTTCTCTCTATGCCCAGCTGGATTCTTACTTCATACGTAATAATTAGATAAATATACAACACAAATTGTTGTGTAGCAATTGCATTGCACAAAAATAACAACTCGTTCTTATTATGTTGATTGTCATTATTAAAAAAAAAAAAAAAAAGGAATTAAAACCTTAAAACAGTCACACAATCCACTTTTGCCACAATATTTTTGGCCACCACTGTACATTCATATAGGTATCTAGGTGCTATATTGTTTAGGAATAGTAACAACAGTATCTATAGCAAATAGTGCAAATATTAGTTCTTTTAAATAAGGGAAATTTTTTTTAACATAATTTGCCGCTTGGAAATTGGAATTGTCATTAGTTAAATCTAAAACAACAACTTTACAGTTCACTGTTTGAGAAAGAAAATACTTCATCCAAATTAGGCGCCTAGCAAGTTGCTAACAAAACAAAACCATGGGGGACTTCTAGTTTCCCAATTCATCAGTTAAATGCACCATTCTGACTAGCCTATTACAGGATGGAATTATATTTTAAACTTGTTTGTCAGACTACTCAAACTTGTACAAATTCTACAAATTCAGTCTCTGAAGTGATATTTGAATATCTTGCAAAAAGCCCTCAGCAATGTGCTGCATGCTCCATTAATTTGAATTAACCAAATTAATTTAGCACTAGTTAAAAACTAATGAGTTCACTCAGATGTGCGATGAACTGAACATCGTGTACCAATCAGTATGCATATGCATACCATTACCGGTTTAAAAAATTACCCACCATCCACTATTTAAATGATGGCTATTATGTTAACAACTATTAAGTAATCTCATACACACATGGACAAAATTGTTGGTACCCTTCGGTCAATGAAAGAAAAACTCACAATGGTCACAGAAATAACTTTAATCTGACAAAAGTAATAATAAATAAGAATTCTATGAATGTTAACCAATGAAAGTCAGACATTGCTTTTCAACCATGCTTCAACAGAATTATTTTTAAAAATGAACTCATGGAACAGGCCTGAACAAAAATGATGGTACCCCTAACTTAATAGTTTGTTGCACAACCTTTTGAGGCAATCACTGCAATCAAACGATTCCTGTAACTGTCAATGAGACTTCTGCACCTCTCTGCAGCTATTTTGGCCCACTCCTCATGAGCAAGCTGCTCCAGTTGTTTCCGGTTTGAAGGGCGCCTTTTCCAGACAGCATGTTTCAGCTCCTTCCAAAGATGCTCAATAGGATTGAGGTCAGGGCTCATAGAAGGCCACTTTAGAATAGTCCAATGTTTTCCTCTTAGCCATTCTTGGGTGTTTTTAGCTGTGTTTTGGGTCATTGTCCTGTTGCAAGACCCATGACCTGCGACTGAGACCCAGCTTTCTGACACTGGCCAGCACATTTCTCTCTAGAATCCCTTGATAGTCTTGAGATTTCATTGTACCCTGCACAGATTCAAGACACCCTGTGCCAGATGCAGCAAAGCAGCTCCAGAACATAACAGAGCCTCCTCCATGTTTCACAGTAGGGACAGTGTTCTTTTCTTGATATGCTTCATTTTTCCATCTGTGAACATAGAGCTGATGTGCCTTTGCAAAAAGTTCCATTTTTGTCTCATCTGTCCATAGGACATTCTCCCAGAAGCTTTGTGGCTTGTCAACATGTAGTTTGGCATATTCCAGTCTGGCTTTTTTATCATTTGTTTTCAACAATGGTGTCCTCCTTGGTCGTCTCCCATGTAGTCCACTTTGGCACAAACTACGACGGATGGTGCGATCCGACACTGATGTTCCTTGAGCATGAAGTTGACCTTGGATCTCTTTATAAGTCTTTCTGGGCTCTTTTGTTACCATTCGGATTATCCGTCTCTTTGATTTGTCATCAATTTTCCTCCTGCGGCCACGTCCAGGGAGGTTGGCTACAGTCCCATGGATCTTAAATTTCTGAATAATATGTGTAACTGTAGTCACAGGAACATCTAGCTGCTTGGAAATTGTCTTATTGCCTTTACCTTTAACATGCTTGTCTATAATTTTCTTCCGAATCTCCTGAGACAACTCTTTCCTTTGCTTCCTCCATGTTGAGTGTGGTACATACCATGTCACCAAACAACACAGTGACTGCCTGGAGCCCTATATATAGGCCCACTGACTGATTACAAGATTGTAGACACCTGTGATGCTAATTAGTGGACACACCTTGAATTAACATGTCCCTTTGGTCACATTATTTTCAGTATTTTCTAGGGGTACCATCATTTTTGTCCAAGCCTGTTCCATGAGTTTATTTTTTTAAATAATTCCGTTGAAGCATGGTTGAAAAGCAGTGTCTGACTTTCATTGGTTAACATTCATAGAATTTTTATTTATTATTACTTTTGTCCGATTAAAGTTATTTCTCTGACCATTGTGAGTTTTTCTTTCATTGACCAAAGGGTACCAACAATTTTGTCCACGTGTGTATATTATACCACTGAGTACACTATTTTCTGTAATCCATGACACTTATCATTACAATAATGTGGCGCATGGAGACTGATTCATTCTTTTATCTTTAGTAACAGCTGGTTACTTATCCTGGTCAGGGCAGTGGTGGACACAGAGCCTAATTAAAGGAACACTGGACATGAGATATGCCATATATGAGACACCTGTCTATTTTTGCACTATGCCCACACATATTCACACCCTTTGCAATACCTAAAGGGCTATTTACCACAGCCAATACACTTAATGACCTTTCCTTTTAAAGCACTGAGTAAATGGTAAAGCCCCAAAGAAACCCAGACTGAAATGGGCGGAAATGGTTCAACTTAACAAACTCAAAAATCTCTTTCAAGCAAGATGAAATTTCATCCCATTTCTGGACATTTCAAACAAGATTTGAGAACAAACATTCTTTTCACATAATACTGCACAAAGAGTAAAAACTGAGGTAGCATTAAGCAATGATGTAAATTATGTGTGTGTCAGGGAGTGAAGCAATATATTTATCTCGTTCTTCTTTATACACTTTACACTACAAATTAGACTGCAATTTACTCATTTGACTAAGAAACAATCAATAACAGACATAAAGAAGCAGCAGGATTTGGAATTCATGGTTGCTGCAATTAACATATTTAAAATACATCCTTCATAGGAGTGTGTGTGTATGTGTGAGAGAGAGAGAGAGAGAGAAACAGAGAGAAAGAGCACTCCAATCATTTCCTTTCTCTTCTTCTCCAGCCTTGCTTTTCCTTATTTCTGCATTCCTTCCTTCCATTCCTCTACCCCTTTCCTTTTCCATGTTTTTATCTGGTTTTTTTTTTCTTCTCCCTCCCTTCACTCCTCTGTACTCGTTTCTGCTTATCTTTCTCCATTCTGGAACAATCCTGACAGCTATTCAATTTCCCAAAGTTAAATCTAATAACCAGCCATGGCTGGAATAATGGAGCTTGAGCCATGCAGGGAGGGACTCATCATCACAGGTGAGAGAGAGAGAGAGAGAGAGAGAGAGAGAGAGAGAGAGAGAGAGAGAGAGAGAGTACTTCTGCTAGCTTTTTAACATATAGATAATCTAACAGACAGACAAAGAAACCACTCTCAGTCTGCCACTCTTCTACAAAACAGGAAATACACACACATACACACACTCACATACAGAGAGAGAGAGAGAGAGAGAGAGAGAGAGAAACAACTCAAATCCAAATAATACACATATGATGAAACTTCTGTAAAATTTCCAATTTCCTCACAATAATATGCAGCTCCTGCCTGGAGTCACTAATGCATGCCAAGCTTTGAAGCACAAAAAGCCAACTACTGGATCGTTTACCACCTACACAATATCAGTGAGCAACTATAGAGCTTTAAAAAAAAAAAAAAAGACTAACAGCTCAGTTCTACCCAAGTGCCTAAAACACTTAACCTGCTACATTATTTAGATCCAGTGAGCATAAAAAGAAACATTATGTAATCTCCACGATAATAACACTGCCACACATGATGAGAGACATTGTCTAATGCTCATTTTTTTATCTTTAATGAACTTTTTATCCTGATTCAGGTCATGGTGGATCTGAATATGCACTGAATACAGCTTAAATAGGTCAGGAGTCCATCATAGGTCACCAGGTACCTATATTGGCATTTTCTTCTTTTATTTAAGCTTTTAAATAACATTAATTCATATTTTAAAAAATTAAATATGCATATATTTCAATCAGCCATAATATTACAGTGCAAACATTATACACAGTATACCCAGTAGTATACCCAGTATTGCCTTTATACCCAGTATTGCCTTTCGCATCCTTGGGTCATGAATCCACAAGACATCTTGTGTGTGGATGTGTGCTGTGGTATGTGGCACCAAGATGTCTGTGGTGTATCCTTTTAGTGCCGTGGAATTGGGGCGTCTGCGGATCAGATTGAGAATCGGGGCGTTTGAAGGCCGGATCAACAACTTTAAACTCTTTGCCTGCTAATTCCGCAGCTGCAGGCCTGGATGAGCAGCAGGCTAGGATGCACTGGGTGTTCTGATATCTTTCTATTGTAGCCATAATTGCCTTTTCTTTGGGATCTGACCAGACTGGCTTTCATTTGCTCCCCACAGACATAAATGAGCCTTGAGTATCCATTACCCCAGTTTACTGGGATATACTTGATGGTAAATTACATGAGTTATGTAATTCACCTTATTGTTGTGGGTGATTGGTGTATGTGAACATATGCAATCTCATTATCAATAAAAAATAATAATAATAACATGTTAAAAGATTCATTCGAATTAACCGAACAAAGAGCACCACAGATGCCATGTTTGCTTTGAGAATGCTGATGGAGAAGTATAGAGAAGGTCAGAAAGGATTGCATTGTGTGTTTGTACATCTAGAGAAAGCATATTACAGGGTGCCCAGAGATAACCTGTGATATTGCATGAGGAAGTCACAAATGGTAGAGAATGAGTATGAGTGTATGTGAGGGTGGTGCAATATACAGTATATACAAGGTCAGCATTACTGCGGTGAGGTGTGCCGTAGGTACGACCGACTGGTTTTAGATGGGAGGGACTGCCCAAGAGGAGGTTTATTAATGTGGTGCAGGAGGGCAGGAGGTCGTGGTGAGATGTTTGATAGACTTAAATGGAGACAAAAGGAAGAATCTAAAGAAGTCCCCATCACTAGTTCAAGCTAGATAGATTGCATTCTCTGTATCATAGCACACACCAAACTGAACATCCTTTACTGAAAGATGCGGTTAAAAATATGAATACTGTTCCATTCCTAATTGAATGATTAGGGACCCTGGAACTGTACCAATACTGCACCATCATTCTGCTCCTTAAAATATTTAATTAGTACAGTGACAGCAATGTGCCTGACAATGTTTTTTTTTACCTTTTACTGGCAATATCCTCAATTTACAAGGACTAATAATGCAGAGAGAAAACAATGCACTAACACTGTAGCAAACTCTTCACATCCACACCTGATGAGAGGCCTGGTGATGCTCTAAATCGCCTGTCATGTCTGAGCACATCAGCTCTGTGTCAGATTTTTTTTTTTCTGTCTGACAGAGCTGTGCATCATAAAGCTGTCTGCAGCATAACCAGTAAACGCCCTCTCATTTCAGAGATACTCTCTCCCACACATAGTCATTTTCCTCCTTACTCTAAGTGGTATTCAGAAAACATTTTTATATTGCACTAAATTGCATTACAAAATGCATTGATGCCTGTAATTCCAGGCCAAAAAATACCCTCAAAACTGCAGATTGATACAGAGACATAGTGTGCAACATATGAAAAACAGTTTAATTTCCTATAACATCAACGTTAAACAGAGTTGCATGATTCATGAGTAAGAAAATCTAAAACAAAAAGAATGAAAAGTCTCAATAAAGTAATTCTCTCCACAGAAACGCATTTTCAGATAAGTCCACCTGTAATTCAGATTTTTCTCACTTCCATATAGAGGGTTTCAGGCTGGCACTCAAAGATGTGCAAATGACAGAGAATGAGAATCCTCCCTAAAGGCGAGTGAGAGGAGCGGAGGTAATGGTCTGTGACCAGAGCACAATGGAATCGATTTGCCAGCGAGCTGCCACTGAAGACTGCCTGGCGAACCCACCTGGTTAAACTGTCACCAACAAAAGAAGAAATGACACAAGGACAAAGAAACAGAACAGGATAATTTACACTGTCTCTCTACCCTACTGTCATTACCTATATCTTACTTTAGCCAAGTGTTATATATTATAATTAATCTAGTTAAAAACATAGTAGAACTGAATTTTGTTAGTGTGATTTCACAGTGATTGAGATCTTATGGTTGCTCTAGTGAAGTAACTGAAAGAGACTACAAGCTCTAATTTTCAAGGTCATGAATTACCAGATGGCTTGGGTGAATCCAATAGCAGACTCATAAACTGGAGAAAAGTTTCAAAGTTTATTTAAACACCCAGGAACAGGCAGAAATGTAAAATAATTGTAGTCAAAAGAATAAGAAAGACCTTACAAACTAAGACAATGTAGCAATGAGCAGATCAAAGAGTCTCTGGAACCTGGAAGCAGAGTGAGTGGTAAGCACAGTTAGCTGTGGTTAAATAGGAAACCTTTTGATCAGATGTGGGGCAAATTGAGCAATCCAGTAATATAAAGAAATAATTGAGAACAAGAAAATCCAAGTGAGGGAGTAAAACTACCTGATCTCTGTTAAAGCAGAAGCGATCATGAACAGTTTTGGTTCAAAATTATACTAGGACATGGAGTAGAATCCATGAAGCCAGGTGAACTCAGTTACCATGATAATCAACTGAAAGAGTATAAATCCAAACCCAAAGCGAATATCAATGTCCGTAAAGCCAAGCAAGGTCATAAACTGGGGTAATCCAACGAGAGAGAACAAATCCGAAAGTCAAGTTCAAAGTCCGAAAGCCAAGCAGTGTTAGACAAGTGAAAAATCCAGACAGGAAGGTACTGTTCCAAAACATGAAAGAGAGAGTCTGAATCTGAATGAACAGGCAATGAAAATCGCACAAGAAAAATACAGGAAACAAGATATGAGGCACAAAAAGCAGATACTCCAGCAAACACTGAAGTTCTCAGCATTCTTTTAAAGCCAGGTGTTTATTACCTGATAGATTTAAGGGAAGTTAGAAAAGGTGGAAATTGGCTCAGAAAAAATGAGTAAACCTTGAGCAGATTATGGACAGGAATTATGTCCTGAATGCGCCAGGCTGACTCGTGACACCAAGAGATGCAGTTTTTAAAACATTCATCCACAAGCTTCCAATAAGCATTTTATCTTTTTTTTTTTTTCAAAAATTCCAACATTCAGAGCCCCTGCTGGTTGGGAAGTGATCCCCTTTGATGACACATTCAATTCAACTTTAGCACTTCTGACCACCGTGTTGGGAAGACAGGAGGTAATGCTTTATTTATTCACCAGGAGGAGTAATAACTGTTTTAATGAATTCAAGAGGTAGACTGACTATTTGAACATTGTGCAAAATCATAAAATGAGACTAACCAAATAAATCCCACACTACTCACATTTTCCAAATAAATCATCATATATTTTTTTTTTAGAATTTCAGCTATAATATAACCCAAATCCTACACTTTCTGTTGCCTTAGATGATGGGAGCATGCCCAAAATATTTTTACAAAAAGAAGGAAATAATTTAACAACATATGGGCTATAGTTAGGTTGAATTTATGAGAAGGCATGTTTTGGCTTTACAAAGTATAGAAAGAGATGCACATTTAGACTAGTGGCAAATTCACACCCGTGGCTATCTTGTGTTATTCGTACAATCCATTTTAAAGAATAAAAAATGAAGATGACATGTTCCTTAATTTCATACATAAAAAGTTTTTCTATAACATGGCTTTGAAGAAAAATGTTAGCCTCTCACAGCTTATGGAGCAGTGATTAGAATGACCACCTTTGAAGTTGGTGCCTCAGAATTCCTCTTCGTCTTTCGGCTGTTGCCTTTCAGGGGTCGCCACAGCGAATCATCTGCCTCCATCTAGCCCTATCCTTTGCGTCCTCTCCTCTCACACAAACTAACTTCATGTCCTCTCTCACTGCATCCATCACTACTTGTTGGTCTTCCTCTAGACTTCCTGTCTGGCAGTTCCAACCTCAGCATCCTTCTACCAATATACACATAACCTCTTCTCAGAATATGTCCAAACCACCTCAATCTGGCCTCTCTGACTTCATCCCCAAAACATCTAACATGGGTTCTCCCTCTGATGGACTCATTCTTGATCCTATCCATACTTGTTATCCCCTAAGAGAACCTCAATATCTCTGCTATATCCACCTCTGCCTTCCGTCTTTTCTTCAGTGCCACAGTTGTCTCTAAGCTGTAGAGCATCGCTGGTCTCACCACTGTCTTGTACATCTTTTCTTTCATTCTTTCCTTTCCTTTCATTGTTCGTTGTAGCTCTCGCTACAAAGAACAATGTCATCTGCAAACATCATAGTCCATGGAGACTACTGTCTAATATCATCTGTCATCCTGTCCATCACCATAGCAAACAAGAAAGGGCTCAGAGCTGATCCTTAATGCAGACCCACCTCCACCGTGAACTCTTCTGTCAAACCTACAGCATATCTCAATACTGTCTTACAGCTCATACATGTCCTGCACCACTCTTACATATTTCTCTCCCACTCCAGGCTTCCTCATACAATACCACAGCTCCTTTCTCAGTACCCTGATATACGCTTTCTCTAAATCTACAAAGATACAATGCAACTCCGTAATACATTCTCTGTACTTCTCCATCAGCATCCTCAAAGCAAATACTGCATCTGTTGTACTCTTTCTAGGCATGAAACCATGCACAAATGCTCACCTCTGCCCTTACCCTAGCTTCCACTACTCTTTCTCAAAGCTTCATTGTATGGCTTATCAGCTTTATTCCTTTGTACACTGCAAAAAATCCAGCTAGCAAAATGTTGGCATAATGAGTATTTATTAGTAATCTGGACAATAAGACATGAAAAAGATGACTGAACTAGTGAAAACAAGTTCATTAAAAACTCGCTGGGTCAATTAAGGTTTAATTACTGAACAGACTTTCTAATGCAAGTTAACACGCACAGAAGTTGGTTTGGAAGTTGGCGCATGCGCGCTGTTACGTTTCCGAAGTTGGCGCATGTGCGCTGATATGTTTCTGAAGTGGCGCATGCGTGTTGGGTGCAGCGGGTATTTTGAACATCATCTGAATTAGTATCCCATTTCTGCACCTCACAAAGGACAACTTCTTTTAAACTTTGGTAAGTGCATATATTTATATCGAAGTCCTTTGTAGAAATGGTCTTAACATAAATGAGCGTTATTATATGGCACTCTTTGTGAAGTACATAGAGCTTGGTGCAGTTGTTTATTTAACGTGAGACAGTGAGAAAGCTGCAAGTCTTCCTGTAACCTGAGTTCCTACAAACAATATATTTTGTATTATTTTGAGTTTACTACATTTATTTGTTATTTATTACAGGTGTTGCATTTTATGAAGTATGTTTAATAATGTTTTAATTTAGAATTTAATATTATTTAATTATTATTCACAGCACATTTTGTCTATATCCCTGCATGTGTGATATTTGATTTATTGGTTATGTTGTTTATGTTAAGAGGAACTAGCAGGTTACCTGCCTGGGGTTTCCCATGGGACAGGTGAGAGTGTGACACGGTGTGAGAGAAGCACATGAGAGCAGTTTGTCTTGCCGTTTGGCTTAATAAAATAAGTTGTTTCAAACTTAACTGTAGCCGTTTATTACCCACAGCCAAAGAGACTGGAGAAGAGTAAGACAAATCTAGAAAGTCTGGTTACATTAAAGTCGGGTTACATCTCAACACTTGGTATTTAAAATTTGCAGTATTTGCACCACGAATGTGTTTATAATCTTTGCATTTAACGTTTCACAACACATTCTCTCAATATCCTCCCGGATAAATGCATTTCCAGACTTCATCACAAGACCTCAAACTTTGCCATTTCATGTAAGTAAACATTTACCATGCAGTATTTTATTGAGTTTAAGAATGAAGTATGAAGTTAGGGCAAAAAATTATTCTTGTTATACCTTACTAGTTTACTTTTTTAATGTAAGACTATTCATACCCCCCCCCCCCCCCCTTTCCTTAAATATAATGAAAAAAAAGTTTTTTTTAAATGTCTATAGAATATTACCTTGCAAACCTATAATTGGTCAGATTAGCTCTTAAAACAGTGTGCACTAATGTTCAAAAGTTTTAGATCTGTATTATTTTTTGTTTTTAAAAGAGTTTTATGTTGATCAATGCTACATTTATTTGATCAATATAAAATACTACATTTATTTGATATAGTAAAACTGGAATAATGTAAAATAATGTTAGACTTCAAAATTTCTGTTTTCTACTGGAATGTACTGTACTTAAAACTGTAATTTATTGCTGTGACATTAAGCTGAATGTTCTGCATCATTACTTAAGTCTTTAGTGTCACATGGTCTTCAGAAATCCCTCTAATATGAGGATCTGATCATGGGAAAATTTCTTGCTATTTTTGTATAGAGAGTTATAGCTTTTTTGCCAATTTTAATAATAATAATGTTAGCCTATAAAAATGTCTATTATTGTCATTCAGTCCTGGGAGGGAAGGGGGGGGGGGAGTTATTGTTTCCACAAAACTCAATAAATGTTTCTTGATCATTATAAATGAATTAAAGAAATAGTGATTTCTGAGGATCATGTGACACTGAAGACTGGAGTAATGATGCAAAAAATACAGCTTTACATCACAGCAATAAATAAAACAATTTAAATATATTCCAATGGGAAAAAAAGCTGTTTTGAAGTGTAATATTTCACATTATTCCTGTTTTTACTGTATTTCTGATCAAATAAATGTAACCTTCATGAACACACTTGTGCGAGTTCTGTTGGATCTGCTCTGAAGCACAGTTCTTCTCTTGGAAAACATGTAAGAAATAGAGAGATCATATTTTGCCCCTTACAGAAATGTAGATTCAAGCTTTAGCAGCCATAGAACAAGAAAACATAAAAATAACACCATCAAATATTTCAGATTAATCCATAAGGAATCAGAGAAAATCTTGAATGAAACAGAACCTGAGCTGAACAGTCAACCTGAAGCTGGGACTTGAGCACATGTACAGTCGTGGCCAAAAGTTTTGAGAATTACATAAATATTGGAAATTGGAAAAGTTGCTGCTTAAGTTTTTATAATAGCAATTTGCATATACTCCAGAATGTTATGAAGAGTGATCAGATGAATTGCATAGTCCTTCTTTGCCATGAAAATGAACTTAATACCGAAAAAAAAATTCCACTGCATTTCATTGCTGTCATTAAAGGACCTGCTGAGATCATTTCAGTAATCGTCTTGTTAACTCAGGTGAGAATGTTGACGAGCACAAGGCTGGAGATCATTATGTCAGGCTGATTGGGTTAGAATGGCAGACTTGACATGTTAAAAGGAGGGTGATGCTTGAAATCATTGTTCTTTCATTGTTAACCATGGTGACCTGCAAAGAATCGCATGCAGCCATCATTGCGTTGCATAAAAATGGCTTCACAGGCAAGGATATTGTGGCTACTAAGACAGCACCTAAATCAACAATTTATAGGATCATCAAGAACTTCAAGGAAAGAGGTTCAGTTCTTGTTAAGAAGGCTTCAGGGTGTCCAAGAAAGTCCAGCAGGTGCCAGGATCGTCTCCTAAAGAGGATTCAGCTGCGGGATCGGAGTGCCATCAGTGCAGAGCTTGCTCAGGAATGGCAGCAGGCAGATGTGAGCGCATCTGCACGCACAGTGAGGCGAAGACTTTTGGAAGATGGCCTGGTATCAAGAAGGCCATCAAAGAAGCCACTTCTCGCCAAAAAAAACATCAGGGACAGATTGATCTTCTGCAAAAAGTATGGCGAATGGACTGCTGAGAACTGGGGCAAAGTCATATTCTCGGATGAAGCCTCTTTCCGATTGTTTGGGGCATCTGGAAAAAGGCTTGTCTGGAGAAGAAAAGGTGAGCGCTACCATCAGTCCTGTGTCATGCCAACAGTAAAGCATCCTGAGACCATTCATGTGTGGGGTTGCTTCTCATCCAAGGGAGTGCGCTCACTCACAATTTTGCCCAAAAACACAGCCATGAATAAAGAATGATACCAAAACACCCTCCAAGAGCAACTTCTTCCATCAATCCAACAACAGTTTGGTGAAGAACAATGCATTTTCCACCGTGATGGAGCACCGTGCCATAAGGCAAAAGTGATAACTAAGTGGCTCGGGTAAATTTTGGGTCCATGGCCTGGAAACTCCACAGATCTTAATCCCATTGAGAACTTGTGGTCAATCCTCAAGAGGCGGGTGGACAAACAAAAACCCACTAATTCTGACAAACTCCAAGAAGTGATCATGAAAGAATGGGTTGCTATCAGTCAGAATTTGGCTCAGAAGTTGATTGAGAGCAGCCCAGTCGAATTGCAGAGGTCCTGAAAAAGAAGGGCCAACACTGCAAATACTGACTCTTTGCATAAATGTCATGTAATTGTCGATAAAAGCCTTTGAAATGTATGAAGTGCTTGTAATTATATTTCAGTACATCACAGAAACAAAGATCTAAAAGCAGTTTAGCAGCAAACTTTGGGAAAACTAATATTTGTGTCATTCTCAAAACTTTTGGCCACGACTGTAGAATTGAGAGAACAGGACACAGAAAAAAATTGATGCTGAGACACTTGAGCACAAACCTGAACATCTTTTTTTCTCTGCAAACAGTATTGCATATTTCTAAATCTTTCTCTTATAATTAGAGTCTCCCTAATGTTAAATGTTATGAATACCTGAAAGTTTATAAAAAGTGACAATGCATAACCTTAGCACCCTTTTTTCAGACTTCAAATATTGTGGCTCACTGAATGAAAACTGTCCTGGAAGATCTCGATGTGTTTATCCGTGATGGATCATCTGCACTATTCAGAACATGTCTGGTGAGTATGTTGCATTGATTCTCTGCAGGCACTTTGACAAAAATACGGCTGTTAATATTTGTGTTGACATTATTAAGATATTTTAATTCTTATTCATTTGAAATCCGGCTCTTATTTTACTTTATCTGATCATCTCAAACTTGTATAGCTCAGAGACAACTGATTTTAAGGATTTATGAGATGTTTCTTTCTGTACATTTTGTCTACATTAATCTAGTAGGATCCAAAACTTTCATGGAACAAAAAGAAATATAATAACATAGAAAAGATGGATGTCAAAAGTGATTTTTTTTGTACTCTTTATTACATTAGGACAGTACTCCTGATGACGGACAGACCAGAGGGATGAAAGTGGGAGTTCCTATTGTGATTGAAGATGATGACTCCCCTACGACTTTGACCAGTGTCATAAACTTTACTCTTGTGTTGGAGGAAGAGATTGTCTTGCAAGATGCTCCAGATCTGCAATCTGCTGTTGCTTAACAGTTTGGCCTTTGACTTGTTTGACTTGGATTTCAGTACCCAAAAATCAGAAGTACACTTTTGAGGTGTTTGAGAAGGTGTTCATGGAATTGGGCACTCACTGCTCTGCAAGGGTACAATCCCTTAAGACTTAACTTCTGCCATGACTTTGCTTTGTGAGCTGTTTTCAGACTTCAAATTATTATTATTATTATTATTATTATTATTATTATTATTATTATTTTGTACTCTTTTCCTTGTTTTGTGAAGTTTAGTTTACTTTTATTTGAAATTCAAAGAATGTGGTTGTAGTGTGTTCCTTTTGGTTTAAAATAAAATTTGGAAGAAACTTTCAAGCATTCAGTTACAGCTTTTTTCATTACATTGTATTACATGTTAATAAAAAAAAAACCTGCTTCAGTAAATTTAAACACATATTTTGAACCCAAAACATCTGACAAGTTCACATTTATTAAATTAATAAGTCGTTGAAACTATCAAAACACTTTTAACTTAACAAAAGAATATAAGTTGGGAGACCTTACTCAGTAAATTTAGTTAAGTCAACAACAAGTTGACTTAACTCAAAATTTCAAGGCAACTTGCTGCACAGCTTTTTGAGTTAAGTCAACAATTTGGGTTAAAAGTGGAGTTAACTCAAAAAAGCTGTGCAGCAAGTTGCATTGAAATTTTGAGTTAAGTCAAGATTTTATTTTTTACAGTGTAGCTGCCAGAGTTCTGAACATCTTCCTTGTTCTTAAAGATCAGCACCAATACATTTCTTCTCCATTCCTCTGGGATCTTCTCACTCTCCAAGATCTCGTTAAACAGACTAGTCAGAAACTCTACAGCCACCTCTACTAAGCATGTCCATACCTCCACAGGTATGTCATCAGGTCCAACTGCCTTTCCACTCTTCATCCTCTTTAACCCCCTCCTCATCTCACTCTTACTTATTTTTGCCACTTCCTGCTTCACATGGCATCTCATATTCTCAACACATTTCATACACAACAGCTTCTTATATTCTTCGCTGCATCTCCCTGACCACCCTGAAGAACCTCCTGACCACCCAGAGACTGTCTTAACTCCTCCCTGAAAACTACACAACATTCTTCCTTTTTCAACTTTCACCACTTGGTCCTCTGCTCTCCCTTTGTCCTCTTCTCCTTCCTCACCAACAGGGCCATTTTACACACCACCATCCTATGTTGTCTGGCTACATTTTCCCCTACCAATACTTTGCAGTCACTGATCTCTTTCAGATTACAATGTAGACACAAGATGTAGTCCATGTGATTGCTTCTGCCTCCACTCTTATATGTTCCTGCCTCTTCTGGAAGAAAGTATTCACTACGGCCATTTCCATCCTCGTTGCACGGTCCACCACCATCTTTCTGCCTGTCTTTCTGCATTCCTGTTCTGAAGACCAAATCTGCCTATCACATTCTCATCACCTCTGTTCCCTTCCCCAACATATCCATTAAAATCTGCACCAATTACCACTCTGTGGATGCTAGCTCACTCCAGAATTTCTACTTCTACTTCTAACTCACATCCTACCTGTGGGGCATAACCACTAACAACATTGAACATCCCCACATCAATTTCCAGCTTCAGTCTCATCAACCTATATGATACTCAATTCACCTCCAAAACATTCCTTACAAACTCCTCTTTCAGGATACCTCCTACTCCATTTCTTTTCCTATCCACACCATGGTAAAATAATTTGAAACCTGCTCCTAAACTTCTAGCCTTGCTACCTTTCCACCTGGTCTCCTGGACACACAGTATATCCACCTTCATTCTCTGCATCATGTCAACCAATTCTATTGCCTTGTCATAGTCACAACATTCAAAATTAACAGTAACCCAATTTCCACCAGCACCCTGTACTGTATTGTACGTCAACAGCACCCAGGCCACGACAGATACGGTATGGGTACGGTATAAGTCCTGTTAATGATTTGCATGACTGATCTGGCAAATGTTTTATGTTGGATGCCCTTCCTGCCACAACCCTCTGCATTTATCCAGACATGGGACTGGCACAAAAAGACACTGGATCGTGCCCCCCTGTGGTTGCATTGAAATTGGTGTCTTAGTACAATATCTAAGGTGGCACGGTGGTGTAGTGGTTAGCACTGTCGCTTTGCACCGCCAGGGTCCGGGTTCGATCCTTGGCCAGGCTCGATTCCCGTCTCTGTGTGCATGGAGTTTGCATGTTCTCCCCGTGCTTGGTGGGTTTCCTCTGGGTACTCCGGTTTCCTCCCACAGTCCAAAGACATGTAAGTTAGGCTAATTGGTGTTCCCAAATTGCCCGTAGTGTGCGAATGAGTGAGTGTGTGTGTCTGTGCCCTGCGATGGATTGGCACCCTGTCCAGGGTGTACCCTGCCATCTGCCTTAAGTCTCCTGGGATAGGCTCCCTGTGACCCTGAATACAGGATTAGTAGATGATGATGAGTGAGTGAGTGAGTACAATATCTAAAACAGGGTATAACATTTAGCTATATTGTACAATGAACATAGGGCAATTTTGTCAAATAATTTTTTACTTTTGCTGTAACAGTTTCACATAGATTAGGTTAAAAAAATATCCATAAAGATGGTCAAGCAAGTTAGGATAAAGTCTGAATAAAGAGAGGGTGACAGGTTAGCGAGACCAGAGCAGTGAATAAGATAAATACCGATGTTACATGGCTCTTCCCTCCCTGTCTTTCTCCCTGTGCAAAAACACAAACAGCCACACCTCCATACCAACCCGAGGGGAGGATTTTGCAGCAAGGAAAAAATTATCCAAACTGGAATTTAGATGAAGTAATAAAAGCAACATTGAAGTGGAGTGCAATATTTGCATATTAGAATATCGTTTAAAGCAGGGTCAACAAACAATCTTCACCACAACTTAAAAACACCACATCCAGAAGGTATATTGGTGGGGTATCTACATTTGAATTCAGTCCCTATCATAATCAATATTACAGTGATATTTCTCATATACAATAAGTGATCCCCTTCCCCCCCAAAAAAGGAAAGAAACAGTATAAACAGCACTCAGAAAGAATTTAGAAATGCACCCTCACTTCTAGCCCACTCCATTTCCCTCACGCTGCTGGTATTTATTATTTCAAAAATAAATGCAGAGACGTGGTACACATGTATGCTGATCTTAGTAAAGTTAATGTTTAAAAAACATTTCTCTGTTATATTAAAGGCCTGCTCCAGGATTGTCTCTACCGTGGCATAGTTAAGCAAATATTCATTCCTTCATTCATTTATTCATTAATTTTCTATACCATTAACCCTGTACAGGAGTACTTAGATAGACTATGGGAGATTTGGGATATTAGAATAATTTGAACGGCTTTGGACTATGGGGAGGTAGTAGTACTGTATTGTCAAGTGCATCCCATATAGCACTACTTTGTTGGCCCAACGTCGGCAACATTTTGGTAACCTTTTGACAGTGCTTCGATGTCGGCCCAACATGGGCCCAATGTATGCACTGCCGTTGTTTTGTCCGTTGGCTCACTGTTGGCCTATTGGTGGGGCCAGAAATAGGTTGGCCCAACATTGGTTCAGTAAATAATGGCAAGGTTGAAAATTGGAAATTAAATTATATTACTTTAGCTTTGTGCAGTAGGCTGTCTCAATAAAGCCATCACATCAGAAGCTCATATGAGGGTTGGTTGCCCATCTAGTACATAAATAACATTGAAAAAACTATATATCTAACTTGGTAGATTTGGTTTTCTAAATGATACATGTTAAATACATTGTGCTTTGTACTCAATGCTGCGTGAAAACGCTATGGGAACATCTCTTTGTTCAACTGGTTGTGAAGCATGTGTGTATCAAACACGCCAAATTTTGGCTTATATAACCTCGGTCAGGTGACGTCATCTAATGAGGTCCATCTGCAGGTTATAAATAGGAGTAAACCGGAAACATCCTCAGGTCTTTTTGTCTTCAAGGACCGCATTGTGCGTGCGTGTGTGCAAATAATCTGTTTTTCAACACTGTGGCGGCAGTTAAAAATATTTTTTTTAAAAAGGCGAGCAGAAAGTTATATTACTCATCGGCTCATGGCGGGGTTTGATAGGAGATGTGTGCCTCCATGTGAGAGATTTCTCTCAGGGGGTGACTTTCTCCACTTTCTGCCTCGAGTGCTTGGGGGAAGAGCACCCTATCCTCGTGCTCGATTGCACTGCGATCTCCTTTTTATCAAAGTGCTTCGCGCTCGGCTCACGCTCGACTGGCGCTCTTTAAAAAGAAACCGCGAGCCGCAGCTCACTCCTGCGGAGTTAACTCATTCTTGGAGTAAGCCTTACTCTTCCTGTGCCATCGACATTGATTTATTCTTAATTGATTTATTTATAAGCGCAGGGTTATACGATGATATCCCGGATTGAAGAGATGCTTGCTGGCTATCTCTCTCCTGGGAGCTCATCTTCACTGAAAAAGTCATACTCCCCACCAAGCCATGTAGAGTAACATCTTCGTTGGTGGGGTCAGGCTGGTGCTGCTCTGCACACAATGGTGTTTTGCAGGCTGACCTGCTGAGAGACCCGAGCACCGGCGGGTCCATCAATGACGCGGCGTTTGTGGAGCTATGCTATGGCTTCCATGGCCGCCACGTAGAGACATCAGTGGCTTAACCTCAGGGGCATCAAGGACAAGGATCGGGCTTTCCTCCTTGATGCCCCCATCTCGCCTTCCGGCCTCTTTGGTGACGGCGTAAACACAGTCACCATTAGGGTTCGGGAGGCAAAGCTCTACGAGCAGGCCTTTGTGAAGACTCCTTCCTGGCACCCTCAGGAGGAGAGCAGCGGTCTCTAGCGAAATGTTAGGTGTTTGGTTTCCTCCTGCCATGTTTCAGGATGCCAAACATTTAACACCCCCGCCCCCAGTATAGGCAACGTGTCAAAACTTGTGCCCCTTTCAGAGAAGCTGGCAACAGAGAACCTACTGCCAGGTATGTCTCTTTAGGTACAAAGCACTGTAGAGAGAGGCTACAGGATTCATTTTGCACATCATTCTCCACGTTTCAATGGCGTGGTCTCCACTTCCATAAAACTGGAACGGGCGCATTTGTTGACTCAGCAATTACAGACATTGCTGGAAAAAGGGGCCATAGAACAAGTTCCCGTGCCAGACACAGAGTCAGGCTATTACAGTCAGTATTTCTTGGTTCCCAAGAAAAACGGGGGGTTGCGTCCAACTTTACATCTTCGTGGGTTGAACATCAAAATGTTGATAGCTAAAATGATTATTTCTCAAATCCAACTGGAGGATTGGTTTCTGCCAAGCGACCTGAAGGGTGCATATTTCCATATAAAAATATTGCCACAACACAGGAAGTTCCTGAGATTCGCTTTTGGGGGCAAAGCCTACCAGTATCGGGTCCTTCCATTTGGCCTAGCCCTGTCACCCCGCACATATACAAAATGCAGGGATGCAGCCCTGGCTCTATGACTCCAGGGCATCCATATCCTGAATTACATAGACGACTGGCTGATGCTGGCTAAGTCTCAACAGCTGGCGCTTCGACATCGAGATGTCGTCATATCTCATCTTGATTCTTTAGGATTGAGACTCAACGCCAGGGAAGGCGTTCTCTTTCCTGCTCAGAGGACAACATATTTGGGTGTCATATGGAATTCACACTCCTGTGTGTGTCAAATCCATTCTCAATAACCTAAAGGAAATCAGGCTAGGCCAGAAAGTGATTCATTACTTTCAGAGTGTTTTAGATCTCATGGCAGCTGCATCCACGGAAATACCTTTGGGCCTTCTGCAGACAAGATAATTTCAGTTGTGGCTAAGCGCCAGAGGATTTCATTCAAAGGGCCAATCCACAGGCAAATAAGGGTTACGCACTAGGGGCTTCGTACCCTTCCTATGTGGTTCAGACCCCGGTTTTTGACTCCGGGTCTAGGTCTGTGTTGTTGTCGCAAGTTGCTAACGACAGAAGCTTCCATCACGGGCTGGGGTGTGGTCTTAGATGGCCGTCCAGGCCAAGGGATCTGGAGAGGCCATCTTCTCGCATGGCACATCCATTGCCTCAAAATGATGGCTCTATTTCTGGCCCTGAAATACTCCCTCCAGCACTTGAGAGGTTACCATATCCTAGTGAGGGTGGACAACACTACGGTAGTCTCGTACATAAATCGCCGGGGCGGACTGCGCTCGCGCCGCTGGAAAAAGCTAGCGCACCAGGTTCTGTTTTGGACACAGGACAAGTTCCTGTCCCTCAGGGCGTTTTACACTCTGGGGCATATGAATATGGGATCAGATTTGCTATCCAGACAAGCTGACACACGGGGATTGGAAACCCCACCCCGAAGTAGTCAGTCAAATCTGGGAGAGGTGGACCTCTTTGCCTTGCAGGAGAAGGCACAATGTCCCCCCTTATTACCCTCTGAGTCCTCCAGCTCCACTGGGTCTAGACGCGATGGCCAAAACGTGGCCCAGACTGCGTCTTTATGCATTTCCTCCGGTAGCTCTGCTCCCTGGAGTCCTGGCAAAGGTCCGTCAACAAGGCTTGCGCCTCGTATTGATAGCACCCCGTTGGTCGACCAAAGTGTGGTTCTCAGATCTAATATCTCTCCTCGACCATTCACCGTGGGTGATTCTAGTGAGGAGGGATCTTCTGTCTCAGGCGCAGGGGACAATATTTCATCCTCGGCCTGAGCTTTGGAACCTTCACCTCTGGCCCCTGAAGGGGACCAATTAAGAGATGGTAGTTTTCCAGCCAGTGTGATTGAAACAATACTAAGTGCTAGGGCTCCCTCCACTAGAAGGACTTATGCCCTCAAATGGAAAGTTGTTGCATGGCAAAACATGTAGACACAGCTCACTGCCAAATTGTTTCAGTGCTGGAGTTTCTGCAAGAAAAGTTGTCCTCTGGCTTATGCCCTAGTACTCTCAGAATGTACGTATTTCGGCTTCTCATGTTCTGACTGATGGGGTTTCTGTGGGAAAGCAAGTTTTATTCGTGGAGCTAAACGGTTGAGGCCGCCCACTAGACCGACGGTCCCGTCGTGGGACTTAGCTATTGTGCTCGAACGTCTGCTTGACACCCCTTTCGAACCACTAGAGTCAGCGCCTGTCAGACTTATGACTCTTAAGATGGTTTTTCTTATGGCCATTACTTCTTTGAAGAGAATTGGTGATCTGCAGGCTTTGTCAGTCTCCCCATCCTGCCTAGACTTTGCCCCTGGGCTAGTCAAAGCTACTCTGCATCCTACCTCGAACTATCTTCTCAAACTATTCTCGTCCATGCACCCAGTTGTTCTCGATGCCTTCTGTCCTCCGCCTTTTACAGCAGGAAAGACTTCACTTACTGTATCCAGTACGTGCTCTTCAGATTTACGTCCATCGTGGTGTAAGTCAGAGCAGCTTTTCATTTGCTATGGGGGTCGCCCGCCGCCCGCCACTAGACAAACACTGTCACATTGGGTGAGAGATGCTATTGCCCTAGCCTACGAGGCGCGTGGTCAAACTTCGCCTCTAGGAATCAGGGCTCATTTGACCAGGGGGGGTTGCCTCATCATTTGCTCTGGCAAGAGGTGTCCCCTTGCAGCAAGTGTGTGATGCGGCAGGTTGGTCCTCCCCACACACATTTGTCAGATTTTATAGGTTGGATGTCCATGCCACTCCAGGCTCGCGGGTCCTCGAGTCAGCATCCCAAAGTGTCTGAGACCTCTTTGGCTATTGTGTGCACACGCAACACAACCTTGGGGTCCAGATACTTGCAGTGCGGTGACGTTGCTATTCTCGTTCCCATAGCGTTTTCACGCAACATCAAGTGTAGCTTTTAAAAGGGAACGTCTCGGGTTACTTTGTTGTAACCCTGTTCCCTGAAAAAATGGGAACGAGATGCTGCACTCCAATGCCGCACTGCTGGTGTGACTGGACGTCCTTTCAGACAAAAAATTTACCTGAGGATATTTCCGGTTCACTCCTATTTATAATCTGCAGGTGCATCTCATCAGATGACGTCACCTGACCGAGGTTATATAAGCCAAAATTTGGCATGTTTGATACACAAGTTTCATTGAAGAAAGAGATGTTCCCATAGCGTTTTCACGCAGCATCTCGTTCCCGCTTTTTCAGGGAACAGGGTTACAACAATGTAACCCGAGACGTTCAACCCTGAACACTGTCAAACAGGTCACTAGATGGCACTAGGTAGGAACCTAAAACACCACAGAGGTTAACTACAGGTGGGTTAATATTCCTCCAAATGAGATGTAAATACCTTGAGTAAGACATAAGTGTGTTGAGAATCTGTGGTGGTAACATGAAAAGTATGCAGTTAGTAGTTTTGCTGTAATGTGGTGAAAAATATGTTTAGTCATGCACTATTATACTAGGCTAATCGACCTGTTGCCAGTGAATACAGCAGCATACGGAGTTGTAGTTTACCATCATAATGATTACATATATTTATTTGCTTTGTAATAATTTTATCACAATTAAAATTAATAAATAAATTTCTGTGACTTCAGTCATTCGATAGTTCTGGACTGGAACTTCCTACAGTCTACCTCCAGGAACAAACTGGACTCCATTTAATTTTAACACATCTCCTGTTATACTGAACTTCCAGTCTTACACTTTATTATGCTGATCAATCCCTGCTATCCATTATCACCCAGATAAGGATGGGTTCACTGTTGAGTCTGATTCCTCTCAAGGTTTCTTCCTATTACCATCTCAGGGAGTTTTTCCATGCCACTGTCACCCTCGGCTTACACATTCACATTTCATACAAACTTACTTCTTTTGATTGTGTAAAGCTGCTTTGCAACAATGTCAATTGTTAAAAGCGCTACATAAATAAAATTGAATTGAATTGAATTGAATATAGCGCCACTCAGTGGTAAAAGCCAGCAAATGCACACCATCTAGAATACCGCTCATCACACATCTGTAGTACTACTGAGGAAGACTATCAAGCTATAGAAGGGTCAGATGTAACTTCTCAGTACTCCATAGTAAGGGTACCCATTCACTTTTGCTTCCAACCATACCCCACTCCAATGGCTTCACCACATAAAACGCTCAAATACTAGTATCTGGGCTTCAGCCATTTAAATTCAAGGCTGTTCACAGACTTGGTTGTACATGGATATGGCAGATATTTCTTTTGTGTTGAGTGTCAACTACAGACTAAAAAGACTTTCAAAAGACTGTTAATTATAGCTCATATTGTCAATATGAGGTGGCATCAAAAAGTTTCAAGATTAGCTCTGTTTACAAGCTTATTTTTTTCGTCATATGTCCTCCCTCAGACGCCTTAAAACCTGGCAGTAGAATTCTTTATTGACAGTCTGGTCTCTGGGAAAAATCTCAGACATGCCAGCAGTGCGGCATTGAAACGCAGCATCTCGTTCCCGCTTTATCAGGGAACAGGGTTACAGCTAAGAGACGTTCCCTTTCAAAAGCTACACTCGATGCTGCGTGAAAACACTATGGGAACAAGAATACCAACGCCGCTGGACTGCAAGTGTCTGGACCCCCAGGTTGTGTAGCGTGTGCGCACAATAGCCAAGGAGGTCTCAGACCTAGCTCTGGGATGCTGACTCAAGGATCCGCGAGCCCGGAGTAGCATTGACATCCAGACTATAAAATCTAACAAACGTGTGTGGAGAGGACCAGCCTGCCGCATCACACACCTGCTGCAGGGGGACGCCTCTTGCCAGAGCAATTGATGAGGCAATGCCCCTGGTTGAATGAGCCCTCTCAGTCGATATGCAATCGCTCGAACGCACGCGTTATAACCTCCAATGATTCCTCATAAGCTCTGTCAACACTGGAGGAGCGTTGTGAGGAGGCTACTTCCATAGAAGTGAGAGAGGAAGATTCTTCCGCTCCTTCACAAGAAGTGCCGGAGCGCTCTTGAGACACGGAAACTAAAACTTCCTGATCCGGAGAGAGCGCGAGAGAAAGGGAGAATTCCGTCTCGTGCGCGTCTGCCAGATCAGCACGCGAGCCCCAGGAATGCGCCGCGGCTCGCGGTTTCTCTTATATGCAC
The DNA here is from genome assembly GCA_030347435.1 of Clarias fuscus. NCBI lineage: Eukaryota > Metazoa > Chordata > Actinopteri > Siluriformes > Clariidae > Clarias > Clarias fuscus. Next base: position 12,572,616 of record CM059213.1, on the reverse strand, counting down.
TGCCATTCAAAGCACACACATGCACACACATTACAATAGGCTACATCACTCTTCCCTCTCTGTGAGTTTTTATTATGAATCTACTGCTTACGGATTCAACTACCTCCTCATTCCGCCTGTCACTCTGGTTTTCATTGTTGATTACAGTACATGTATACCTTCTCTTGGGAACTTGCTCTTCTACATTTGCCTGATGATGCTGCACCAACTTTAGCACTGCTATTGCAGTAGAGGCTACTGGTAAAAAAAATATATATGTGCTTATATGAAAGCCTTGCTGGTGTGTTTTAACGGGGTAGCTTTCAGACTTCAAACTGTGTATTTAGAGTTTCAGATAGAACAAAAGATATTATTACTATCATCAAGGGTCAACTTTACCACTACCAAAATATGAGAAGGAAATGTAGAACTCACTAAATGAGATTTTTTTTTTTTTGGACATAGACACAACAATAAAAATACATGTTAATGTGTATCTGTGCTATTCTCCACCATATGAATGATGCCAATGCATGGATCACTTAGTACCTAGTACTCCATGCATTTGCATCCTTTATATGGTGGAGCCACTGAAGCCACTGATGCATGCAGCACTAGTTACCTTGCTCAAAAAAAGTAATCTACTACAAATTACTACTTTAAAATTGTAATTTGATTACATTACTTATTATTACATGTAAAAAGTAACCAGATTATTAATTACATTACTTACATTGAAAACATCTGTCACGGCGTGTGCCTGTGATGGTCATGTGCCTCAACCTATTGTCTCTTCTCGCTTACTCCGTGGGCTCCCCCCCTTCTGCAGGTGCGCGAAGGAGCGAGTACGCCAGGTCAGGCCGGTTCGCAATAATTAATGTTAATGGATCTCAGTCTTTCTCCGCATTAAAAATCATCCCCTTTTTTCCCTTTCTCCCTATTTAACCCTTCTCCTTCCCCGTTTTTTCTAAATAAAATTACCATTTTTCCCGTAAGACCTCGACTCGTGTCTGTGTGTCTGTTGTGCCACCCATTCACATTAGCTCTACTCATTGTCTAAATCATTCCTGCCTCCTGCTTTGTAATTGCTTGGACAGAGAACTGGAATGCCTTTACTGTACATACCACTTCCATGTAGACTACCAGAGACCCATGCATTTCCTTCATTATACTTATGCTTGATTCACCATGTACTCGCTAAATATACTATGTATGATCTTTACTTGCTCCTACTGAACACATTCATTATTTCCCCTTTGTATTTTCATTACCTTCAGTGTATGTCCTATTACATGTTTTGACACCATTTTGCTTTGCTTTTTGATTTGATTATTTGTTATTTATAAATACATGGTTCAGCCATCTCATTATGACCCGCTTTATACAGTGGATTGTAAGTAACTTAGTCTGCAAGCGTGTAGCAAGACAAGCAAAATTTTGTTATAAATGTAACTTGTTAAACGATCAAAGCCTTGATATATGAGTATTGTAGTATGCATGCGCTTTGTCTGCCGAGCGTCATGTGATAACTGAGCCAATGGTTCTTCCATTACTTGCGCTGTGGGATTGTGAGTAATGCTCAGTGTCAGTGCAGATGCATTACTCATATAGTCAACATTTGTGTGCGCGTGTACTATTTACTATAACATTGTGACCACGTGTGTGGTCCCATGCACGTAGAGCATTTTTTTTGTGTGCCCAAGTGTAGTGACTGTTCTTTAGTAACTGAACTGCAACAACGCCCTCTTTAAGAAACAAAATTTTAAAGGCTGTAGCAGTTACCCCCCCACCCCCTGCCCGGCCACAACACCACCCCCCCTGCTTCTGCTCTAGTCTAACATCAGTCACAATTCTTTTCAAAGATACATTGCGTGTTAATTTGTTTTATTTTACATTTTGTATTGATTATTTTTATACTTGGATTTTTGGGCTGTGGAACTAATCATCTGAGTCTCCATTATTTTTTATTTTATTTCACTTTGATATACAAGTATTTTGATACACTCTTCCTAAACGAATTATGCACGCAATCCAAGGTTTAATCCAAGGAAGGAAAACCAGTATAGTGGTGACAGGGTCATGAGTGACCAAGACTCAAGACTATTGAGTAGGTCCCCATGTTGCCGCCAAAACCAGCCATGGACTCCACTAGACCCCTGAAGGTACTGTATAGTGTGATATGAGGCACCAAGCTATCAGTAGTCCTATTAGAAGTCCTGCAGGTTGTAAGGTTTTTCCAGTACATCCCATAGTTGCTTGATTGGATTGAGATCAGGAAAATATTTAGGCCATGTCAACACGTCAAACTTGTTGGTGTCTTCCTCAAATCATTCTTGAATCATTTTTCAGTGTTGAAGGACACATTATCCTGCTGAAAGAGGATACTGCTATTAAAGAATACCATTTCCATGAAGGGGTGTAGTTAGTTATGTTATGTTAGGTGGTACCTGTCAAAGAATGAATGAATGAATGGCAGGACCCAAGGTTTCCCAGCAGAACATTGCTGAAAGGATCACACTGCCTCTTGCAGCATGCTTTCTTCCCATAGTGCAACTTGGTACCATCTCTTCCCCAATTAAGGCGGCACATCCACCCGGGCATCCACAGGATGTAAAAGTAAATGTGATTTTTCAGTCAGTGCCACCTTCATCCATTGCTCCGTGGTCCAGTTTTGTCAGCACCAGTGGCGGCTGGTGCAAAAAAATTTGGGGGAGGCGCAAACAAAATTCAAATTAAACTTTTAATACTCGCCTGTAAATAGGTATTTATCAGGTGATTATGCGGTGATCATTACTACTATAAAATAAAGGCATGACTCACATCGTATCCAGTCAGCAGCTCCGCTTGCCATAAGAAGTGCTGGAAGACTCATTGAGCCCAAATATTTAAAAACAATATGATTCGCTAAGAACAAAAGTGGGAGGGTTCGGGTCGCACAGTGCTGCGCCCGAAGGATGATTTGAAAAGATCCAATCAGAGCTCAGCCTCAGGTCACATGCTTGTCAAAGATTTACGTGCCTACATAGACACTCGTTTGTCCGGCGCCCCGCGTACACGAACACAAATGAACGTAATACAGTTTAGATTTTTTTTAATTGCAAATAAATTGTATTAAGAAATACAGCGGAATATTGTGACTAAATGACGTTATTTCATTATTAAAATTAGTGATCATTATATTAAATAATTACATGTTAAAGTAGCATTCTTCTCTGCCTAACTTTAAGGGGGGCGGCGCCCCTGCGCCCCGTATTGACCGGCCGCCACTGGTCAGCACCCTAACGGGTCTGTTTTAACGCAGCCCCATACAAAACAAACTAGAATGCACTTTTTGTGCCAACACCTTTTTATCAGAACATCATTCACATTTTCTGCAATTTGAGCTAAAGTAGCTCTTCTACTGGATCAGACTAAATGGGCCAGCCTTCGCTCCCCATGTGCATCAATGAGTCTTGGTCACTCATGATCCTGTCACCACTGGTTTTCCTTCCTTGGATCACTTTTGTTTAATCAAGGTCACCCCAGACCAAGAACATCCCACAAAAGCTGTAGTTCTAGAGTTGTTCTGACCCAGTCACAATTTGGCCATTTTCGATGTCACTCAATACATGAACTGCAGAACCATAAAAGTTTACTTGCTGCCTGATATTTCCTACAGGTGCCATTGAAACAAGATAATCAATGTTATTCAATTCACCTTGTCACCTGCTATGGCAGATTGATGTACATAACTTTGTAAGAAGTCATTGCCATTTGATTTATACACATTTTCTCTTTTAGAATTATCCTGGTCTGTATCATGTTAAGAAAGGCCTGCAACCAAAGCTTTTAAAAAATAGCAAATTTTAGGAAATTAAATGCAATTAAGAGTTGAATTTTTTTAATTTTTTTTGTCTATTAAAATAACGTTTCACAAATACGTTTCATTTAGGAAGCTCTACAATTCCATCAAGCGTTATGCGGAGGTGCATAATTTCCGAGTACATACATAACAAGCTGAAAATCAAAGTATATTGATCAGGCTGTCTTCTGTTACAATTCACACGTGCACGCACACACACCGAATCCACTTTGCCAATCCTTCCCGATGCCCATCTGCCCTGATCGCATTTAACCTTGGAATGAGAGAGTTTTCCGATACAGTGGTGGTCAAATTTCAGGTGGCGCAGAACAAGATAGAATTGTGACAAGTGCACAGGAAGGTCAGGATGGGACAGGACAAAATCCAGCAAAATAACGGAATGAGAAGTAAAGTCCCAGAAAAAACATCAAGGGAAACAACTGAAATATTTAAGGTGTGTACTTAAGATACACTGATTTTTTTATACTGATAGGAATATTAGTACATTTGTTGGTACTGTCAGGCAATCTACTTTTACTATTAAGCAATCCAATGTGTCATTAAACACTGAATGGGAAATTTTTGCAGCCTAGTGCAAAAAGGTGCAGTAAATGTATACATACAATAAAACTGTAAAGTTGGCGAGTCTGTACATTAAAGATATTTAAGTGGAAAAATTGGGGGGTGTGGGGAGGAGGGTGTTGGACGTAAGATAAAACACATCAAGTACAATACATAAATCAAGTTGATTTATCAAGCGTACTTCACAGTAACAGAAAAATTATCCCAAAATTAAACAGATGTTTTTATAAACACACTATATAAAGCGTACACAACTAGACTAACAACCTCAATATAGGACAATGTAATCAGACCTGAAATGAAAAGACAAAACAGATCCGCAGACTGCTTCATACCGTATTGTGTAGCAGAGCTGCAGAGAGATTCCAGCAATGCATTTGAAGGCAGTGTAAAATGCAAAGTCTGGATAGTTCAACTAATGGTTAATTCAAAGACACTTAAATATGCTAATATCTACTTCACTGTTGGACAGCTTTCTGACTGCTAGTGACTGTGGTTTTATTCAAACACTTTTTAAGCTCTAGTGATAAATTCATACTCAACCATGCATAGTGCTTTCTTTATAATATATTTAATTATTCTGTATATGCACTCAGTGATCTCCGCTGTTGTGCAATTAAGTCCAGGGTAAATATGGCAGCACGCACTCTGTGTGAAGAAACATTTAATTTGTTCATCCCGATATTAGTGGCTACCGGTTGTAGCTTTTTTTTTATGCTTGTACAGTAATTGCATGTATGGGAAACATAACACAATTTATCAAGTTAACCTTGGATATTTCAATAGACTGATTGTTTCTTTGTTTCTGGCTCCATCTTCAAAATAGTGTATTATTTATGGATAATAGGCCACAGGTCTACCACATTTAATTTAATAATCCATGTAACTTGTATACAGCGTACCCATATACACATAACCAAATAACACTACAGTATGTTTAATTTAGCTCAAATGGTGTTTGCAATATATAATGTACTTATACAAAATGTTATTTATTAAATGTGCAACATGTACATGTATGTTACAACATGTATTTTTTGTAGATATTCCAAAAGTCTTAATCAAATTCAACCTCTTTTACTATGAAAAAATAAACTCAAGGCAAAAGGTAGCAACCATACGCAAGTGTGAATCTGCACCTGTGCACTTTGAACCAGGAATGAGGGATTCAAGAAGAGGAAAGAAAGAGGGCATAAGAGTAAAGCATGAAGGCAGCAATTCCAGCTTGCTGATGTCGAATTTTGCATTTACAGAGGGAAGGGAAACACATGCAAAGACAGAGAGAGATTATACACACAGAGTGTTGCTTTAGGTATGAATGTGCAATCAAACCGTCAATATAAAATCATAGCTAACATAATCTGAGATATTGTTTTGCCTAAAAAAGCTGGTCTTCAACAGTGTAAATTGGTTATAAACATGGATTTGGCATGTACTAATATGAATGACTAATACTTGATGAATGCAATTCAATGAGATTTCTGCTCTCAGTCTTCTTGGTTTTATAACTCAGGCACCATTTATTACTCAGAATAAACCACATATCATTAGAAACAGCAAGTGATCCAGTTTTTAAAAATAATATTCAGCATTGTGTGCAAACACAATCTTCACAACTCGGTAAGCAAGTATAGTGAGAACACTGGTGTTACAGGCTCACTTAACAAGCCACATTGTTCAATTCTGTTTTTTTGGCCAGATCAGATTTGCATGTTATGACATCACAGTCTGACTCCAATCTCACTACATAAGAGTTTACCTGACTCTAATGTGGACGTGTCTGCACTCTGAAACGGCACACATGAGGACATCTTTGTGCGACCACTCATTCATTTCAAACAATGGATGTGATTTTAGCAAATATATGATTGTGGTTTTTGCTCATGAAGATGGTGAGCTAACTGTTTTTGTTAGTTAACTGTATTTATTGAGGTCCAGAACAAGGAAGAATGTAACTTCCTCGCAAACTGTTGCGAGCGCAGTGCTGACTAATGACGTCAGCGCCTTAGTGAGTCCCATGAATTCCAATCTGCCCATTTCCATTTAGGTCATACTGTATAACAACATATCAGCTCTGATCCAGGATCACGTACAAAAGGGAAAAAAATGGGATTTGTGGATTCAGACTGCCCTAAAAAATCTGATTTTTGTCACATTAGGGGTTTAAAAAATTGGATTTGTGTCACTTCAGACTGGTAATGTGAACGTTGCTATAGATTCTACGGACTATCTGGAGAACAAGGCTTCTTTCATTGAACACTCAAACAATAAACATCATAAATACATTTTATTTTCTCACTTCTTACTTATTTCCAGTGTTTCTTAAAAATAAATAAATAAATAAACCTTTAGGTATTTGGTCAAAACTTGGTAAAAATAGAAACCTGGCATACATTGCAAAGTCTTCAAAGACATATGTAGTATAAAAACATATGTAGCATAAAAGATGATAGAAGTATATCCATCCATTCAATATCTATACTGCTCATCCTGTAGCAGCGGGGCTGGAGCCTCTCATGGAATTTAAGAAGTACCTATAGGACCTGAGAAGTACATTTTCTACCTTATCTGCATTTTGAATAAAGGAGTTTCTTTCTTCTTCCAACAAATGCTTATTGCACATTACTGCAGGAGCCTTATATTTTCTAATGCCCTTTATAATTCATTCATTTACACCTACTCAGTCTTCTTTTTATCAATTTTATATCTATTCAGTTCAGAGTTTAATCTTATTTATCACAATTGAGTTCTGCTGTTATCCCGTTGATCACAATCTATCCCTGCTATTATCCCATTTATCACAATTCATTCCTATTTTTGTCACTTACACCACACACACCTTTCTCTATTTTTGCTTGTTAAGGTTTCTTCATTACTTGTTAACCATTACAAAGATAATCCAATATTGTTCTTATTTCATTACTACAAAAACCCACACAAATGTATGTACAGTATATGCATGCTAACAGAAATACAGCAGTATCCAGCAGGAAAGTAATGGTTTGCTGTCACTCACACTACTACTACATACCAATAACCTGGGAACAGCAACGGACTCAAAAAGCACAGAGCGCAAGTAAGAGTCATTCACATCATTCATAAGTGCCCATCACATGCGCTTGTATAATGCCTTGCTCACAGCAACTCACTGTTTTCTTCCATTTCACTGAGTCACAAGTCTGCTAAGTGCAGCGAAGCAGAGTTTCACTGACTTTTGCCTGTATTTAAAGCTCTGTGTGTGTCTGTGTGCGTGCGTGTGCGTGGCATGGTGGTTGGTACTGTCGCCTTGCACCTCCAGGTTTGATTCTTGCCTCGGGTCTGTGTGCTTGGAGTTTGCATGTTCTCCCTGTGATTGGTGGGTTTCCTCCGGATACTGCAGTTTTCTCCCACAGTCCAAAGACTGGCATTCCCAAATTGTCCGTAGGTTGTGAATGGGTGTGTGTCCTATTAAAGAATGATTCAAATCTGTGCATAGTACACTAAATTAATTTGTTTACAGTGTTTACTAACTGGTAGAATTAAAATAAAACATTTGTGTAGATTAGAGTAAAATTTGTGCTCTATTAAATATTTTAATCAAGTTAACCAATCAAGTTTTTTCATAAAACAGCTCCTACTACAGTAAGTAGGAGTCAGGGCTAACGTGATTCCTCCAAGAAACATGAAACCAATAAACTGCATCTTTTAGAACTGCTGCTCATACTGTGTCTCTGAGCATAGTAAAAACCTTCAATGGAAAGCATTTTCATCCCTGTTCTGCATGCATGATTGGTTAGTGTCACTGTGATTGACAAGTTAGAAAAAGTGTGGCAAGTCTCCGAGGCTCTCTTGCACTCCCTCCCAAAGATGGCTGTGGCACCACGTTTGATGCATTTCCGTTGCCTCGCAAAAAGGCTGCAATTGCTTAATCAGTGGTCAATCAGTTGATATAAGATGTCACTATAAACCTATATTTGTCTTTCTGCTGATATTAGGCAGCGGGATTTTACCAAATTTTAATAGACTACATTCAAAACCTTTTGAGTGGCAGTGTAAGAATTAAAAAATGGAGTTGGAGAAAAGTATGCATTTTTTGGTTGCTTTGATGAGTAAATATGTACTTCCCGAGGGGGAAAAAGCTCCACTTCCTTTTCTCTGCACAATTAACCCATTGGCCCTCATTTGAATTTCATATGTTTGCTAAAAGAAAAATCTGCAGAAGTGTGACCATTGAGAGCTGCATTTTTTATCCATGATGTAAGGACTGGGTGAGTTGTAATGGTAAGTAGCTCCATCAATCAAAGAGAATTGCAGGGTCACAGTTTGGCTTTTCAATTTGCATTTAATTTTGTTTCCTTTTCATTATTCTCCTTTAGATACCCACTGTGCAGACAGCAAAAACAAAGTAAATTATTTATTTGATTTGATTACCCATTCTTTTTAGTGGTCATGTTCTCTCAGTTGATATGTATTGATATGTGTATATCTGAATAAGTTTGTGTAAGTGTGTGTGTGTGTGTATGTGTGTGTGTGTGTACCTTCTGGAGGAGTTGTGATCCAGAATACTTAGCTGCTATAGACTTCATCTCTCCTCCAAATGCTGAAGCCCAGAGTTTCACACTACAATGTAGGATCATGAGAAGCAATGGGAGGATAATTAACATGCTGAAAGGCGAATACTTTAAGTACAAGACCATATTTGTTTTATATGTATTTATATGTACGTAAAGGAAGTTACACTTAATAATAAAATACCTCAGATCTCAGAGTGACCAAATTCATCCTGAGCTAAAATTACTGTATGTGTTTTCCATGTTAGACTCCATGTTATACTTATTTGGTGTGTGTGTGTGTGTGTGTGTGTGTGTGTGTGTGTGTGTGTGTGTGTGTGTGTGTGTGTCCATGGTGACCTGCTGTGGACTGGCATCCCATCCAGTATGAATTCTCCCACACTGAACCCAATGATCCTGGAATAGGCTGTGAGTTCTCTGTTCTCTAATGATGAACTTCTTCCCATTATCATTACTGTGAACATCTCTTATGATGCGTAAATGCGATTCAACATGTATTTAAAAATATATGTTTAGGGTCCATTTAGGTGACCTCTGTGCGTTTGGCTGTTCGTGATTGCAAACTTGTCAAATAATTTAAGAGAGAGAAAGAGAGAAAGCAAAGTTGGAACTTACACCGCAGGAGGGATTCCCTGATGCGTCCCAGACACGTCGAGCACCGACGTGCTCCTTATACTCCACATGAAGATGAAATAGACACCACACAAGTGTAAGGAAAGCACCTTCATGCTTCTCGTCTTAAGAAACAAAAAAAAAAAAAGAAAGAAAAAACGACGTCTGGTGTATTCTTAATTCTCACCCTCTCTCGTGCAGTCTTAGTCACAGCCTCAAACAGTGGCGCGAGAAATGAAGTTAAAAATAGCACCCCTAATTAAAACGCCCCTAATGACAGAAGTAACGTTTTATCCAGCCGCAAGCGCAGAGCGTCCCACACCGTTACCTCGGGTTTTTTTTTTTTTTTTTTAATCCAACCATGTACAAGGATTTTAAAAAACGCTTATATTTTTGGAGATTTCTAATATATAACGTACACTACGGCTATTAGTAGCTTTGAGCGTATTCCTCTCCACATGTGCACAGCTGGAACTCGTGTGGAAGCGAGGAAAGCGCGCGCAAACCGTGACCTCGCTCAGGCAGCGCCAAAAGAGCGCACGAGAGCCAAACCAACTGGGGAAAGAGTGGAGGGGGAGAAACACCGAACAAGGAGGAATGGCGGAGCTCGGCTCTTCTTCGTTAGTTTAATCATGTTTTAGGCTATTGACTTTCCAAGAATGATACAGTCTTTTTTTTTTTTTTTTTGTCGCAGCCATGCCGGAGGAAACTCGCCTCGAACGTAACGCCTCAGCTTACATGATGACATGACACACTGGTGAAAATGACAGGAAAGCACTGTTACATCTTGTCGAAATAAAAAAAAATGCAAACATACAGCGATTTAAAAAAAAAATGCAACCTATCACGCTTAACTGTCCATCTCTTTTCACGGCTTTACCCAAACGCGCTGTGCGTTTCGCGTTTAAAACGTCGGAGCGCGTGGTGTTACTGTACTCTTTTATTTTGTGCTGCAGGCTTAAAATAAATTTATTCTGAAATTAGTTTGTGTAAGCTTAGTTGTTTTTAGGAGCCAAGCAGCACTGGCACTATGTTTATATTTTACATAGGTGTATGTTCACATTATTGGAGAATATTATCTATTATCACCAAACTAACTATTCAGGAGATGGTATTTCAGATTGGAAATCATTTTTATCAATATCAATTATTCATTCTTATTGATACCTGGAAGGTCATTTTTATTAGCATTAACTTTGCTCATTTTTCTTTTATTGGCTCATCATAAGTAGTCTACATATGTCTTACAATCTCAATCTACTCTTAATCCATCACTGAAAGTCAGCGCAAGTCAAATCTAGGCCGCAGAGAATACGTTGGAAATGCAGTTTTAGCAAATCAATGCGCTCAGCAGAAGCCGCTGATAAATTATTCATCAACTGATTGTTTTTGATCTTCCAAAAAAAAAAAAACTCTTGAATTTGGAGGACTTGGCACACACATTGTCATGACTCAACAAATCTTAACTAAGACGTGTGATACAGTGCTGTTTTATCATTATAAGACAGCAACCCTTGACAGGCCACATAATTTAGGCACATAAATGTAAGTTTAGTCCATGGATAATATGTGGACTAGGTGAAATTGACTGAAGTGTGAGCAACCACACATAGGTTTGCACAACATTTACATACATGTACTGGAAATATAGTGAAAATACATATTGATGACCTGCTACACCCATACACTATATTGTCAAAATGTGGATCGCTTCCATATGAACCATGATGAGATGGTTTGCTACGGTTGGAGTGAAAGAACTGGCCTGCACAGAGACTGAATTAATTTCACTGAGCATCACTGAGGGATAAAACTAATAATTAATGAATGCTAATAATTAGTGACTCGGATGAACTTATTCTCCGCAGCAGAGGTAACTCTTGGTCTTCCTTTCCTGGGGTGGTCCGCATGTGAGCCAGTTTCTTTGTAGCGCTTGATGGTTTTTGTGACTGCACTTGGGGACACTTTCAAAGTTTTCCCAATTTTTTGGACTGACTGACCTTCATTTCTTGAAGTAATGATGGCTACTCGTTTTTTTCTTCACTTAGCTGCTTTTTTCTTGCCATAATACAAATTCAACCTCTTTGAATGAGAAGGTGTGTCCAAACTTTTGGTCTGTACTGTATATGTACACACATATATATATATATATATATATATACACACAACCACATCATTCTGCTCACCTGTATTACTTGACATCCTGAGAAACATGACAACAAAACAATTTCCATATATCCTACAAGTACAAGTTACGGCTGATGTAAAAAAAAATATTTTTCCACCCAAGTATCACTACACTCATACACATTATTTCAGCATTAGACAAGTTTTCTTATGTTTCCACAAAACTCATGAAATGCTATGTGACACCTCTGAAGCACACTAGGTGGCCTGATATAATTAATTTTCCCTGTCCATTTTTGTTGTTCTCGCATCCATGTTTTGTGGGTAGTTTTACATGCTTGTTCTCATAGTGGCCCCTGATCTTACCACTCTTCACCATCGCCCATGGAGTAATTACAAATTAAGTGCATCAGCCTTCTGCTTCTTCTTTCTTAAACAAATATATTTTACTGTTGACTTTATTTTTTTATATATTTAAAATGCAATATTAGCTCACTGCTGCTGATTAAATATAAATGCTTTTAACTACACAAAGTAGTATGCTAATAGCATTTCTCAGTTATGTTTATTGGCATAGAAATTGATTCACAGGCTATATGTACTGTATTAGGTACGTTCCAGAAAAAGTGATAGCATAAGCTCACAAAACATGGCCTCTAAAAACTACTCATTATCAAGGTCATCTGAGTACTGATGAGGCACATCTGAACGTTGAAGCACATCTTAAATTACACACTTACTCCACACTATAAACAGGACCTGTATTTGCAATTCATTACCAAGCCGAGGATTCTCTGATTGCCTTTTGTGTATGGTAAATTGTTTTTAAACAATCTTTTGCTTTGCTTAGCTCTGTTTATGCCTGTTGTACATCAGTTGAGCGTTGCTTGTTGTTTTGACTTCCACGTTTTTGATCAATCCGTGTAAAAAAAATTTTACTTATTTTAAGTGTTAATAAAAATGCATCCTATTCTTATCAGCTGTAATGATGCATTTGGAAGAAATGGAAAGATCCATGCAATATTTCACACAGATGCGAAGAGAGGGTCAGAGAGTTTGTACTCAGACCATAATAAAATGCATTTAAGTTCAGAACCAGAAACCATTTGTTGAGTATGACTGATTTACAGAATAAAGGTGAGTTTTTTACAGCATCTGTCCTAGAGATGACATTTTTTTTTCCATTCTGATATTTAACATTAACCGAAGCTCTTGACCTGTATTTACATTATGTATTTTAACTGCATAAACGGACGCTTGTTCAGGTGTTCTTTTTGAAGTGGGCAGTGAGTATAAACATGAGCTAAAAGTAAATAAAGCATTCCAATGCAGTTGGAGAATGCTGGTCTAGTCTTGCTGCCTCATATTCTTAAGCATTAAACTCGCTAATCTTGTTTTTCCCCATTTTGGAAAAGTTGGCAGTCACTTGACTGTGACTCATCTTCTTGATTGTGGAATCACGCATAATGCTCCTTGTTTAGGGTGCTGCTCCTTACCGGCAACAACATACACTATGCTATGTACGTATGCGCATGATTTGGAGATTTTACTGGGGCACAGCAGATAAATACTGGGGCACATGAACAGATCAATTTTCGTGCTTCCAAAGCATCTACATGCTGACTGACCTCGATAAGTGTTTTTAAAATGAGATAATCAATGTTTTTCACTTAATCTGTCAGTATTTTATGTTGTGGCTGATCAGTGTAAAGCCCTGAGATGAAAAAACAAGAACAGCAGAAGCAGCAATAGAGCATCTAGCATCAGCTATGCCAATCCAGAGAGTTGGAGGAGCCATATGACAGCATCACAAAAACCATCAATTAATCAGGCAGGAGGACAGTGGGACATCTGGGTCCTGCCGCTCCACCATCACCATTCTCTGTATCCCTTGTGCAAAGAAAATGTGGCCAAAGACACAAATACATTAGACCCACAAAGAGACACTTTTAACCAGTTTTGAAAAATCTTTTGCATTAAAAAAAAAAAATTAATTAATTAAATAAAAAAATAACTTGCCATTAATTCTGGAATTATTTTCCTTTTGAAAAAAATTCCTTCAAGTGTATCGTGTGTTCCAAATGTCAGGTTTGCTCAAAAATGTGGTGGGTACCAGTCATACTATAGTTTGTCTAAAATGTGGAACTTCAAAGCTTATAAAAGAATAAATGTAAATGAATTGCAGTAAATGATAAAACATCTATATTACGGGTTTCAGATTAAACATTATGTTACAGGCATTGTTGTGTGCCAGAGAATAATAATACTGATGAAGTCACTCAGGAAAATTTACTCACTCTTTTTATTCTCCCTATAAAAAATGCCAAGATAATAGAATGGCAAGGCATTACTAAATATATTAAGTTTCTGGTACACACTGATGAGATTTGGGTTTGAGATCAAAAGATGAATATGGGACAACAAATCATAATTTAGCTTAGATTTCCTGATATTTTATGTGTGTCTACTTATAGGGTTTAAACAATTTAGACTATTGCACCTTTTTATTTTCAAAAAAATCATTGGAAAATGTGTCTGACAGGAGTTTCTTGTTGCCAAAAAGTATCCTGTTAGATTGACTGTTTAAACAGGTAATGTCTACTCTTAGTTTTAGTCCTGCATTTCACCTGTGGAGACTGCATTTGTTGTTTAATAGCATAAACCATCATGAAGACCAGAGAACTACAGTACACGCGGGAAGAAAAGCAGGCAATTTGATGCTGTAAAAAAAGAAAATCAATATGAGCTATTGCATATACCACAATTTCAAATTTCATGGAAAAAAAAAGACCACAGATGTACTAAGAACCAGACCTCATGCAGGTTGGCCAAGGAAAACAACAGCATTTGATGTGTGAGCTGTGAAGAAATACTAAAATCAACAGTCAGTGACATAACCAAGAACTTCAATTGGCATGGATAAAGCTATCAAAATGGACGTTTTGAGACTTTGGGAGCAGAAATATTAAGGCCATACCACAAGATGCAAACCACTAATGAGCAGTAAAGAACAGAAGGCCAGGTAGGAATTTACAAAGAAATATAAAAATGAGCCAAGTTTGGAAACCAAGATTAATCTCTACCGGGGTGATGGATAGGCTAAAGTGTCGAGGATGAAAGGATCTGCTCATGAGCCAAGACATACACTACCGCTTCATCAGACGTGAGTAGTGTCATGACTTGGGCATGCATGGCTGCATCTGGAACAGGCTCATTAATCTTTAATGGTGATATGACTCATGATGATGTAACCTTCTGAAGAGGAGACTAAATGGAGAAGCGCTCCAAAAACAAACAACTGTTAAAAAAAACAAGTACAAGTACACTTATTGCAAGCAAGGGCTATTCAAACAAATATGAAACAAATTTGTTAATTTGTCACCTTAAAAATATCTGTTACAATATTTTTGCTCACCTAAAAACTGAAACTGCAAATTAAATAAAATTGATATGTAAATTTCATATTCAAACTTTCATCTCAAAGACAAATAACAGACAAACACACACGCTCACACATATATATAAATGCATGATAGTTCCACAACAATAGTTGTGGAACATTTCATTTTAAAAAATGGCTTATCATTTTATAAGATATGATCTAATGACATGAAGTCCTTTACACAAACATTTTCATACATGAAATACTTTTGTCAGAAATCACTACGAGGGCTTGAAAAGGCAAATTATCAGATGTAAAGGAGATAGCATTAGGTAATATGTGTGCAGATGGGTCGTCAAAGAAAAAAAACAAGAGCAAAGCATGGAGAAATAGATACACAGGAGGTTGTCAAAAAAAGGAAGAAGTAAGATGAAGAGAGAATGAGAAAGAAAATAGACATCTGAGTGATGCCCTGTCATTTAGCCCCCAGCTGGACTTTTTCTCACACCTGAGCAGGCACACACAGTATCACCCTTCCTCCTATTTGTGAATGGATACTTTTATTATCCAATAAGTGCTCTGATCTCTTTCTAAAAAAAATACATAGAATGTAAAAAATACCCATAAGCACCAATCCTACTACACTGTCTTAAAAATTTTATGTAAACATACTTGTCCTGACAAGCAATGACCAGAATTGGGGGCAAGCAGCCATTCCAAGCTTGGTGTCAATATATAACCTTATTGTAACATGAAATAATTCCTCCAGAGACTATGCATTATGGGTCCATCACTTCATGTATTTTCCTTCTTATTCAGAGTGACCCATCACTTTGGAATAGGCTAAATCTTGACCAATAAGACCATGTGGCTTTTTTACCTTGCTCCCAAGTCCAATCTCAATGCCGCCTTTATTTAAATCTTTCTGATTCAGTTTTCATTTTAATAAAAATGTGTCAGAGGGTTCTTAATCCAATGCCACTTCTTTCTAAGGGCTGCTTTGTTTAGTTTTTTGACCAGGCAATGTAGACCAAACAGGTCTGCACTCAAAGCCTGTTTCTGACATGGGTTCACTGCCATTCTTCACAGAATTTGATTATTGAGATAGCTCATTTCATTTAGTTTATAAGGTCAGGTAATGCCAATTGTATGAAGGGTAAAAGGAACCTTCACATTACCACTTATTGAAAAAGAAGTTTGTGTGACATTTATTATAGAAAATCAAAAACAGTGAGGTAGCAAAAACACAGTACACGTACTAGACAAATTCCCAGTAGGTGTAGAATTCTTGCCTCTTACCATTCCTGGCTTTCCCCTACCTTCACAGAGCAGTTCTACACACTCCCACAGCCTGACTTAGGCCAGAGTGACATCTGGCCTGTTGCAAACTTGCCTCCACCCTGTAAGAGGAGAAAATTTGGCCCATCCATTTGCCATCAAGCAGTTTGTCAATGCATGGCATTGGGGAAGAGTCAAATGTCGACACTATTTTTAATAAAGTCAACACAGAATGGGACTGAGCCTTCTGCCTTGGGAACCAGTGCCTCCAGACTGAACCTCCACACCACTACTTTCTTGCGTTCCCTTTACAGTTTAAGGGACCTGAGGTGCTATACTGTATATGATCCACTCCTATCAGTTTGCTTCCACACATAGCCAACATCCCTGACTCACCATGAGCGATTTGGAACTTGATGTGGTTAATAAAACAAGTCCCCTGTCTCTCTCTCCAGTGAAAATGTTCTTACTCAAGCACCCTTATTACACAGCAGGAACTGCCATTCTTGCACTTTTTGCAAGTTCTGTTGTGTTAGTTCTGCTAGTGTGTGGAGTTGGCTTTGTGTTACTTTCCAAAGGTCCTATATCCCAACTTTCTGGAGTAAAATGACATGCGTAATTTAAAAAGGGTGTGTGGAGGCTTGTCGGACCTCTTGTACTGCACATAAATTGTGGACTTACTGTTTGTGGCATTTTAATAAACATGGTATTTTTTAACAGGGGGTTGCCAGATTCCATATATTATATATAATATTTGCATATGGCATGCACCACATCATTTTCCATGAAAAGCCTTTTAAAAAAGTAATATCTGTAACATGGAAAACCCCACGGATTTATTTCAGGTCCAGTGATCCATATACACAACATAGACATGGAGATCCCCTTTCCGCCAATACTGCCACTCCTCAGGGGTTAGGTATATGGCTAAATGGTTTAAATTCCACACATCATAATTCTTCCCAGCTGTGAAAAGATTTTTCAAATTTAAGGCACTGGGAAATAACTTAGGAAGAACTTCTTGCTGCTGGAGCAGAATGCATCACTTGCATCCACCCAAAACAATGAAGAGAATTGAAGGATTGGCTTGTTTAGAAAAGGAGAAAAGAATCTGCTAACTTCTATATTAAAAGGTTAAATACTAGTAACAACAATAAAGAAACTGAAGAGGAAACCTAATTAAGATAATGAATTTGACGATAAGGCATGCAAGACCCAAACACATGGTAGGAGCCATGCTGCACAAAGGTGAGGATGACACTGGTATATACAGTCGGGCCCAACAAATGTACTGTATACATATCACTATTCGTGTTATCATATGTATTCAATTAAGACACATTATCTATGTAATCCAAACAATGCAACCATTTTTTATCCCTAAAAAAGAAAGCTATGAATACCAAGGCTTTTTTTTTTTTACTCTCAAGCAACTGTCTTCCTCCTGGGACAAAATAAATAAAACCCATTGTGGAGTTGATGTTTCTGCAGGACATTGCTTTTACAAAGCGGTCCTCTGAAGCAATACATCATTAGCAGCATACCTAACATCATGAAACTAAGAATTTGTGTTTCCAAGAGTCTGAACATATCAACTCACACATTTACAGTATTGTTAACATTTTTGGAATCACTCAGAATTTCCACATTTGCCTTGAACACAGAGCACATCTGGTAAATTGCTAAATAAATAGAAAATACAGTCAAGATATTGTCAAAAAAAGTAATGATCTCAGCTTGAAATAATATTTTAGTACTTTGCTTTGATAGGGGAAAAAAACTCTCCATCTGCAGTAGTTACAGTCTTGTTGTCTGTTTGTTTAGATAGTCATGCATTAGTTTAGATGGCATCAAGCACTCCTTCTTTCATATGCTCTGTACTGTGCAATTTTTCTTTGCTCTTTGTAACACTTTAAATTTAAATTTTGTCTGTCCAAAACACTTTTCCCACTCATTTTCCAATCCAAGCCTATTGCCTGTCTCCTACTGTCCATGTTAAATTTTCAATACAGATATACTGTATAGGTTTTCCTTTGATTCTTGGTCTGGAAGGCTAGAGTCCGGCTAGCGATCTGGCCAAACTAGGTAGCCGTGAGGTATGATTACTTAAAAAAAAATAGATAACATAAATTTTATTTAAAGATACAAAAAAAATATAAACGTATATACACTCACCTAAAGGATTATGAGAAACACCTGTTCAATTTCTCATTAATGCAATTATCTAATCAACCAATCACTCTACCATTTGGCAGTTGCTTCAATGCATTTAGGGGTGTGGTCCTGGTCAAGACAATCTCCTGCACTCCAAACTGAATGTCAGAATGGGAAAGAAAGGTGATTTAAGCAATTTTGAGCGTGGCATGGCTGTTGGTGCCAGACGGGCCGGTCTGAGTATTTCACAATCTGCTCAGTTACAGGGATTTTCAAGCACAACCATTTCTATGGTTTACAAAGAATGGTGTGAAAAGGGAAAAACATCTAGTATGCGGCAGTCCTGTGGGCGAAAATTACTTATTGATGCTAGAGGTCAGAGGAGAATGGGCCGACTGATTCAAGCTGATAGAAGAGCAACTTTGACTGAAATAACCACTCGTTACAACCGAGGTATGCAGCAAAGCATTTGTGAAGCCACAACACACACAACCTTGAGGCAGATGGGCTACAACAGCAGAAGACCCCACCGGGTACCACTCATCTCCACTACAAATAGGAAAAAGAGGCTACAATTTGCACGAGCTCACCAAAATTGGACAGTTGAAGACTGGAAAAATGTTGCCTGGTCTGATGAGTCTCGATTTCTGTTGAGACATTCAAATGGTAGAGTCAGAATTTGGCGTAAACAGAATGAGAACATGGATCCATCATGCCTTGTTACCACTGTGCAGGCAGGTGGTGGTGTAATGGTGTGGGGGATCTTTTCTTGGCACACTTTAGGCCCCTTAGTGCCAATTGGGCATCATTTAAATGCAATGGCCTACCTGAGCATTGTTTCTGACCATGTCCATCCCTTTATGACCACCCTGTACCCATCCTCTGATGGCTACTTCCAGCAGGATAATGCACCATGTCACAAAGCTCGAATTATTTCAAATTGGTTTCTTGAACATGACAATGAGTTCACTGTACTAAAATGGCCCCCACAGTCACCAGATCTCAACCCAATAGAGCATCTTTGGGATGTGGTGGAACGGGAGCTTCGTGCCCTGGATGTGCATCACACAAATCTCCATCAACTGCAAGATGCTATCCTATCAATATGGGCCAATGTTTCTAAAGAATGCTTTCAGCACCTTGTTGAATCAATGCCACGTAGAATTAAGGCAGTTCTGAAGGCGAAAGGGGGTCAAATAATCCTTTAGGTGAGTGTAGATAGGTGGTAAGTGTTAATATAATATTAATTATTAGTTCATTTTAATTATTTAAGTGTTTTGCCACAGGGAAATCTTCTGTGTCAGCTGTTCTATCTGAGGATCGTTCCACAAAATTATGAGATTGCTAATGAATTAAAATGTCAACAGAATGGAGAAAATTTTTTGAAGAACTGGAAAATAATTGTGGCAGATAAAGTTGAATAAAAAAAAACTGAGAAATTAAAGGCAAACTAGAAGAGAAAAAAACTGCCAAAACATCCTAATGAGAATCAGACTAAAAACGAGAAGATCTCAAATGGACAGACCGGATAAAGGAGAAGGAAGAAGGAGAGGGAGAATTGCTGGACCATATAATGTACTGATCAGTATCATGAAAAGCGACAGCAAATGCCTGAGCAAATAGGAAAGCGGAGAGAGAATGATAGTAGGAACAGAATTGAATTGGAGAGGGAAAAAAACAGAAATAGTGTTTCTCCCTACAGCATCTGGCTCTACAAACTGTTTTTAAAAACTTTTGGAAACAGTTCATTAAAATCCTGCAATGTACTGTATTTTATATTGTGCAATATTATACAGTAGATCAAATATTTAAGTGTTTTGTTTTCTATTATCATGGGAGAACCACATTGCCTGGACAAAAATGTCACCATGTCATCATCATTGAAATGATTAAATACTTATGAGCCATTGATTGGATAATTACTGCAGGGATTAATATGGTTCCCCTGACAACCTTTTTTAACTTGAATGATGCAAGGGGTAGCTTCTTGTTTCTTAAGCAAGCATTTCAGAAAACATTTCCCACGGTCATGGAAAAGATGTCACTGTGTTTCAGAAGGGTCAAATTATTGGTCCGTATCAAGCAAAGAAAAACAACTAAGAAAATTACAGAAACACATTATTCAATCCTGGAAGAATAGTGGGAATAGTGGTTAAACATCATGGAAACAACCCAAATCCCCTCCACAACCTATTGGTCAAAAAGTGGAGCACTTTCAGTAGAAGAGTTCTTCAGTTCTGTATAGTCAATTCAATTCTGTTCAATTTTATTTGTCTAGCTCTTTTAACAGTGTTCATTGTCTCAAAGCAGCTTTTACACAATCAAGGGAAATTATGGAAATGTGTATATAAAAAAATGTGAGGTAAATGTGAGGTAAATGTGTATGAATCAAAATGAGCAAATTGTCCCTTATGAGCAGGCCGAGGGCGACGATGGCAAGGAAAAACTCTCTAAGATTGTAATAGAAAGAAACCTTAAGAGAAACCAGACTCAACAGGGAACCCATCTTCATTTGGGTGATAACGGAAAGCAGGAATTGTTTTGCAGTCATACTGTGTGTTAGGCAGCTGGAAGTTCGATATAACAGATGATGTCTTTAAGTTAATATGGCGTCCAATTTGTTAATGCAAGATCAGTTAGAGTGTTGGAAATTCCAGTCCTGAAGTCTGGAGCAATGGCAGTCAAAAGTTCCCAGATAACAGCTGTCTGCGTCAGCTGAAGCGATGGATCGTCTTTATGGTAAAGTGGAACTGTCCTCAGTCACCACACGCATCCCAAGCAGACCACATGGGGCCTCCCTGCAATGAGATCTCCACCCAGAACCGCGCAGTCAGGTCCAGAGGGCAGAGCGAGTGCAAAGGGCAAGCAGGGACTCCAGCAGGACTAACTATGGCAGCATAACTATAAATGGAGGGCCAGAAAGAAACACAGACATGAGGGCTCCCTGGGATGTAAAGCAACCAGTCACTTCACGTGAGTGATCAATTATGAGAGTGGGGAAAACAGCATCTAAACATACCAGATCACTATAATACTCTACGTTCTTGAGTCCGCCAGATCTGCTCCTTTACCTAAGGCAAATCTATTCGCTAAATAAGTACATTTACAGCCTAGACTTAAACAGTAAGACCTGTATCTGATTCTCAAACATTAATTGGATGGCTATTCTATAACTTTTGGGCTTTGGAGCATATCAGATTATCCAACTGACTGCACTAATATAATCATGTAAATGCATCCTCTTTCTTAATATTCCAACTTCAATATCTCACTGCAGCACCTTAATTCGCAGTTGTCCACATGTGCACATTCTTCCACACTCCTTCCGTGTTCCTTTTGTATCCAGCCATACCAAGCCTTTGTACTGAGTTTTGATTTCCTGGTTATGATCTTGTTGTTATTGTTCTCTGGTTTTGCCTCATTAAGCCTGTTTGCTCATTTCCTGACCCTTGTATTATTTCTGACAATGAGAGAATCTTGTGTTCTGGATTTCTTTTAATTTATCATCTTTGCAATTCAGAAAAAAAAGTCTGAACTCTAAGCACACCTTAATATTTGCCTAGTGCTGAATTTGAGCTTTCAAATCAACAACCACATAAACCTAAACAAGTTATTGCAACAAAGTGAATCCCTTAGAAAACCACAAAGCCTGCAGACACTTACAAATGTGCTAACACAAACACAAACACCACTGACCACATATCCACAAGAAGTGCCCTAACCAACATCCACCTTTTTGTCCTTCCTCATCTTTAGATCTCACAGCTCAGTACTAAAAGCACTATGACAACATGCATAATTAAATTTGTTCAATCTAAGAATAGCTAGAGCAGGAAAGGGAGACGTAAGCAAGAGTCTAGTAATTTGAGACAGTGAAACAGAGGAAGAGAAAGAAAGAGATGGTGTGGGATTACAGGATATCTGTTGTAGATATATTTTACTGCTCACCCAAATGAACTCCAAACTAACATTGTTTATATGTCCCTGCTTTTATCTTATCGTCATGATATCATCATGATAAAATACTTTTATCATGTAAAAATATGGGTCAATTTGTTTAAAAATGTTAAAATTAGTATTTGGATCAAATTAATGGCATAATACCAAATTCTCACAATGTAATCTTATGCGGTTTATGTGTTATTATCCATATAGTATTTTGATAAGAATATGAACATACCTGTCAGGACTCAAAACATGGAAGTACAAAAAACAGTGGATCCAAAAAACATATTTTCAAGAATTTTTTTTTTAAAACCAAAGTGCATAAGAAAAGAAAAGTGAAAAGCAATATTACATTTGCAAAATAACAAGACACAAATACTGTAAACATTAACCAGAAAAAAATAGAGAGTATATATGTGTGTGTGTCTATATGTATATCATGTATGATTAACTTAAAATGTAACACAGATGACATTGATAATAAAAGAACCCAATAAAAATAGAAAGGAAGGTTAATGCACTCTGTGTAATTGTTTGACAACCTTATTCTAATAAAATTTTTATTATTAATGTAATGAGAAAGGAAGTCCATCTAGCCTAGAGTCAAAACTTGAAGTACTTATCACTATGCAGGAACCACATTCAGTCTGTTATACAGTATATTCTCTGTATGGGAAAAAGGTAAAATTTTATGTATCTGAGATGGAACCTTTCTAGGTGTGTGTAGGTGAGCAGGAAGCAGCTAAGTATCATTTAATGGCATTGCATATGGTCAGCATTAATCACCTCCATGCATTACTGACATTGCATTTTGTATGCAGTGCTTATTTTTCACACATTTTTCAAAATCACTTCTCACCTGGATACTGTGGAATTTTACCTAAGAACTGCTGCTGTAATCATAAAATCCATGTTACTCATTTGAGAATTATTTCAACACACCTAATATTATTTGACATACAGTGTACAGAAATGATTTATAAGTTACCTCATGCTATATGCAAAGCTTCCTGGTTTGTTCATTAGGGAGGTTCATTCTACGTGTGATTTTTTTTTTTTTCTAAAGCTGCTTTGGGACAGTGCCTATTGTTCAAAGCACTATACAAATAAAATTGAATAGGACTGAAATGAAAAGAAGTGTGTGTGTGTGTGTGTGTGTGTGTGTGTGTGTGTGTGTGTGTGTGTGTGTGTGTGTGTGTGTGTGTGTGTGTGTGTGTGTGTGTGTTTAAGAGAGAGAGAGAGAGAGAGTTTACATCTGTGGCACTTAAAGTGTGTGTTGGTAGAGATTCTTCAGTTCAACTCATTTTCAAAACAGGTTTAGGGCTTAGTGGAGCCGCACCTCCCACATATATCTCAGACTGTCTGTGTTATCCAACTGTGGAACAAGGAGACCATGAGTTCAATGATTCCCAAAGCTCTGGAAAGCACTGTCGCATTGCTGTAGGCTTTGGGACTGCTGCCAGACTGGCGTCTCGATTGACAGCACAGCAAAGAAAGAGTCACTAAACCCCAGCACCAGAAGCCCAGCCTGGACTCCCTGAATATGCCATGAATATGGCATTCATCATCAGCCACAGCTTTATCTATTAAGGAGAGCTTTTGTCTGATTTCTAACTTAATAATATTGTTTTGTAAGCTGAAACAAAAAATCAGAAACGACAAGGAATGCTATGGCCTAAATACTAAAGGATATTTCAAATTCATAAAAGCTGGAAAAAACTGGGTTGTTCAGCTCATTATAAAAACCTAGAAGAATAGTAGTGAAACATCAATGGACAAGTATGTCATTTGAGATCATTTAAAAGCTTTGTTTTCTCATGAAATATTATAGACGAAATCACAGCTATGTATAACATTAAAAGTAAGATCATGCACAATGTGACAAGAACTCAAGATTGGGACTTGTTATTGATGTTAATAGAAAAGAATTAATTAAGCATAAAGAACGGACTTTGGGGCAAAGTTAATGTGGTCTGATTTAACCTACTCCAGTGTGTTGGGTGTGTCAGGTTAAGAAGAGAAGCACCCACTGTACAATGCTCTGGAAGCAGGGGATTATGATCTCATGTTGTTTTACTTAGTCGGGTGAGGTCTAGACTCAGCAAAATTATGTGGCAATAAAATAAAGTCAGCTGACTACCTAATTGTACTATGTGACCAGGTTATACCAGCATATATACACACACACACACACACACACACACACACACACACACACACACAAAATTGTTGGTACCCTTCGGTCAATGAAAGAAAAACTCACAATGGTCACAGAAATAACTTTAATTTGACAAAATTAATAATAAATAAGAATTCTATGAATGTTAACCAATGAAAGTCAGACATTGCTTTTCAACCATGCTTCAACGGAATTATAAAAAAAAAATGAACTCATGGAACAGGCCTGGACAAAAATGATGGTACCCCTAACTTAATAGTTTGTTGCACAACCTTTTGAGGCAATCACTGCAATCAAACGATTCCTGTAACTGTCAATGAGACTTCTGCACCTCTCTGCAGGTATTTTGGCCCACTCCTCATGAGCAAGCTGCTCCAGTTGTTTCCGGTTTGAAGGGTGCCTTTTCCAGACAGCATGATTCAGCTCCTTCCAAAGATGCTCAATAGGATTGAGGTCAGGGCTCATAGAAGGCCACTTTAGAACAGTCCAATGTTTTCCTCTTAGCCATTCTTGGGTGTTTTAGCTGTGTGTTTTGGGTCATTGTCCTGTTGCAAGACCCATGACCTGCGACTGAGACGCAGCTTTCTGACACTGGCCAGCACATTTCTCTCTAGAATCCCTTGATAGTCTTTGTAGATTTCATTGTACCCTGCACAGATTCAAGACACCCTGTGCCAGATGCAGCAAAGCAGCCCCAGAACATAACAGAGCCTCCTCCATGTTTCACAGTAGAGACAGTGTTCTTTTCTTGATATGCTTCAAGTATAATTAGCAACATTTGCCTTGGCAAAAAGTTCCATTTTTGTCTCATCTGTCCATAGGACATTCTCCCAGAAGCTTTGTGGCTTGTCAACATGTAGTTTGGCATATTCCAGTCTGGCTTTTTTATCATTTGTTTTCAACAATGGTGTCCTCCTTGGTCGTCTCCCATGTAGTCCACTTTGGCTCAAACAACGACAGATGGTGCGATCCGACACTGATGTTCCTTGAGCATGAAGTTCACCTTGGATCTCTTTAGAAGTCTTTCTGGGCTCTTTTGTTACCATTCGGATTATCCGTCTCTTTGATTTGTCATCAATTTTCCTCCTGCGGCCACGTCCAGTGAGGTTGGCTACAGTCCCATGGATCTTAAATTTCTGAATAATATGTGCAACTGTAGTCACAGGAACATCTAGCTGCTTGGAGATGGTCTTATAGCCTTTACCTTTAACATGCTTGTCTATAATTTTCTTTCGAATCTCCTGAGACAACTCTTTCCTCCGCTTTCTCTGGTCCATGTTGAGTGTGGTACATACCATGTCACCAAACAACACAGTGACTACCTGGAGCCCTATATATAGGCCCACTGACTGATTACAAGATTGTAGACACCTGTGATGCTAATTAGTGGACACACCTTGAATTAACATGTCCCTTTGGTCACATTATTTTCAGTATTTTCTAGGGGTACCATCATTTTTGTCCAGGCCTGTTCCATGAGTTTATTTTTTTTAAATAATTCTGTTGAAGCATGGTTGAAAAGCAATGTCTGACTTTCATTGGTTAACATTCATAGAATTTTTTTAAATTATTACTTTTGTCAGATTAAAGTTATTTCTGTGACCATTGTGAGTTTTTCTTTCATTGACCGAAGGGTAACGACAATTTTGTCCACGTGTATATATATATATATATATATATATATATATATATATATATATATATATATATATATGCTGGTATAACCTGGTCACATAGTACAATTAGGTAGTCAGAAAGTGGGATGAGAAAGTGGGATGAAGCTTGTGAAAGTTGGATGAAGCTTGTGATGTACTGGAAGAGACTCATCAATATTTATTATAAAAAATTTAAGAAAGTGGACAGAAATAAAATGTTGTGATGTTACATACAGTTGTATAACATACAAACCATTATGTAAACCCTACATAGTGTGGTAATAAAAGCAAAATAGCTCTATAAAAAATATTTGCCAATGAATATTAGCATTTGGTATAAACTGTATTTAGTAATATGTTGTATTATGTTGCAAGTTGAATAAATAAATAAATAAAGAACATATCAGGCATATAACAATGTTGACCAGAATGCAGCATGGCCTAAAAACATGGCCAGTGAGGACTTCAGCTCTGAGTACACTCATCCTCACTCACATGATTACTGAATGAGGACACCTGAAATAACTCATGCACACTCTGTCACTTTCTGTAAGACACGTTGAGTGTACAGTATATGTACAGTATATGGTCTGTGTAAGTTTGTTTGTTTGTTACCAAGGCCGGCATTCATGTTTTATTAATAAGGTTTTTGACTGTTTTTCCTTTCTCCTGTTTTGTGCTTGTCCTGACACCTGATCACTGCCTGTTTACTGATTCTGATTTTGATTTACTGTTAAGTTTGTTTGGCAAGTTTTAAAAAGTTTTGACCGCCACCTGTGTCCTACCATCCACACAGTGACAGAACTTCTAGTACTATGGATCCAGCATAGGTTGTGCAATGCCAGGATTACAATGCTGGCATTTAACTTCCCACAGCTTGTGTTATTTCATCTCTTGGCTCACTTTGACAGGATTGAAGTCCCACAGGGTGGACTCCCACTACAGTGTCAGTTATATTGGGAAAATTTGGTTGCACAGAAACATAGCAGCCTGGGAATTATTGAAGAATTATCAAATGCGGACAGTAAGACACAGTTGCAGGTTGAACATTTTTGTGTGAACTCGGCGATGAAAACAACCACATAAATCAAAATCTTCAACAGGTGGTCCTGCACCTGTAGGTAGCGTGGGTATGATAAATTATACCTTGGTATGAACGTGTGTGCATGATGCCTTGGGATAAATTGGCATTTCAGCCAGAGTGTGTTCCCAGGATAGACTCTGGATACATAGTAATACAAGGGGTATTAAAAGTTGGTGAATTGGAGCTAAAATTACATGAGTTAACTGTTTGTTGTTTTCATAGTATTTTAACATTAAAATAAAACTTTATATTCCTTTTCATTTTTAAATATCTTCCCTTTACAGAAAATCCTAATAATATTTGAAAAGTTGCCTAAGTATCTGTTTGACCAAATTCACAGATTTTCACCCTCTAACAAGCACACTGACCCCTTATTCCTCTAGTTCTTTTATATTTGGCCCACAATTAGTTTCCTTCTAGAAGTATTCAGTCTTTGTTTGATATGGTACGACACAATTTATTAAAATACAGATACTAAGGTCATCCTTCAGATGTGAGTGTTTGGTCTGCAGAGCCAAACCTGTGCTCCCTGTAACAGGAAATTAAAGAGGTGCATCTAGAGAAAAAAAATATTGGACAGCCTCTATTTTTACTTAGGAGCCTTCATACACAGCCAAAATGATGCCTCTGATATGCGATATCTCAAACTGATCAAAGTAATAAAATATACTTCATGAACAGCCTTTAAAAACTGTTGCAACGCACAGTTTTACACAAAATAAGCTATGCCATGCACTGGAGTAAAAGTTATACACAAATAGGGAGAAATTAGTATACATTTATCCTCTGCTAGGTTTCCTCTATCATTAATCTCCAGAATTCAGTCAGGGATTCTAGCCAGAGCCAGTCTGGTTTTCTGCAGTTTGACTACATAGACCTCCAAGTTCAGACTGGCAATACTAATGATGTGTGGCTGCTACTCCTGCTGAAGGGAATTTAAAAGCATCTTAAATACACAGACACTCACAAAAAACACACATGGTACAATCTTGATGGTCTGGCCAAGTCATTCAAAGAAACAGTCCCAATGCTGCAGGCTGCACTCTGCTATCAGTCCAAAACACATGACTGTCAGCAAGTCCAAGCTAGCTACTGCTTCTTGCAAACTGAGGATTCTCTCTCTCTCTCTCTCTCTCTCTCTCTCTCACACACACACACACACACACACACACATACACACAGATGTTTATTTCCCTCATTCCTTCACCCTCCAAAAGCTCTGAGTTTTAATGCAGCATGAAAAATAGATGTGAAAATTCATTAATCTGCATTTTCATCTGAGGCAGTTTAGAAGGGTTTCAAAGAGGTGCTAGCCATGGTGCTGATTTTGTGTGTGTGTGTGTGTGTGTGTGTGTGTGTGTGTGTGTGTGTGTGTGTGTGTGTGTGTGTGTGTGTCCAGGAGAGGAGAGGACAAACTTCCTATGGTGGTGACATTTGACCAGTCTACAGAAGGTAAACACACACACACACACATAATTACATGCTATAATTTAACTGATTATTCAGGAAGAACACTATTAAATTGTCAAGAACTTATGAATAATGCGAATTTGAGGGAACAATAATTACTAGTTAATTGCACCAGGGCTCCAAATGGCGGTGGATTACCAAACTGTAATTTTGCAATTGCCTGCTCAAAATAGACGTCTAACAGATACACACTGCTGGAAAATAGATTTGCTGAAAAACTAAACGACAAAACAATTGTCATGTAAGCCTGCATGAAGCGAGCCTTATCTAAAGTAGCAATCTACTGACATCTAGTGGCCACGTTTGGCGCAGCATAATATTCCTTTTAACATTATAATGATCTGTATTTTATAACCAATTAACGCAGAGTAAAAAACTAGAAGATTTGAAAGCTAACCTGACACAGTTGTGGCCCCTTGGAGCATGACTCCACAAAACCTCTGGGAGTGTAAAAACTCCAACTAGATAAATGTTGAATGAATTAATATTGTTTTGTTAGCCCAACTTCTTACAGTGGTAAATAGCCAACATAGTGTTCTTGAAAACTTTGAAGACACATACCGAATAACAAAAAACAAAAAAAAAAAAAATCAAGTTGAGGCAGCAGTTTACCTTCCCTGGCATGAAATCATATGATTTTATAAGACCCCATAGCATTTTTGGACAGACACTACCAAACTCCACTACAGAGGGAGAAATGGCCATTTTGTGGACTTGTTATTCCGGGAAAGTTTTTTTTTTTTTTTTTTTTAATAAAACATGTTTCAGTTAAATTACAGATATTTTAGACAGTTAGTGTCAGTACGTTAGGCCAGTGTCATGCACACTCCTAACGCGACCGGCACGAGGACCCGGAAGTAATGCGGTCGCGACTCAGGAAGCATAAAAGGAAACAAGATGGCTCATCGCTCAGTCATTTAGTTTGTACATGCTATCTTCGACGCTTCGTCCGTCTAATCGTGAGTACTCACTTTCTTGGGTTTCGCTTTCGATTGAGTGTGTGTTATTAGAACGCGAGTTTATATGTGTAGACTCTTGCTCTCGCTCCGAGAGAGTTCTAAAAAAAAACAGCGTGGTTATCCTGCCTGCTCGTGCTTCTTCCGCGTTTGGGTTTACCATCCACGCTACAGGGGTAACTGCTAGTCTTCTGGTCCGTCTCCGTTTGTTTGTGACAGAATGACTCTGCGATGTGGTTAGCCAACATGCTAAGCTGATCGACCAGGCATTCAAAGGCATCCAAAACGCCGCGAGATGGTGGAGCTACGGCAGGAGAACGCAACCCTCTGCGGGGCGGCCGCTCAGCCGGCTGTTGCCACGCCCGTCGCAGCGTCTGCTGCACCGACCCCCCTTCTGATGTCTTCATATCTCTACCAGATAAGTGGGATGGCACGGATGGGAAATGCAGTGCGTTTTTAACATCGTTGGATCTTGTGTTTGAGTTTAATTTCACCAGATACTCCACAGACCGACTGTGCGTTGCACTTCTCATCTCATTGCTATCCGGGCAGGCAGCTGAGTGGGCCACAACGGTCCTTCGCTCTGATTCAGATGTCGCCTATTCATACACAGAGTTCACCCGTCAGCTAAAGCTAACGTTTGAACATCCTGCTGCTGAGGTGGAGACCGACTCCAAGTTATATCATCTGCGGCAGGGAGGCTCGTCCGTGAGCTGCTACACGGTGGATTTCCAAACCCTGGCTGTCCAGACTGACTGGGGAGACTCTGACCTCTGGACACTACAAGGGACTGGCTGCGCGCATCAAGGACGAGCTGGCTGGACGAGAACTTCCAGCTACGTTGGAGGGCTTAATTCAACTCGGCCTCTGAATTGACCAGCGCCTGCTCGCCCAACCCAAGCCAGCTGCTCGCACCCTGCCGCCCATCACGCCATCACTGCCCCATTTCACGTCCCGACCCTCCTCCTTCTTCTCTCACACGCCTGTTCCGGAAGCTCGCTTCTCATTTGCAACTGCACCTACCGGATCAGTCGGTTCTCCACCTCCCGCCGTGGTTGACACCGGAGCCGGGGAACCCATGCAATTAGGACAAGCCTCCTTAACCACTGCAGAATGGGAACGCCGCTTCAGAGAGGGGCTCTGAGCATTTTGTGGATCAGCAGCACACCACAGAGCCATCTGCCCTCTGCGTCCGGGAAATGCGCAGGCCCTCTGCATCCGGGAAATTCCACCCACCTTTCCACCACTTTGACCAACTTTTCCCGTCTCACGGTACGAGCACGCCTCCAGTTTGGCCACAAATGGGTCGAAAGTACCGCGTTCATCGACTCCGGTGCCGCTGGTAACTTTATTGACTCTTCTTACGCCAAAAAACTGGGGGTAAAAATCGAGGCGTTATCCCAGCCCGTAAACATCACCTTTGTCACAGCCAATCACGCTCATCATCAACCAACACAAAGAACAGATTAAATTCTACCTCCATCTCATCTCCTCCCATCATCCTCGGTCACCCGTGGTTATTGCAGCATGACCCACTCATATCTTGGACACAGAACCGGATTCTACAGTGGGGGCCGACCTGCACCGAACTCTGCCTACGGGCCCGGGCTGGGACGTGTTCTTGGGAGCCCGAGGCCCCCGAAGTCGACACCACCAGCATCCCGACGCCTTACGGGGACCTGGCTGAAGTGTTTTGTAAACTACGCGCCACCCACCTACCTCCTCATCGCCCCTACGACTTGGCAACTGACCTTCAGCCGGATTCTGTCCCACCCGCAGCCATCTCTACTCACTATATTCCACCGTGATGCAGGCAAGAGGAGGAGTATGTTTCCAGCGCCCTTCGCCAAAGTACCATCCGGCCCTCCTCCTCACCTGCCGCCGCGGGGTTCTTTTTTGTAAAGAAAAAAGGCGGTGACTTACGTCCATGTGTCGATTATCGGGGGCTCAACGATATCACCATCAAGAATTTTGCCGCTTACCAAC
This sequence comes from Clarias fuscus, assembly GCA_030347435.1. NCBI lineage: Eukaryota > Metazoa > Chordata > Actinopteri > Siluriformes > Clariidae > Clarias > Clarias fuscus. The sequence goes on along the minus strand of CM059213.1, from coordinate 12,540,836 downwards.
TCTGCCCTGGACGCCCTCTCTGGTGCCACCATTTTTTACTAAGTTGGACCTCCGGACCGCCTACAACTTGGTGTGCATTAGAGAGGGCGATGAGTGGAAAACAGGACACTATGAAAGCCTGGTCATCCCTTTTGGACTCTGTAACGCACCTGCCACATTCCAACAATTCATCAATAATGTTCTCAGAGACATGCTAGGCCGCTGGGTGTTCGTCTACCTTGACGACATCATCATTTACTCCCAGACTGTTGACGAACACATCCAACACGTCAGAGCGGTTCTCAACAGATTTCTCGTCCATCAGCTGTACTGTAAGTTGGAGAAGCGCGCTTTCCACGAGCGCTCCACCACGTTCCTGGGTTTTGTCATCTCGTCACAGGGTGTGGCCATGGACCCGCAGAAACATGAAGTTGTGCGTCATTGGCCCTTACCCAAGACCCTCAAACAACTTTAACGGTTTCTGGGGTTTGCGAACTTCTATCGTCGCTTTATCCGGGACTACAGCACAGTTGCAGCTTCTTTAACCGCTCTGACTCGCCCATCCTCTCACCCCTTCAACCTCAACCCTACTGCCATTTTCGCTTTCCACGAGCTTTGTCACCGGATCACCTCTGCTCCTATCCTTCTCCGCCACGATGCAGACAAGCCATTCGTTGTGGAGGTGGACGCTTCGGATGTGGGTGTCTCTCAACAAGGTCCAGACCAGAAGCTGCACCCTTGCAGTTTCTTCTCTAAAAAATTTGACCCCACTCAGCAGCGATACGGGGTAGGGGACCACGAGCTGTTGGCCATAAAGTGGGCCTTGGAGGAATGGCGACACTGGTTCCAGGGCACCAGAGAGCCGTTCATCGTCTAGACCGACCACGAGAATCTAATCACCATCTGTAAAATGAAACAGCTTAACCCTAGACAGACGTGGTGGGCGTTATTTTTCAAGAGTTATAACTTCCATCTGTCATACCGCCCAGGGTCCAAGAACACCAAGGCCAACGCCCTCTCCCAAAAGCATGAGGAAGACGTCCCCCGCGCGGAGCCCGCACCTGTCCTACCTCCCACCAAGATCATAGCACCACTTCGTTGGGATCTGGAGACGAGGGTGCGCCAGGCACAGGCTGCGGAGACCAAACAGGCAGGTGTGCCACTTGGTCGACTCTATGTACCCGACACCATCAGGACGGAGGTCATCCAATGGGGACATTCCTCCCTCCTCGCTGGACACCCCAGAACGCGTCGCACCCTCCAAGAATCGGAGGTTGAAGTACCGTTGGCATACAGTTGGTCCGTCGGTGTCACCCACCGGGGCGATTGTACCACGTAGGTAACAAAGTATGGCTGTCCACAAAAAATCTACCTCTGCAGACAGAATCCAGGAAATTATCTGTTCGATTCATCGGTCCATACCGCATCACCCTCCGAATCAACCCCATCACCTACCGGCTCCAGCTGCCTGCAGCGCTCTGGATCCACCCAGTATTCCATACTTCCCAGCTAAAACCCTTCACCACTTCACCTATTGAGTTTGCCTATGCTATCTCCGATGCTTCGTTCGTCTAATCGTGAGTACTCACTTTCTTGGGTTTCGCTTTCGATTGAGTGTGTGTTATTAGAACGCAAGTTTATTTGTGTACAGTCGTGGCCAAAAGTTTTGAGAATGACACAAATATTAGTTTTCACAAAGTTTGCTGCTAAACTGCTTTTAGATCTTTGTTTCAGTTGTTTCTGTAATGTACTGAAATATAATTACAAGCACTTCATACGTTTCAAAGGCTTTTATCGACAATTGCATGACATTTATGCAAAGAGTCAGTATTTGCTGTGTTTGCCCTTCTTTTTCAGGACCTCTGCAATTCGACTGGGCATGCTCTCAATCAACTTCTGGGCCAAATCCTGACTGATAGCAACCCATTCTTTCATAATCACTTCTTGGAGTTTGTCAGTATTAGTGGGTTTTTGTTTGTCCACCCGCCTCTTGAGGATTGACCACAAGTTCTCAATGGTATTAAGATCTGGGGAATTTCCAGGCCATGGACCTAAAATTTCAACGTTTTGGTCCCTGAGCCACTTAGTTATCACTTTTGCCTTATGGCACGGTGCTCCATCGTGCTGGAAAATGCATTGTTCTTCACCAAACTGTTGTTGGATTGTTGTAAGAAGTTGCTGTTGGAGGGTGTTTTGGTACCATACTTTATTCATGACTGTGTTTTTGGGCAAAATTCTGAGTGAGCGTACTCCCTTTGATGAGAAGCAACCCCACACATGAATGGTCTCAGGATGCTTTACTGTTGGCATGACACAGGACTGATGGTAGCGCTCACCTTTTCTTCTCCGGACAACCCTTTTTCCAGATGCCCCAAACAATCGGAAAGAGGCTTCATCCAAGAATATGACTTTGCCCCAGTCCTCAGCAGTCCATTCGCCATACTTTTTGCAGAAGATCAATCTGTCCCTGATGTTGTTTTTGGAGAGAAGTTTGCTGCCCTTCTTGACACCAGGCCATCTTCCAAAAGTCATCGCCTCACTGTGCGTGCAGAAGCTATTCACTGGTGGCACTCCGATCCCGCAGCTGAATCCTCTTTAGGAGACAATTCTGGCGCTTGCTGGACTTTCTTGGATGCCCTGAAGCCTTCTTAACAAGAATTGAAACTCTTTCCTTGAAGTTCTTGATGATCCTATAAATTGTTGATTTAGGTGCAATCTTAGTAGCCACAATATCCTTACCTGTGAAGCCATTTTTATGCAACGCAGTGATGGCTGCACGCGTTTCTTTGCAGGTCACCATGGTTAACAATGAAAGAACAATGATTTCAAGCATCACCCTCCTTTTAACATGTCAAGTCTGCCATTCTAACCCAATCAGCCTGACATAATGATCTCCAGCCTCGTCAACCTTCTCACCTGAGTTAACAAGACGATTACTGAAATGATCTCAGCAGGTCCTTTAATGACAGCAATGAAATGCAGTGGAAAGTTTTTTGTTTGAACCGAATTCAGTAAATACCCATTCATTTACAACATAACTCCAAACATGTAGTTAATCCTGAGAATGACAAAGTAAAACCCTTGAAAATATGAGTATGAAACAATATTTACCTTTAACCCATCATTAGAATTCCAGAAATAGTCTTACACACACTCTGGTGGTGTATAGCCTTATTAATATATTTTATATATTTTATCATAAGTAGATATTTTGTGAAATTGATTATCTTTGTCTTTACAAGACTTCTCTTTTTTCTTTAACCAGAGTTCTGCTGTGGAGGATTTGGTTAGTGGGGTGATTTATGGCCTTTCTGAGCTACAGAAGGAGCATGAACACGAAGATGCTGTGGGGTTGAGGGGGACTGTAGTCCTTGAGGGTCTGGGTGACTATGCAACAGCTTTAGAAGTGATGTTTGGACAGGTCTGTTTTCTGGACATTGAACTCCAAAAGGACTGGACGTACACCTATGAAGCCATCCACACAATTATTATTAGACTTGGAGAGACACGCTCCCCTCAGATTCACATCTTGATAAACAAACTCTTGTTGCCATAGACTCTTTTTTTGTGTCTGGAAAAAAACACCTTAAAAAGTAAAATCTTGCATAAATGGTTATTATTTTGTAATATAAAAGAATCTGATACTGATAAGCATCTGGTGTTATCCAGGTCTATTACTGATTTTTAAGCTACTGTAAATAGAACCTGTTTTATGCAGATTACTATTTTAACTGACTAGTTTTGAAATAAAAAGTAATGTTTGTGTGTTTTAATTATCGGAACATTGTTAGGCCAACTTGTTACCATAGAAAAACAATCATTTGAACCAAATACATCACTGGGCTACAATGGGAGACAACTTGCTTTTTTTTTAATAGATGAAAAGTTGAACTAAGTCAACCTTAGAGAAATATAATTAAGTACACAACCAATACTACTTGAGCTGACTTAAATATTTGAGTTACAACTTGAGGTTAAGATTTTGAACAGGGTACACCTTGTGTCAACTATAAACAGTAAAATATTTAATTTGGCCAGCAGATTTCTCTAAAAGTTGAGTAAACTTAAAAAAGCTGTGCAACTTTTTACTAAACTGTGGGGGTGTCTACTATGACATTGGTAGCAGATCCTTTGGGTGCTATGGGTTGTGCAGTGGGGCTTCAAATGATCAGACTTGATTGTCAGCATATCCCATGGGTGCTCGATGCATCGGGATCTGGGGAGCTCAGAAGCCGTGTTGGTGGTCTTGGGCTTCGTGCCAACCCATGCATGGCGGGCTGAGGTGCAGTGAGTGTTCTGGTGCCTTTTTTTCAAGGTGGTTATTGATTTTTCTACTTTTATTACAATACTGGAATTACAAAACTATGAAATATCACAGTCAGTTGTTATTTTAAGACACAAAGGTCAGCTGTTCTGGAATAGTTGCAAGAACAGTATTGTCAAATGCATTTGCACACCTCAAGCCCCCTGATGAAACTAGCTCTCAGGAAGACCTTCCCAGGAAAGCAAGATCAAAACCTATCTCTGCTGCAGAGAAGAAGTTACCAGCATCAGAAATCAACAAGTTACTGCACCTCAGATTAGAGCTGTTACACTATGAAGGCCTTACATAGCATAAGTAGCAAACACATCTCAATATCACTGTTCAAATGAGATTATTGCATATATTGGATGCCGAAAGAACTTTTGGCTGGTAGTATAAGTCATAACATTATCAATCTATATAAATAAAAGAAAGGTTTGTTCTGTACATGGTCAGAACTCACATACATTGGAGGACCGGAAACCAGGTGTATGTCTGTATATCTGTCCAGGAAAAAATTTTTGCATCACGCAAAACTGGCGAGATAGAATTTAATGCAACTTTGCCAGTAGTTTGGTATATTTCTGAAGTTAAACCTGCACTGTAAATGAAATCAAAATGTTGAGTAGAGGTGAAGTTATGAGCAGCTACTGTATGTACCAAATTTAGACTGCAGGTTTTGACATCAAACTGGTGGCGTCTTAAATCGACCACTTGACAGAACTTATTGTACTATTGCAGTATTTAAATACCAGCCTGAACTTGCACTATAAGTGAAATCAAAATGGTGAGTAAAAGCAGTGTTATGAATAGTTATGTGAGGAATTTAATGATGGTCACAAACTGGTATGACAGGCAGTTCGGGCGGGTGTTATTGCCGTGGACATAAAGGGCAGGCATGGGCGCAGAGGGGTTGTTTTCAAACATAAAAATCTTTAATTAATGAAAAAAGAAACAAACAAAATACATACATGGGCTCTGGACAGACACACATACACACAGTCTCTTTTAGCATTTCAGACCATTGTAAGCATTTCAGCCCCTAAAGGACTGACACGAAGGCTTAGGTCTGTCACGAATGCTTAGGACTGCTAGAGAATGACACGAAGGCTTAGGACTGCTAGAGACTGGACGGGAAAAGAATACTAGAGACTGGACGGGACAGAAATCCTAGAGACTGGACAGGACCAGACAGGACCAGGAACACAGGGGCTTGAGACTGGACGAGACAGGGCTAGAGACTGGACGAGACCAGACAGGACCAGGGACACAGAGGCTAAAGGATGGACGAGACAGGGCTAGAGACTGGACGAGACCAGACAGGACCAGGGACACAGGGGCTCGAGACTGGACAAGACAGGGCTCGAGACTGGACAAGACAGGGCTCGAGACTGGACAAGACAGGGCTTGCGCACTGGAGGCGAGAAGGGGAGCGCACTGGAAGCTAGGGGAGCACACAGGAGGCTAAGTGAGCACACTGGAGGCTAAGGGAACACATTGGAGGTTACAAAACAAAGAGACATACAAACACAGCACAATACTTAAACTCAACCAATACTTAAACAACACAGTACACTTACACAAACACAGTACACTTACACAAACATCACAAAACAGCGCCCCTATAAACAAACCAAAGTAACATCAACTACAAGCAAAACTAAATCAAAACAAATGCCCACTGACAGTAATAATGCTCAACCCAGTTTCCCAGAACATCCAGCTATTTATAACAATACTAATGAGTTACCTCGGTTCAGGTGAGCTCCAGCATCACCTGACCGAGGTGCCTTCTGGGAAACTGAGTCGACTAACAAAAAACTACAAAACAAACACAAACGTGCACAGTGCCCTCTAGGGGTGGACCCTTACAGTAGTTTTCTGTGGTCCCCCCCATGTTTTGTGGGTTTCCTCTGCGTTCTCCAGTTTCCTCATGCAGCAGGCATTTATTTTATTTCCAAAATGTCTAGTATGTGATGGATGGGTTTGTTAGAGTTTTGTAAGCTTGTGCCCTGTCATAGCATTGTGCCCATCCTTGGGATAGGCATCAGTGTTCCCCTGACACTACACAGGTTAATTTTAAGTTCAAGTATTGTCACTTCAGCCATATACAGTTAGTACACAGTGAAATGAAACAACGTTCCTCCAGGACCAAGGTGCTACATGCAACATAAATTTACAACAGATTAACAGAAAAACTAAACTAGCTAACTAAGAGACCTAGTTAGCTGGCTAGCGGAGACAAGACAGATTGTCTTGACAACATAAGTTTACAACATAAATTAACAAAAACTAACTAGCCAACTCAGAGAAGGTATAAACGATGGATGATTGGATAATTGGATGGATGGATGGATGGATGGATGATGTAGAACTTGTGAACAGGATAAAAAAAATGCAAATTGCAGGATGAAAGGAAACTTTCAATAATTTTATTTAGTGTTCTACTGAAGATAAAATAGATTCCATGCAAAGCTATAAGTTGCTGATGTCCTTAATACTTTTAAAGCGACTTCAATTAAATCTGAGCTTAAATCCGGCTTCAGTCTCCTTTATCCTCTTTTGGTGTAATTCATATATAAGCCATACATATAGCATGAAAAGCTTTGTATGCCAACCTCCTTATAGGTAAAACTTAAAAACTTGTGTTAAACCATTTCTAGCACTGTTTATGTATGAACATTGTCTTATTCTTTCACCACTCTTTTTTGTTGAGTATATGAAATGCAAAAAGTTCATGCAAGTTATTGCAAACTATTTCTTTGGTATTTTTTTTTTACAGACAATGATAAAGCAATCAAGTAGAGTGCAGTCATTGGTCTCACAAACAATAAGCTGATAGAATAAATCCATGGACAATCTGGATCTAAGGATTTCCTGTGCTTATGTCACATATGCTTTAAAACCGTTTTTAGCGGAACCGTTCTCCATAAAACCAAGGATAGATCCCACATGACACTCATCACACAAGGCTCATTAATGCACTGACTGAAAACCCCTGAACTACCAGATCTTTCTTTGCTCTGAATCGGGAAGAAAAAAATGGCATCCGCTCATTTGTCCAACTTTTCAGAGGCTGATTCACTTCATCAAGGCTCAGTAAATGATCACATCATGCCAAGAATAGGGTACACTATCTTGGCAATCATTTTGGCTTTGTCCTCCACTTTTAGCATTATCTTGAATGTGACGGTGATTATTGTAACACTACGGTACAAACAACTGCGTCAGCCACTAAACTATGCTCTGGTCAATCTAGCAGTGGCTGATCTTGGTTGCGCTATCTTGGGGGGGCTACTTACGGCAGTCACCAATGCCATGGGCTACTTCAGTCTTGGCAGGGTAGGATGTGTTTTGGAAGGTTTTGGAGTTGCCTTTTTTGGTGAGTCTAAAGCTCTATTTTTCCTCAGAGTTTTGTCATTGAGATCCAAAGCCAAGGATTACATTACGTTTGTGTAAATCTAGCTAATATAAGCATTTTTTGTACACTGTACCATGATTATTAAGCAAAAGTTAGCTATTGGTCATTTATGGATAATTTCAATATGCATGAGGAATTGATGCCTGGCATTTTTAAGATAATTTATATGAGTTTGCTTAAACTTGATTGTGACAATTTTGTTATAATTCTTTCAGGTATTGCTGGTTTATGCTCAATCGCAGTGATTGCTGTTGACCGCTACATGGTGGTATGCAGACCACTGGGCACAGTAATGTTCCAAACCAAACATGCCCTGGCAGGCGTGGTCTTTTCCTGGGTCTGGTCTTTCATTTGGAATACACCACCACTGTTTGGATGGGGCAGTTACCAACTAGAGGGTGTGATGACCTCTTGTGCACCCAACTGGTACAGCAGAGACCCAGTCAATGTCTCCTTCATCATGTGTTACTTCATGCTCTGTTTTGCTCTGCCTTTTGCTACAATTGTGTTCTCTTATATGCGCCTTCTTTATACTTTACGACAGGTAGGTATCATTTTCATCTTAAAATAAGACAGTTCCATAACGAACAAATAAATATAAGACTTTTGTTTATATATATATATTCTCACATTTAAACGAGGCTACGCAAAGACTAATTTTTTATTCAGCAGTACAATTTGATTTACGTTCAATTTTGGACTTTACCAAAAAATCATTTATTGCATGTTAATGGACCTGTTAATGGAAAGGGATGAGAAAAATGACTATAATTTTCTTGAACTTCTCATGTTTCATCCAAGGTGGCTAAGCTGCAAATAGCAGAAAGTGGAAGCACTGCCAAGGCAGAGGTTCAGGTGGCCCGTATGGTGATTATCATGGTCATGGCTTTTTTGCTTACATGGTTGCCATATGCAGCGTTTGCCCTGACTGTGATCATTGATTCCAATATCCACATCAACCCAATAATTGCCTCAATACCTGCCTACTTGACCAAAACCAGCACTGTCTTCAATCCTATCATTTATATATTCATGAACAGACAGGTGAGTAAAAAAATATCATAGCCTGCATTTCTAATTTACAGGAGGAATTTTTGAAAAAATTTGATATCTCATGTATAATAATAAAATGGGGACAAGTCTTTGATCATAATAAACTTGTGATGTACATGATGAACATACATATATGTATGAAGACAAAAATGTAGTTATTCCTTTCAATTTTGTCCCTTTCCTGCAGTTTAGGGACTATGCTTTGCCTTACCTGTTTTGTGGGAAAAACCCTTGGGCATCCAAAGAAGGAGGAGAATCAGATGCTAATACATTATCTACTACAGTTAGCAAGAGCAGCTCAGTGTCACCATCACAACCATCGTAAGATCATAACCAAAACAAGATGTTTCCAGCACTCAGATATTCTCTCTTTGTGCATAATTTTTGCAAATATGTGTCATTGTAATTTATATTGGTATTTATTTTAACTGGAAATTTTATTAATGCTAAATAGTTTAATTTCCAGACATAGTTTCTAAGGTAGGCCTGGATTGTGAATAGAATACAAAATATATATTTATGTAAGCTTTCCCTGCTGTACTATAAAGTTGGCAAATAAAGCATGTTAGAATCCTTTCCCTTGTATACTCATTTCTTTGACTTGTCTCTGCCACTTTTTGACAAATTAATTAATGGGAAACTTTCTCATAACCATTCAAAGACTTCATCGTTATGGTGTGTGCTGTTATATAAAAATAATCAACAATGAGTTGTCACCATGCCAAAGTTGATTTCCTCTGAGAGAATACTTCCAAAATTCCTAGTAAATAGCAAAGTATTGAGAAGCATGACTAACAGACCCCATAAGGTTCCACTTCTGGCAGCCAAGAACAGATTGCTGAGGCCACAGTAGCCAGTGGCCAGGAAAGGCCGTTGGCAGGGGTGATCTGCAGATCTCTTACTGGTTTGTGTGGCTTTCTTATGATGGTGGTATGCACAACTGTTCACTCCATTGAACCAATCATTTACTTTTGGGGCATCTGTGGGACTGGCATTGCATAGGAAAAGAGGTGGTTGACAACCCAGGAAGTGTTGTAAAGGGATCAATTTAGTTCTGTATTGTTGAACAGGCTTTTGCACATATTTGGTCCAGGAGAGAATCGCCCAAGTTTTCCCACTTCCAGGTTTGCCCTTTCCACCTGGCCTTGCCTTGTGGGTGCTAGTCGAATAAACAGAGAACCTTAAATCCTTCATCAATCCCGAGACCTTAGATGTGACTTGTGGTACTTATTGCTCACTATGTACTTATGTACTCACCATATTTATTTTTTTTTTTTGGTTGTTTCTTTTAACTTTTGCTTGTTTTATAGAACTTTTATGTTAATGTTTGTTGCATGTTAGTCACATTGAATTGAATTTTGAATTGAATTCACCATAGTAGACCACGTAGTCATGTTTGTTGATCTATTTGTAGCCTGTGTTTTAGTTGGTCTTTGTCTTGTATCAGTTTTGTAAGTTTACCATTAGTCTGTTGTGACCAATCTCACGCTGCGGCTGGCTGCATTCTGGTCATTTTGGCTTTGAGCACACTGAACAAGATGAGACAAAGCAAATGACATCATGAAGCATAGTGGGTCACCATTACTTCCCCTGAAGGAGTGAGGGGGTCATGTAAGCATGACTGGTATGACTGTGTTTGACTGGGTAAACAAGGTTTGGGTGTTGGGGAGAATGTGGCAGAAGTGAAGGTGGATTTGATCTTATTGACTATATTGTTTTCAAGTATTTCTTTATTTCTTCATTAATATTGTTCTTTCATATTTATTATATTTTTTTCAGCTATTTTAAAGTTAACATTGGTCATTTTTACCCCAACAAAACATAAAGTTTAAATACAGTACCAAACATATTTTTCAGCCTCACTTGATGGTGCGGGAATGATTTAATGTAATATGTTCCACAATGTCTTTTTTTCAGAATCTTGTAATAATTAAAGGTTTTTACTATACTATATACTATTACTATTAATTTATAACATTAAGTCTTAAATAATTTCAGTGAAAATTTCCAGGTGGCAGTTCCAAGAAAAACAACATTCATTGCGATCATGCGAATGCGTTTATGGGCCTGTTAACAGGTACAGGTGCTAAATAGGCCTGGGGGGCTTTATTAAGACATTAGGAATGTGAGATTTAGTTCTGGTTAACATTTAAGCAGATGGAGCCTACTTCGGTTGCTTAAGAAATGTTATTTGAATGTTGTGGAACCTTAATAGGATAAAACAAAGAATGCTTTGTTTTATGCTTGTCTATAAGTCTATGAGATCTGTTTTGTTTATATTCAAATTTCTTGTGACATAATGAGGCACACAAAAGGTGAGGGTTTTTTTTTTTTTTTTGCAAGTGTTTTTGCATCTCTTTCTGGGCATTCACCGGAACATGGAATTTTTCAACCCCCACAGCTATTCTAGGTAAAGCATGGCTTTCCACACAGTAAGGTAGCAGAGCATTAACTTGGTTAAACCCTTGACACATTTTTATTAACTATTAAAATATGTTATAATCTATGGAAACTGGAGGATGAAGAAGTAAATGTATTAATTTAAGTGTCTTTATCATTCATTTGGCAGGTTATCAGTTTCTGGAAAATAGTTTCCCAGTTTTATGTTTTATGTCCCAGTTATGCAAACATTAAAATTTAAGAAATTGATCAAATGATTGCATTTGCAACAAAATATATTTCATGTATGAAAACGATTCCTCATGCTCCCAGAACACCTCTTTCACAATTTGAGTCCTGGAATATGCATTTGCAGTCAGCATCATTCAGTACAGTACATTCAGATCATCAGCTGATTTTATTCCCTTCCTCCCCACACTGTAAACCCGATTAAGTTGGCAAAACTCAAAATATTTGAGGTAATCAGTTACATAATTTTTTTTTTAAGTAATGATAGTTCTGTTTATTTAAAATTGGAAACATCAATGAGCTTGTTGAACTTGTGGACAAAATTGTTGGTACCCTTCGGTCAATGAAAGAAAAACCCACAATGGTCACAGAAATAACTTTAATCTGACAAAAGTAATAATTTTAAAAAATTCTATGAATGTTAGCCAATGAAAGTCAGACATTGCTTTTCAACCATGCTTCAACGGAATTATTTAAAAAAATAAACTCATGGAACAGGCTTGGACAAAAATGATGGTACCCCTAGAAAATACTGAAAATAATGTGACCAAAGGGACATGTTAATTCAAGGTGTGTCCACTAATTAGCATCACAGGTGTCTACAATCTTGTAATCAGTCAGTGGGCCTATATATAGGGCTCCAGGTAGTCACTGTGTTGTTTGGTGACATGGTGTGTATCACACTCAACATGGACCAGAGAAAGCAAAGGAAAGAGTTGTCTCAGTAGATTCGAAAGAAAATTATAGACAAGCATGTTAAAGGTAAAGGCTACAAGACCATCTCCAAGCAGCTAGATGTTCCTGTGACTACAGTTGCACATATTATTCAGAAATTTAAGATCCATGGGACTGTAGCCAACCTCCCTGGACGTGGCCGCAGGAGGAAAATTGATGACAATTCAAAGAGACGGATAATCCGAATGATAACAAAAGAGCGCAGAAAGACTTCTAAAGAGATCCAAGGTGAACTTCATGCTCAAGGAACATCAGTGTCAGATCGCACCATCCGTCGTTGTTTGAGCCAAAGTGGACTACATGGGAGACGACCAAGGAGGACACCATTGTTGAAAACAAATCATAAAAAAGCCAGACTGGAATATGCCAAACTACATGTTGACAAGCCACAAAGCTTCTGGGAGAATGTCCTATGGACAGATGAGACAAAAATGGAACTTTTTGCCAAGGCAAATCAGCTCTATGTTCACAGATGGAAAACTGAAGCATATGAAGAAAAGAACACTGTCCCTACTGTGAAACATGGAGGAGGCTCTGTTATGTTCTGGGGCTGCTTTGCTGCATCTGGCACAGGGTGTCTTGAATCTGTGCAGGGTACAATGAAATCTCAAGACTATCAAGGGATTCTAGAGAGAAACGTGCTGGCCAGTGTCAGAAAGCTGGGTCTCAGTCGCAGGTCATGGGTCTTGCAACAGGACAATGACCCAAAACACACAGCTAAAAACACCCAAGAATGGCTAAGAGGAAAACATTGGACTATTCTAAAGTGGCCTTCTATGAGCCCTGACCTCAATCCTATTGAGCATCTTTGGAAGGAGCTGAAACATGCTCTCTGGAAAAGGCACCCTTCAAACCGGAAACAACTGGAGCAGCTTGCTCATGAGGAGTGGGCCAAAATACCCGCTGAGAGGTGCAGAAGTCTCATTGACAGTTACAGGAATCGTTTGATTGCAGTGATTGCCTCAAAAGGTTGTGCAACAAACTATTAAGTTAGGGGTACCATCACTTTTGTCCAGGCCTGTTCCATGAGTTTTTGAGTTTTCATTTTTTTTTTTTATTCCGTTGAAGCATGGTTGAAAAGCAATGTCTGACTTTCATTGGTTAACATTCATAGAATTCTTATTTATTATTACTTTTGTCAGATTAAAGTTATTTCTGTGACCATTGTGAGTTTTTCTTTCATTGACCGAAGGGTACCAACAATTTTGTCCACGTGTGTAAATTGTTGCAGACAATCCGGCCCGGGAATGGAACCCGAACCTTTCGCATGGCAGGCAAAACACGTACCACTGACCCACCTGTGCACTATAGATTTTATGCTGGTGGAACTTTAAGGTGACAGTTACTGTTACTTAAGTACTTACGATTATTTAAAATATCAAATTTGTTCAGCTAACTTTAAAAGTGTCATTTCTACAAACTCATAAATACCAAAAATTCCAAATACTCATCAAGGTCTATTAATTTGACCTAACTGCAATTATTTAAGTTAACAGTACTCAATGTGTTTAATTACTTTGAGCATCACTCAGGAACATGGTTAATCTGGATTTATCAGACCACATGGCTGTTTTCCATCAAAGTCAAATCTTTTGTTCTGTAGCAAGTTGAAGCCTTTTTCTGATTACAAGTGGTTTTCTTATGCCACACATCTCTTTAGTCTCAATCCTCTCAATCCTCTTCACATTGTGAGTTTATGGAAATGCTCTTACTTTCATTATTAAACATGAGCTTTGACCTTCACTGTTTATTTTTTACAGTGCAACTTAAAAGTGATCTCCATTTCTTTTGCAAAGTTGATGTTTCAGCACTATTGTTTTTGATAAAGTGTTGTAGCGTTATTAACCCAGTTCCAACATTTTAGTTGTTTTCTTTGCTTGATGCAGCCCAATAATTTGACCCTTTTGAAATAGTGACTGTTTTTTGGCCAGGCAGTATATACTTGCATCAATTAACTTTCTTTAGATTCTGACATACTCTGAATAGACTATCTAGAAGGTTTTTCACATGGTGTCTTTGAGATTTATGCATAGAAACTGATCACTATCAACATATCTGGGGTGTATATGGAATTAAATATATTTATGATGTAAATTAATGAATGATTTGGTCCCCACACAATTCTTCTACATACTTTGTGTGTTTTATAACAGACCCAGCAGTGTCATTTTGTGTTATAAACTAGGTTTTGTTAATCTTTTTGTAGCAATACGTTGACACGTTCTGATTAAGTTGAGTGGGGTTTTATTATTATTCCTCTTTATAGGTGGTAGAAGTACATTAAAACAAAATTATATTTCTCTGAAACCATGGAGAATACATAGAAAAATAAATACAGTACTGATAAATGTTACTTGCGTGTAACATTGATCAGTACTTTTATAGTGTACAAATCTTATGATTGAAATAAATTAAAGTTAAGTTTAGTTAGTTTGTTTGTTTGACTGTTTTTCACATTTTATTGCCCTCTAAGCACACGTGTATAATTATTATAATTTATTGTGAGTTGTGGTATCTTAGTGGAAAATATGCCCAACCCTGCAGTTCAACAAGAGGTAAACATTAAACACACTTGGTATAGCCTTACTAAATGGAAGGAGACAGATTACACTCAAAAAGGCAGACCAGGAAGAACAGCTATAGCAGGTGGGTTCCATGATCAATTTAACACTTGAATTAATTTTAATACATTTCTTTTTTAACTATTTTATTGTTTTCCCATTTATACCTAATCTAGATCAGTGCAAAAAATATAAATAAATAAATAAACCTTATTCACCCTTTATTGTATTTTTTTAAATCTACTACAGATTTCTTAGTAGTAACAATAAAAAGAGAACAGCAATTGGATGATTGCATTGACTAGACAGCAACTTAATGACTTTTTAGTATGTTTTATTCTGTTCAGTTCATATGTGATTTATACATAAAAAAATATGTATATAAAAAAAATCTAATAAAAAGCCACTGCAAAATGCAGAATTACAACATGATTTGTATGCAAAGTGTATCTAAATTAAGATGAGTGTAAGGTATATACAGTAGATTAGGCTGAACTTCAAAAAGCAACAATGAGCAGTTTCAAAAACATCTGGGAAATTAAGACACACTGTGAAGGAACACTGTAATAAAAAATTTTTTTTTAATTAATTCTCCCCATCTGCATCTCCATATCATAACTGCTCATTGTTTTTTTAAGTAGTTTAGTTTACTCTCATGTTTCTATTAAATAATAATAGACACCTACTATGAATTGGAATCAAAGTGTTTTAAACACTTTCTATTTTGTATGCACAGGGTTTTAAGTCTGGTGTATAAAGTGTAATGAATCTTATTCACAGGGACATCTAATTTTTAGTGAACATGGCTACATGAATGAGAAAACATCTGTGGTGAGCGATTAGCCTTAGACCATTATGATTATTGCAAATGATTGCAGCAGAGAAGGTTTTTAAATGTTGAACGACCTAAAAGAATGTAAACAGATCTTATTATTATTATATTATTTCAGGAAAAATGATTATAGCTTTTTCCATTTTAAAGTGTTTACCATGTACAATACTATGTGTGCATCTTATTTAAATGACATACTTAAATGCACATGACATCTATAAAATATCAGTTGTTTTAAACACCATATTGATGTGTCCAAGTGAAGTTGAAGTTTAATTAAAAATCTTTACATTTTGAATATATATATATATATATATATATATATATATATATATATATAATTATATATAATTATATATATATAATTTGTTATTTATATTTTTTGTAAATTGCTATTTTAGTTCTAAGTTCTATTTTAGTATTATTTCTATTTTAGTATTAAGACTTAATGCAGACAACTCTCCTATGAATAAGGTCTATATTTTTAATTCCATATTCAGTAACACTACATGCCTACAGGACTAGTCAAATGTTTGGACACACCTTCTAAATCCTTGGTCTTTTCTGATTTTTATTTCTTTCTACTTTGTAAAACAATACTATAGGCATCCAAAATATGCAGTAATCTCCTTTGAACCTCTGATATTGAGATGGCTGCTACTTATGCTCTGCAAAGCCTTCATAACGGCTCTAATGTCAGTTGCTGTTAATTGGTTGATTGATTTCCTAGGCCGGTAACACTAATTGAACATCTCCTCTGCAGCAGTTTTGTCTTTCTTTTCTGGGGTTGTCACTTTACAAAACTGTTCTTGCAAGAACTATTAAAAAAAGATTACTTTTATGTCTTAAAATAACAACCGCCTGTTGTTACTGTTGTTACTTAATTACCTAATTCCATATGTGTTATTACATAGTTTTGAAATCTCCAGTATTGTTCTAAAACGTAGAAATTAAATGATAAAACAAACCTAATCTAAACCAAATACCAATAAAATACATCTACATTTGTGGTTGTAACATGCCAAAATATGGAAAAGTTCAACAGGCATGAATACTTTTGCAAAGCACTGTATGATCTGTAAAGCCTTCATAACGGCTCTAATCTAAGTTGAGAGCCAGTTTCACCATGATGCTTGATGGGTTTTGCAAATGCACTTGACAATACTGTTGTAAGAAACAGCTTTAAAATTGTTGTTGTTGTTTTGTTATTGGTTTTTAACTGTTTACTAATTAATTATGGAATTGTATTAATTAATTACATAATTCCATAAGTGTTATTTCACAGTTTTGAAATTTCTAGTATTGTTCTAAAATATAGAAAATAAATCACAACACACAACATGGAACTGGAAGGTGGTTCCAAATTTTTGAATTGTGTTTGTTTGCTTAATATATTAAAGAGAAACAGATCGGATGAAATCTTCATATTTTGTTGATGTCAAAGATTTATTTAAGAATGCCTTAAAATTTTTCTTTATTCTTTTACCTAGACTGACTTTCAGTACCTGGAACAATGACACGCTCCTTGCAGCAGCTGTTCAGAGACTACTTTGTAAAGTGGCACAAAAACCGTCTGGTAGCCAAAGACGGACATTGCAACATTGAATATGGAAATGTGGGTTACAGCAGTCATTTTGCCTATGTGCGGGACCTCTGGTCCACCTTTGTGGAGATCCGCTGGCGTTACACTATTTTACTGTTTGTGGCCTCCTTCACCCTTAGCTGGTTCATTTTTGGACTTATTTGGTACTGGATTGCTCTTAATAATGGTGATCTTTGGTGGCAAAATCCACCTTCAGACCACAAACCATGCATATATAATGTTTTTGGCCTCACGAGTGCTTTCCTCTACTCACTGGAAACACAAACAACAATTGGTTACGGTCTGCGAGTGCTCAGTCCATATTGCCCGAGTGCTATCACTATAATTATTATCCAGTCCATTGTTGGTTTATTTATTAACTGCTTCTGGTGTGGACTGGTTATGGCCAAAATTACTTTACCCAAGAAAAGAGCCAAGACCATTACTTTTAGCAAAATTGCAGTTATCTGTCCCAAAAATGCTGACCTCTGTTTGCTGATAAGAGTGGCCAATTTGCGTAAAACCTTAATGATTGGAAGCCAGCTATATGGCAAGCTGCTTAGGACAACAGTCACTCCAGAAGGTGAGACCATAATTTTGGACCAAGTAAATATCGATTTTATGGTAGATGCCGGAAAAGATAACCTCTTCTTCATTTGTCCATTGACCTTGTATCATGTAATTGACAAGACAAGTCCATTTTTTAAGTTTGCTTCAGACACCATTCTTCAACAGGAATTTGAGCTGGTGGTGTTTTTGGATGGCACGGATGAGTCCACCAGCTCTTCCTGCCAAGTCAGGACGTCCTACATCCCTCAGGAAATCAGGTGGGGTTACAAGTTCCTTCCCATCATTTCCCGCAGTAAAGAAGGGAAATACTGTGTAGACTTCTCCAATTTTGACAGAGTGGAACCTATTCCAACGCCACACTGTGCTCACTGCTTCTACAATGGACAAAGCCACCATAACAGCCTCAGAAATGGCATTGATAACCAGGGTTTTGAAATGATTGAAATTACTGAACAAATAAATACTAATGACTAATTAAAGATGAATCTCTAGATACTTTTAAAGGCCTATTTGCTCTCTTCATTATGCTCTCCAGCATCAATGGAAATCTAGGCACATATGATGGCAGTCCATCATATGTGCCTAGATTTCCATTTTCAATTGATTAAAATAAACAATATTGTACAAGTATAATAATTGAATTAATGACTTTTAGCAGCATAAAAATTCATCAGAGTGATTAAACAAATGATGTATAATTATATTTATATTATTTAATTCTTTGTTTTTGAAGCCTTTGTTTTTCAATTTCTTTAACCGGGAAATAAGCAGTAAAATTTTCTGTAGTGCACTTTATCACCCATATGATTAAAGTATTACATGTAACTAATTATTTTTGTATCCTGCAACTCATCAACATCAAAACTTACTAGGAAGCCAAAGTATTACTGAATGAAACAATATTGTCCTAAGCGTTTATGAGAAAAAGAGGTGAGCATGAAAGACCATTTCTCTATTGAGAATAATGACCTTCTGTTGGTATCAGATTTGTCTCTCAAACAATGGGTTAAGTGTATTTTAAGTTAAGCCTTTATTTGTCACATATACATTACTGCACCAGAAATGCTTTTCTTCACATATACCAGCTTAGGAAGTTGGGGCCAGAGCTCAGGGTCAGCCATGGGCAGCACCCCTTCAGCAGACAGGGCCTTGCTTGAGGACAGTGGCAGCAACCACTGCCCTAGTTTCTGTTGGCACCTGATATTAATTTGTTAAACAAACTTTACTTTGACTCTAATTATGTCAGTTATGACTCAGGTTCTAATATATTTTCCTAATAACAAAATCAATTTACCATTGGAAAAATTGTAACTACAATTTAGCATTCTATATGTTTAAGCTGTACTTTCCACTCAGTACCACTGAGTTTCTGAAAGGCCAGTTTAGACAACAGCATGCATGTCTGCATCCTGTAATACTGTGATGATAGGTGTGCAACTAGCTGTATATGTATATGTAATGTGTGTTTGGATATTTAAATGTGCATTTTGAACAGCTTGAATTAAATAGGCTGATATGTGAAGTATTTATTCAAGATCAAACTTCTTAGTACAAAGAAATACTGCTTGTTTGTGTTGCTGTCTGTGTAGTTTCTAATGTTCTCATAAATGTGTGTGTCTGCTCTGTTTGCTCTTTTGATTTTATTCTATGCATCTATTTTTTTCTATACTACAATATATTTGTACATTCTATTATTGATTTCAATGGTTAACGGTAAACTTTTATGGGGAAATAGAGACAAATCTAGATAACATAGACAGTAATTGTAGGTGTAATATTTGTCAATTGAAAGAAAAATTATTTCATGGGGTTTTATTTGTTCATTTGTATGGAATGATATCTCGGACATTTTTCAAAAGGAATTGCAAATTGCATTTGCAATTGCGTTTTCCATAAGTGGATGCATAAAATGTGACATAATTCAAATGCAAGTGCAAAGTTTGCATTACCGTTTGCTTTTTCGCCTTGGCGAGCGCACAATGACTGCCAAATTTCAAATGAAAAAGCAAAGTCCATTTCCCATTGCATTTCCCATGTCTTACAGGTCATGAGCCTGTCATATTTAAATAGCAAAATCAGTTAGCACGTCTGCTTTTTCACTTTCTCTGTGTCGCGCATGTAGCCTGCCAAAACTCAAACACAATCGCTAATCCATTTGCAATTGCATTTCCAACACGTTACACGGAAACCTGTCAATCAGCGTCAGGGGCGGGTCTATACTGGGGGGGGGGGCGTGATTGTATGGGGAGTGACGTCACTCGCAGTCGCCGACCAAGAGGGGGAAATTTGAGCAATTCCTTTTGAGCAAATTTGCAATTCCTTTTGAAAAAAGTCCGGGATATCATTCCATATATTTGTTTGATCTATTGATGGATATTTAAAAAACAGAAAACTGGTAAATCTGTAAAATTCCAACTCTGACTAAATAAATGTACTTGATAGAAGAGTTGCACTCAGATGATTTTTGTCAGCTTCACCACACATTCACCTCGTAACATTTACGGGGCGCCGTTTCCCTGATTATAAAATAATAAGCGAAACATAGGGAAGACCACAGAATATTTGATTACCAAAACAAATGAAATGAAATGGATTAGTACCGAAGAAACAAATATTTCTTAACATTTGGTTGTCAACAGTCGTCATTTATAGATAATCAAAGACTTAGTTGTACAGACATCTAGAGGAAGGTCATTCCACCACCTACAGTTGAGGACAAAATTATTAGCCCCCCTACAAAATAGTCATTGTTTTAAAAGTATTTCAAAAGTGCTTTTAAACATAGCAACAACAAAAAAATTAACACAGCTTTTTAGGCATCCTAGTTTTATTTTGGATGCTTAAATTATTTTATTTTCCACACAGAAATGAAATTATTACACAAAACACAAAAACTACGAGGGTCAAAATTATTAGCCCCCCACATTCTAATAGTCAATTGTGTATCCTTTTTGCTGGATAACTGCCTGCAGTCGTTTGTTGTAATTTTCAACAAGTCTCTCACACTTCATTTGAGGAATCATGGCCCATTCTTCTTTGGCAAATCTCTCAAGTTCCTCTAGATTTGATGGTTTTCTGGCATGGACATTTTTCTTTAGGTCACTCCACATATTTTCTATTGGATTTAAGTCAGGGCTTTGTGCAGGCCATTCGATAACATTTCACCTTGTTCGTCTGGAGATAGTTCTTCACCAAGAGAGATGTATCTTTAGGATCGTTGTCATGTTGGAAGATGAAGCGACGACTCAGACCTAGTTTCACTGCTGACTGCTTAAGGTTTTCTTTCAAAATATCCACATATTTTTCTTTATTCGTGATCCCTCCCACCGTGACAAGATTTCCAGTTCCAGATGCACTGAAGCATCCCCACAGCATAATACTCCCACCACAGTGTTTCACTGTGGGGATGGTTGAATGCCTCACCTTTTTTCCTCCAAACGTAAGCAGTGTCTCTGTGTCCAAAGAACTCTAGTTTAGTCTCATCAGACCATAAGACAGGTTTCCAGTATGAATAATCTTTCTCCAGGTTGTCCTGAGCATATTTAATGCTGGCTGGTAGGTCTCTTTCTTGGTCTGTAGCCTCTCAGTTCATTCCTGTGCAGAGCTCTAGTAATGGTCTTCTTAGAGAATATAATTCCTGATGTGGCCAAGTCATTTGCCCGTGTCTTGGCAGTTGTTCTGGGGGTCTTTAGACACATCTCTCACTAGTTTTCTTTCCAGTGTCTTTGAAATATTTTGCTTCCTCCCTCTGCCAGGGTTGTTCTGCACTGTGTGGCTTTTTTTGAATTTCCGAATTATACCTCTCACTCCAGTTCTTGAGACTTGGAAACGCTTGGATAGCTTTGTATATCCTTCTCCTGTTTTATGTGCATCAATAATTCTTTGTCTCAAGTCCAAACTGAGTTCTTTTGTTTTTGGCATGTTGCTTTCTAAAATGATAGCTCAATGACCCATACTGAGTCTTTTATACCTTAATTTAACTTAATTATTGAGTGAGAGCACCTGTTTCACCTGATCACCTTTACGCACATCACCTGTGAAGGTAAAGCACATCACTGCACAAAGGTGGCTTGCGCGGTGACTTAATAAGTGGTCATTTCTTAAAGGGGGCTAATAATTATGTCCCTGGTCATTTTAGCTTTTTCTTACATAACAATGTTTTGGTGTGCAAATATAAATATTTTGGTCTTTATAATGAATAATAGTAAGTTCAGAAATGCTGTGTTAAAAATTCCTTGCTCTGTTAAATAGGTACTTGGGAATATCTTGAGGAAACTTAAAATTTCATAGGGGGCTAATAATTTTGTCCTCAACTGTAGATGCCAGAACAGAAAAGAGTCTGGATGAATGTCTTCCTTAATCCCGGAGAGATGGTGGCACCAGACGAGCAGTGCTGGAGGATCGGAGGGCATGTGGTGCGGTGTGTGTGGTGTGATTAGAGCTGAAAGGTAAGTGGGTGCTGGGCCATTTTTATCTTTGTAGGCAAGCATCAGGGTTTCGAATTTGATCCGGGCAGCTACAGGAAGCCACTTCAGTAAGCGGAGAAGTGATGTGGTGTGGGAGAACATGGGAAGGTTGAAAATGAGACATGCAGCTGCATTCTGGATCAGCTGCAGAGGATGAATGGTGGAAAGAGGTAGACCTGCCAGGAGTGAGTTGCAGAATTCCAGTCTTGAAAGAACAAGAAACTGAACAAACACCTGGGTAGCCTGTGAAGAAAGAAATGGGTGGATTCTTCTGATGTTGTAAAGAAGAAATCAACTAGAGTGAGTATGTTTAGCAATGTGTGGGGAAAATGACAGTTGATTGTCCACAGTTATCCCAAGATTGCAGGCAGTGGCTTAAGGAGTGATCAGATTGTTGTTTGACTCGGGGATGAGTTGCCAGTGATGAACAGGAGTTCAGTTTTACTCAGATTGAGCTTTAGCTGATGAGCTGTTATCCAGGATGAGATGTCTGCCAGATACGCTAAGGTCCAGGTGGAAACCTGAGTGTAAAGGAGAGAATAAGTTGCGTGTTATCCATGTGATGATATGATCTTACGAAGAGCCCAGGTATAGAGGGAGAACAGAAGAGGACCAAGTACTAAACCCTGTGGGACACCAGTAGAGAGTGCGTTGGGCAGATGTGGATCCCCTCCATGTCACTTTATAGGATCTATCATCTAGGTAGGAAGCAAACCATTGCAACACTGTAACATATATTCAAATGCTTGTAAGTATAGATAATAGAATCTTGTGGTTCTTTGTGTCAAATGCAGCTGACATGTCCAGGAGGATCAGAACAGATTTCAGATCAGTTTATCTGATCTAGCAGGTTAGAGCCTCTCAGTGACTGACAGAAGGGCAGTGTCTGTGGAATGTGCCACTTTGAACCTGGATTGGTTGGCATCATTAAGGCTGTTCTGTGAGAGACTGTAAGAGATGTAAGAGACTGTTAGGTTTAAAAAGAAGAAGAGTGTTGAGAAGTTTTAAGCTGAATTTAAAAAAAGAAGACTTATTGCTTGTTGCGTCCACCACACCTTGATACCTTTACCGGTCCTGGCCCAATCGACTGGGAGAGACAAACACACACACACACACAGGCATAATGTCTGAAGATATCTGTTTATTTTTAGCAAAGAGGGCACATTTAAAGCAGTGCTGTGTCCCGAACATCAAAAGAACCAGTCATTAAAATGTCAGTCATAGAGAGACCCGGAGACAGACAGGTGATAGGAAATACATTTGCATTCTCCTGGTTAAACAAAAGGGTTCTATCAGACAAGAGCCGTTTGGATGTATATTCGTCAAGATACAGGATAAGGAAGGTGTTACGACATAAGGAGTCAGAGGGTGCTGTTCTCAGGGCACAGGAACTTTCTAATTAGATTATAATGCTTTACGATATTATAATACCTTACAGAGACATTTGCCTGTAAACAGTCCCTTCAAGAATTTTTGAAAAAAAGAGAGAAGCGATACTGGGCGATAGTTACTGACATCTGCTGGATCCAGGTAGGGTGTCTTATTGATGGGAATAACCCTCGCCTTCTTAGAAGTAGCAGGAACACGACCAGATGATATGGAATGGTTGATGATGGTTGTGATGAAGGAAAGGAGGACTTGTGAGATGTCCTGGAGCATTGTGGAAGGGATTGGGTCTAATGAACATGGGATTGGATGACATGATGATATGTTGAATCTCATCAGTTGACAGGTTGGAGAATTCTGCTAAGGGAGGGGAGGCAAGGTCCTTAAGTTCTAGTGTAGGAATTTTTTTTTTTAGGTTGGGAGCAAAGAAATTGAGAATGTGGCGAAGTCATCAGCAGTCAGAGAGGATGTGGCAGGTGGAGCTGGTTGGTTGAGTAGTGAGGAGAAATTGGCTTTGTGAAATCGGTTATAAAATCTATATCCATTTGAATATGTTGTTGGAATTTTGATAAATATTTATTTTATTTTTCAGGATGAAGCCTATTTAATTTCGTTTGCCTAGGACCTGTAGTTACTCAGATATTCATATTTGAAATTGTGTGAATTATCATTTGCATTATAGTGGTTCTGTAACGATGAAAGAAAAGAAAATGGATGATGGTTGTTGTGCGCGTGCGCGCGCTACCGTAGTTACGCGATACCGGATGCGGAAGTAACAGATCCGCATAAACCAAAACACGACAGTGGCAGTAAGATGGTGTACGTGTCAAACGGTGAGTCCTACCCTTTAATTTTACAGACTCACGAGCAATATAACTAATTTAGTTTTGGATATAGTTATATTAATGCTCCGGCTAAACTACTGCTTGCTAGTTTCACGGATTAACGTTTCTAACATTAAGTGTTAGCGCGCTGGCTACTGATGTCCAGTGTAACGTTACCAGGTCTGTTTATATCTCAGTAAAGTCAAATGGCGTGTTATTAAACCGCCGTAGATGGCAAAATAGTAAAGTTCGTTTAATAGCGTAGCTACCTTAGTACAGTGGCTAGCTATATTTTGTCCAAAAGACTCGTCGGCTTATTCGTGTCCTTTAGGCATCATGTTTAGATCCATAATTCAGGTAGGCATTTACTACAGGGGACTAGGTCTATCATATAATGTTCTGCTTAAGTTATTTCATGTTTGCTGTAATAATCAAGATTTTAACCAATTGATTAACCAAAAAAAAAAAACACTATAGGTTCCGGATCACTAATTTGTTGGGTCACGTGTTGCTCCACTGTATCAATTCTAGATATAGTTACTATAGCTACACTTATTGTGGACTATCACTTAGCCTCTGTGTTGGCCATATTGTGTCTGAAATATATATATATATATTGGGTTTTCCTTGTTTTATTACTGCAATTTAGGGAAAAAACGTGTTTAAACTGTGTTCACAATTTATCCCAAAAATATAAAAAATATTATACTTGGCATTGTCTCTTTAATTTTTTTCCCCTCCTAAATGGAAATGTGTGAGGAAGTAGATCTGGGTAGATTCTGTGTTACTGTGACTCACTGCATGCTAATTTTCAGAAAGGAACACGTAATTGAAAAGTAAACGATTAGTGAAACTCACTACATTGATCAAGTCCATATCAACAAATGTGAAATTTGCTATGCCACAGTAAAACGATCACAATCAACAGACGTAGTGGATTAGTTGTTACTGCTTTAGGCTTCTGATCAGAATAATGTTTAAATCCCAGCACAGCCCAGCGGCCACTGATGGGTTCTTGAGACCTAAAGACACTTAAACCTAAACCTAAGGTGTATCTTGTCTTTAATCAGTTCTTCAATCAGGTGTGATTCTCTATAACCCCATTTAATGTGGTTATAAACACATACGGTAGATGAGCAAGTATTTAAATTAATAATAATAATACCCCCCTTATTTTTTTCTCAGGTCAAGTCCTTGACAATAGGACGCGGTCACCATGGAGGCTGTCTTTCCTTAGTGACCTCTTTTGGGGTGTAGTGGAGTTTATTGGCTTGTTGTAAGTGATGCATTGATTACAAGTTGAGTAGTAGATTGGTTGCATTTATACAGGTGGAGTATGTATTTTAAGCTGTAACACCATTTTATTGCTAGCTTTCAGACCCTCGTTCAGCCAGATCTGTCAAAAGACGGGAATGCAAGTTCACTGTCACGCTTCAGTGATGGAAGAGGGTAAGTCCCAGTGGGTCAGAAACCAAAAAATTAAAACCTTAAATAGATCAGCATTTCAGTTTCATGTAACTCCTACCTATTGCTGGTGTAAATCTGTTTTATAGCTCTGACTTAGGACAGTGAGAGTGGCTGTTTAAAATGGAAAAGAAATGACATGCTGATTACATTTTAAGCTTTTACATACCACATCATTATATTGTAAACTAATTTGTATATACTTGGCTTATCTTTGGGTGATCAATTTATTTTATTCAGTCCTCCAGGTTTTCCAGGTCGGAGACGTATGGGCAGGATAAACCACGGTGGAGGCCCAAGTCCTCCTCCCATGGGTGGTGGATGAGGAAGGTAAGGAAGAGTTTAACATGTAAAATTACGTAGCTTTCAATCTATTGTCTTTTAAGATTCTGTATTTATTTATTTTTTGTTTGTTTCTGTCATCTACAGGTAAACGCCTGCACTCTGTTGCAGGCGTAGGGGAGTGTGATGTGTTGATGCATGACTAAGCACTGCTTGTATGTGCTTTCCAACACAGAGAGCTGGACCAGTGAAGATGTCTTAAATGAACACAAACACATTGCACTCTTCATCATCATGCTGCTTCTGCGTTGCAGATTTTTGATGCTGCTCTGGGAATTCCTTTTCTAAGGGGCCAGAGTGGTTGAACTCAGCAGCAATCTTTTTTCTTTCTTTCTTTCTTTTTTTTTTTGTTATAAAGTTATGTGCTTAAGAATGTGGTAGAAAGTGGATGGTTTTTCAGATTGTTATTAAAGTAATAGTCATATGGAATATTTGGTGAAAGTCTATTATTATTATTATTACTTTTTGATACCAGTGACAACACAACAAAAATGCATATTGTAAATACTTGATAACTAATACTAATAAATACATTTATAAACTGGGTAAGCACAAAACAGTGATGGGTGACTACGAACATTAATTTTCTATACCGCTATATTCATTTTTCTATGTACAGGGTAACAGAAAGCCCGGAGTCCATGCAAGGAGACTTCTAGACAGAGTGGCAATCCATCACAGGGCACATGCAGTCATTCACACCCTACAGACAATTTGGGAATGCCGATTAGACTAAGCTCCATGTCTTTGGTTGGTGGGAGGAAACCAGAATACCCATAGAGAACATGCCAACTGCACAGACTCAAGGCAAGAATAAATAGCACCTTGTCCCTGGAGGTGCTAAACGGTGCTAACCACTATGCCGCAAGTCTAATGTGCAATTAATGTTTGATATTTAATTGATATTTCCCGTATCAAGACTTTAAACATTATAGGTTTAGCACATTTGTACCCGGTTTCCTCCCACAGTCCAAAGACATGTAGATTAGGCTAATTAGTGTTACTAAAGTGATTCCCTCCTCAATCTTTTTGCGTTTCACAATGGGGTCTAAGGGGATTAAGTCAAGTCAAGTAGGCTTTTATTGTCATTACGGTGAAACGAAACAAAGTTCTTCCAGGACCAAGGTACTAACATGCAACATAAATTAACAAAACTAGCTAAGACAAAAACCTAATTAGCTGACTACATAAGACAACAAATTGACAACAATGAATTCACAAAACTAAGAAGTATTCAAAATGACAAGAAAATAGAGCAGAAAGACAACATAAAGTAGAGGTGCAAATAAGAGCAACAACCCGACATGCAATATTCTGTGACAATGAGTTGAGATGATGCAAATAAATTGTCCATGATATGATCGACGTAACAGCAAACATTCCTTGTTGAACTAGCAGCTAAAATAACATTTTAAAATGGGGTTCTTGAGTTTACTTTTGGAGCCAAGTGTCCTCCTAGTGGACATTGGGAGAACTGCATGGTTTGGCACTTCCGCGGTGAACAGGAGGAAGCCCTTTCGGTGTAGCCGCAGTATCACCCCCAGTCCAGTAGGTGTCAGTAAAACACCATAGCGGTGCATGTTAGCCGCTTCATTTCAAAGAAAAAGAAGCTCGGTTCTCCAGTGTAGCCATCGGTAGCGTGCAGGATAATGACACAAGCGGAGAGAGAGCAGGAAAATGAAAAAGAGAAAGAGCGAGAAAAGGACAAGGAAAAAGAACAACGAGGAGTCAAAAGACCGATTGTTCCCCCTGTTATCCCAGAGCCTTTACAAGAGGTTAGTGAAGCTGTCATCACGTTCGCCTCACTTTGTTTTCTGCATCAGGTCTCTGAGTGTTACAGCCGTAACCTTAGTTCTGTACACGTCTTATTGTTTAATTTTGAATAAACAGCTGGAATAAAATGCTTCATCTTTTTTAATATAATTTTTCCATGGACTAAATAAAAACAAATCAATACACAACCCTATAAAACAAACATTATAGTGTTACAATAACTATTTAGGCTTTCTTTAATTAGTTTTTTAACTACAATGTACAAAATAGCTTTACATATTACCTCAAGCTGATTAACCAGCCCCTTATTAAGTTCCTGATTAAGTTCATCTCCTGAAACATTAGTTGATGATCAGGACCCAGTCCACTGCAGGTCACTGTGTGCACTCGGGCACGCCTCCCTGCATGTAGCTTTGGGGGTGTTTATGAAAGAACCCCAGCCTGAACCCACACAAGAACCTGAAGCTGTAAGGGGGCGATGCTGCCTCTTACCCTCCTGTACACCGGTCACATTTTCTACAATCTTAAATCTGAGTGCTTTTAAATGTTAATACTGAAAAAGGTTTGATTGTTTGCTTAGAAATTATTCGGAAAAATAATTATCCTTGAATTCTTGCGATCTAATGAAAATGTCGTGTCTCCCTGTTCAGCAAATTCAAACCAATTTCGTGGTGGTGATCAGCCCTGGATCACAGACCCTGCGCATAGGGCGAGCGACAGACACGCTGCCCCTTACTCTTCCACACGTCATTGCCCGTAGACATAAACAGTCAGGACAGACACGCTATGAGGATGCTTGGCTAATACGAGAAGGCCTGAATGTAAGTTTGGAATCTTTTTCTCATCTAAATGGGTCACTTTTCAATTACTTCACATAATTGTGAGCAAATAACCTGACTGATTGTAGTAACATTCTCAAGGTTTTCGAGATTGATTGTGCTCTTTACTAATTTTCTCATGTGTTTTTTTTTTTTTTTTCTTTCAATATATGAATCGGTCTGCTAGAGGCCAGAGAGTGGCGAGCAGCGGCAAAATGGTCTGAAGATGGTGGACCAGGCCATCTGGTCTAAAAAGATGTCCAGTGGAGCTAGAAGAACCCCCGTGTCTGCGGAACAGGTATGCTTTATCTCTAGTCTTCAGAAGACCTATGACCTATAAGTAGAAATATTTATAAATTGATTAGTGAATGTGTGTGTGTTTGTGTGTTTACAGTCTAGAGTGTACAACAGACAGGTCCGTCCATCTGTTTTGGATCCTAACTCGAGGCAGAAATGGACGAATACCATCCACCAGCCAGAGTACTTAGTAGGAGATGAGGTGCGAATTAGGATTTCCTTGGTGATTGCATGTGTGTGCGTTTTTTTTTTTGTTGCTTGTTTTAACTGATCAATAGTCCACGTTTGAGCTTTTTATTTAAGCTTAGGCTGTGGTTTAGGAAATTTGCACCCCCGCTTGATATTATCTAGCTTGCAGTGTTTTTAATACAACATACTGTGTTTTCAACTTTTTACTCACTGACTTCTTGCAGGATCTTAAAATATATGTAGTGCTTTGCTTCCTGGCTTTTCCCCCCTGGTACCTTGGAGATGTAAGCATATGCTGCATACATGATCTAACAGGTCAAATAGTACATCTGGAAGAATATCATGCAGAATAATCGTATTGTGAAAAACAGGTGTTGTGGTGACAAAGATTATTTATATAATTTTTTTTTTTGCTGCATCTTTGGGCATGCTTGACATTTCAGAAAAGTTGCTCTAAAGTTTGTGTTTTCTCATTAATGTGGCAGTTGCCATCATTTAATTTCTATTGCAGTACCCCTAATACACATGTGCATATTTGAAGACTATGTGACTGTTAGAGATGCAAGAAGAATTGATTGAGTGATGTATTGCAGTTATTTTGGATTTTAAAGTTAGGGATTCTCTTCCGATACAGTTTTTGCCAAATTCAGCGACTATCTTTTCAACAGCCGATCATTCTGTGTGTGGGCTGTGTGTCTGTTCACAGCCCTGAATCACTAAATACGAGCAGACTGCGCAACATAATATTGTTTCAGTCAGCAATAGAGATGGGAATCACGACCAGCCAACACAATATTTGTGCTATATCTTGGTCCCAATTCAATCTCTATCATGAAGGACGCTGTGCTGCCTGCCAATGTGTGAATACTTTAGAGTGCACCAACTGTTGGATTCAAGAGGAACAGCAACATTTTACCACCTCAAATGCCAACTTATATATTCTACATTAAATCTCAATTTAAAATAAATCTATTTTGGCTCAATCTGGCTCATTGTATTGCCATCTAATGAACAAATTTTGTGTAGCAACTAGATTGTAACATAGCAGGCTGCACAATTAATATGGACATCCAGCTGCAAGTACTGCATTATTGACAGTTATGTGTCAGTTGTGTGTGTTGTAAATATTTTTATGCACATAATCCCCATCTCTGAATCTTTAAAAATTAACTGAAGATCTAGAATAGAAGGAAATGTGAAGAACAAATAGAGAAGTCTTTTTTTCCCCTTCATTTCGTTCTTTCTTTTTTTCTTTCTTAATTATAAAGATGAACATGAATGCAACTAACAAGCCACTGTTTGGAATATTTGAAAATAATCTATAAATCCACCAGTCAGTGTTAAGGATTCAAAACACAAGTCAGTGTTTAAAACACACAATAAAGAAAATTAATAGAGGAGAGAAAAAAATAGAGATAAAAAGCCTAGATACAACACCACAAGAGTTTATGAGATAAATTGAGGTCATTAATATATACCAAAAGGTGCATTTAACTTTTTCAAATATTATATAAGAAGTAAATGTAAAGTTTAATAGTGAAAAAAAAAAAATCCTGAATCTTGATTTATGAATTTAAGATATCTGAGTATATAAGAATATAATGATTCGGTCACGTGCTTCTGGCAAATGCGAGGCTTCGTCTGTCATTGGTCATGTGACTCTCAGGGACCCGACACATGCTTAGGAGCGTGGCTTCTTTTTAACATGCCCACTTCTGCTCGATGCAAGCTTCGTGTTTCTGTGTCACAGTAACATCACTTGTATTTTATCATGTAATGAAGTTTGAGAGTGAGTCTGAAGGAGAGAGAAACAGTCAAAGAGAAGAAAGTCTGAAGAGTAAGAATTAAAATTAAAGTTGCAAGCAACGATGACGGGCCCAAGCAACGGGCGCGGTCCCCACCCCGGGCGCACCGCACAACCTGCGTGTTATTCGAGTGTGTCAAAACCTCGAAAAAGTCATTGGCACCCGGTTGCACCGCGGAACTTGCACACCGAACGTCACACATCATACTGGGCTAATATCAGTTTGGGCCCTAAATATGTGTGTGTGTGTGTGTGTGTGTGTGTGTGTGTGTGTGTGTGTGTGTGACTAGTTAATGTGTCAGTCTGTCTCTGATGAGTAAATGTGTTTTTGCGTGTTTGTGTGTGTGTGGTGTGTGAGTCTGTGTGTTAACATTAGTGATGTGTGTGTTAGTATGTCTAAGACATGTGACTTGTTAGTGGATGTGTGTGTTTCTGCGTGAGGGTGTGTGAGACAGAGATGTGAGTGTGTGAGTGTTATAATTTGTGATGTTATAATGTGTGAGTATGTAGGTGCTCATTTGTGTATTGTACGAGTGTATTTGTTTGTGTGTGCATGCATGTGTGTGCGTGTGTGTGAGAGGTGTTTTTGTGTGTGTGTGTGTGTGTGTGTGTTTCTGTGTGTGTGTTTATTTAGTGTGTTAACATTAGTGATGTGTGCTTGTGTTTGTGCATGTTTGTGTATGGTGTGTTCAAATATTAGTGATTTGTGTGTGATTAATAATTGTTGGGTGTAAGTTTAAGACATTATCACGGCTGACCCGTTTGAGATATCAAAATGTGTGATGTGTGTGTGAGAGTGAGGGAGAGAGGTGTGTGACAGTGATGTGATGTGATGTGTGTGTGTGTGTGTGTGTGAGAGAGAGTCAGGGAGAGAGGTGTGTGACATGTAGATGTGTCAGTCTGTGTGTGACGAGTAAATGTGCTTGTGTGAGTTTGTGTATATGGTGTGTGTGTGTGTGTGTGTGTGTGTGTGTGTGTGTGTGTGTGTGTGTGTGTGTGTATGGTGTGTGAGTCTGTGTGTTAATATTGGTGATGTGTGTTATGAATAATTTATCGGTGTAAGTTTAAGGATGTTCCTGAATGTGATGTCACTGTCTGTGTCACTGAATATAATGAGTGTGTGTGTGTGGTGTGTAAGTCTGTGTTAACAGTAGTGTGTGTTAGTATGTTTAAGATATGTGACTTGTTAATGGGTGTGTGTGTTTCTGCGTGAGGGTGTGTGAGACAGAGATGTGAGTGTGTGAGTGTTACAATTTGTGATGTTATAATGTGTGTGCATGTGTGTGATGTACGAGTGTACTTGTTTGTGTGTGTGCATGCATGTGTGTGAGATATCTTTGTGTTTGTGTGTGTGTTTATTTAGTGTGTTAACATTAGTGATGTGTGCTTGTGTTTGTGCATGTTTGTGTGTATGGTGTCTGCATCTGTGTGTTAATATTAGTGATGTGTGTGTTATTAATAATTGTTGGGTGTAAGTTTAAGACATTATCACGGCTGACCCGTTTGAGATATCAAAATGTGTGATGTGTGTGTGAGAGTGAGGGAGAGAGGTGTGTGACAGTGATGTGATGTGAGGTCAAGTTTGAGTATGACACGCAATGGGTTTTATTTGATGCTGATGCTGGATCAGTCTTTGGCTTGTCCTGTGTGTGTGTGTGTGTGTGTGTGTGTGTGTGTGTGTGTGTGTGTGTGTGTGTGTGTGTGTGTGTGTGTGAGAGAGAGAGAGAGAGTGAGGTAGAGAGGTGTGTGACATGTAGATGTGTCAGTCTGTGTGTGACGAGTAAATGTGCTTGTGTTTGTGTGAGTTTGTGTATATGGTGTGTGTGTGTGTGTGTTTGTTTGTAGATGTTTGTGTGTATGGTGTGTGAGTCTGGTGTTAATATTGGTGATGTGTCTTATGAATAATTTATCGGTGTAAGTTTAAGGATGTTCCTGAATGTGATGTCACTGTCTGTGTCACTGAATACTGAATATAAATGAGTGTGTGTGTGTGTGTGTGTGTGTGTGTGTGTGTGTGTGTGTGTGTGTGTGTGTGTGTGTGAGAGTGAGGGAGAGAGGTGTGTGACATGTAGATGGGCCAGTCTGTGTGTGACGAGTAAATGTCCTTGTGTTTGTGCGTGTTCATGTATATGGAGTGTGTGTGTGTGTGTGTGTGTGTGTGTGTATGGTGTGTGAGTCTGGTGTTAATATTGGTGATGTGTCTTATGAATAATTTATCGGTGTAAGTTTAACGATGTTCCTGAATGTGATGTCACATATAATGTGTGTGTATGTTGTACGGTGGGCAATTTAAATGTTTGTATTGTTTATTTTTTATAATTTCTGCATATGTTTAAATAGTAAACATGAAGGCATAGTAAAGGAAAAGGGGAAAGACCTGACTGCAGAATAACTGCCTACTACTGCCATCTACTGGACATATTTTATTACTGCAGGAGTCAGTGGACACAGTTCAGACCAAGGCTGATAAATATACTGTAAAAATTGTTGGGAGCTGTGTGAGCATCACAAAAACATGAAACTCAAGAAATCTACTCAGAAGCAGTTGTTCCTTCTACCTAAAATGTTTGGGCACATTAGGACTTTCCACTTGGTGGATATAAGTATCTTATATTTGCTCAAAATTATATGTTGCCATAGCAACACTATTCAACGTATCAAAAAGTCCTTTACAGTGTGACATCAGCCGTGTCTTCCAATTATTGTGCCTGATTTTGAAGCCAATTTGCTGAAAATTAGTCACAAAAGAATTTAATTTCTAAAAGTAGACACTTTCTGCTGCCAGTTGGTGGCGCTATGACTGAGACTCACGGGACCCATGTCACTGTGAGCAGGACTCTTCTCTTAACCTACTGCTGAGGTTTGATGAACGTCACTCAATTAAGACAGAAGTTATTAGCCACTTCCTGTTTCCTGTTATTCGCCGTAGGTTTAAGGGCTCGCCACGGCCGACCCGTTTAAGATATCAACCAGCCCTTCACAATATTAGATCCTCAATGTCTTGAGATTATATTAGACCCTGTTTGGTCAAAAACCTATTAATCCTGTAAGAGTAGTAGATCACATTCCAATGGGTGCGTTTTTCAAACAACGCCAAATAACTGACTTCCTGTTCAGCGGATTCCATGACATGGGGTATGCAAGTTGTTCATCTCAATGAGATCTAAATTTATACTGGGTCTCATTCATATATGTGAAAGTGGATATGAGTTATGCAGCTGAAACTTTACAAAGTTCCAGGGGGCGCTGTACAGGCCCTGTGCGACGCCCGGGCTCCAGGCTCTCAGGGCTTCCTCACAATCAGGGAGAGTCTACACCCATACAATTTGGGACCCGTAGGTCTTTCCACTCGTAAGATATGAGAAGAATAGTTGTCTTCGATTTTTTCTTGAGTTAAATCGTCACCATAGCAACACGATTCAAATTAGAAAAAAAATCCTCCATGATTTCAAATGACCCATGTCTTTTCATTATTCTGACTGATTTTGAACCAAATCAGGTGAAAGTAAAGGACAAAATATTACTGATTTCCAAAAGTGACACACTTCCTGCTGCCACTTGGTGGCGCTATGACATAGACTCATGATCGTCATATGATGTGATCAGCTTCCTACTCTTAACATACCTGTGAAGTTTCCTGTGCATAACTTAATGTACACAGAAGTTATTAGCCACTTCCTGTTTCATTTTATTCGCCATAATTTTAAAGCGTCGCCACGGCCGAACCGTTCGAGGTATCAAAAAGATCTCTGCAATTTTGCATCGGCAACTTGTTTAGATCATATTTAGCTGGTTTGGTGCGAATTGGAAAAATTTCCTAGGAGGAGTTTATCACATTCCATTGGGTGCGTTTTGCAAACAACTCAAAATAACTCACTTCCTGTTGATTAGACCTGATGACATGCAGCGCGAAACTTGTTCAGTTTGATGAGATCTAAATGTACACCGAGTTTTATAAGTATACGTGCAAGTGTGTCTGAGCTATAAGGCAAGACTCTCTAGGGGGCGCTGTGCGGGGCGTGTGCGACGCCTGGGGCCGAGCCCCACTGAGGACCTGTTGGCCGCAGATTCCAGTCTGTGTGCAAATTTTGGTGAGTTTTTGAGTATGTTAAGAGGCCCGAAAGTGCCCGGATGATTGAAAGAAAAATAATAAAAAAAAAAAAAAAAAAAAAAAAAAAATTAAAGTTGCAAGCAACGATGACGGGCCCAAGCAACGGGCGCGGTCCCCACCCCGGGCGCACCGCACAACCTGCGTGTTATTCGAGTGTGTCAAAACCTCAAAAAAGTCATTGGCACCCGGTTGCACCGCAGAACTTGCACACAGAACGTCACACATCATACTGGGCTAATATCAGTTTGGGCCCTAAATATTTGTGTGTGTGTGTGTGTGTGACTAGTTAATGTGTCAGTCTGTCTCTGATGAGTAAATGTGTTTTTGTGTGTTTGTGTGTGTGTGGTGTGTGAATCTGTGTGTTAACATTAGTGATGTGTGTGTTAGTATGTCCAAGACATGTGACTTGTTAGTGGATGTGTGTGTTTCTGCGTGAGACAGAGATGTGTGTGTGTGAGTGTTATAATTTGTGATGTTATAATGTGTGAGTATGTAGGTGCTCATTTGTGTGATGTACGAGTGTATTTGTTTGTGTGTGCATGCATGTGTGTGCGTGTGTGTGAGATGTGTTTGTGTGTGTGTGTGTGTGTGTGTGTGTGTGTGTTTATTTAGTGTGTTAACATTAGTGATGTGTGCTTGTGTATGTTTGTGTGTATGGTGTGTTCAAATATTAGTGATTTGTGTGTGATTAATAATTGTTCGGTGTAAGTTTAAGACATTATCACGGCTGACCCGTTTGAGATATCAACATGTGTGATGTGTGTGTGAGAGTGAGGGAGAGAGGTGTGTGACAGTGATGTGATGTGATGTGATTTGTGTGTGTGTGTGTGTGTGTGTGCGTGTGTGTGTGTGTGCATGTGTGTGTGGGAGGTTTAGTGTGTGGGAGGTTTAGTGTGTGTGAGAGTGAGGGACAGAGGTGTGTGAGATGTAGATGTGTCAGTCTGTGTGTGACGAGTAAATGTGCTTGTGTTTGTGTATATGGAGTGTGTGTGTGTGTGTGTGTGTGTGTGTGTGTGTGTGTGTGTGTGTGTGTGTGTGTGTGGTTGTTTGTGTGTATGGTGTGTGAGTCTGTGTTAACATTAGTGATGTGTGTTATTAATAATGTTTCGGTGTAAGTTTAAGGATGTTCCTGAATGTGATGTCACTGTCCGTGTCACTGAATATGATGAGTGTGAGTGTGTGTGTGTCGTGAGAGATGTGTGCTATAGATGCGCAGGAGCCTCTTGTTTTCCTAAGGATCTTTTTCCTTTTTCATGATATATTGATTTTTATTTAGTCAGGTCACATTAGTGACGTGTGCTTGTGATGTGTGTGTGTGTGTGTGTGTGTGTGCATGTAGGATAGTTAGTGACTGATGTGTAGAGTGTGTGTGTGTGTGTGTGTGTGTGTGTGTGTGTGTGTGTGTGTGTGTGTGTGTGTGTGTGTGTGTGTTTAGAATGTGTGGTCTGGTGTGTATATCGCCGCGCTTGTCCACCAGACTCAATGTTGTACAGTTGGCAATTTAAATGTTTGTATTGTTTATTTTTTATGATTTTTGCATATATTTAAATTGTAAACATGAAGCCATAGTAAAGGAGAAGGGGAAAGACCTGACTGCAGAATACCTGCCTACTACTGCCATCTACTGGACATATTTTATTACTGCAGGAGTCAGTACAGAAAGTTCAGGACAAGGATGATAAATATACTGTAAAAAAAATGTTGGGAGCTGTATGAGCATCACAAAAACATGAAACTCAAGGAATCTACTCAGAAGCAGTTGTTCTTTCTACATAAAATGTTTGGGCACATTAGGACTTTCCACTTGGTGGATATAAGTATCTTATGTTTGCTCCAAATGATATGTTGCCATAGCAACACTATTCAACGTATCAAAAAGTCCTTTACAGTGTGTCATCAGCCGTGTCTTCCAATTATTGTGCCTGATTTTGAAGCCAATTTGCTGAAAATTAGCCACAAAAGAATTTAATTTCTGAAAGTAGACACTTTCTGCTGCCAGTTGGTGGCGCTATGACTGAGACTCACGGGACCCATGTCACTGTGAGCAGGACTCTTCTCTTAACCTACCGCTGAGGTTTGATGAACGTCACTCAATTAAGACAGAAGTTATTAGCCACTTCCTGTTTCCTGTTATTCGCCGTGGCCCTTAAAGCTACGGGCCGTGTTTCAAATGTGTGTGTGTTTATAACACGAAATAACAACAGCAAAAGATAATAGTGACAGTCACAATAACATATTGATTCTAGGCATACTTACTAAGAATACACACACACACACACACATGTAAATATATATATATATCGCGACCTCGCGGGCATAATAACTTGTTACCGGAACAGATAAAATGTCCATTGTTAATGTAGTTAAAGACTTCACACTTACTGTTGCATTCACGCACAAAACTTGGTCCAAAGGGCGATTTGTAAACAATTAAACAGTCCATAAACAACTATTCAGCGGCAGCGTTTGTGTCAGTCCGCTTCACCAAAACTCAAATCTGTGAGGGAGGGGGAGGTCACGTGTGTCTGTGTGCGTCTCCGTGTGTGTGGGATGTGTGGTGTGATACCTCCATCTAGTGGCCATAGTTTAGTACTGCAGGAGTTAGTTTATACACTTTTTAAAAACAATGAGTTAATAAACATAAAATATTGTTGGGAGGCGTATGAGCATAACAAAATCGTGAAACTCAAGAAATTTACTCAGAACCAGTTGTACCTTCTATGTAAAATGTTTGGAGACATTAGGACTTTCCACTTGTTGGATATGAGTATCATAGTTTTCTTTAATTTTTTACCTTGCCATAGCAACAGTATTCAGCGCAGCAAAACTTCTTTACAGTGTGACATCCGCCGTGTCTTCCAATTATTGTGCCTGATTTTGAAGGCAACTTATAGGGGAATGGCAAAAGGACAGACGTGACAGTATGTTTCTCATGAAAGAGATTATAAGAATGTCCACTGATGGCAAATGGGACTCAGCATCTAATCTCTAATGTCTCTACTGTGCATGTATATGAATATTTATGTGTGTGTGTGTGTGTGTGTGTGTGTGTGTGTGTGTGTGTGTGTGTGTGTGTGTGTGTATATGGTGTGTGAGTCTGTGTGTTAATATTGGTGATGTGTGTTATAAATAATTTATCGGTGTAAGTTTAAGGATGTTCCTGAATGTGATGTCACTGTCTGTGTCACTGAATATAATGAGTGTGTGTGTGTGTGGTGTGTAAGTCTGTGTTAACAGTAGTGTGTGTTAGTATGTTTAAGATATGTGACTTGTTAATGGGTGTGTGTGTTTCTGCGTGAGGGTGTGTGAGACAGAGATGTGAGTGTGTGAGTGTTACAATTTGTGATGTTATAATGTGTGTGTATGTAGGTGTGCATGTGTGTGATGTATGAGTGTACTTGTTTGTGTGTGTGCATGCATGTGTGTGAGATATCTTTGTGTTTGTGTGTGTGTTTATTTAGTGTGTTAACATTAGTGATGTGTGCTTGTGTTTGTGCATGTTTGTGTGTATGGTGTCTGCATCTGTGTGTTAATATTAGTGATGTGTGTTATTAATAATTGTTGGGTGTAAGTTTAAGACATTATCACAGTTGATCCGTTTGGGATATCAAAATGTGTGATGTGTGTGTGAGAGTGAGGGAGAGAGGTGTGTGACATGTAGATGTGTCAGTATGTGTGTGACGAGTAAATGTGCTTGTGTTTGTGCGAGTTTGTGTATATGGTGTGTGTGTGTGTGTATGGTGTGTGAGTCTGTGTGTTAATATTGGTGATGTGTGTTATAAATAAATTATCGGTGTAAGGTTAAGGATGTTCCTGAATGTGATGTCACATATAATGTGTGTGTGTGTGTGTGTGTGTGTGTGTGTATGTTGTACAGTGGGCAATTTAAATGTTTGTATTGTTTATTTTTTATAATTTCTGCATATGTTTAAATTGTAAACATGAAGCCATAGTAAAGGAGAAGGGGAAAGACCTGACTGCAGAATACCTGCCTATTACTGCCATCTACTGGACATATTTTATTACTGCAGGACTGAGTGGAGACAGTTCAGGCCAAAGCTGATAAATATACTGTAAAAATTGTTGGGAGCTGTGTGAGCATCACAAAAACATGAAACTCAAGAAATCTACTCAGAAGCAGTTGTTCTTTCTACCTAAAATGTTTGGGCACATTAGGATTTTCCACTTGGTGGATATAAGTATCTTATATTTGCTCAAAATGATATGTTGCCATAGCAATACTATTCAACGTATCAAAAAGTCCTTTACAGTGTGACATCAGCCGTGTCTTCCAATTATTGTGCCTGATTTTGAAGCCAATTTGCTGAAAATTAGCCACAAAAGAATTTAATTTCTAAAAGTAGACACTTTCTGCTGCCAGTTGGTGGCGCTATGACTGAGACTCACGGGACCCATGTCACTGTGAGCAGGACTCTTCTCTTAACCTACTGCTGAGGTTTGATGAATGTCACTCAATTTATACAGAAGTTATTAGCCACTTCCTGTTTCCTGTTATTCGCCATAGGTTTAAGGGCTCGCCACGGCCGACCCGTTTAAGATATCAACCAGCCCTTCACAATATTAGATCCTCAATGTCTTGAGATTATATTAGACCCTGTTTGGTCAAAAACCTATGAATCCTGTAAGAGTAGTAGATCACATTCCAATGGGTGCGTTTTTCAAACAACGCCAAATAACTGACTTCCTGTTCAGCGGATTCCATGACATGGGGTATGCAAGTTGTTCATCTCAATGAGATCTAAATTTATACTGGGTCTCATTCATATATGTGAAAGTGGATATGAGTTATGCAGCTGAAACTTTACAAAGTTCCAGGGGGCGCTGTACAGGCCCTGTGCCACGCCCGGGCTCCAGGCTCTCAGGGCTTCCTCACAATCAGTGAGAGTCTACACCCATACAATTTGGGACCCGTAGGTCTTTCCACTCGTAAGATATGAGAAAAATAGTTGTCTTCGATTTTTTCTTGAGTTAAATCGTCACCATAGCAACACGATTCAAATTAGAAAAAAAATCCTTCATGATTTCAAATGACCCATGTCTTTTCATTATTCTGACTGATTTTGAACCAAATCAGGTGAAAGTAAATGACAAAAAATTACTGATTTCCAAAAGTGACACACTTCCTGCTGCCACTTGGTGGCGCTATGACATAGACTCATGATCGTCATATGATGTGATCAGCTTCCTACTCTTAACATACCTGTGAAGTTTCATGTGCATAACTTAATGTACACAGAAGTTATTAGCCACTTCCTGTTTCATTTTATTCGCCATAATTTTAAAGCGTCGCCACGGCCGAACCGTTCGAGGTATCAAAAAGATCTCTGCAATTTTGCATCGGCAACTTGTTTAGATCATACTTAGCTGGTTTGGTGCGAATTGGAAAAATTTCCTAGGAGGAGTTTATCACATTCCATTGGGTGCGTTTTGCAAACAACTCAAAATAACTCACTTCCTGTTGATTAGACCTGATGACATGCAGCGCGAAACTTGTTCAGTTTGATGAGATCTAAATGTTCACCGAGTTTTATAAGTATACGTGCAAGTGTGTCTGAGCTATAAGGCAAGACTCTGTAGGGGGCGCTGTGCGGGGCGTGTGCGACGCCCCGGGCCGAGCCCCACTGAGGACCTGTTGGCCGCAGATTCCAATCTGTCTGCAAATTTTGGTGAGTTTTTGAGTATGTTAAGAGGCCCGAAAGTGCCCGGATGATTGAAAGAAAAATAATAAAAAAAAAAAAAAAAAGAAAAAAAATAATAATCCTAACGAAAACAATAGGGCCCTGCGCACTCAGTGCTTGGGCCCTAAAAAATAATAATCCTAACGAAAACAATAGGGCCCTGCGCACTCAGTGCTTGGGCCCTAATTAAAGTTGCAAGCAACGATGACGGGCCCAAGCAACGGGCGCGGTCCCCACCCCGGGCGCACCGCACAACCTGCGTGTTATTCGAGTGTGTCAAAACCTCGAAAAAGTCATTGGCACCCGGTTGCACCGCGGAACGTCACACATCATGCTGGGCTAATATCAGTTTGGGCCCTAAATATGTGTGTGTGTGTGTGTGTGTGTGTGACTAGTTAATGTGTCAGTCTGTCTCTGATGAGTAAATGTGTTTTTGCGTGTTTGTGTGTGTGTGGTGTGTGAGTCTGTGTGTTAACATTAGTGATGTGTGTGTTAGTATGTCTAAGACATGTGACTTGTTAGTGGATGTGTGTGTTTCTGCGTGAGGGTGTGTGAGACAGAGATGTGAGTGTGTGAGTGTTATAATTTGTGATGTTATAATGTGTGTTTATGTAGGTGCTCATTTGTGTATTGTACGAGTGTATTTGTTTGTGTGTGCATGCATGTGTGTGCGTGTGTGTGAGAGGTGTTCTTGTGTGTGTGTGTGTGTGTGTGTGTGTGTGTTTCTGTGTGTGTGTTTATTTAGTGTGTTAACATTAGTGATGTGTGCTTGTGTTTGTGCATGTTTGTGTGTATTGTGTGTTCAAATATTAGTGATTTGTGTGTGATTAATAATTGTTGGGTGTAAGTTTAAGACATTATCACGGCTGACCCGTTTGAGATATCAAAATGTGTGATGTGTGTGTGAGAGTGAGGGAGAGAGGTGTGTGACAGTGATGTGATGTGATGTGTGTGTGTGTGTGTGTGTGAGAGAGAGAGTCAGGGAGAGAGGTGTGTGACATGTAGATGTGTCAGTCTGTGTGTGACGAGTAAATGTGCTTGTGTGAGTTTGTGTATATGGTGTGTGTGTGTGTGTGTGTATGGTGTGTGAGTCTGTGTGTTAATATTGGTGATGTGTGTTATGAATAATTTATCGGTGTAAGTTTAAGGATGTTCCTGAATGTGATGTCACTGTCTGTGTCACTGAATATAATGAGTGTGTGTGTGTGGTGTGTAAGTCTGTGTTAACAGTAGTGTGTGTTAGTATGTTTAAGATATGTGACTTGTTAATGGGTGTGTGTGTTTCTGCGTGAGGGTGTGTGAGACAGAGATGTGAGTGTGTGAGTGTTACAATTTGTGATGTTATAATGTGTGTGCATGTGTGTGATGTATGAGTGTACTTGTTTGTGTGTGTGCATGCATGTGTGTGAGATATCTTTGTGTTTGTGTGTGTGTTTATTTAGTGTGTTAACATTAGTGATGTGTGCTTGTGTTTGTGCATGTTTGTGTGTATGGTGTCTGCATCTGTGTGTTAATATTAGTGATGTGTGTGTTATTAATAATTGTTGGGTGTAAGTTTAAGACATTATCACGGCTGACCCGTTTGAGATATCAAAATGTGTGATGTGTGTGTGAGAGTGAGGGAGAGAGGTGTGTGACAGTGATGTGATGTGAGGTCAAGTTTGAGTATGACACGCAATGGGTTTTATTTGATGCTGATGCTGGATCAGTCTTTGGCTTGTCCTGTGTGTGTGTGTGTGTGTGTGTGTGTGTGTGTGTGTGTGTGTGTGTGTGTGTGTGTGTGTGTGTGTGTGTGTGAGAGAGAGAGAGAGTGAGGGAGAGAGGTGTGTGACATGTAGATGTGTCAGTCTGTGTGTGACGAGTAAATGTGCTTGTGTTTGTGTGAGTTTGTGTATATGGTGTGTGTGTGTGTGTGTTTGTTTGTAGATGTTTGTGTGTATGGTGTGTGAGTCTGTGTGTGAACATTAATGATGTGTGTGATAAATAATTTATCGGTGTAAG
The DNA here is from genome assembly GCA_030347435.1 of Clarias fuscus. Lineage (NCBI taxonomy): Eukaryota > Metazoa > Chordata > Actinopteri > Siluriformes > Clariidae > Clarias > Clarias fuscus. The sequence goes on along the minus strand of CM059213.1, from coordinate 12,497,998 downwards.
TTTAAGGATGTTCCTGAATGTGATGTCACTGTCTGTGTCACTGAATACTGAATATAAATGAGTGTGTGTGTGTGTGTGTGTGTGCGTGTGTGTGTGTGTGTGTGAGAGTGAGGGAGAGAGGTGTGTGACATGTAGATGGGCCAGTCTGTGTGTGACGAGTAAATGTGCTTGTGTTTGTGCGTGTTCATGTATATGGAGTGTGTGTGTGTGTGTGTGTGTGTGTGTGTGTGTGTGTGTGTGTGTGTGTGTGTGTGTATGGTGTGTGAGTCTGGTGTTAATATTGGTGATGTGTCTTATGAATAATTTATCGGTGGAAGTTTAACGATGTTCCTGAATGTGATGTCACATATAATGTGTGTGTATGTTGTACGGTGGGCAATTTAAATGTTTGTATTGTTTATTTTTTATAATTTCTGCATATGTTTAAATTGTAAACATGAAGCCATAGTAAAGGAAAAGGGGAAAGACCTGACTGCAGAATACCTGCCTACTACTGCCATCTACTGGACATATTTTATTACTGCAGGAGTCAGTGGACACAGTTCAGACCAAGGCTGATAAATATACTGTAAAAATTGTTGGGAGCTGTATGAGCATCACAAAAACATGAAACTCAAGAAATCTACTCAGAAGCAGTTGTTCTTTCTACCTAAAATGTTTGGGCACATTAGGACTTTCCACTTGGTGGATATAAGCATCTTATATTTGCTCAAAATTATATGTTGCCATAGCAATACTATTCAACGTATCAAAAAGTCCTTTACAGTGTGACATCAGCCGTGTGTTCCAATTATTGTGCCTGATTTTGAAGCCAATTTGCTGAAAATTAGTCACAAAAGAATTTAATTTCTAAAAGTAGACACTTTCTGCTGCCAGTTGGTGGCGCTATGACTGAGACTCACGGGACCCATGTCACTGTGAGCAGGACTCTTCTCTTAACCTACTGCTGAGGTTTGATGAACGTCACTCAATTTATACAGAAGTTATTAGCCACTTCCTGTTTCCTGTTATTCGCCATAGGTTTAAGGGCTCGCCACGGCCGACCCGTTTAAGATATCAACCAGCCCTTCACAATATTAGATCCTCAATGTCTTGAGATTATATTAGACCCTGTTTGGTCAAAAACCTATTAATCCTGTAAGAGTAGTAGATCACATTCCAATGGGTGCGTTTTTCAAACAACGCCAAATAACTGACTTCCTGTTCAGCGGATTCCATGACATGGGGTATGCAAGTTGTTCATCTCAATGAGATCTAAATTTATACTGGGTCTCATTCATATATGTGAAAGTGGATATGAGTTATGCAGCTGAAACTTTACAAAGTTCCAGGGGGCGCTGTACAGGCCCTGTGCCACGCCCGGGCTCCAGGCTCTCAGGGATTCCTCACAATCAGTGAGAGTCTACACCCATACAATTTGGGACCCGTAGGTCTTTCCACTCGTAAGATATGAGAAGAATAGTTGTCTTCGATTTTTTCTTGAGTTAAATCGTCACCATAGCAACACGATTCAAATTAGAAAAAAAATCCTCCATGTTTTCAAATGACCCATGTCTTTTCATTATTCTGACTGATTTTGAACCAAATCAGGTGAAAGTAAAGGACAAAATATTACTGATTTCCAAAAGTGACACACTTCCTGCTGCCACTTGGTGGCGCTATGACATAGACTCATGATTGTCATATGATGTGATCAGCTTCCTACTCTTAACATACCTGTAAACTTTCATGTGCCTAACTTAATGTACACAGAAGTTATTAGCCACTTCCTGTTTCATTTTATTCGCCATAATTTTAAAGCGTCGCCACGGCCGAACCGTTCGAGGTATCAAAAAGATCTCTGCAATTTTGCATCGGCAACTTGTTTAGATCATATTTAGCTGGTTTGGTGCGAATTGTAAAAAGTTCCTAGGAGGAGTATTTCAAATTCCATTGGGTGCGTTTTGCAAACAACTCAAAATAACTCACTTCCTGTTGATTAGTCCTGATGACATGCAGCGCGAAACTTGTTCAGTTTGATGAGATCTAAATGTTCACCGAGTTTTATAAGTATATGTGCAAGTGTGTCTGAGCTATAAGGCAAGACTCTGTAGGGGGCGCTGTGTGGGGCGTGTGCGACGCCCCGGGCCGAGCCCCACTGAGGACCTGTTGGCCGCAGATTCGAATCTGTGTGCAAATTTTGGTGAGTTTTTGAGTATGTTAAGAGGCCCGAAAGTGCCCGGATGATTGAAAGAAAAATAATAAAAAGAAAAAATAAAAATAAAAAAATAATAATAATCCTAACGAAAACAATAGGGCCCTGCGCACTCAGTGCTTGGGCCCTAATAATAATCCTAACGAAAACAATAGGGCCCTGCGCACTCAGTGCTTGGGCCCTAAAAAGATGTATGAACAGGCAATGGCGAAAAGGGGAGTTGTGAGCATTGCTGACTTGCTTTATTGTTTGTGCTTTATCATGTCAGGACATCATTTTCAAATTATGTTACAGCAAGGAAAGCCTAAAACAAGTTTGCTAGCACAGTGGGATTATTTGAATTAACGTTGTGCTAGATAAGGCTGTGCTATATAATGTTAGATTGGCTAGAAATCTAAAGTTTAACTGTAGTTACTTGTTAAGTACTTATTTTTTAATTTTGAGTAGTTTTTACTCCTCCGTATTTTGAATGCAGTGTTCGTGGACCTGCATGTCATTTTATTTTATCAGGGTTTTATATTAATATTGATAAGCCAGCCTAGTAGTTGGTGCGGTTGTCATGGCAATGTATGGGCATGAATTTAGAGGTGGAGTTTGGAAAGGAATGCACTGACTGGAAGAGTGTATCTCTTTGACTTTTTAGTTCAAGTATCTTTTTTTTTTTTCATTAACACTACCACAATCTTTAAAAGATAAGTCTTTGATTATGGTAATAGAAGCGATGGACTTTTTAAGGATTAAAATTGAAATTATTGAGTCAAGAGCCTTTCACTTCTGACCTCTTTATCTTACTATCCCTCTTTTATCGTGTCATTTTCTATGTCCAGGCATTGTATGTGAACACCACAGACTGTTACAACTTACATTGGCCTATCTGTCGTGGTCTGCTGAACGTCCACAGTGGACCTGGAGGCTCTTTGACTGCTGTGCTAGCAGACCTGGAAACCATCTGGTCACATGCTATTCAGAAACTCTTTGAAGTTCCTCTCAAAGACCTGAAGGTATGGCTTCTAACACACTGCAAAAATATACCTCAACCACTTGTATATTAGTTTTTTCAATGAACAATGCAACATTTTTTTAAATGTTCACTTTTTAAAACCCAAATTAAAAGAGGGGCCAGTAGCCCTTTTTCAGTTTTACCTAAAGAGGGAGCTGCAGCATTGCTTTAGCTTTTAGCTTCCACGCCTCATGACACGTGTACTGCTCAGACAGGTCATGTTCAGAGGGTGAGCTTTTATGCTAATGCTACCCTTCACATTTCTCATGTAAGATAGATAGATAGATAGATAGATGGATAGAAAACATTGTCACTACCTAATACAGGTACTCAGCAACGAAATGCAGTTAGGATCTACCAAAAGTGCAAATACTAGTGTACATGCATCAGCTGGACCTTAATCTGCTGGTTCTGGTGCGAATGTTCCTGTATCTTCTCTTGGACGGAAAGAGGTCAAAAAAGTTTGTGACTTGGGTGGGAGGAATCTCTGATGATACTGAGGTGAAGGTGCTCATTGTGTTGTACTGTATATCGCCCCCTAGCTGTGACAAATCATGGCTGTTACTTATTTGCATATGCAACAGTATTTGTTGTCTCTACCACGTCTCAATAATTGTCTTGCTGTATTTATTTGACATTACAGTGGGACCTCGGATTGCGAGTAACATGATTTACGAGTGTTCCGCAAACCGAGCAAAGATTTAAAAAAAAATTTATTCGGAAACCGAGCAAGTATTAGTTTACGAGCGCCGAGTATCATGCTTCACACATGCGACTCTTATTTTGACACCGAGCATCACTCTCTCACCTTCCCTCCCTGAGTGAGTCCGTTAATATACGCTCATGTCAGTCTCAGAAAGATTTCTTTTTTTCCTGTTAAAACGGTGTTTCCGTTGTGTGTGTGTGTTTGTTGTGAATCTTAAAAAGCGAGGTGGGGAGAGGGAGGAGGAGTGTTACTGTGTAAAACGAGGCGAGGGAAGGGGCTAATTCCACACACACACACACACACACACACACACACACACACACACACACACGGCGCCTGCGCGCACCAACGGAAACACTTATGTCAGGATTTATTTGTACTTTTTTTAAAGGTAAAGTGCAGATTAATTTGTTTTATTTTCATTTTATAGATTGTATTAATTATTTTTCTGTGTTTATTTTTGGGGGCTGTGGAATGAATAATTTGAGTTTTAATTATTTCTTATGGGAAATAATGATTTGGTTTAAGAGCGTTATGGAATACGAGCCCACTTCCGGAACGAATTATGCTCGTAATCCAAGGTTCCACTGTACTTACAAGTAGTGAGTATGAAAAGTCCTTTTTTAGTATTTAGCAATGAAACCTGAAATCTTAACAACAGATTGAAAAATGACATCTTGATGTTCATGTTAAAATGTATCTCAGAGTGGAGTTTTCCTTTCATGTTTCACCTCTTGGATTAGATGTTTAAAAATGTGGCTTCGGTTGTGTTTTCAGTATTACAGATGCATCCTCCTGATTCCAGACATCTATAATAGACAGCATGTGAAAGAAGTGGTCAATATGCTCCTCGTTAAGATGGGCTTTTCAGGTAAGAGACCGATGCTTATGTTGCAAATAGTTCACATTTTGAATAAATAGGAAGTTTACCAAAAAAATCCTACAGTGTGGTTGACACAGTCAGGAGCACACACGTGACATTATAGTGACATTTTAAGGATTTTTGTCAGAGTTCCAATTTCATTGATCTCTGATTCTATGTTTGCTCTGTGTTATTTGTGTCTTTAGCAATCATTGTCCACCAGGAGTCAGTGTGTGCTGTGTTTGGCAGCGGTCTGAGCAGCGCATGTGTGGTAGATGTCGGTGACCAGAAGACCAGCGTGTGTTGTGTGGAAGATGGCGTGTCCCACAGAAATTCCAGGTGAGAGAAAGTGGAGTGTGTGTTCGGAATGCCCTGATACCACTTTTCCCAGAGTATGTTTTTAAAGGGATAGTACATGACGCACAGTGGTGGATGTTCTATTAATAAAATAAATAAATAATTGTAATATTATGTCAATATTGTATTCAATATTATGCCAATGAGATGTTGGTTTCGCTTCATTTTAGATTAATTGCCCGACCTAATTCATTCTCTCCCTAAAGTTGTCAACATTGACACCTACCCACCTTTGAGTGCACATAGGGGCTGCGCAGTGAGCGCCTGTCTCTGCTGTAAAGTGGTATCATTGCAGAAGTAACATAACTAAAGTACAAATATGTCAGCACAGTATCGGTATCTGTGCATCCCTAAGGTATTATAATAAATGGAGGTTAAATATGGTCAACATTATTTCTACATTAATAAGCCCATGGTTTATCCATGCTTGTATTCAATACTTTGTAGCCCCGCCACATAATCGGACGGTTTATATAGGCACCAAAAAGGGGGTAAATAAAACTAAAACCACCGGGCCTCAAAAGCCGACCCCGATATGGTTTATCTTGTTCCCAAAGACTGTGTTTGGTTTCGGGTTTAAGCTCTCGCGAGCTGCGCGATCGCTGCGCGAGTGAACCCGGATGTTGCGCCGCGTCATGTGACCCGGTATAAAAGCGGAACCGGCAAACATGTCGAGGAGGAGAGATGAGAATATACAGCGCTGTTTCAGAGAGCGAGAGATTGATTGCCGCGACCAGTGGATTACTTTCCCTAATTGGAGTTATCTTTACTGGACCCCATCAATACCCCTCTTTTCCGTTTTCGAGCTCCCGGATTTAACATCTTATACCGGTGAGACCGAACCATCTCTCCCGCCACTCACCTACAAACACTCGCAATACACCATACCGGAAGTAGATTCTAAGATCCCGTTTAGTGTAACTAAGTATAAAAACAAAGCTGAACGTTACAACTTATATTCTGTGAAGGACGAAGCCAAGCAGAACACTTGACTATATTGTTCTCTGCAGGCTTTGTCTTGCATATGGAGGCTCTGATGTGACACGATGTTTCTTTTGGCTGATGCAACGAGCAGGCTTTCCTTACCGAGAGTGTCAGCTAGCTAACCGGCTGGACTGTATGTTGCTGCAGCAACTTAAGGAGACTTTTTGTCACCTTGACCAGGTTTGCATGCACATACTGTACTGTACATCGTATTGTGCTGAAATAGATTCAAAATGAATACTTGCTTGCATTTTAGTGTCTAATACAGTAATACACTACACTAATACATGTATCCAACAGGATATATGTGGATTGCAAGACCATGAGTTTCGTACACGTTTCCCAGAATCCCCAGTGATCCTCTATCAGCTGAGGCTTGGTGACGAGAAGCTACAGGTATAGACTTCTTACTTTGTATTGCAGCTGTCATATTAAGGTCTGCACTTCTATAATTTTGTTACAGTGGGGGAAATTACCATCCATCATTTTATATTTAAGTATTTATAGTTATTATTTGTCTTACGGCAAGTTTCCTATTTGACTGGTCACATGAATATGCGAAAAGGAATGTGTTTTTATTTGCTTTTACTTTTTCATAGGCTCCCATGGCTCTTTTCTACCCTGCTGCATTTGGAATTGTAGGACAGAAGATGACCACTTTGCAGCATCGTTCGCAGGGCGATCCTGAGGATCCACATGACGAACACTATCTACTAAGTACTCAGAGCAAACAAGACCAAGTACATATTCCCCTTGTGCTAAATAATGAAATAAGCTCACAGAATTGTCATATTCACTGTTTCAAAATTTTTATTTTGAGTGAGGGCTGAAATTGTCGACGTCTTCTCTCTCTCTCTCCCTGTTTTAACTCAATCTTTTTTATTTAACAGTCAAAAAACACTAAGATTTTTTTTTTTTTTTTACTCTTTCTTCAGTCTTCTAAATCCATGGAAAGGAAGGGTCTGCCTAAGCCTTCAGGCTTTGACGTTGAATCTAGCAGTCAAGGAGGTGACCAGACAGAGAGAGGAAACCAAGACGTAGAGCTTGGCCATTCACAGGGAGAGGCTCTGCCGAGCGGAGCTGACCCAGAAGACATGCCTTCTGTCCTTCTGTCCAGGAAATCAGCAATGACTCAGTTTGAAGGCAAAGCTCTTGGACTGGATAAGGCTATTCTGCACAGCATTGACTGTTGTGGTAAAAAACACTTTTTTCTTGTCTGAGATGAATGACAATCACTTCATAATTATGTGATTTATGTCTATTTAGTTTATTTCTAATAGTAATATTACAGTGCGATGTGATAGTTCCTTTAAAAAGATTGGGTTGCATATAGCATTTAGACAACTGCATGTGTTGCTTTATAATCAGCTAGTTTTTCAGCAGCTTATTAAAAATATTATGCAGATAGTCAAGAGCTTCGGTTAGCATTCGTATCATTACAATGATAAAATCTGTGCTCTTGGTAGCTTATGATTCTCATTCTGGCCTGACAAGATTGGAAATCTTGTTAATTGTTGTTGTACAGAGCATGAAATGCTCTTGATTTGGGCGTACTTTGTGACAATTATAAGTGTATATTTCAGTATTATCCAAACATGAGCACATGTGAAGACTAAAATGTATTGTTCACATGCTCTCAAAAAAAAAAATCTCACTTTTCCCTCACTGACCACATTGTCTGTCTGGAATCCAAATGATGGAAATCTGTTGCAGTAATGGAGAGTTCCACTCTAATCAAGCAAGAACAACAGTCTAAAGCTATCAAGGGCACAGACTTTATCTTCATTCTGATGTTTGCTTGCTGCATATGTTAATTAAAGTTCATGACCTGTATCTGCAGAATTTTATGCACTGCATAAAATGTAATCTTTTCCCCATTTAAAACATCATATACACCGTTTTAAGCCTCGTCCTGCCAGAGAACAGAGTGTCAAGCCTGGCCAGGAAATCTTCTTATACGAAGTCACAATAGGGAGAAAATCTAATTGGATTGGCTTGTTTTAAACCCTGGCCACTTAATTGTTTGTAATTCAAGGAAAAACCTCAATTTCTGTAAAGGATTAAAAAGTGAATTTTGCTTAACGGGTCTCCTTTAACAAATTGCAAGATTTTAATGTTAATAAAATGTTTAAGTTGTTAATTGATTTGTTTAGCTTAAATATCAGAATTCACCAAGAGTGATAAATGGTATAATATTTCTACATTGTATAGAGAACCATTGTATTTTCATCCTTTAGTAAAATGAACAAAACATTTTGTAGACAAAAGACTGCATTCTTTTATACTGGCCATTTAGCCAAAAGTGCGAACTATTTATATTTTTAACTTCTTTTGACAGCATCAGATGAGACTAAGCGGAAGATGTACAGCTCAGTGGTGGTGGTAGGTGGTGGACTTCTGTTTCATGGCGCACAAGAATTCCTTCAGCATCGCATTCTCAACAAAATGCCTCCATCTTTCCGTCGTATGGTTGAAAATGTCGAGGTCATCACACGACCGAAGGTATCATTTTAACTTGTTTAAAACAACCATGAACTTTTGTTTTTTTTAGTAATTTTTTAATTGTGTTGATTATGGTTACCTAGAAGGCCTAAGGTCTGAAAACGTATTATAAATTATAAAAGAAAGAAAGCATAAATTCATAAAGTAGTGTAGGTTAGCATCATTTTAAAATACAATTTCCAGCTCAAAAACAACAACAGAAACACCTGGATTTAACTAAGCAAATAGTTTACAGCCTTACATTGGATAATTACTGCAGTGATTAATATGCTTCAGCTGGCAGCAAGTTATTTAATAACCCTACCTGTTGATCATGAATGGTGATCAATTAAACATTTATACACCACTGTACAAGGCTGTGAAGGCAGAGTTCTGATCTCCGGTTGCTACAGTTGGTCAGCTCTACTCATCGTATGCTCGATTAGCATCGTTATGTGGCAATAAAATGAAGTAAGCTGATGACCTGAATGACCAGGTTGTCACATCCATGGAGTTTTCTTCTACCTTGATGACACGGGCATATTCCAGGACTTAGTTTGTGAAAGAGTGGTTCTGGTAACATCAGGTTTGCCAGTTTCAAGAAATGAATTACACGCGATAATCATAGCTAAAGATGGTCCAATAAGTGTGTGCGCGCGTATGTAATATAGTGTGTGTGAGTATACATGTACATACACATACTCACACACAAAATATTGTGTATCAGAGGTGGAAAGTAACAAATTACATTTACTCACGTTACTGTAATTGAGTAGTTTTTTTTTTTGTGTACTTCCACTTTTTAAAGTAGTTTTTAAAATCTGTAATTTTACTGAAGTATGTTTTGTCTGCATAATGTACTTCACTACATTTTAAATCATATTCGCGACTGAGTAAAAAAAAATAAATGAACGAAAATGAAAAATGATAAAAAATAATGTGATACAGACCCAGCTGAAAGCAAAATGCCATAGAATCCTTATGAAGCAAAGTCCTGGTCATTGTAACGGCCACTACTATGTCGTATACCACATCAAAGTACAGTATGTATGTATCTATGTTGCCCTTTTAAGAGTTGCCACCCCTCCCCCAGTGTGTGCGCTGCGGCATATTAGCTTGATGAATTACAATAGCATGTAACAAATGCAGTCAATTTTACATCTCACATCATGAAAGCGTGAACAGGAGAGAACGGGGTAGGAGCTCAGCAGTGCTGCTCACCCATGAAACTCTCTATTCTTTTACCTTTTCTTTACTTTGTTTTGTATTATAATTTTGTGACGCTGAAAGAGGCCAATAAACGTTATTCTTGGCTCTGAGCTCTTTTTTCCCCTCGACTATCCGGCACAAAGCGTCACACCAAAGGCAATGGCTTTATTATGCAAAGGTGTTGCTTAAGTTAAAAACAACTAGTTTGAAATCTATATCTGCTTGTCTTTTTTTGAACTACACTAGAATTCCCCATCCCACCCCCGAAGGAACTCAGTAACTTTTACTCTGAGTAAATTTTTAATGAGCTACTTTTTACTTGAGTACAAGTATTGTCTTTTGGTCAACTATTGTATTCCAATCCAAGTAACCCCTAACAATCTTGGTGCAGGACATGGATCCTCGTCTCACAGCTTGGAAGGGTGGAGCAGTGTTGGCTTGTCTAGACACCACACAGGAGTTATGGATCCATCAGGGAGAGTGGCAAAGATTTGGCGCACGCATGCTCCGTGAAAGAGCAGCATTTGCCTGGTGAAACTGTGTGTGTGTGTGTCTGTGTGAGAGACAGACAGAGCATAAAGCATAACAAATATAATTATGAATTCTTGCTGTATATATTATTTGCTAAGGTGTTATGTAATGTGCAGAAGACACCATTTGTACTGCAATTTTTTTTTCTGAAAAGTTAACATACAAATAAAGTTGATGAAAAGAAGATTATGGAAAAAAAGAGGTTATCTTCTATTCAAACGCAAACCAGTTTCCTGTTTTTCTCGCCATTAAGGATGTGGCCTTCATAGATGCATATCTTCAAATTTTGCTAAATGTCATCCTCTGAGAACTCAGATTATGCAAACAACCTCCTTATCAATTCAGTACTATCTTAAAGCTTGATCAGCGGATATTAAGTTCTGTCAGGTAATGGCCCAGACTAAAAAGTAATGGTACAAGAAAGTGGAAGAAAATAAAACCATGGATGTATAGAATGCAGCACTGAATGTCGGTAGCAATAATAATTAGTAGTAATGAATGTGATTTTTTTTTTTTTTCCCCCTAGGTTTGTCATTTAAGCAGTCATGCATCTATATTACATTTTTATTCTGTTTAGTCATTTACAGCTGTTCTTTTCTGTGATTTCAAATTGTGAAAGATATTTTCAGGAACTGTATTAAATGTATACCCTCAGGAAAGCTGTACAGATTTTTGTAAATAGGCAGTTTATACACTACCCGTTTGTTACAACCCTATTGTAGTAAAGAAATCACAGCAGAGAGTCTTGACAAGTGCTGGAAGTTTTTCTTTGTGCTTTATTCACCAAGGCCGTGATGCCTCGTAACACCATAAATCAAATTTAAAAAATAAAGTAAAAATTACAGAGCAAGAAATGAGCTTCTTTGCCATTTAGTACTAATATAAATGAATCGAACAAGCCCACATTTAAGTCGTATTCAAACAAAGAAAACATCCTCACAAAGCTTATTAGCTTGATGAGTAACAATAGCATGTAACAAATGCAGTCGATTTTACATCTCACATCACAATATTATAGATAGTTGTGCCTGCTTTGCATGAAATAAGCCCTCATACCAAGAACCAAGAAGGTTCAGCTAATGGTTTGAAGCTTTGTGGGTGACTGCATGACCTCACAAAGTGACTCATAACAACTGTGCAATGAGGGATTGTGGTGATTAAATTACTCTTAAAAATAATAAATTAACCCTGTGTTTTGATTGAAATGTATTATTTGATTAATTTAAAAACCGGTGTATGTAAATTACTATGAACATCCTCTTAATGGATTGAAATCATTAAATTTGTTTGGTCCAAATTCTGCACAGCATTTCTGACCTTCATGGCTGGTTCTTTACAGCAACATGACTTAAACCTGCAACCTGAGTATTTTTTTTGAGTGGTGGAGAGTTGATGGAGTCTCTCAAGCTCTCTGGGCAGAATAAGGGCCTTGCAACCTCTGAGCTCTACTGGTGTTGTGCTTCTATGCCCATCAATGTCCAGGTGCACCACCATGAACTTTTGGAGCTGCTGAGGATCATGGGCACAACTGGCAACCAGGTTTAGTGCCAATGAGAAAAGTTCACAGGCAGAAGCTGGGACTGCGTAATCAGTAGTGACACATTCTTTGTTTGGTATCGAGCAGGCTGTGGGGAAAAAATGTCGATTTGTTAGTTTAAGAAGCTTTAAGCTCATTTTGGTTGTCTCAAAGGGGGAAGATGGAGGGAGACAAAGTTCACAAAATAGTTTGATATATACATATTTATGGCCAATATATGTGCTTATACAGTACAGACCAAAAGTTTGGACACACCTTCTCATTCAAAGAGTTTTCTTTATTGTGTTCTTTAGCCCAAACAAGTCTCTTCTGCTTGTTGCCTGTCCTTAGCAGTGGTTTCCTAGCAGATATTCTACCATGAAGGCCTGATTCACACAGTCTCCTCTTAACAGTTGTTCTAGAGATGTGTCTGCTGCTAGAACTCTGTGTGGCATTGACCTGCTCTCTGATCTGAGCTGCTGTTAACCCGCGATTTCTGAGGCTGGTGACTCGGATGAACTTATCCTCCCGCAGCAGAGGTGACTCTTGGTCTTCCTTCCCTGGGGCGGTCCGCATGTGAGCCAGTTTCTTTGTAGCGCTTGATGGTTTTTGTGACTGCACTTGGGGACACTTTCAAAGTTTTCCCAATTTTTCGGACTGACTGACCTTCATTTCTTAAAGTAATGATGGCCACTCGTTTTTCATTACTTAGCTGCTTTTTTCTTGCCATAATACAAATTCAAACTCTTTGAATGAGAAGGTGTGTCCAAACGTTTGGTCTGTACTGTACTGTATGTCTTCCATGGGAAAGAAGCTTTTTTTTTTGTATACAGTACTGCAATACAACATTTAGTTTCCCTGTCAGAAATGACTTTGAGTAGAAACATTTTTTGAAACATTATTTAATGAACCCTTAAAGGGAACCATTTTTCTTAAGAATGCTATACAATGTGGATTTAAATACAAATATAGGAAGAGATTCTGCAGTCGTTCCCCTGCGGAAGTGTCAAAGTGTTAGCAACCAACATTGCGCATAGGATTAGCAGGTTACCTGTGTCATTGCTGGACTCATTCTTTTGTGGTGGTAAGATGATGAGAACTTTATCAGCACAAATCACTTGCGAATTAAGCCAACGGAGCGTGCCTTGTTCCGCCAATCTGCCTCTCTGCCACATGTCAATAATTACGTTTAGCTCTCTGTGACATTGCAAAAAGTCAGCTATTGCCATCACTGCATTTTGGAACACACTGTCCACTGCAGGATACACCACCAGCACTCCTACTGATCCTGCAGAGTCGAGGCCACTCTTGGAATAGCCAGACCTCTTCCGTATCCAAAATTGCCCTGGAAGTGAAATGTTTATTCATGTTTTAATAAAAATGAACCATACATTAAGCATTGACACCTTGGAGTGTAATAAAGTCGTGATGATGAAATTGTTCACAAGAATGAAATTGTCAGAAATACACGATTGTTGGTTAAATTAGGGGCATTCAAGTCAACCTAGAACTTTTTTTCATTGTGCTGAATAACAGAACACGGTTATAAGAGGAAAAATGTTTTTCATTTCTCTATATAACGCCTGCTACACTAATACACTTATCCAAGTGTTCCACTGTGCTTAAAGTCTTCTGTAACTGTCCATTAGTTTTATGCCTTTATTCACAAGACATGTCATCACAAGTCCCGTTTTGACTTGAACGCCTCACGTACAAATAAGAAAACAAGCAGTCAGAGGTGTGAAAGACATGGGTATTGCTATAAAATCTGTAAGAGAGAGGACACACAGTTAAATGGATTTGAATTGTGCACAATTAGGATCATAGTGCATCTTGGGAAAATTAGAATATCATGATTTTTTTTTATTTCATTATTTCATATAAAAAGTGAAACCCAGTATCTTAAAATATAAAATATATTATTTTCATTTATGCACTTAGTTCTTGGATGTTCAGCCTGTGGCACTGCTGAGGTGTTGTGGAAGACCAGGTGGCTTTGATAGCAGCCTTCAGCTCGTCTGTATTGTCAGTTCAGGTGTTTCTCATCTTCCTCTTTACAATACCCCACATTGTGCGCAGGTGCTCTCAAATGTCTGCTTTTATCTCCCAAATTGTAAAAGGTAAATAAAAGTCTAAAGAATGTGACACAACTGTAACTATGTGCCTAGATGCAGCCATCCACCAAAAGTCGGAGTCCAGGAGTTAAACACGTCCATAGATACACATCAGGACCTGTACTGTAATCAAAATATCTCTAAATTGTCTGCAGAGCAAAGGAGAAATACCAGCAGACAAAGAAGGGCAAAGACCAGTTTGTAAATATTAAACATGTAAAACCACCTCAGGCAAAGTACAAAGAAAATAATAATAATAATAATAATAATACTTACAGATAATCAACAAAATGACAACTGCTGCACACCCAATGCAGATCAGGATTGCAGAAGTTTGATTTTCCTTTGGTTCTGGAAATAAAATGCTAAACTTTTGAAGCTTATGATTGTATCACAGTTTAAAGATGCACATCAGTTAATAAATGCTCAGATGTCTTACCTTCTGTTGATGTAGCTGTTGATGGGACTACAAATATTAAAACAATATGTTATTACCAAACAGGATATCCGTCTCTTCAATTTCTTTTCAAAAAGAAGGCTTTATTTTTCATATTATCATTGCAGCAAAGGAAGCCATGATAAGGCACATCTCGGTGGTTATGGGTCCTGGTCAAGGGCCCAATAGTGATGATGCTGGACCTTAAAAAGTTGACTTTATTATATATATATATATATATATATATATATATATATATATATATATATAAAGTCAACTTTTTTATATATGTATATATATAAAGTCAGCAGATTCATCTATAAAAAATTTCATCTATCAAACACTGACATTTCTTGAACAAGAGTCTTTGCAAAGACAAAGCTAAGATAGTACTAACAGGAAAATAAGGGGGGTAGGGGGGGGGGGGCAGTGTTATGGCATGTACTGTATGACCGCCTAAGGAACTAGGTCACTGGTGTTAAAGTGACTCCTGGCAGAAGTAGCAGAATGAAATCTGAAGTGTATAGAGGTAACTTTACACCTTTTTCAATTAAATGCTGCAAAACTGCTTGGGTGGCAATTCAGATACAGTAGATAGACAGTACAAATACAGACAATAGAATAAGAAATGTCCTGACCTCAACCCAATTGAGAATGTATTTTAAATATTAAAAAGGCAGAAAAATCTGCAGTTAAGCAGGAAGAAAAGGTGGCTGAAAGTAAGGTCTGGCATAGCGTTTTAAGGGAGGAAACTCAGCAACTGACTGCAAAGGATTTAAAAGTATTCAAAACTGAACCTCATATTTTTAATTCGTTGTCCTGTCAGCCTGTGAAAATGGAGGGAAAATGTAATAAATTGCTTACATTTGATTTGTTTACCTCCATTGAATTTAAACTGAATATTTTAATCACTTCATTTCAAATCTACTGGGGCCAAATTACAAAAAACCTGTGCCATTCTCCAATTAATTATGAACCAACCTGTAATTTATTTATTTTTTTAAATAAAATAAACAAAAACCTTTCTCAACTAATATACTGGTAATTTGATTCCTGTCTATTGATTGTTATATTGATTTCTGTCTACCAGATTAATTTGTTCACTCAATCCTAATTTTGAATCATATTTCAATTGAATTTTGTCTGCGTTCAAGCCAATTAGGGCATAATAAACTAAACATCACACACACAAAAAAGAACAAAGGTAAAAAAAAAAAACATTTGAGGCTATTCGTTTCCATTTAAAGGGGAATCTCATTTCACACCTAATTCATCTAATAAAAAGTGACCGTTGCCACTTGAAACAACCGTATTTTATGTCCATGTAAAAATGCTATACTCACCCCCACAGTCTATGTTGCGGAATTCTGGTTTGCATATATATCCACAATGGTCATAAACCGGTGTTATCTGTATTGAAGTTAGATTATTTTGTTTTATATACATATATAAAATAACTGACAGATTAATCATGTGGCTTCAACTACTTTAAGTCTTAACAAGTTATTTTTAGCATAGAGGGACACCTGGACACACCCATATTGTAAGATTTTCACATGGCCCAGAGAAGTTCAAGTTTGCTTTAAGCTCCTCAAATTCTCCGTTCTATGAGACAAACAGAAAACAAACAGCATTTATTATAAAAAGCACCACAAACAAAAGATTTGCAAATATCTATCTACTAATGTGAACATATTTAAGCATCACTTACCGCGTTAACCTCAGAATAGTTTAGTATGTGCGTTCCTCTTCGCAGTCGGATCTCGTACTTGTTTGAGCCCAAGAGAGGAGAGAACTTTACTTGTATTTCATCCTTTATCCAGACTGTAGTAATATCCCAGTCATCTGACAAGATAAGCAATAAAGTGGTTGAACAGTGCACATTATGAATTATTATCTTGAGAGACGAGCGAACAAACTGTGTGCATGGAGTTTGCATGTTCTCCCATGTTGTCCTAGTGGGTTTCCTCGCACAATCCAAAGACATGCAGATTAGGATAATTTGCATTCCCAAATTGCACACAGTGCGTGAATGACCTTGTGTGTCCTTTCAGCACACTGTCCAGGGTGTACCCTGGCTTGTGCCCCAAGTCTCCTGGGACAGGCTCCAGGTCCTCCAGGTCCACCATGTCCCTGTATACAGGATGAAGCAGTATGGACGATGAGACGATGATTAAGAGTCACCTAAATGTCTCATCGTTCTGTTGGCCCTAGGAACTTTTACAGAAGAGCTTCAATTCGGGCCCTGGCTGAACTGCATGAGCAACATTTACAGATAGGCACACACTATTAAGACGTTCTGACAGTAAGTGCCTTCCATCAGGACAGGTTTCTTTTTTATACATTTATGGTGGAAAATGAGTCTTGCGTGGGTTATAAATAATTGGGCTCTTAGGTATTTTTCGAATTAGGTCTCATCTAGATGGTCTTAAATATCCTTCCTTGATATTTTGACTTGGAAGACATTTTGCAAGATGTGACGGCTGAATTTAAAATTTACAGTAGTGTAAATGTTCAGTGAAGCTACAGAATAATTTAATAAGGCTCAGGATTCATGTGGAGTTTCAGCTGAGCTTTTGGAAACTCAACCAAACTCATCGGACTACATGGGCCAGCTTTCACTCCACATGTGCGCCAATGAACCTTGCGGTATACCCATGACCCTGTTGCCAGTTTACCAGTTTTCCTTCCTTGGATCACTTTTGGTATGTCCTAACACTGCAGCCTGGGCACATCCCACAAGAGCTGCAGTTTTGGAGGTGCCCTGATCCAGTTGTCCAGCCATCACAATTTGGCCCTTCTCACAGTAGCTACATTTACAATATCTCGTTACAACTGCAGTTATACTGTATGTGGGTGGGATATATGAGGCAGTACGTAAACGTTTTGTTCCTGAAGTTGATGTGATGGAAGTAGAAAAAATGAACAAGCATATGTATTTGAGTAACTTTGACAAGGGTCAAATTGTGACGTCTAGGGGACGGGGTCAGAACAACTCCAAAAACTACAGATCCTGAGGGATGTTCCTGGTCTGCAGTGGTCAGGACATACCAAAAGTCATTCTAGGAAGGAAAACCAATGAACTGGCGACAGGGTCGAGTGGCCTTGGTATACTGATGCACATGGGGAGTGAAGGCTGGCCCGGGTAGTCTGATCCAATACATACAGTAGTGTAGTTCAAATTAAGAAAAAGGTTAATACTGGTTGTGTTTACTTCTTACCATTGTTCGGGATAGAAGGTTCCTGCTGCTTCTTTAAACATGCTGAATGATTTCTCATCAATTCATGATCACAACCTGAACAGGCCCAAAGAAACATTATGACATATCTGAAGAAAAAGAAATCTAAAATAAAGACAACTGAAAAACTGTAGAATTTTTTAAAGAAAAAAAACTAACCAGGTGCAATTTTCATTTCCCACTTTGAGTAAGTCTGTCGTGCATTAGTTGGCGCTGGGGGAAGATTATAGACAGTTACTTCGTAAGGGTCACTGGGGGCAATATCGATATCTGTGGTTGTGAAATTAAACCAAAGCTACATGATACAAAGAGAAGATAAAAACGAATAAACCAGTTACACTTTAAGAAAGCAAATAATTCCTTTGGTAGATGGTGTTATCCAAACTAATTCAAGAAAGCTGAGAAAAAAACTACACAGTGACTGATTATGAATAAACTTGTGATCACTTCTTATGAATACTGCTTTGACTCAGTTATTTCAACCAAAGATCCTGAAAACAAAAACTTTATGAAGACTCATAACACATAAAGTGTATTTAGCTCTGTAAAATGTGGATTTGCTTTATGTCAGATAAAATGACCTGCCACTTAAAGTTATTTTGCAATATCATCTAATATGATCTGTCCATTACATTTTTGAAAATTAAGCGGTATAGTTTGACTTTTGAAAAATCCAACAAAGCATTTAACAAAAACACACTGAAGGCCATACCTGTTCTAAATCATCAACGTGGGCCTGTTTTGAAGTAAATGGAGGTTGATATTCACATCTGTATGTCACGTCTGTGTTCACTTCTATCCATGTGCCAGAAATACTGTGAACACTACCTAAAAAAGCAACAATCAAATTTTTCCTTCAACTTTGTGCGATTTTGACAGATTTTCAATGAAGAAAGCAAACAAAAGTGAAACAAAAAAAATTGAAGCCTAATCATATATTTGATATAACATTATTAAGAACTATAACTATTGTATGTGACCAGCAAGGAAAATGTTCATCATAATCTTATAGGCAAAAACATCTATTATTTCGCATGAAAGGATTGTCTGCCATTCTGGATGACTTTTTTTATGCTCATATGAACTTATACAAAACAATCATCCTGGATGATTGAATACAAAATGTTTGAATGTAACAATTTTAAATGTTAGGCATTTTTATTAAGCTCTATTTCAAATTCAACAACAATGAAAATAGACCTTTTTCTTAATAGATATGAGAAATCATTGTACTCACTGTCAATGTTTATAGACCATGCTATGTTGAGAGCAAGAGAAGCTGTTCCATTCAGAGGTATAAATAAAACGTTAAGATCACGTAGCGGAGAAGGATTGGATTGGGGTGGTGTCAACCATTCATCAGGTGTCAAATGTTCATTGTAATCTAAAATAAAAAAAATAAAAAAGACATTTATACAGCTACCCAGTCCAAGACCCAAAATGTCTTCTGGTAATCTTTTATAATGGAGTAGGTTAAACCAAAATAATCCAGTTTATGGTGCACAGGTGAATGGATTCAATTTCATTTTCTGGGTTGTTTAGTTTCCATACGTGCCTCAATTCATGCTTTAACTTGCATGCTCTTTGTATTTTGTACATGCACTGTATGGGCTATAGTATATTGGACCTGACCATCATAGCCATACTGTAAGTTCTTTTTTTTTCTTTTCTTTTCTTTTTTTTTTTTCTTTTAATCAAAAATGTTGTCACAAAGATGGAAGTACACAATTGTCTAAAATGACTTTTTATGTTTTAACATTACGACTTCATTTCACTGAAACTTATGGGGCGTAACTCAATCGAGATCTTTCCCCACTAAAGACTTTGGGAGTCATTTTTAACACATCTTTCATCAGGCCTTCTGACATCAGTGCCCAAAAAAATCAGCATTTAAAAATTAATTTATTAAGATTTTCATTTATTGAGAACCCCAAACCCGCCTGACCCTATGTGAAAAAGTATTTGTCCCTACACCTTATAACTGGTTTTTGCAGTCATAAATGTAAATGTTTTTTGGGAGGGATTTTATATGATAGATCAACGTAAAGTGGCACTTAATTGCCTAGGAGATGGAAAATGGTTTTCTTTTTTACAAATAAAAATCTGAAAAATGTGACATGTATTTGTATTCAGCCCCCTTTACTCTGATCTAACTAAAATCCAGTTTAACCAATTGCCTCCAGAAGTAACCTAATTACATAGTTAATTAGTTAGTATTAAACCTGTGTGTAATTTATTCTCGGTGTAAATACAGCTGTTCTGTAAAGCCATCACACGTTTGCTAGAGAACCTTAGTGAACAAACAGGATCATGAAGCCTAAGGAACACACCAGACAGGTCAGGGATAAAGTTGTGGAAAACAGGGTTAGGGTATAAAAAATGTTTCAGGCTTTAAAACAGTAGGTAGAAACATACCCCAAAAGACTTGCAGCTGTAATGACAGCAAGAGGTGGTTCTACAATGTGTTGACTCAGTGGTTCTGAATATAAATGCATGCCACATTTTTGAAAAATCTGAAAACCATTTATCATTTTTCTTCCACTTCACAATGATGTTGCACTTTGTGTTCCCAAATCCCAATAAAATACATTTCTCATTGTAAAGTGACTGAAAATTTGGGAGAAAGTTCAAGGGGTATGACTACTTTTGCAAGGCACTGTAAGTGATCTCTGATCACTTTTGACCAAGGAAGATGACTTCCAGCAAGATCTCAATCACCAGAGTTCTAATGAGTCATGCCTGTTCACAATTTCAGTCATCACTTCAAGCACAAATAGAACACAACAAAATATCCAAGGGAATACGTCTCAACTTCTAGCTCAACTTCCAGTGACTGACTTTACCAAGCCTTTTGCCTATGATCTGTTATTTTGTTATTTTGCCTGTTTCTGCTATTTTGTGGATTTTGCACTTTGCTCTGTCACTGATACTCTGTTTGCACATCAACTGACCCTCGACTTGCTTGCCTACACTCATGCGCCCTGTATTTGAATTGTTTGCCTTGATTAAAGCTCAGTCACATTTTATCTGCACTTGCATCCTGTATTTGGGACATGTATGCCACATTTCATTCAAAAATACTCTTTTATAAAAGCACAGTGTTTAATAAGTATGTACTCTATGCAAGCTCTAGACAGCCCGAGACCCTTACTGTACATCTAAAAGGAGTATGCTTTAGCTCATGTGGATTATTATCATCTTCCCAAATTATCATATTGTCATCCATTTACTAAGTTCAATTAGATTTGTGACTGGAAGGTACAGTATTTGGCCGGAAAAAAATATATTCTACAGATACTAGAGGTAGAGCATCACTGAAATTTAAATTGCCAAGAGTGTTGCGGTCTGATCTGACCTTGTACAGTAGCTTCTGTTAAAAAAAAGAGAAAACGTCTGACTATCACACGTGGGTCTTCCCAAAAAACACAAAGGTAAGAGCAGACAAATCATGTCAAATGTCATTGTATGCTCTGACATTAAGATTTGTCTTTCTTGGAGTTAAGGGGCCGAGCACAAACCTGTGCATTTCTTAATGCTCTCCCAAACAGCAATGTATATTTAAAATGTTGTTAATTAAAACTCTGCTACCTGCTCTGTGGTTCAAATCTGACTGCTATGATACTAAACTGAACATTGGTATATTTTAAAGATGCATATCACTCACCATTTGTTTTGGTACATGTCACAACCTGTGTAAAAAAAATCATCAACAACAACCATTAAAAATATATACATGTTTATTATTATTATTATTATTACTAATTACTTTTAACATGCCTACATTACTTACTATATTGACGGCAGTGGTGACAGAAGCTGTCAGATGAAACAGACAGAGACAAAGTGCACTGATGCTTATTATCAACTCCATTAAACAAAAATGAGAGTCTACAAAGAGCCACATGAAAAGATGTCTGACACTACTTGAGAGATCTACCCCAAGCCAGCTAGATAAACTGTCGGTTAACATTTTGCTCCGCCTCTTTTTGTGTTTTTCACTAACTCAGTATATAAAGTATTTGGCTTAGAATTCAAAAGAGGAATGATGAGATAATGAGATGTTGATATCTGATATTTACAGTGGATTTAAATGGGATTCACAGAGAGCATCAAACTGCTGGTCTCTTCAGGATGTGAAATGCATGCATGAAGTCATTTGTTGCTGTGTTGGCAGTGAGTTTTGGTTCATAATCTTGCTGCATCAAGATTAGATTGAATGCATTTCTCTGTAAACTGGCGGACAGAATATTTCTGGTAGATACAGGTATAAGGTTTAATTCCGCTGCTACCATCATGCAGTCTCAAAGATTAGTGAGACTGTACCAGAATCACTTCATGATGCAATGCAAGCCTTCATGAATATTTTCCCAAAACTGTTTGTAGCTCATCAATGTGTTTGTCCTGCTAATTTGCTACACCCTGGACGTGTCAGTCCATTGCAGGGCAAACACATACAGTATACATACATACATACACACACACACACACATGCCTATTCACGCACTCATTACACACTACAGGCAATTTGGGAATGCCAATTATCTTGATCTGCATGTCTCTGTGGGAGGAACGCAAAGTCCCTGGAGGAAACCCACCAAGCACTGGGAGAACATGCAAACCCCATGCACGCAGACCCCGAGGCGGAAATCAAAGTATCATTGTTTGGATTATTATAGTAAGAATAAACAATAAATATAAAAATTCACTGTAAACCTGAATAAGTTGGCAAAACTAAAAAAATTTGAAGTTATCAGTTACATCAACTTTTTTTTACGTAATGATGTTTCCAATTTTAAGTAAACAGAACTATCAGTTTTGGAGTTTGTTCTACTCATTCATATTAAACGTTACTTACGTGCATTATTGGTAGCCTAACTCATACTATATTTTTTAAATATAAATAAATAAATATGTTTGACAACAAGATTATACTCACAGCATCATCCGAAGACAGACCAATCCACCATCTTGATCAAAACAATTCAATGTGGGCAGTTTACATATTGATGATGTCAGGCACAAAATCGCGGCCGAAAGATTTTAAGTTGGTGGAACTTTAAGGAGACAGTTACTGTGGCTTAAAATATCAAACTTGTTGAGCTAACTTGAAACGTGTCATTTCTACAAACTCATAAATACCAAAAGGTTCTAAATACTCATCAAGGTCTATTCATTTGGACTAATTGTAATTGTTTAAGTTTACAGTACTCAATATGTTTAATTACTTTGAGCATTGGGGTTTACAGTGTAGAAGAAGAAAAGAAGAAGAATTATTCTAAATATATATAAAGTATTGGCCTTGCAGTTTGTGGTTTGATATATGATGTTTTAATAATAATAATAATAATAATAATAATAAATACAACAACTGTTGTTATTAGAATTATTGTTATAATAATAATAATAATAATAATAATAATAATAATAATAATAATAATAATAATTCTTATAATATAATTCGTATAATTCTTACTAATATTACCCCGAACGTATAATAATAATCTTACTATTATTACTATAATAATAGCAATAATAATAATAATAATAATAATAATAATAATAATAATAATAATAATCTTATTAGTAGCCATGTCCGTTAATTGACGCAGACAGATGTTTGACAGCTGGAGAGCAAGACTGGGTTCAGTGTGTTAATGTGCACGCGGACCTGCGGGTTGTGGGGGGTTGGGGAGGGGTTGCACTCGTTCCCAAAGTGAAAAGGCCGCTATTTGCTCCACTCCGGGTAAAATGTGCGGCGGTTGCTGTGACTCCGCCCAGTCTGAAAAACACACCGCATTACTTGGGACAAAGTGACCAGTGTGCCGGGAGCAGTCGGTAAGTGGCCTAGCTGTGTGTGTGTGACTAGTATGATTTTTGCACGTGTGCGTGTGAGCGTGTGTGTGTGTGTGTGTGGTGAACTGGGCATTTAAATAAGGGTGATTGTATTGTCGGTGGTTTCAGTAGCCACAGCTGATTAAAAGTTGCCCGGAGTGAAGAGTGGAGAAGAAAAGAGCTCAGGACTCAGGCGTGTTTGGTGAGCTGCCGACATTGAAATAGTCGCATTGGAGTTGAGGTGCTTGTTGGAAACCTAAAAACGAACACCCTCGACGGCTGAAACCCTGTGGTGTGTAACTGCTTTGTTTTTTAACTCTTCCAAACAGACTGTAGCCACGTTTCAGAGACCTTCACTAGGCCACTTCACCTCCATTCATACATGTTCGTTTTTTTATTGCGTTAAATAAATCATCTTGTTTCATCATTTTTTGCTGCCTTTTAATACCTTCAAAACCAAAACGTTCAGAAGACATATATAATTGTTTATATATAATGTACTATATAATTAATTGACTACATAATGAATGTATTGTATAAATCATTCATTAATCAATTAAAAAAAAAGATTTATCAGACTGTAACCAAATAACAATGTATAATCCCTTTCTTAAAGATTTAACTTTGAGGACTAAAATAAAGGGTTATCTATTGACCACTTGCTGGAAAGAATTGCTCCAGTGCTTATTATCTGATACTAATGATGAAAGGGACATTATCAAACTCAGTCTCAACATTTCTGCTGACTCAACAAAGTCTATGGCCAAGTATGACTGTGATAATGTGGTCCAGTTATGAGAACTTCTGATTAAAATAAGAACATGTAAGTTGGAAAGAAACTGATATGATAAGTATAAGGAAACCCAATACTATGTAACATTACGTACAGTACTACTACTCGTCTACTACTATATCAGTGGTACATGCTGTGGTAGAAAGGTTGCACTTGAATTGCATTTACACATAAAGTTACGAAGGGATACTTTGCAATATCGGCTTTAAATGTGACCGTGTTTGAAAAACATAACTAAAGTCATTTTTTATGATTCACTGTAGAAAACTGTGAATGTAAAAAAGTGACTGAAGTTGGTTTTAGGTGGGTTTTCCCCAAACAGGTCACAATTAAATCTCACGTCATTGATTCTCATTGGTCCAGTTTTTGTACATGTGCCTCGTCTATGTGTGTCTAAAATAATGTATTTCACTTATGACATGCATATGTATGTATTAAAGTTATTTATAACATGTGTTAACAATTATTTCGCAGCCTTAAAGGCTCACTCAAACAAACCTCACGGTTTGTAGCCTTGTGGTTTGATAGATTTATATATAATGTTTTAATAATAATAATAATAATAATAATAATAAATACAACAATTTATTTTTTAATGGCTCACTGAGTATAGATTTCCCACTCAAATGTATTTCACAAGCATAATACAATTAGTCAACTACATGTGTGATAATATTTGGATAGGGTGCAAGGCTGAATCCTAAGTTTTTAAATTCCTCTCTGTGGGCTTTTTATGTCCTTTTGACTTTGTGGTTTTCCGCCAGATACACTAATTTCCTCCCATATTCTAAAAACATGCTGGTTAAGAAAGAAACTACACCACATGAACTAAGTATTATGAGATTGTGTATGTGTATGACTGGTATCAGTCCTGTCGATGGTATATTTCTGCCTTGTGGCCAGTGATCTAGATCTTGAAATCAATTACTGAATATGAACTTTTATTTAAATATTAGCTGCTTCCAGGAATCACACATTATAGTATATTTTGCAATAAGTAAATGGCAAAAAAGAAAAAGACTCATCCTATCTTATCTTACCGTACAAAATTTATTTTGCAGGATTGTTGTTAGTGTGGAATACTTGGTGAATTTGCAAACAGAGAAGTCCTCAAGGTGATTGGAAACGAAATCCTCCTTTCATGCTTTTGCAGTAGAGGGTCGTCGAAACTGATCTTGTCATGGTGCGCCCCACTCTTTTTGCTTGGCTGCCTTTAGGACTTGTCAGAAAGGCAGCTTTGCCTCATTTGCAGCACCACCCAGTTTCCTGCTATAGAACCAATTCATCTAATGAAAAAACTCCATCCTTCAGCTATGTCATCGTAGGGGCGGGCTCAGCAGGATGTGTGCTGGCCAACCGCTTATCAGAGAACCCATCTGAGTCTGTCCTCCTCTTGGAGGCAGGGCCCAAAGACTTACTGCTTGGGTGTACTCGCCTGTCATGGAAGATACATATGCCAGCAGCGCTAACCTACAACCTCTGCAATGACAAGTACAACTGGTCCTACCACACTTTGCCACAAGAAGGAATGGATGGCCGGATCTTGTACTGGCCTCGTGGACGTGTCTGGGGTGGCTCATCCTCACTTAATGCCATGGTGTATATTCGTGGCCATGCTGAGGACTACAATCGCTGGCACAAAGAAGGTGCTGAGGGGTGGGACTATGAGCATTGCCTTCCGTACTTTAGGAAAGCCCAGACACATGAACTGGGAGCAGATCAGTACAGGGGGGGGAGTGGACCCCTGCATGTTTCCAGAGGCAAAACAGATCACCCTCTTCACCATGCGTTTATCAAGGCTGCTCAACAAGCTGGCTACCCCTTCACTCAAGACATGAATGGGTACCAGCAGGAAGGTGTTGGCTGGATGGATATGACAATTCATAAAGGTTTTTTTTTTTTTTTTTTTCCAGTTTTGAATGTCATCCAAATAATACTAATTGTACTTAATCATTTTTTTGTGAGGGATTTTATGGGCTTTTTTAGGTTCAGTAGACACATCAGCTTAATGTTTGACAGCCTTACAAGTGACATTTTCCAAGTTTCTGCCATAGTTTTTCCTCATAGTTTGTTATGCATGTTCAGTGATCTGACACCAGAATACTAGTACAAAATCATTTTATATATATCGAATAGAAAAATTATCTTGAAGAGGCCAAGACTCCTATCTTTAGTTCATTAATTTTATTGTTGGAATAAAATACATTATAGAGTATAGAACAGTTGACTGCTCAATAAAATATAGTAATATCCTGTAATGTGGCCATTTACAATTACATAGCACCAGAACCCCAGCAGATCTGATTGTTTAGCAGTTTTTTAATTCAATATATTGATATTTAATGGTGATTTCACCTTTTCAACAAGATTGGGCATTTAATCAAAATTTACACTCAATAATGAGGCACTTTCGTCCCATTTTCTACATTGTTTCCTGATTCTTCTATATTGTATTATTACATATTTATTATTATTGTATTACCTAGCCTTATTATTTATTATTATTGTATTACCTAGCCTTATTATTTATTAATATTGTATTACCTAGCTTTATTAATTAATAATATTATATTACCTAGCCTTGAATGAGCCTTGAGACCATTTGAAGAACTTCTCCTTTTGACCTTGGTTTCTTTCCGCTTCCTTTTAAACACTTACTTCTTCCCTTGCTTTAGGCAAGAGATGGAGCACAGCAAGTGCATACTTGCGGCCTGCTCTGGCCAGACAGAACCTGAAGGCTGAGGTAAGATGCCTGACCACACGGATCCTTTTTGATGGGGCTCGAGCAGTAGGAGTGGAGTACCAGCAGAATGGTCAAATGAAAAAGGTAAGACAGAGGCCGCAGTGTGTCTGTCCAAAAACAGTTTCTATTATTAAGAAGTGGAAGGTATTTTGTACAACACAGAACTCAAGCAGGATGTTCCTCCAGACTTGATGAAAGAGCCAGGAGGAAACTGGTCAGAGAGGCTACCAAGTCTACACTGAAGCAGTTGCAGGAATTTATGACAGTGTGGTCATTGTGTACATGTGACAACAATATCATAAATTCTCCACAAATGTGGCTTGTATGGGAGGGGTGCAAGGAAAAAGGGCATTTCTACAGTAAAGCATGGAGGTTGTAATATCCTATTATGGCGTTTTTTTCCGGCAGCATGGACTAGAGCACTTTTCAGCATTGAAGGTTAATTGATGGATTTGGCAAAATGCCTCAAATCTTTGAGGAAATCTGCTGCCTTCTGCCAGAAAGGTGTCAATAAGAAGGTTTGCCTTCCAACATGTCAACCACAGAGCAAAACTGACCAAAAGATGAATGTCCTTGCAAGGTCTAGTCAGAGCCCAGATTTAATCCCTTAAAAAATCTGTGGAATGTCTTGACGAATGGTCACCTTTAAATGTAACTCAAATTGCAAATGTAACTGCAAAGAAGAATGGGCAAATATGGCAAAGGTCATCAGCTTCACCTGAAAGAGTTTACAAGTAATTTTAAAGAAGTTTGCTTTTCCGACATATTGGTGTCATGTCTTTCACTTGTTGCACTTTGGGGTGATTCTTTTCTATACCCACTTTATATAAAGAAAGGTTTTGTCTGTACATTGGTCAGAACTCACTCGTTCTGTGTGTGTGTGTGTGTGTGTGTGTGTGGGTGTGTGTGTGTGTGGGTGTGTGTGTATTGGTCAGAACTTCAGCGATATCATTACGTTTCCTATATTGGAGGACCTGAAACCAGTCTCAGAATATTCCTGTATATCTTTCTCTATGTCTGTTCAGCCGATTTTATCACAGCAAAACTGCTTGAAGTTGAACCTGCGGCATAAAAAAAATAAATATTTTTGATAGAAGGGAAATTATGAGCAGTTTTCTGCCAGATTACATCACAGTGCATTTTTCGGTGAATTTCGCACTTTTTCCCTTGAGCTGAGCGTGGCCATATGCGTCACTCAACACCCAATCAACGCGATAATTTACTGTGTAAACACACATAGTATGCGAAAGCCACTGAAACAACAGCAATACACCTAAAAGCTGCCACAATTGTCACAAAATACAAGGAAAATCATGACACAGCATGGGTTATTAAAAAAAAAAAATTATGTAACTATGAAAAGTGAACCTTGGACCATGAAGTAAATCAAAATGAGCAGAAGGAAAGTAAAGCGAATCAAATTATGATCAGCTTATTTTTATCTTTAAACTTTTAACTATTTCTACAAACTCTTTACCCATCAACAACAGGTACTAACACTGTTATATATTATATATAAGTATAATATATAAAACTGTAACTTACTGTATTAGTTAACTAAACCTGACTCGCTGATTCTTGACTCTGGAACAGTGATAGAGACTCGATGAGAGAAACGACGAGGGGCCCATTTTCTTTATATTGAACTGATTGAATCGATGTGTAGTAATATCAGAGGGAAAACAGTGTGGGCACACAATTGCTGGGAAAAATAGCACAAACCTGAAGAGACACATTAAAGTATACCATAAAAATCTCAAGGTAGTTTTATAGCCTCCTTGTGGTAATTACGTTTTGTCATATGTCATGTATTTTATTTTATTAGTTTCAAACCCATTAAGCTAATAGGCTAGCAAATGATTGTGACCCATAGGAGTTATCCTCAGAATAGTCCAGGTGTGTGAATTCATGAAAAATCACTGTATTGTCCATACTTCTTCTATTGTTTTGTAGCAAAAAAAATATGGACATTAAGCCATTGTTGTGATGGTTAAAAATAAAACAAAAATAGAAAAAGATTATCATCCATAGTACACCGTACCCATGTTGAAACAGGGAGGCGGTAGCATCATTTCACAGGTCTGGTATGCAGAATAACAGAACACAGTTATCAGAGTAAAAACTACCTTTAGTTCTGTATATAATCCTCTGCTACAATAATGCACTCATTCCAGTGTTTCACTAGTTTCACATTTGGATACCATTAAGGTGGGAAGTTTTCTCAGTATAGTGGAGCCATGATCATACTGCCTGCTTCACATCTTAAACCCTGGCCTCCATAGAATTCCTTTCTTGGCCCAAACATTTGTAAATGGCTTGGAAAGAGTTCATGACTGTATGGGGGATGTGACCAGGGGCAATAACTTCCTGTAATGTGAAAATGCTGTTGGTGTGTATAGCTGCACAGATGCATCTGTTTCACAAGTTGACAACAACTTTTCCACCAGTCCTAAAGGATGTTTCAGTGAACATTCACAGGAATGACTGCATTGTGCTCTGAGCCACAGAGTCAGTGTCGTCATCCACAGCGTACAGCCTTCTTTAAAATGCTTGACCCATTCAAATACTGTGCTTGAAGTCTCAGGTGCAGTAATGACCTATTTTTCTTTGTGACTGAAGATCATCAAACTTCCACCTAAACACTCCGTTATCTTGGTTGGTTTATCAGTCTGTAAAAACTGCTCACACTCTTGAGAAACGCAGTGATCAGCTGATATAGGCATTTCTTCAGTACTGTTTTTTTTTCACCATAGTCACCTTCCCACATACATTTGTAGTACAACAAATCATTTAACCGAACTAAATATTTGAACTGCATTTTTTCCCAACATTATTGCTTTAGGTATTCGCTGACAAGGAGGTCATTGTCAGTGGCGGTGCTATTAACTCCCCACAGCTGCTTATGTTGTCCGGAGTGGGAAATGCTGATGACTTGCGCAAACTGGGAATTCCTATCGTGCAACACCTCCCAGGTAACCCAGTGATCATTGTTTTTAATGATAACATTTTTTATTGGCATAAAACGCTTATTAGGTAGTACATTGATCATAAAATAGGGCAGGTTAGCACAGATGATCTTTGTCTAGTCGGTAAAATATGTTTTTTTTTTTATGAAACCATAGTAATTTTATAATGCCCTGTTAATTGATCAGTCATGATAGTCTTTCACTTTCGTTAATGATCTATTATTCATTCTTACTGTGTTTGGTGTCTCCTCAAAGACATATAATAATTAACATAATATATAAAAGCTGAAACTGTCAGACGGTTTAAAGGTGCTATGTAAAAGTGCTCAGTACAATAAACTTAGATGTGCGTAATGTGAGTAATGATTATCATGATTTTATTTGACAGCAACTTCTTGTTTTATGAAAATGTGTGCTAACTGTGTGTAGGTGTGGGAAGTAATCTCCAGGATCATTTGGAGCTGTATGTCCAACAACAGTGCACTAAGCCTATCACTCTGTTTAAGGCTCAGAAACCATTCCATATGGTTAAGATTGGCCTTGAGTGGCTGATGCGCTTCACAGGTAGGAGACCAGCAATACCATATCAGACTGAAAAAAATACTAGCCCATTTATTTCTCTAATTGAGACCAATTACGAACTGGAGTAATCTAGGTAATGTTGAGGACCTGCATCAGGTTTGCAGCGCCATAATGCTAAAATTCTTATATATATGCGAGTGTTTTGATATACAAGCATGCTTCCAGAACAAATTATGCTCGCAATCCAACGTTTAACTTGGTTTAAAGTTCTCAATTGCGATAAATTTTTACTGTCAGTTGGATTCTAGAGAGGCCATGTATGAAATCAGTGTTGATCCAAAGAATAGAAAAAAGTAGGGGGTCGTAGGAATTGTGCTAACAGGTGATTATGGTGATTTGTTTTTGCCTGCACAATCTCAAATTGTAGTTTTACTTTTGTCTAAACTCCCACTTTCCCGCTCCCTCAACCCACACTGACGACTGCCCATGTGATCTTGCAAACAAAAGTATGCAGGATTTGATTTTACAGTGCTGATCTTGAGGCGATTTTTCCTGTTTTTGAATTGTTGTTTTACAGAATTTTAAAAATGCAGTATGTTAAGAGAGGATAGTCAAATTAAAGTCTTGGCATCAGAATTTTAAAGGTGAACAAAGTTTATCTATGACATAATGGACTCGATATAGTCCTTTTATTTGCAAAAAAGCTAAAAAGCTAGAGATACTGTGCATTATTTGCATAGAAAGTGTTGTTAAAAACAAAAGTTGATACAAGCAGAAAAAATGAATAAGGATGTGGTGCCATTCTAACATTGCGTTGCAATGTTTGTTTGTTTTTCACAATAAATACAATTAAGTGAAAATACCTTTAAGTAATGATTAATAATATAATGATAATATACTAAACAATAAATTGTTCCTAAATTTCCTCGTGATATACATACATTGACTGTTTGCTCAACTGGGCACTTGCCAATGAGAAACAACAATTTATTATTAGCTTTTTTCTTATTGGCTGGTTTTGTGGCAAATTTGTACCCCAGTTCCAAGTTGAAAAATATTTATCAAGCACAGTGCAAAAGCTCCTGTTCCTTTGCTCAGAATGTTGTGTTTTTCAAAATGAGACAAAAATCGTAAAATGTAGATGGAGAAAATGACTTGGAAGGAAAGCCAAACTGCAGCAAGCTGCCACGCATGAAAAGGTAATTTAACAGTTTGCTTAACATTAGTACGAACCAAAAATCATGAAGAGAAGAATCTTTGGTATGAACTGCCAATCCGATTATTTATTTGTCTATCGAAGGTGCTGGACTATACATTTTATTTCAGGTCCTGAACAGCATATGCAGGAAACATGGCATTGGCATAGTAAAATGAAGCGCTTGTCATTTGACTCTGATCCACCTCACAGGTTATGGTGCTACAGCTCATCTGGAGAGTGGTGGTTTTATTCGCAGCCGCCCAGGTGTCACTCATCCTGATATCCAGTTCCACTTCCTGCCATCACAAGTTATCGATCATGGCCGTATTATGCCCAAACTCGAGGCTTATCAGGTCAGCTTAAACGATTGTACCTTAGCTGTTGTTGAAAAAAGACTTGTTTATTATGTACTTTATGTATTAATCAGTCAAATACCTACATTAATCTGTACTAATATTATTGACACATAGACATTGCATTTGCCTTTTTAATTGTCTCTGTTGTATGTACATGAGCTCTGTGAAGACACAGTTATGAAGACATGGTTGGAGTGCAAGAACTTAAGTGACATGCACAGTGCAACATAGTGTAGTTTGCTAGCCAAAGCAACACTTTTTCTGCAGGGATTTAAAACTTAACACTTGGTTAAATATTTAAATAAATATATAATAAAATATATTTCTTAAGGCAGAACAAGAGACCAGACTAGGATTTTCCTGATGATGCTAAATAATGATACCATCACAATATGCGAACTTGGGTTCTATCTGGGTTAAGAATAAGTGATGGATGAAACGTTTAATATTAAGGTCACAATGATTATTTTCTGTGTTTGATTAAGTTAAATGGCTGTTTGTGAGATTTCATAAAGTTCAGGCTAAAAGAAAAAAAAAAAATTATTCTTTAAGAAATCTTTTTTTTTTCATCATTATTAAAACAATTTTAGTTTAAGTAAGGATATTATATAAAATGAAGAAATACCTTTTGGTTTTCAATTAAACAAGTACAAGATGGCAAATCATCAGTCTACAATAAGGCATTTCATTTAGAAAACCAGGCACAAGAAATTTTTCAAATGACTATAAAATAGTATGTCTAGTTAAAAACATTTTTAGTTAGCTAGATGACTTTTATTTCTCTGACATAGCATGAAAATGCAAGTTGTAGTGATTTAGGTAGTGATTTCTCAGTAATTTAGGTGTTTTATGCAGGTACACGTTGGACCAATGAGGAGCACGAGTGTTGGCTGGTTAAAACTGAAGAGCAGAAATCCACGTGATCACCCTTTGATGGACCCCAAATACCTCTCAACTGGTAGGCCTGCTCTAATCATGAGTGATTTATTTCACCACTGTTTGTGTAGTCGTTTACCACTGAGCACACCAAGAGCTACTGCAGATACCTGGAAAGTACTTTTTTATCATTTGTGTATACAATAGAAAGAATGAAAGCTGATCCTTTGATCTATTGATGAATGTCTAATGTCTGAATCGTACAGCAAGTGTGTTTGAACACTATTGATTTTAAATAGACAGACATTTTTATTTTTGCTAAAAAAGCTTTGTAAGATAAACACTAATGATTTTGCAGCACAATTCTGGAAACGCTGAGTGGTGAGTTCTGTCACACCTGTTTATGCAGACATTTAATGTTAAATAATTTTACTTTTATATCTTTATTTTTCGTATGAGGACAGTAACAAAAATAATGCAAAAGTGGCCCTTAACTGGCATAAGTTATTTAAAGTTGGTAGAGTAACTCTTCCTCTATACAAAGGTACTACTCAATATAGTAATTATATTTAAATGTATTCTGCCTGTGTATAACACT
The DNA here is from genome assembly GCA_030347435.1 of Clarias fuscus. Lineage (NCBI taxonomy): Eukaryota > Metazoa > Chordata > Actinopteri > Siluriformes > Clariidae > Clarias > Clarias fuscus. Next base: position 12,464,485 of record CM059213.1, on the reverse strand, counting down.
TAATAAAAAAAAGGAAATGATTAATTAAGCCTAAACAGAAATCTAGTGAAAACTGAATCAGCTTTTGAGACCTTTCTATTTAAAATGTTGAAGAAAGATTTCCCTGCTTTTTGTTACTTAAAACATTACGAAGTGATGGACAGAATGTGGTGACGTGGATTTCTGGGAGTTTTGTTGCTGTGTTGTTAACTCTTTATAAAGAAACTAAACTTCAATTGATTTGTATTGATTTTGCTGAGCTGATAAGTTTAAAAATGTTTTTTTTTTCATGCTTGAATGAAATCATCAGTTAGTAGGGAAATCCCTTTATGCTTGTTCGCTTAATCTCATTCAGGTGATGCCTTGCATAAGCATCTATCTCCACTGTGTTTCAGCCTGGAACTAAAATGGACCTACTTAGAATTGCAGTAGAGGCAAGGCATATGAAGTGCCATATGGAGTTCCTTTTAACGTGATAGCTTATGTTTTATAATAGTAATTTTAATTCATTATTTTGATTTGTCATTTGGGGTGTTGTTCTGGCCAGTTATGGTTATTGGGGGGGGTGTCCCGTGTCCCTTATAAATTTCACCTCCCGATTCTGTGCTGCTCAGCTCTCTCCTGAGCTCTTGCTTCCTCCCTCTCTTTATTCATTCTGGGCTCACGGTGACACAGAACACATTAGACAGAATTCTCCACAGGTGTAATTCAATCACCTCTTACTTCACAGACCAGCGCTCAGCCACACACCCACTGCCACAGTCACTTTTAAGTAGCTGGTCTTTATGATGCTATTTGTTAGATTAGTAGTTATACTTACAGTAGATAACATGACTTTACAGGAATCTGTGAAGATTCTCAGTCTCCATTTTTTTTAAAGCCATACAGTGACCCATGAATCATTCAACCATAAAACCATCTAACTTAAAGTATAAACCAGTGAGAAACAGGTGCCGATGATGACAGATGATTAGGCTGGTGATTAGTATACTGATGGTACTGAATGCTGAGTGGTTGGAACAGACGAGAGGGGAAATTAGGTCGCCGCTGAGGTTGTATTTTCAGGAACTTTGCAGTAAAATATTTGTTCCCGTTTCTTTAATTTAATCAACATGATTTAATTATATTTTATATGAAGAAATAATGAGTGGGTCAAGAGTTTTGGACAGTAGCATAAATGTACAGCGTGGGCCATTTATATGGATACACCTTAATAAAATGGGAATGGTTGGTGATATTAACGTCCTGTTTGTGGCACATTAGTATATGTGAGGGGGCAAACTTTTCAAGATGGGTGGTGACCATGGTGGCCATTTGGAAGTCGGCCATCTTGGATCCAACTTTTGTTTTTTTCAATAGGAAGAGGGTCATGTGACACATCAAACTCATTGGGAATTTCACAAGAAAAACAATGGTGTGCTTGGTTTTAACGTAACTTCATTCTTTCATGAGTTATTTACAAGTTTCTCTTTGTTCACAGACATTGACATGTCGAAGAAGTTAACACGTGATGAGCGAATCGAAATTGTGTTGATATCTGGTGAACGCAGTAACCGGGTCATTGAAGCAGATTTCAATGCAAGACACCCTACGAGACCACCCATCTCCCATGCTACAGTTAGCAAACTGCTTGCTAAGTTTCGTGAAACTGGTTCAGTGTTGAATTTGCCAAAATGTGGACGCATGAAAACTGTCACTAATGAACAAACTTCAGTGGCTGTCCTAGCTTCATTCAGCAAGAGCCCACAGCGTAGCACTCGCCGCATGTCACTGGAGAGTGGCATTAGTCGAACATCCCTTCAGCGGATATTAGCTACTCACAAATGGCACCCTTACAAACTCCAGCTACTGCAGCATCTCAACGAGGATGACCCAGATCGGCGCACACAATTTGCAGAATGGGCACAACAAAAATTGGAACAGGACCGTCAGTTCACGTAGAAGATTTTGTTCAGTGATGAGGCAAACTTTTATGTGAATGATGAAGTTAACAAACAAAACCACCACTATTGGTCTGACACTAACCCACATTGGATAGATCCCTCCAAGACTGTTGGAACAAAAAAAGTGATGGTATGGTGTGGTATATGGGGTACAAAGATAGTGGGGCCATTCTTCATCAATGGAAACCTCAAGGCCACTGGATATTTGAAATTGGTACATGATGATGTGTTTCCCTCTTTATGCACTGAAGCTGGCACGTTCCCTGAGTTTTTCCAGCAAGATGGTGCACCACCACATTATGGGTGTCAGGTCCGAGCATTCCTAGATGAACAGTTTCTTGAAAAGTGGATTGGTCGTCGTGGGCCAGTTGAATGGCCCCCAAGGTCTCCCGATCTGACCCCCTTAGACTTTTATCTTTGGGGTCATCTGAAGGCGATTGTCTATGGTGTGAAGATACGAGATGTGCAGCACCTGAAACTACGGATACTGGAAGCCTGTGCTGGCATTTCTCCTGCGGTGTTGCTATTAGTGTGTGAAGAGTGGGAGAAGAGGGTTGCATTGACAATCCATCACAATGGGCAGCACATTGAACACATTTTATAAGTGGTCAGAAACTTGTAAATAACCCATGAAAGAATAAAGTTACGTTAAAACCAAGCACACCATTGTTTGACCCTCTTCCTATTGAAAAAACAAAAGTTGGATCCAAGATGGCCGACTTCCAAATGGCCACCATGGTCACCACCCATTTTGAAAAGTTTGCCCCCTCACATATACTAATGTGCCACAAACAGGACGTTAATATCACCAACCATTCCCATTTTATTAAGGTGTATCCATATAAATGGCCCACCCTGTACATGCAGTTGTGGTACCTCATTGTTTGGAAAGAGCTCCTGAGAAAGAGTCCGTCTTGGCCGAGTTGAATTATCCTACGGTGGCAAGAACAAAAAGGCAATGACCCTTAGATACAACCACAGATTATCACTGAATCAGTTTCTTTCCTCTTTTTAAAGAGACAGATTAATGTTTAGAATTGTTGCGCCCCACTGGAATCCCGGTAATGTGAACTGAAGATGTGATCAATCTGTAATGAACCTTTTTCAATGTTCTGTGGTTTGAACAAAGTTGATACACTAATCGACTTACCAGAGTATCTACTGTATATATAGTAATGTCAAACATGTGGAAAATAAGATTGTGATCTTTGTAGCGGAGGTGTATTTCTGGAATTTTCATCTTTTATTTGTAAATAATTCTGCAAACAGTATTGCAATATGCTGGGTTATTTTGTATAAATTAGAAACATTGAAAAATTAGTCCATTTCAGTTCCAAGTTGTAACACTACAAAAACCAGAAAAGTTCAGTAGAGGTGAATACTTATTCAAGGCACTGCTAGTGTTCCACACAGAAGCCTATCTTTGTAATAAGGCTAAACATAATGACAAGTAAATTAACTTAAAATTGCCTCTCCATGTACTTTCTTCATGTTAGTTTTTCGTCTTTTTGCCCCAGACATTGATGTTTTGGAGTTCCGTGATTGTGTGAAGCGGTCGCGCGAGATCTTCGCCCAGCCTGCCTTTGAGCCGTTCCGGGGTGTCGAGCTGCAGCCTGGCATCTCCGTCCGTTCCGATGCGGAGATTGATGCCTTTGTGAGGCAGAAAGCAGACAGTGCCTATCACCCGTCCTGCACCTGCAAGATGGGCCGAGCCACAGACCCGATGGCTGTTGTGGACCCTGAGACACGCGTGTATGGTTTGCAGGGACTCAGGGTGGTGGATGCCTCAATCATGCCCAGTATAGTCAGTGGTAACCTGAACGCCCCCGCCATTATGATTGCTGAGAAGGCTGCTGATGCGATCAAGGGGCTTCCACCACTCCAAGATCAGGATGTCCCTGTTTACCAGCCAGCCAGTCTGAAGACACAGAGATGAGACAGCCTGCTGAAATGAGAGTGAGGAGTTATGTGGAGGAATTTGTAAGTACATGCTAGGGGACGTGCTGTCGTACTGGGACGAGGGAAGCTAAAATAGTCTAATATACTGACATACTGAAAATCGTTACGTCTTAACACCCCCTGTCTTTTAACATGCCAAAAGACTTTTAATGCAGAATGCCACACTTTATATTATATTAACTACCATATGATGAATGAGCCTTAAATATCAAAATATTTAATATTTGCACAGCTGCTACAGTCTTATAAGGAAGTATAATGTTGTAAACAGATACTGTGATACGAGATCTTATTCTTATGCCTTATTATTTTAATATTAATGAGCATGAGGTTGTAGTGAACACGTATGAAATTATGCCTTAAAACTTGAGCTCTTTCTTGATTAATTTTTTAAATATGGATTTTTTTAAAAACTTAAAATTTAAAAATTTGGATTCACACTACACATAATTAAATGGAAAAAAAAATAACATTGTCCATGTAGGGCTGAGAACATACATGTTAAACTATTTAGTTTTTTGGTCAGAAATATGCTAACACCAGGGCTGGATGAGAATTGCATCAACAACTACTAAAGCAGACTGAATGTATTATTGCACAAACCTGTTTGGAACTGTAAGTTGTGATGTGTCTATAACAAAGAGAGTTACATTTTCTTCAGCATGAATAAGCATTACTAAGCTGCTGTAACAAAATCAGGAATTACTGATCTGTCTGTACTTTGACAAAGTATTAAATATCGATTGCAAAACCAGAATAATGTGAGTCTGTATGGAATTCTACATTTCTGAATCAGTTACTGACAAAGCACATTCAAGCACAAGAAATAAAACATGAAGGTTGGAAGCAATGCAAAGTTGTTTACACTACTGTTGGTTCACTAATCTGTTAGTTCCTGTTGTGTTGATGATTACCATAGCACTGAGTATTTTTAAACAGTTTATTTGGTTAGAAAATAATCCAGGCCAAGAACAAGAGAGAATAGCTAATGTACAAAAACAGATTGTCCATCGATACAAAACTGGCAATTCTGGGCAATGAGCTACAGGCAGATCTCAGAATACTTCAAATAAATAGTTATTGAACAAAAATGTATGATGTACACAAAATCACTATATGAAAATAAACCATTTGAATTAAAACCTTTACATTGCCTTGTAAATTCTCTTCATAACATAATTTAACATCATTTTCCTAATAAAACTGCTGTTCAATGCAAAAAGGACTTGATGACAAAGATGGAACAAATAGCAAGGAGATATATTTGAAATACAAATGATTGTATGTGAATTTTATAGTTTCATTTGAATTTTAGCTTTAAAGTTTGGTATCGTCTCAATAACCACAGCAATCCTGTCCTGGCTTATCAAGTTGGCTTAAAAACAGCTAGTGTCTTTGCTTTTTGTTTTTTTCCCCATCAAATGCATATTTTTGCCTAGGCTGTTTGATGCATACATTTCCAAATTCCAAATATGAAAATGAGATCACTGAGGACATTGCAGAGTATGATACCAGAAATGTTTCTCAGAGCCCTTGTTGGTAAAGTATGATACAAAGCAGGTTGGCTTTGTGCAGGTTTCATGCATTCGTGCGATGCAAGTGACGCAGATGCAGTGTTTTACTATGTAGAAAAATAATACAAACACAATTCATGACTGGATCAGTGAGTGTGGCATGGCTGTGAGTGACAGATGCAGTATTCCCAGCATCTCATTCATTTTTGAAACAGAATTCATCCCTGGAATTTTAGTCAAACGCGACTAAAACACATTTTCAAATGGAGCGTATAAACTGGCTGTGCAGTACAAAACTATGATATGTCCACACATGGACCAACAAATTTGTAATGTAACATGACATTTCATCAAATGGGCTTTAGAAAAGATTGTCTTTGTGTACAGTAGCATGAAAAGTGCAAAAAGCAGTTTTTAGTTTCAAATATCTCTAAGCAAGAGAGAAAAGTGTGAAAAAAAGCTCTATGGCTCAGACAATACATCAGGTTTCATTTGTCAAAAGCAAACATCCTTGGAGTTTATACCCTTTAAAATTGGGTTAAAAACAGAAGTACGTATTAAAGCTTTCTTACATCCTCGTTGCTGGCAAAAAGATTAGACCAAAAAAGATACAACCCAAACCTGAATATGAAAATACTGGAAACTGTTTACATAATGGTAGTTACATATGTAACTGTAGTTTAATGAACCCCGGATGACCATCAGGTGCAGCGAGAATCACCTGCGTGTTTTATTGTGCACATGTGCATGCATACTGAGATCATTTTATAAAGTCACAAAGTTGGATAGGAGAGTATTTTTGCACTATCATTAAAATAAATACCATAGTCATACAGCCAACTGTCCCTGCAACTTTCTCGCTTTTAATAATGAAATATACTTTACAGCGCAGTGAAACTCAAATAGATCCAGCACAGTGATTGTTTTTTTCTTTGCATATCCCAGCTTTTTACAGTCAGAGCACAGGATCGGCCATGATACAGCACCCCTGGAGCAAAGAGGGTTAAATGTCAGCTTATTGATGCTGGGGCTTGAACTGCCATCCTTCTGATCAGTAACCCAGTGCCTCAAACATTTGAGCTATCACTACAGTTTCTCTACAGGCTAGCATCTAGAATAGCACTCTTTAGAATACTGCCCAAGAAGGAGACACTGCCCTTGAGAATGGCATATCATGAGTCTGCATCTACATCTAGGCATTTGGCAGACGCCCTTATCCAGAGCGACTTACAGTTTTATCTGATTATACATCTGAGCAGTTGGGGTTAAGGGCCTTGCTCAAGGGCCCAACAGGGACAACTTGGTGGTAGTGGGACTTGAACCTGGGACCTTCCCAACCGTAGTCCAATGCCTTAACCACTGAGCTACCCCTGACCCTGAGTCTGGCCATCTATGTGTCCTCAACTTAGTGGCAGAGTCTCTGCAAGTGAGGCAGTGAGCTCTTGAAGTTGATGTTTTGGAAGCAGGAAAAACAGGCAAGCATACAGGTCTGAGCAACTTATATACATGGGATCCAATAGATGCAACGGATCTAGCCCATAGGAGTAACACCATTCAAGAAAAAGCTTTCGCCTAAGGACATACAAGACATGTGTATTACGAAGGCAAACCTTTAAAGCAGCTGTATTCTGGGGTACCCACAATTGTGAGTACTCGAACACAGAATCAGGATAATCTACTGAACTCCGTAGTAGGGAAAGCACAGAGAGACCTATCGGGGTCTGACGTCATGACCTACTGTACCTAGAACTTGTCATCAGTGTACCTACCTTGAGGAAATGATTAACTGAATGTTTAGGGATACAAGGCAAGAGTGAGCTAACTGTCTAAATCCATCTTTAAACTCCACTAGGAGCTTGGATGGTGGCACAGATAATTTAGCCAAGTCCAAGGTTGTGCATCCTGCTGGTTCCCTAGCATTATTCAAATCACCACCACCAGAGAGTGGCTGCCTGTTTCCTGTTCCTGCAAGCTAACAGGAACCATCGCAGACCTGCTGGCAACTGGGAGACAGACATCTCTTTGCAGTGCTCTTATACTGACGCAGTGAGCACGAAGCTGGTACCTGTCATTAGCTTCCTAACAATTCAGACACTCATTGCATATGTGCAAGTCTTACATCAGGACTTATTAGGCTAATAATTGGGTAGTACAGCTCAAGTGAAGAAAACAAGGGGAGCATTGTAAGGAGGGAAAGTCCTGCCCCAAGTGTGGTGGAAGAACAACTCAAATGCCACATAGTTTTATGATGTTCTGGGGTAGTAGGTATGTAGAATTTACAAGAAATAACAAAAACCCTGTATGGTGTTTTACTACAGTATATGATGTGTATAAAGTAAGGTAAAAGGGAAATATGACCATATGACAGTGATATTTATTGCTTATACAACATAAAATGTACTTTGAATGTGGACATAATCATAAGAAGATACCCAAGTGATTCCACTGCACCTGGCAGTTAGGAGATGTGAAACAGAATGTTTCTTCAAATAGGTGTACACATGCAGCCAGGCTGGCATTAAATTTACCCATAACTGAATCTTTTTTTTTTTACTTAAAGTAACTTTCATTGTTTGAAAGGCATTACTTGAATAGTTTAGAATTGTTTAATTTCGTAAAATGCTATACTGTAAACAGTGACTATAAATTCTTAGATAATCCTCTGTGAAGATTTTTGAGCTGTCCAAGTGACCAACGGTACCTACAAACCAAACCAGACAAAAAGTGTCTGTAGTCGCACAACCATCCATCTAACTAGACTTAACGCATTGAGAGATAAAAAGACGTGGGTTAGCGTTTGGCTTATAAGATCATTCAAGCTGGCCTACTCTGGCTTTAATTTAGCCATGGAGTCAGTTTTGGACAGCCTAATCAGAGAGCAGCTTGGAAATGACAGTATGATATACAGTCATGCAACTGTTGTTACAATTGGTTGGACAATCTGAAAAAAGGGCAAAAACTGTTTCACTCCCCATCCTAATGTCTTTGGTCCCTAAGGGAACATGCTGACATTACATTAGAGCCTGACTGGTAGAGGTAGCAAAGGTGCAGTGTGGAGTTAGCAGCTCTTGGGTAGTGCAGATGTGTGTAGGTAGTACTTCACATGACTGGTCACCTGAGGAGTAGGAGTGTGTGATGAGGACAGCAGGAGTTTTCACACACATTCTTCAAAACCCATGCAAAAAATGCAAACAGAATCTTAAAGGTACACAGCATGGAAACATGGCTTATACTACATAAACATGTCTGTAAAAATAAATGGTATTTGAATGTCACTCAGTGGTACTACATCTCTCGTAAAGCAGCATTTGGTAACCCATATGTCTACACATGATATGCACAGAAGCAGACCTTCTAATGTGACTTTCCTACTTCCAAAATGTCAACTTTGTGAAAGTACTGTGATCAAAAAAGAAATATACAGTGGAACCTTGGATTGTGAGTAACGTGGTTTACGAGTGTTCCGCCAGACGAGCAAAGATTTTTAATAAATTTTGATTTAAAAAACGAGCAAGTGTTGGTTTACGAGTGCCGAGTATCATGTATCACGCATGGGCCTCTTATTTTGACACCGAGCGCCACGTGATCACAACTGAGCCAATGATTTTTCTCTCTCTTGCGCTGCGGAATTGTGGGTAATCGTCTCCTCTGCTCGGTCTTAGTGCTTGTCTCTTACTGGTATAATCAACGTCTCCCTCTCTGTTTCAGCGTCTCCTATGTGTGTGCATCGACACACAAACCCACACATCGACACGCGCACACACTCTTTTCACCCCCCCCCCCCCTCCCCGGCTTCACTCAAGCACACAGAAACTCTGCTCTGTCGCGATTTTTTTCAAAGGAAAGGTGCTGGTTCATTTGTTTTTGTTTTGTTTTTTTACTTTACAGCAGTCACCCCATTAGTATGCGCTCACGCCAGTGTCATTAGAGAGATTTATTTTTTTCCCATTAAAACAGTGCTTCCATTGTGTGTGTGTGTTTGTTGTGAAACTTAAAAAGGGAGGTGGGGAAAGGGAGGAGGAGTTTTACTGTGTAAAACGAGGCGAGGGAAGGGGCTAATTCCACACACACACACACACACACACACACACACAGCGCCTGCACGCACAAACGGAAACACTTATCTGTCGTGATAAGCGTTTTGGAATATGAGCCCACTTCTGGAACGAATTATGCTCGTAATCCAAGGTTCCACAGTATATATGACTGACCATGAGTAGAGATCACATAAAGACTTGGGGCAGGCGCATTATTATAAAGTAGGAATTACAGAATTGGGACTAATCTGTTGTTGATAGTCAGGAGAGTGAGCATAAAGATCAGACTTTAAAGCAATGGGAAAAGGTCATGTGGTCTGACGAGTCCAGATTGACAGAATTCCAGAGTGATGGGTGCATCGGGGTAGGAAGGGAAGCGCATGAAGCAATGCACCCATCATGCATAATGCCCACTGTACAAGCCTGTGGAGGCAGGGTTATGATCTGGGATTGCTTCAGTGAAAAATGATTCGTGCAGATTTATTCTGCCTCCAGGTACGCATGCCAATTTTGTAATTTGTCACATTAGAAGGAATGCATGATTCTTATGCACGTCATGTGGATTTTGCATTGATGCTGGCTCAAACCATGGCTAGACTGAAATGTTCTTCATAAATACTTTTAGTTATGGGTGTAATATTACTGTCTTTGTGCGGAAAATATTTTTTTCTTAATTACTTAACATATAGTATAAATATAGGGAGAAGTTTGCCTAGACTTTATGTTGTGTTGTCTGATTCTCCCTTATGCACCTAATGATGTGTTTTTGCTTGATAACATGGTAAGGGGGTGATATTGCTTAACAGGTTGATCTGGCTGTTTTGTTATTCCTTTTTGAGTGACACTGGGAATGGACAATGAATGGCAGTGTATCAAAGCTAATTACTAGCTTTCGTGTACATTGGGTAAGGCAATGGAGAGGGATATGACTGCAAGAAGATTTTTGTTTTTGTTTTTTTTGGTTGATATGTAAAGAATGTGGAAAAATATTCTTGTAAAAAGCTGTTGAGAAACACACACATGCACACACATACATACATACATACATACAGTTGAGAGCTCACATTTTTGTGTCTAATTTTTCTGCAGCAAGCCCATGTCTCAGTTAGATGACGGCTGTAAAAATGGGATAGAATTTTGCTTGGTTAATCGGCCCAGAGAGTTGTTTGTCTCCACTCCCGTAGAAGGCACTATTTCTCCTTTCATCTGTTTGTTCATTTTTTTTTTTTTTTTTTTTAGCATAGTTTTTGCTATAAATTTGAAATGCATATAATTTCGTCTGTGAGGTCCTCCTCGTATTTACTGTTCGGCTCGGTCTCCTCATCGCTGTAGTTGTGGAGACTGTGGCCTACGATGCTCTGGGGTGTGCCTGTGCCATCTGATGCCATGCTATTGCCCAGACTTCCATTTAGCAAGTTGCTTGCTGCGCTTTCCATTTCATCAATAGTCAACTCGCATGCATCTGCAATCTCATGTTTGGTTGCTGCAACAAAATTTGGGTCCTTTGCATATTTTCCCAGTCCCTCCGATATCAACACCTAGAGTTTCCAAAAAAAAAAAAAAAAAAAAAAGTCAGATTATGTTTTACAACAATGTCTATAAGGTATAGATGCCCTACCTGCTTGCCTAAAAAATGACTAGTTAAATACAAAAAAAAGGAAGATTAGGTGAACATAAGCAGTGTATAATGCATCAAGAAATGCGAGACCAAACTGTAAAATTCACACTCACTGCCTCCACCAGACTATGAGCGCTGCCCCTCTGCTGTAGATACTGACTGCTGTAGGCAGGTGGTATCTGTAAGAGGGAGGAAGTGGGTGTGACCGATTTGGGTGACCAATCATGGCCCTTCTGGGTGTACCAGGAGCTGCGACGAGCCAGTGCTGGAGTGCTGCTGGCACTGGGTGGAGCTCCATGCCAGTCCACCTGGATGAGAGGGGTGTAGGATGGGGGCGTGTCCGGGGGTGTGGACCATGAGTGGATCGAGCGTGTAGGAGAGAGTCGTGCTCGGCTGGAGTCTAGGCCAGCTACAGCCATCACCTACATGCATGGAATGGATGATTTTCAGTAATGGAGGGTATTGTAGAATAAATAAAAAGTGTAAAATCAAAGCAGTTGTGCATGTTAATATTTTGCATGGTTGTTCTGGGTACTGGGAAAAAAAATATATATATATTTTTTGAGTGGGAGGCAGATAAACAGCATCAGACAAACCGCTGATATGAAAGCTGAGCCAATTTGAGCAAAGGTTGGATAAGATTTGTATCTATCCAAAAGGATGTGTTATGTTATAGAATTTATAAACTCATTTATACAACAGTTAGTTCCATCCGAGTAATCTGATTCTACAAGAGGCATTCCACAAGTGGTGATATAGAGCAAAACACCACTGGGACATTTAACTATGTATTCTTTACAGGTGTGAATTTGCACTGTCAGGCACCAGCGTGGGTGAAAGTAGATCAGTGCAGTTCACAGTGCAGAAAAGTGGGTGACTGCAAAAACCCACATTCAAAGCTTATCACTGAAGCAAGTTCGTCTGAACCAAAAAGCAGTCACCGGAAAATGTTTTCGGAAGCAAGAAAATATCACTTTGACTCCTTTTTATTTGCTTCGAAAGTCGATCCAAATTGCCTCTGAACCATCTGTGTTCTAACACACCTTCTAACACAAGGCTGAATCCCAAATCCATCTCTAACCCCTGATTAAGGACACTACTTGATGTGTGCAACAAGTAATAGTACACCCTACATAGCGCGCCGGCTGTCCATTTAATGCTGAGTTTAAGTTAGCTGATATTCTAAGGCAGAATAAGTGAAAATATAAAGTAAATCAAGTTTCTCAGGATCGTCCTCCACCTCCATGGTTTATTCTCCTCACCTTTTGAACTACGTAGTATTGGTAAGAGTGTAAATCTACTTTCATCCCATTTAATGACACAAATTGCTGGTCACCGGCTAAATGTAAGTTCCTTAGGGCATAGTGTTGGAGGAGCAAAATAACTAATTAAATAAACAAACAAATCATAATCTGTGGAACTGTTGTATAAAAGCAAAATCACACCCAAGGTCATGCTGTTGTACTGAGTATCAGCAGGTCTGTGATATCCTCATGCCTAGGACTGCATCACACACTGTAAAAAAAAAACGGTCGTAAATCCGTAAATTTTACGGTAAAAAACTGTCAGCTGTGGTTACCAAAATTTTACCGTAAAAAATACGGTAGCACCGTTATTGCACTGTAAAAAAAAACAAAGCATAAATTTTACGATAAAAAACTGTCAGCTGTGGATGCCAGAAGTATACTGTAAAAAATACGGTAGCAATGTTTTTGGTTCTATGGGATCACACTCATTATACTACATATTTTACGGATTTTATTTGTTCTTTTTTTCAAGTCTGACCGGGCATCAAACCCAGACCCTGGAGGTGCAAGGTGACAGTGCTAACCACTACACTACCATGCTTGCTAGGCAACTGTTGTCGTTGTTGGACTTCCTCGGTTTCCCCACGTCCCCTCGCACGACTTGCACTCCAACAACGACAACACTTATGTAGCAAGCATAATAGTGTAGTGGTTAGCACTGTCGCCTTGCACCTCCAGGGTCTTGGTTTGATTCCCGGCTAGGCTTGAAAAAAGAACAATTAAAATCCGTAAAATATGCAGCAAAATGAGTGCGATCCCGTAGAACCAAAAACATTGCTACCGTATTTTTTTACAGTAAACTTCTGGCAACCACAGCTGCCAGGTTTTTACCGTAAAATTTACGGTTTGTTTTTTTACAGTGCAATAACGGTGCTACCGTATTTTTTACGGTAAAATATTGGTAACCACAGCTGCCAGTTTTTTACTATAAAATTTACCTTTTTTTTACAGTACAGCCATGGTGAGACTCTTTCTCGTGTGATATCGCGTAAATGAGAAGCTAGCACGAGATGCCAAAGAAACAAATGGCACATGCATAGCATGCTACAACTGATGGCGCATGTGGCAGTCGTTCTTCAGATTTCCTTTTGGTTAAAATGGGTGAAGTACAGGAAAACATTCTGAAATTCTATAAAATGATTGCATAATCTGTCATAAAACGTTAATTTTACAATTAGTGTGATATGAAAAACATCTCATATATTATCAGGAAATTATGTTATCTTCAAGCACTAATTTCACATATTTTTAAATCTAAGAAATCGAACAACTTGCATTCCACTTGATCTGGAATGGTACCAATGATCAGACAAAAAAGAACCACATCCCACAGCGGGAAACTGGTTCAGCACCAGTTTACTTCATGACTCTGCTCTGGTGCTAACCATCCTAATGTACTATAGGACAGACGGTGCTATGCAGTATTACCAGAGCTTTGTGTGTGTTGGTACTGTATGTATTTACTGAGGTTACCTGATGCTGCATTAGTTGCAGAGGTAGAGCAGTGTGCTGATGAAAGGAGGGAGAATGAGGAGTCTCATCCTGGCTTCTTTGTCTGCACAGACACTCAAAGTTGAAGGAAGGTCTATGAGGAGCTGTGTGAAGGTAAAACAGGCAGAGAAACATTCAACACTTTCAGAAACACTCAGCACTGGAGAGCATATGGTTGAACAGCTCTCAGATTTCCAGACCCTTAAAATAGCCGGATGAAAAAAAAGCTGGAACGCACTGTAGCTTTACATTACATACAGTACTGTATGTAAGTAAACGTTATTACTCTGTCCCTCCAGAATATATCTACTGTATATTATATATGTATATACAGCTGCTGAAGAACCATAAAAGATCAGAGGATTTTGGAGCAACTTGAGAAGTTAGCACCTTGAACTGTGTCCTGTTTAACCTTCTCAGGAGCCTCAGTAGATTTCTGAGGAACTTCACTCCCCACATGGGCCTTGGGAGCCCATGACACTGTCGCTGGTACACCGATTTTCCCTACTTGGACTACTTTCATTAGGTGAAATCCAATGCATACCAGGAAGACTCCACAGTACAAGAGGTTTTTACGACACTCTGACCCAGTTGTCTAGCAATCACAATCCGGCCCTCGCTCCTGACTTTTGCTCATTTCTTTTTGCTTCCAACACTCCAACTTTAAGAACTTATACTTCACTTGCTGCTTAATATATTATCCCTTGATGGGTAGTGAGAAAATCAGTGCTGTTCACTTCACCTGTCAGTCGTTTTAAATGCTGCGGCTGATTGGCGTATTATGTTCTGCAGTATACAATTTAATTATATATTGTACATTCTTTGCTTGTTAAGGTGTAATAGTCAAAAGTTTCCCTCGGTTTTATTTCATTGATGAACAAAGGCAGACAAAACTGATGTGACTGTAAAGCAGAACCTTTTTGCAGACTTTAGATGTGATCTCACCCTGAGGTGTTGAGGGCAGAAGTCTTCTTATCGGCGATTTCTTGGGTTCTTGGCAAATGGGCTGCTCATCATCATCATAAAAACACTCAGGGTCTTGGGCCTCATGAGGAGGGTTTGACTCCAAGCTGCTTACTGTGTCCTGATACTCTCTATATGACCTCCTGGAGCCAGGGATGTACAATGAAGGAACATAAAGACAATAAGCACACATAAGTGGTTGATAAAGAAACTTGTCGCAAAGATGGATCCAAATGCTTTGACATTAATTAATATCGGGAATGTAGGATATGTCGCAAAGATTCATTATTTATTTATTTATTTATTTATTTATTATATAACGTGTCACTAATGTTGAAGCGAAGATCTAGCATTGTGCTGTAAAAATGAATAAATAAATAAATAAATGAATGAATGAAAAAAGTCTTTAGGAGTTTAGGACAACAACAATTAGCAAAAGTTTCAGCCAAACTAAAGGATGAGGAAATTTTATTGGCGAAAATGACCAAGGTACTTGTATTATTTGGATTCATATAACTTTAAGCTGAATTTATATTTACTTTTTTATGTTTTTAAATGTATCAAATTTTCATGGGGTTTCTTTGGGTTTTTCATGGTGTCATTTGTGACAGTTCTGTTCAATGTCACATAAAAAAAAACACTATTGTGTATGCACGACTGCTACAAAAAACCATTGTGAATGCAAAGTAATTTTGTATGGATCCTTTTCAGTGATTTTAGAGAAAGCATAATATATCGCTATATACATTGTTTCAAGATATGAAATTATCCATATTTGTCCATTACCCAGCCCTATTGGGCCATATATGACCATGCCAATAAAGCTGCTATGAACTGAATACAGTAAGAGTGTAAGGTACCTATCCCCGGCCAGCATGAGGTCATCCTCCTGAAACTCCTCCCCACTGTAATACTCCACTGAAGCTCTGTCATCATCGCTGACATCACGGTGGAGGGAGCCTTGTCGGCAGATGGTGGGGTAAAAACCAGCTGTTGAGTCTGACCTGGAATTGATTGGACAAATAAAGCTCTGTATGAAACCTATGAAATCTGTCAAAATATTGTCTTTATTTACATAGAACCAACACATGTCCCCCTGTGTAAGTTTAAGACACTGTATGCCATGTAAATTAATAAAGAGCATACAAATACCTAATATAGGTCTCATAGTATCGTGGTCTGTTCCGTCAGGCACATATGTGTGCATACATAGATGGACGGATGGATGGACAGGCATAAAAGATAAAATAGAAAACAGTTATCAGATGAGAAAATAGTTTTTGAACAAAGAATTTGGTTTAGCTAAACCTGACTCACTGTTAATGAAATGAAATGTAGCAGCATCACATATTCATTTACAGAGACGGGTTTCAGATAAGACGCAAGGATCGGGGTGATCAGGCGGCCATACAGAATTTATTTTGACACTGTTCAAAATCCAAATGATTTTATATTTGCTCTGATGTTCCCAAGATATCAATATAAAGGCTGCACTCAAGTATGAATGTAAACAAACAAACAAACACAATGTCATGCACACTCGTAACACGACCGGCACTAGGACCCGGAAGTAATACTGTCGTGTTTCAGGAAGCATAAAAGGAAACAAGATGGCGCTTCACATTGCTCAGTCATTGAGTTTTGCCCATGCTATCGCCGACGCTTCGCTCGTCTAAACGTGAGTACTCACTTTCTTGGGTTTCGCTTTCGATTGGGTGTGTGTATTTAGAACGCGGGTTTATTTGTGTAAACTCTTGCTCTCGCTTCGGGAGAGTTCTAATAATAACCAGCGTGGTTATCCTGCCTGCTCGCGCTACTTCCGCGTTTGGGTTTACCATCCACACTACAGGGCTAACTGCTAGTCTTCTGGTTCATCTCCGGTTAGTTCGTGACAGAATGACTGAGCCATGTGAAGCGCCATCTTGTTTCCTTTTATGCTTCCTGAAACACGACCGTATTACTTCCGGGTCCTAGTGCCGGTCGTGTTACGAGTGTGCATGACAGTTCAATTCCACCAGGTACTCCACAGACCGACTGCGCATTGCTCTTCTCGTCTCGTTGCTACCCGGGCAGGCAGCTGAGTGGGCCACGGCAGTTCTTCGCTCAGATTCAGACGTCGCCTACTCATACACGGAATTCACCCGCCAACTCAAACTCACCTTCGAACATCCTGCTGCTGAGGTGGAGACTGACTCCAAACTATATCACCTACGACAGGGAGGGTCGTCCGTGAGCCGCTACACCGCGGAGTTTCGTACCCTTGCTGTGCAGACAGACTGGGGAGACTCCGCCCTCCGGACGACCTATTACGAGGGACTGGCTTCGCGTATAAAGGACGAGCTCGCCAGACGAGAGCTCCCAGCGACCTTGGAGGGCTTAATCCAACTCACCCTCCTGATCGACCAACGTCTGCTCGCTCGCCCCAAGCCAGCTCCCCGTACCCGTACGACATCAGTCTGCGTCACGATCCACCACTTTTTTCCCCCAAGCTCCAGTTTCCGAAGCCCGATCCTCATTCACTGCTCCACCTACCGGACCCGTCGGTTCTCCACCTCCCGCCGTGGTTAACACAGGAGCCGGGGAACCCATGCAATTAGGGCGCGCCTCCTTAACCGCTGCAGAACGGGAACGCCGATTCAGAGAGGGGCTCTGCGCGTATTGTGGATCTGCTACACACCACCGAGCCATCTGTCCTCTGCGACCGGGAAACGCGCAGACCCGGTGAGAAATGAGAGTGGCACACCGGTTTCCATCTCCCTCTCCACCACCTTGACGGATGATTCTCGTCTCACGGTAAAAGTACACCTTCAGTTTGACCACAAACGAGTTGGAAGTACCGCGTTCATCGATTCCGGTGCCGCGGGCAACTTCATTGACTCTTCTTATGTCAAAAGACTGTGGGTAAAGACAGAGGCGTTATCCCAGCCTGTAACTATTACATCAGTTGATGGTCGGCCCCTCTCCTCCAGTCCCATCACCCTCCGAACCCAGCCTATCACCCTCGTCATTAACCAGCATCAGGAACAGATCCAGCTTTACATCACCTCCATTCCGTCACCAACTATCATCCTGGGACATCCATGGCTACTGCGTCACGACCCACTCATCTCCTGGACCCAAAATCGGATCCTACAATGGGGACCGACCTGCAACGAACTATGCCTACGGGCCGAGGCTGGGACGTGCTCTAGGGAGACCGAGGTCCCCGATGTCGAAACAGATAACATCCCACGAGACTACCGGGACCTGGCTGAAGTCTTCTGCAAGAAACGTGCCACCCATCTACCTCCACATCGCCCCTACGACCTGGCGATCGACCTTCAGCCAGGCTCCATCCCACCCCGCGGCCACCTCTATTCCCTATCCAAGAACGAGATGCAGGCAATGGAGGAGTATGTCTCCAGCGGATTTCGCCATGGTACCATCCGGCCCTGCTCCTCACCTGCCACCGCGGGGTTCTTTTTTGTGAAGAAACGCGATGGTAGTCTTCGTCCCTGTGTCGCTTACCGGGGGCTCAACAACATCACCTTCAAGAACCAACACCCATTGCCTCTTACCAACTCTGCCCTGGACGCCCTCTCTGGCGCCACCATTTTCACTAAGTTGGACCTCCGGAGCGCCTACAACTTGGTGCGCATCAGAGAGGGCGATGAGTGGAAGACGGCCCCTACCGGACACTATGAAAGCCTGGTCATCCCCTTTGGTCTCTGCAATGCATCCGCGATATTCCAACAATTTAATCAACGACGTTCTCAGAGACATGTTAGGCCGCTGGGTGTTCTTCTACCTGGACGACATCCTCATTTACTCCCGAACCATCAACGAACACGTCCAGCACGTCAGGGCGGTCCTAAAAAGACTCGTCGCCCACCAACTGTACTGTAAGTTGGAAAAGTGCGCTTTTCACGAGCTCTCCACCACGTTCCTGGGTTTTGTCATCTCGTACCAGGGTGTGGCCATGGACCCGCAGAAACTGGAAGTTTCTACCCAAGAAGGTAGAAGGCCCCTACCCAAGACTCTCAAACAACTCCAGCGATTTCTCGGGTTTGCTAACTTCTACCGTCGCTTTATCCGGGACTACAGTACAGTTGCAGCCCCATTAACCTCTCTGACTCACCCCTCATCTCACCTCCACCGCCATCTCTGCCTTCCACGAACTCTGTCGCCGCTTCACCACTGCCCCCATCCTTCTTCACCCGGATGCTGACAAACCATTCGTTGTGGAGGTGGACGCTTCGGATGTGGGCGCCGGAGCCGTTCTCTCCCAGCGAGGTCCAGACCAAAAACTGCACCCTTGCAGTTTTTCCTCCAAAAAATTTGACTCCACTCAGCAGCGATACGGAGTAGGGGACCGCAAGCTGCTGGCCATAAAGTGGGCCTTGGAGGAATGGCGACACTGGCTCCAGGGCGCCAGAGAGCCGTTCATCGTCTGGACCGACCATCAGAACCTCATTACTATCCGCACGTTGAAACAACTCAACCCCAGACAGGCGCGGTGGGCATTGTTTTTCGAAAATTATAACTTCCACCTGTCATACCGCCCGGGGTCCAAGAACACCAAGGCCGACGCTCTATCATGACAACATGAAGAAGACGTCCCCCGGGCAGACCCCGCGCCTGTCCTACCACCCACCAAGATCCTTGCACCAATTAACTGGGATTTGGAAACGAGGGTTCGCCAGGCACAGACTGCGGAGACCGAACCAGCATGTGTCGCCTGGTCGTCTCTATGTCCCCGACTCCGTCAAGACCGACGTCCTCCAATGGGGACACTCCTCCCCAATTTCTGGACACCCCGGAAGGCGACGCACGCTACTCTTCTTCGCGCCTTCTGGTGGCCAAATATGAGGAGGGACGTGGACGAGTTCGTCCAGGCGTGCCCAGTGTGTGCCAGGTCCAAGGACAGCAACCAGACATCACCAGGGGAACTTCAGCCACTCCCAGTTCCCCGCCGGCCCTGGACACACATTGCCGTTGATTTCATCACGGGCCTGCCGGTTTCCGAAGGAAAGGACACCATCCTCACCATCGTCGACCGGTTCTCCAAAACTGTACACCTGGTGGCCCTCCCCGGTCTCCCGTCAGCCAAAAGGACAGCTGAGCTGATATTAGAGCACGTAGTCCGCCTGCATGGGTTCCCAAAGGACATCATCTCGGACAGGGGGCCCCAGTTCACCTCCTGGTTCTGGAAGGCCTTCTGCTGTCTGATCGACTCCACCTGCAGTCTGTCCTCCGGCTACCACCCACCGGCTACAACGGTCAGACGGAGCGAACCAACCAACAACTGGAGCGCTACCTGAGATGCTTTATTGCTGATCGTCAATTCCCGCTACCTTATATGGGCTGAGTTGTCTCACAACCTCCATACGTCCTCTGCCACCAACCTCAGCCCGTTCGAGGTGTGCTACGGTTTCCAACCTCCAATGTTCGACCATCAAGAACTGGAGGTTGAAGTACCGTCGGCCCAACAGTTGGTTCGCTGGTGTCGACGGCTCTGGAGACGAGCAAACAACGTCATCCGACTTGCTAACACCCGCTACACCGTTCAACATCGCCGTCGACACACACCGGGACGAATGTACCAAGTATGTGACAAGGTATGGTTATCAACAAGAAATCTACACCTGCAGACAGAATCACGGAAACTATCACCCAGATTCATCGGACCATACCGCATCAACCTCCGGATTAACTCTGTCACCTACCGGCTCCAGCTGCCTGCGGCGCTCCGGATCCACCCGATATTCCACACATCTCAACTTAAACCCTTCACTACGTCACCCATGGTGATAAAAGGAAACATGATGGCGCTTCACATTGCTCAGTCATTGAGTTTTGCCCATGCTATCGCCGACGCTTCGCTCGTCTAAACGTGAGTACTCACTTTCTTGGGTTTCGCTTTCGATTGGGTGTGTGTATTTAGAACGCGGGTTTATTTGTGTAAACTCTTGCTCTCGCTTCGGGAGAGTTCTAATAATAACCAGTGTGGTTATCCTGCCTGCTCGCGCTACTTCCGCGTTTGGGTTTACCATCCACGCTACAGGGCTAACTGCTAGTCTTCTGGTTCATCTCTGGTTAGTTCGTGACACACAAATAATTAAAAACTATCTCATTTGTGACTGTCGAAAAAATTAAAAGGAATTTCAAAACAATAATGCTGTTGAAATAGACAAATTAGGAAATGGGTTCATGTATATTATTATAATATATAATTATATATAATAATAAATAATAATATATAATTATAAAAACTAGCTATAAAAATGTCTGAACCCTGGAATTGAACTCATTATCAGATTGTCTACACACTATCATGCCCCATTTAGACAACGCTGGTAGAGAGACAGCGATCTAAATGCTTTGACTAGATGACTACATGACTAGATCTTACGTCTCTGTAAGCATTATGACATCACCGTGATGACATTAGTTATTATTATTAGGGCCCAAGCACTATGACATCATAGCTATTACATCTATTACATTTTAAAACTCACACACTCACAGCACACATTGCTAGTCACACACAGACTGACACCCCTAAATGCTTACACACACCCTTAAAATATCAGGTTCAAAGGTTTAAATTATGTTTTATTGATATGACAAACGTTTAGGGCCCATGCTGACATAAGCCCTATTACGTCATAGTGCGTGGAAGTTGCACGCCGGGTGGCGATGGCTTTTTGGAGGTCTTAACATGCTCACAAAACACACACGTTGTGTGGTGCGCCCGGGAGGTGATGGCACAAGGTGCTTGGACCCATTCATCGTTGCTTGCAACTATATATATGCATGTATGTATACAAAACTCATGAAAATCGGCAGACATGTTGGAATCTGCTGTCATTAGGATGCCTGAGAGTCTGGGCCATGGGCGTGGGACGGGGTTCTCACACAGGATTTTGATGCATAGCTCATACACACTTGCAGGTATGCACACGAAGCCCAGTACACATTTAGAGCTCAACAGGAAGCCAGTTATTTTAGATCATTTGCAAAACGCACCCAATGGATTTCGATGTACTCCTCCTAGGGGATTTATACAATCGCCAACAAATCGTGACTATGTGACTGACCTCAATACACGGAGGATGCAAAATTGCGGAGGGAGTTTTGATATCTCAAACGGGTCGATGCATTAAACTTATATATAACTTTATAACAAAATAACTTTGTGTGACATTTTACTGAGTCACATTATAAGGTCTTAACATGAAATTCCCCCTTTTCTAAAATGATGTCATTAGGGTATTGGTATTTCCCCTTTAAATGCATGTGCCCACTATGCCCTCTGTTTTATGATTTTTCTGGTAATAATGTATATACAACCATAAAACATGGTATTTACTTGCCTGTGTGACTCTTGTGTGTAAACCAGAAGAGGCATAGCAAATACTGTAAAAGACTGTTGGAGCATGTGTGGATTAGATTTGAATTCTTTATTTCGGTATAAATAGATTTAATTAAGTAAATAAGGTTTAATCTTTGTGTGTTTGACAACAATTCATTTAAAATCATAAATGAAAAACCCATCAATATTGTGTTTATATAAGTTTTTTTTGTTATTGTTTATATTAATATGTATATGTTTGAGAATAAGAGTGATTATAACTGTAATTTGTAAAGTTTTGTGTGTTATATTAATTTGTTGATCATAAATCAAATATCTGCAAAAATATTTTTTTACACATATTTTTAAATAATTCTTTCTATTTTATAGGGACTTTATTTCATTATATATATACAGTATATATTTTGTTGTTATACAATTATATTTGTTTAGGAATAGGTGTTTTAGTGACTTGACTCTGAAAATAAGGTTTAATCTACAGTATGTGTGTTTATGTTTGACAACAATTTTTTTAAGTGTATCAGATTTTTCAGTTTTTGTCTTCAACAAAACTCAACCCGATGGAAATGTGCCCTCACCTCTTAAAATGAGACTTTCGCTGTGATTCTGCATCACTCCTGAGGTTGAGGTAGGAACTCAGGGATGACACCCGGCTTCTGGTGGGCCGATCTGCAGGAGGGCGGTACTGCCCCCCATTGGTAAGGACAGGCATGCATGGCACGTTGGCATTGTTGAGGTTGGAGTTCGAGGATTTAGGGGACTTGAAGCACAAATTGGGGTTTGAATAGGGACGATTTTGGGCATAAAGAGGCTGTGGAGGAGGTTCGACTTGCACATAGAAGGGAAGGGGTGGGACGTGGAGGGGTCGCTGGGTGACGTTAGTGGAGGTGGACGAGCCTCTGTGATCCCCGTCGACATGATTGACATGGTTTCCAAAGAGGCCACCATTTCTCTGGCAGGTTACAGGGAAATAGAAGGGAATGAATGCACTCATTGATAAGACAAATAGTCATAGAGTTGATATTAAACAGTTAATAAAGCTCTAGATGAACATCATGGCACTACATTTTAATGTTGTTTTACCCAGCTTCAGAAATGTTCACCCTATTTATCCACTTTTTATGATTCAATCTTTATTTTCTTCACTCTATTTTCTAGTTCTTGAAATAACTTTATTCGCTCAAACATAACATAAAATGATATCTACACATACTGTACATACAGTACCACTCAGGATCACTTGCAAATGTCTATGCTTTTATTTAGTGATTTATTTTCTACATTCTACAACAATACTGGGGAATCCAAAACTATGAAATAGCACACATGGAATTAGGTAATTATGTAACAACAACAACAACAACAGTTGTTCTTTTAAAAGACGAAGGTCAGCTGTTCTGGAAGATTTTTTGCAAGAACAGTATTGTCAGGGTATCTGCAGAACCCATGATGAAATTGGCTCTCATGAAGACCAGGAAAGAAACGCAAGACTAAATCATAAATGCAGAGGAGAAGTTCATTTAGAGTTACCGGCCACAGAAATCACCAATCAACAAACAGCACCTCAGATTAGAGGCGTTATGAAAGTTTTACAAATTATGAGTAGCAGATACAGCTCAACATTATTGCATATTTTGGACACCTTCAGCATTGCTTTACAAGTAGAAAGAAATAAAAATCAGGAAGACCATGAGGTTAAAAACGTGATCCCAAACTTTTGAGCAGTAGTGTATTCATGTGAATAACTGAATGGAGCAATGGTCCATTCTCATAACAAAGAATAACGAAAACTCATAACAAAGCTCATAATCAGAACCACAGAAGCCGCAACACTATTTATAGAAACACTGGTGACCGAAAAACTCATTTTTACCCGGTATATGTCTTCTTCCTCATCAGGGTTAAAGTCTACCAGATCTTCATCTTGTAGGTCACATGATATGGCTCTGCGAATCTCAGGGCCGATGTCATGCAGTGTCCGCAGACCAGCCTACCATGAAAACACATACTGTATGAAATCACAAATGCACAAAAAACACACTCACACACATTAAACTAGTAAATGTCTTTTGACTGTTCGTTCTAATAAATTTTTTTTAAAAAAAGCATTCCTCATGGGGACAAGCTAAATATCCCCCAAGGTCAAAACTGTGGCAATATAAGCATACAGTGTGGCCATACACACAAAGAGCAAATATTTATTTTGAGCTTCTAGCTTCACTTTTCATAGTGGCGTTTGTGTCACACTGTGTTTTTGGTTCAGATATCAATGCATTTATTCATTATGCAAATACAATGTCATACACAAAGGGAATTTTAAAAATCCTATAAGTGGCTCGGAGTCCAAGAGACTGGGAGCCAGGCGGAAAAAAAAGTTCCACCAGTCTCGGGAAGACATTTTTCAACATTAGTATGCTGAAAAGATTGAAAGGCAGTTATAGTCTCACCTGTAGTGCAATGGCGGTGCTGTGACTGGTAGGGTGGCGTCCCACCAGACCGAGCTCTTTGCGTTTCTTGAATTTCCTAAAGTAGTCCTGTATCAGGAACGTGGCATAGAACTTCCCCACTGTTACCTCGTCATCTGAGATAAAAGATCACACAAATGCTGTCTTCATTAACACCAAAATCTATCACTGTAAAGTTTCTAGAAGGGTAGGACAAGTACCCTGAGGGTGTGATATGAGGATGTTTCCAGAGATACAGAACCCCCGCATATCACTTTCCATCCTGCAGGTCTTTTTTAAATTATTGTTGTTGTTAGAGTATTAACAAAGTAGACCGCTAACAAAAGTGATGTATATTTTTTATTAACACTTGTGTATACATTATGATTGTTGAAGGTAATAAGTTTTACTTTGTTTGTTGACTTGACATCACTCTATAAACGGAAAAAAAAAAAATCTGTTTATACGTTTACAGGTAAAAAACACTGTACCAAAAAAGTACCAAACAGTGACTTTTGCACAAATGACACCCTTACATCATCAGAAATTATAACAAAAAGAGATTTCTTAAAATAGTTCATACAGATATTTTTGCTGTTGACGAAATCCTTTGAATCTTCATACTCACCATGTGGCTGTAAACTTTAGAAACTACTTACTGGAACTCTAAAATGTTGCTGGCTTATAGGATTTGTTTTTTAAACTAACAAAAAAAAAATGGATCTGGGTCTATAGCACATACAGTCTACATGAGAACACAGACCTAGGCTAAAGATCAGTTGTTACACATTTCTTTGGGAAAGTCAATTAGCGATCTACTTTGTTCACGTCCCACTTCATTTTAAAGTAATCAATTAGTGACTTGTTTATTTCTGCTTTAATTCACAGTACAGAAATCAATTTGGTCAACAGTTTACACAGTCCCTTTAAACAGTCTAGCTGACAACTGCATCTTTTAGCAAGACACTGATCCTAAGCGTAGCTCTAAAGGTAAAACAAAATAGCTTAATGAAGACAAAGTGAAAGTATTTGATTGGCCATCAAAAACCCTCATTTAAATCTCATAAAAACATTTATTGGAAACTTTTGGCCTCACCGGCGTAGCCTAAAATAACAGAATATTGTATGTTGAGCACCAACATAAACCATGTTAAAACAGGTCAAGCGATAACAAGAGTAACGTTGTGGCCTTTATATTCAGCAATGCAACTGTGATGTCAGCTGTGTGCAAACTAAAATCTTTTTCCTTTTTTTTTTTGTTGTTGTATGGGTTAATCAAACATCTCATGGTCACAGACAGGATGACAGACTTAAAAGGTTTTAGGTAGCAGTTACAGGAAAACAGACTGTGCACTTGGGGTTTATGGGGAGCTGCTGGTGGTAAGGGTTTGCTAGGGACAAGGGAAATAACATCTTATCAAGTTTGCTTCAGCGAGCTCGCTCATCTTACTTTTCGCCGAACGAAACAAAGATAAGCACCTGATTCACACAACTTGAAGAGGTAACATTTACAGTAAAGGATCATGCAAGTATGAAGATAAGATGCTAGGGCATGACTACCTCATTACAGTAAATCCACAACAATATTAATTTATATTGTTTAACAATATTTGGTACCCAGATTCAGCACACCGTTGCTTTAACATGTCAAGATTTTAATGTGCAAATGTAAAGTTCCCTGTTTCACTTGGTTGAGAATGTAAGTATGAAAAAAAAACCCATTTAACATGCAGTTATTTAAAAAAAAACATAATCTAGAATACAATTGAGAAATCAAAAAGAGTCAAAGTAGGAGGTTATCGTTCTGTGTATCAGCGTACATGTGGGTCTATGCGATTGCTGTCTGAAAAACAGCTGCTCATCTACTCAGGAAACTGTTACTCACACACAAAAATCTTTTTTTCTGTTCTCATTCTCATGCAAAATTCATTTGAAAACTCTAATACCTCAAAATCACGAACACTCCTGAGGCCTCCGGTATCCCTGGGGACACGGGGCACTAGGCAAGGTACATCCTGAATACACCCTCACACACACAGGAAATGCCAAGTAGCCTAATCTCACGTTGGACTGTGGGTGCAAACCAGAGTACCCGGGGGAACCCAGAAGTTATGGGTAGAACACTTGAACTGTCGACCCTGCAGGTGCGAGGCCACCGTGCTAACCACTACTGCACCATGTTGTCAGTAATCACAATCAGAACTGGTGTACATAATATGTGCATGTGGATTTGTGATCAAACGTGTCTAACCTCCTGCAGGTGGCACCACTTGATCCAGGAGTTTTGAACTAGTTCTCTTCCAGATCTTCTTGATGACGGCCCTCAGTTCCTCATTGGCCTGCTCCAAATTTCCTGACGCATACAATTTATTTATTTTTATTTTTTTGCAGACCCAAACACACACATACGCAACACACACACACACACACACACACACACACACACTACATTTAATGTTACATAATTTAATTAAAACACCATAATAGTGTTATATATATATATATATATATATATATATATATACACAGTACATGTATACAGTACATGTACCAGCCTACCAGCCTTGTAATTAAACAGTAAATTATACAGACTGATTTCTCTGACATATTTGGAAGATTTCTAACTGTCATTTTTAAATGTGCTGTCTTGTTTTCATATTTCCTGTTGTGTTTTAGATTGTGTTGTTGTGTTTTCTGATTGTACAGAGTCTCTAAAGGGTCACGTGTCTGGCACACATTAGAAACATCTGGTGCGCACCGGATAATTGCTATTAGTTTTTACGCATGTGCAATTTTCTTTTTATTAACTCATGTCCCATTTGCACTTGTGTTTTTAGTTTGTAAACAGACTTCACACTTCAAGGCCACTATGATGTGAAATTTCCCTAAAAGCACTAAATTCACTAAAATGAACTAAAAATGCATCTCTCACCTTCAGTTTTGATCTTTAGAGCTGTTCTGACCAGAGCAAAAAGGGTGGCATTAAACATGACAGTACCGTCACTGTTCAGTGGCATGTTCATGGCAACCAGCCTCTAAAAAACACAAAGGCAATATTACAGTATTTCAGGGTCACGAACAAAGGCTTAAAGGTTTTGTTTCCAGATTATGTCATTTCCAGTGTGTGTTTGGTTGTGTAAGTATTTGTGTGAAAATGGCTCCTGTTGAGCAAAGGTTTCTGACATGTATTAGCTGAATCTGCGTGCATGCACGTTTAGGTGGCTTCATAACCCCTAAATTATTCTACAGTTAAAGAATATACAGTACATATTGATTACACTTGTAATCCAGCTGCTAATCATCAGCCTTTGATTACGGTGTGCAGGTGCGCAGACCTCTATAAAAGTATAGGTTTTGGCAGTTTGTTGGTCTGGAGCATGCAGGTGTGTGTTAACACAATGAAAAGAGGGAAAGCAATTGTTCAATCTGGAAAGGGTTGGAAAACCATTTTCAAACAATTTGGAGTTCAACGTTGTACAGTGAGAAAGATTATTCATAAGTGGAAAGCATTCAAGACAGTTCACCCCAAGGTCAGGACATGCAATACATGTTACATTTTAAAGGCCTTGTCAGCACAATTAGAAGAAGACTGAACAAGTATGATTTGTTTTGGTAAGGTTCATAAAACTGCAACAATGATACCAGAGTAGAGATGTTTGCCTATAATGCCCAGCACCATGTTTGGGGAAAACCAAACAGCATTTCAGCAGAAACACCTTATACCCACTGTCAAGCACGGCAGTAGAGGGGTGATGATTTGGGCTTGTTTTCATTATAGTTTTTCACACACACAAAAAAAAACAACATACAATTTAAAAGAGGGGCATTAGCTTTTACACATGTCTATAAATTATCCTGCCTTTAGCTTTTAGTTCATATGTGCTTCTTTGAAAGCATGTTTCATATTTGAGTGAGTCTGCATTTACAAAAGTCAACATTTTCATAAGTAACTGAAATGTCTTGCCGTGTATATGTTTACTCTCACCTTGCATGCCACCCTATGGGGACAGAGTTTACCGAAGCCCAGTGGTGGCTGAATCCTACGCAATAATGTCACGACATCCAAATGTTTTATCCTCCCTCTGTGAAAGATACACACTTACTATAAGAACAACACATGCCATGCACACACTCATTTACACCAGTACACAATGCTGCGGAACTCACTTTGCTTCGGGATCATATTCAGACCAAATCCTCTTGAATTCATCCAAGTGATGCGGACCAAGGATTGACCAATCGCGTGTCAGATAGTCAAAATTATCCATAATGACAGCCACAAACAGATTGATGATCTGGAAAAGATTTGTACGGAACTGCAACAGACCTGTAAATCTGAACTATCGAATATGTAACTTTTTTTTTTTCTTAAATACCAGAAAAGCACAAAGCATGTAGAAGCTGATGAAGTAGATGATTGCAAAACCATTGCCACATGATTTCTCTTCTCCCGGTGTGATTTCTGATTCAGTGTCACACTGTTTACCAGGCAAACATGCTAGCATGATCTCCTGCCAGGCCTCTCCTGTAGCACACCTAGACAAAGAGAAAGAGTGAGAGAGACGGAGAGAGGGAGACTGCATTCATTTCATGTATTTACTTCTATACCGTATCAGTTAATTTGCAGCAAAATGCAGCTTAGGCACTCTAATCTTTTATTACTCAACATTTCTCGAGTTCAGCCTTATGGGTTCAGTGAAATTAATCATTTAAAAAATTTGTGCCTGCAAAACTTGTAGCCTTAATGTTTGCTTAATTTTCATTCAGAACTTTGAAGCGGTCAATTTTGCCTGAAGAAAATGCGATTCTGCTCCTGGATGAGAAATTTTCTTGACTTTGACAGATTTTCGCTCTTAATTCATTACATAAAAATGTTCATACAGTATGTAAAGACAGAAAGTAACAGATTACATAACAGACAAAGTTTCAGACCAACAAAAAAGGAAACAAAGGAGTCAAAATATTCAGAAGGACTGACATGCTAATTAAGACTCAATTAATTAGTCAATTAATTAATCAATTATTTAAATGAATTCATATTTATAATCTTAATTATTACATAAAAATATTAATAAATAATACATTATTAATACATTATTTGTCACATGTGCCTTACAGTAGTGCTGGGCAATATGACCTAAAATCAATATCATGATTAATTGAACATTTTGAGGTTTTTGTTTTGATTTTGCCCTGGCAAGGTTTCTACTGTAAATATCCTCAAACATTAAAGCAATGATATTTTTTCTAATAAAATAATTCTTTTCCATGTTGCTTTCATGAGGCAGACTAGACAAAACAGAGTCACGATATTGATTTTAGTTTTCATGTTTACTGTACTGCATACCTTTACATGTGCCTAAGACTTAGTTTTGCCAAAGACAAATCAGGGTTGTGTCACAAGACAACAACAAAATTACTTCCAGGTGGGTAACAACAGTTATATACTGTAAGTATATAACTATTACAGCTTGTGTTCACAGGCATTGTGACTGAATATTAAAATATCTAACATTTAGTGTAATTAAGCTAGTTTGTTTGTTTATTTTTGGTATTGTTGAGTAAATTTGAAAGTTTGTCAATTATGAGAACAACATGCATACAATATTGAATATTTAACTACATTTTTTGACTCGCCAGGTACATAAAATACCTTTAGCATTAAAGTAAAGTAAGTAAAGCCTTTATTTTGTCACATATACATTACAGCACAGTGAAATTCCTTCTTCGCATATCCCAGTGTAACTAAGCAGCTAATATGATTAAATAGTGACACCAATTCCCTTTTAATGTTTAATGAAAAAGGGCCAGATCATACACTATACTGCTCAGAATGTGTGGACACTTGTCCATTTCAACAACACTATAAACATTAATATGGATTTGGTACACCTTTTGCAGCCATAACCATTTCACGTATCTGAAGAGGCTGTCTGTCTGTGGGGATTTTTTTATTCAGCCACAAGAGTATTAATGAGTTTATGCACTGATGACGGGTGAGAAGGGGTGTGTCATGGTTGGCATTCCAACTCATCCCAAAAGTGTTCAGCTGGAGATGAGCATTGCAGCTGGCAAATCTTGTCTTCATAAAGCTTGCTTTGTGCACACGGTTCTGTTATGCTGGAACAGGTTTGGGCTCCAGTGAATGGAAACTGTAAATTTGCTAAATAAACAGACATCCTATACAGGCCAGAGACGGCTCATATTATCGTTGGTTCTGCTACAGTATTGAGTGCTTGGTTTGGTCTGCTGAAAGTTTTTGCTTGGTATGCATGCACAAAAAAAAAAAAAAAAAAAACAGATCGTAAGAGTGCAGTGTATGAAATTTCTGTAACCCCTAAGAGCCCAGACCCATTTCTCTACTGAGGGAAATTATGGGGGATATAACAGACCACAAGGAACACATTTTGAAAAATGTAACATACCATTTTCCTTGATAATTTTGCAACATAAACATACATTTAAATTTTTTAAACATAAAATATGAGATGTTATTAAATCATTAGGATGAAACTTACTTTCCTTCTAACTTACTCACTTTCAGAAACAAAAAAAAAAGTATTTTTTCAAAATTAGCTGGTTCTGTCACATGTGCTACCCAGACACACCACCATTTTGGAAATGATGTGTCACCATGGGCCCTTAGGCCCCCTATGGCAAAATAGTAGCTACAGTACTTCAAATGAATAACCTCCACTGTTAATCATTATCCACCTGGTAATACTGCCAACTTGTATGTGCATGAACATCCTGAATGGGTTTGTACCTAAACAACAGGAGTACAGCTTGGGGAAAAGTCTGGAAGTTGTTGTTGCGATTAATCTGAGTTCCATCCACCAACGCAATCTTCCCAAACACCTAAATCACAAGCAACACATATCAACATTACAAATCTTTCAGATTCTACACTAAAGTCTATTGATCCTAACAAGTACCTCAAACTGTACACTGTCACTGCATTTATACAATCAAAAAAAACGTTTTTAACCTGCATTCCGATGACTGCATAGATGAAGAAGAGCATGGCTATCAGCAAAGCGACATATGGCAGAGCCTGAGGGAAACGCAGGGGAGAGGTAGAAAGAAGTTCATCAGAAATGCAAATTATATCCCTTCACCATCACTATTCCTGTTTGTGATGAGCTGGTGGATGAGGAACACTAAAGCACACCTGAAATGACTTAATGAAAGTCCAGAGTAGAGTCCGAATGCCCTCTCCTCTGCTCAGCAGCTTGACCAAACGCATGACACGAAACAGACGAAAGAAGGTGATTGAAATCCGCCCGGTATCCTCTGTGTTCTATAATCGAAACAAAGTGAGAGAATGTAAAACACACAAAAAAGGCACAAAAGAAATCTTTATCAGAGAATGATAAAGTTGAAATGGTTATGGGAATTGCATGTCAGAAATGCACTTGGCCATCCACTTTAGACATACAAATCCCATTATCCAACAAAGGCGTTTTGTGAAGTACTTGTAAAGTGAGTCTGCTTGCAATTCTACATCTGAAATATTTCATGCAGAAGATATCGTCCACATCCACTACTGAATGGACTCCAAATGAAATCCATTTCTCATGCACCAGCTATGGCTATCCATGCTCCTTAGTAAGCTTAATTTGAAGCATGCATTCTGCAGTTCAGACCACTCAGGCATTATTCTCATCAAAAATAAAATTCTTATCAAGAACTAAAAATGTCTGTTTACGAAGTCTCCAGAGACTCTCAAAATAATAATAATAATAATAATAATAATAATAATAAAAAACTATTTAAAAAAAAAAGGTATAACAGAAAACTTCACTCAAAATGCTATCACTGAATGACACCTAAATAAAGATGAATGAAAGTTAGTAGGAGCTTAACTTATTAACATTCATGCTATTGTAAGTGGCTCTTTTAGCTTTCATCCTTTCATAGCCATTCCTAGCATTGCTGAATGAAGTAGTCCTTTGAAATGTAGCACCAACAACGGAGGTACGGGGCTTCTTACCCCTCGCTCCACTGCCATTAATGGAGGTTCGGTTTGCTTTAAAACCAAAGTACAGTACTAAAGTTAAAAACTCCCTACACCATTCCTTCTCATTCACCATTCATTACTGAATAACTAGTAATAATTACAGACAATTTAGTATTAAATTCAACATGTGGAACAACAGGCACACTATGGAAATAAAACCTACTCTACTCCCTTAACTTAACATGCCTGATGTCTGATGAAGATTTTATTCTTTGAAACTTCATTGTATTTATGTAGCTACATGTACAGTTGAGTGCGAAATTTGCAGCACCTGTGTTTTTAAATGATTAAATGATTGTAAATGGATTTTTTTTAAATGGTGAAAATATACTGTAGTTTAATATATATGTGTGTGTGTGTTTATTTTTGTATGACAATTAAAAATAATGTAAAACATTAAAAGTACTGGACAACAATGCAAAATATAAGGTGTGGTGAAAGCGACAGATAAAAACTTTTATTCACACATTAATAAAAATGAGAAACTATAAGATATTTATATTACATTAACACATCTTGATAATTAAAAAAATTTACTAATATTTGACTTTTTTGTTACTTGTGACCACCATGTTGATGAGATCAGGTTTTTGTTACACGTCATAGTGCTAGATTTGACTATGTGATGTTGCTATGGACATAAAACATAGCTGTTTCTTAATTTTGTCATATAGGTTTGGCAAATTGTGCACTCAAATGTAGTATACATACATACATAGTGTACATACATACACATACTGTATATTAGAAAGAAAGAGAGAACGCATCTCAAAAAAAAAATTATATTGTGGAATGTTTTTTTTTTTTGTAATTTATCTCAAAAAGTTAAACTCACATTTTCTAGATTCATTACAGGTCAACAGAAATATTTTAAGCCTTTTTTATTTTATTGTCAATGATTATAATTTACAGCTCATGAAAATCCAAACTATAGTATCTCAAAATATTCTAATATTTCCTAAGATCTACAAAGCACGGAGGAGGTCAGACTGTGGCATTGTTGAAGCATTAATAAAGACCAGCTCGCTTTGAAAGCAGCCTTCAGCTCATCTGGCGTTTCCCATCTGCCTGTTGACAATGTGGCATAGATTCTCTATGGGGTTCAGGTCAGCCAAGCTGGCTGGACAATCAAGTACAGTAATTCCATGGTCAGAAACCATTAGTGGTAGCTTTGGCACTGTGGGGAAGTCCTGCTGGAAAAGAAAATCAGCATCTCTATGAAAGTTGTCAGCAGATGGAAGCATGATGTGCCTCATTTTGGACTTGATAAAACACAGTGGACCAGCACCAGCAGATGACATGTCACCAACTGTGGAAACTCCACACTGTACTTCAAACAACTTGGATTCAGTGCGTCTCCATTCTGCTTCTAGACTCTGGGACATTGAATTCCTTGAAACACAAAATTGACTTGCATCTGAAAAGAGAACTTTGGACCACTGAGCAATGATCCAGTTCTTTTATGCCTCAGCTCAGGTAAGATACTTCTGACCTTGTCCCTGGTTCAGCAGTGGCTTGATACTAGGAATGCAACAATCGCAGCTCATTTCCTAGAAAGGTCTGTGCATGGTGGATGTTGTTGCACTGACTCCTGGCTCACTCCAACCCTTGTGAAACATGTCCCAAGTTCTAGAATTGGCTTTGCTTGACCGTCTTCTTAAGGCTGCTCTCATCTCTGTTGCTTGTGCACCGTTTCCTGCTTCACTTTTCCCGTTCTGTCAACTTTCCAAGAATATCCTTTGATACAGCACTCCGTGAACAATCACCCCTTTC
This sequence comes from Clarias fuscus, assembly GCA_030347435.1. NCBI lineage: Eukaryota > Metazoa > Chordata > Actinopteri > Siluriformes > Clariidae > Clarias > Clarias fuscus. The sequence goes on along the minus strand of CM059213.1, from coordinate 12,430,083 downwards.
AGAGATGACCTTCTGTGGCTTATCTTTAATGATCATCTTCTGGACAATTGTCGAGTCAGCACACCTTCCCATGGTTGTGGTTGCATGTACTGAACTGGACTGAGAGGTACATGGTACTGTAGAAATAACTACTAGAAATCTACTATAATAAAAGTTTACCAGAAATGAAAAGGGCTTCAAGGATTTCACTTGACATGTGATGAATTCAGAATATGTGAGTTTCACGCTTCGAAAAAAAAAAAAAAAAAAAAACCTTTCCACAATATTTCATTTTCTTGAGATGCACTGTATATATCAGTGATCGGCCATAACAATACAACGCACAACATTAAGCCTTGGGGAGTTTGAGCCCTTGGACTCCTTGCCTGCTGGGTTCCATGAGTGGCAGCCTGTAGTGCACAGGTTGTTCTGGGGCCTTGCTATTGTGGCCACCACGGAATTTTTCAGCAATTTGAGATGCATTGGCTTTTCTGTGGGATCAGACCAGACTAGGGGCTTTAGGGGCTCGTAATCCTATCACCAGCAGCATATAACTGATAATCAAGGTTGACGTCTTGATGGTGTTCATGTTATGGCTGATCGGTTTATATATACACAGGTTTATACTAAAGTAATAAATATACACTGACAGTACAGTAGATATAAATTATAAATGACAAACTTGCAAGTAGCAAATATCTAAAATATATCATTTTAACATTACAGTGCAAAGCATGGGTACATTAATACATCAGATCTGTGAGTTTATGTGTGTAGGGCCTTGCAGATATCCTGGAGCATTTTCTTTTTCTTTATATGTGGTGTATATGCATTGTGAAAACCTATATCTGTTCTTTAAATCAATTACGGTGAGGCTAGTGTCTGCTAGGGAAAGGCTGCAAGACCCTTCACTCAGGAGAGGGATTAGGCTAAGCAAAAAAGCAAACAAGTGCACCACTACTTACATTGATCTCTGTGATTGCAATGTCAACGACGCTACCAACAACAATTAAGGCATCAAACGTGTTCCATGCATCAGTAAAATAGTGCTGCTCACATCCAACCACACAATTAATGTGGGACAGGAGAAGGAAGAAAGTGTAAAGAGGGAGAAAGAGAAAACAGAAAAGAAGGCCATAGTTATGATGGTGCAGCCGCTGAAACAGAGTTGAGGAGGGAGCACTGTGTTTCTACATGACAGCTAAATTGTAATATGCAATCTTCATGTAGGACATGATGCATTTTTCAACATACTTACTCAAAAAAAGAAAAATGCATTTGCAACCCTACATAACACTATTTAATCTGCTTCATATCACAGTACTATTGAATTCTCTCTCTGTCAGAAGGTGTGTAGTGCCAGATGTAATATATTAACCCGCTAGTTGTTGTTGTACACCGTTTCTATAGTAACAGTGTATTCACAGGGACATGTCGACATTTCTACATAAGCCGGTGCTACTGTAAGAAGAATGTCATGGAAAAAGTTATATTTAAAAAAATGTTCTGATGGAAGTGATACAAAAGCGGCCACTGGGTTACTGATTAGTTCAGGCCCCAGTTCCATCAAGCTGCCGATGTATGGCCCTGCGAGTAAGCCCTTAACTTCGTTTTCTCTGAGAGTACCTTATCATGTGCTAACCCTGCGCTCTCACTCCAGCTTCCTATAGTAACCAGCTCCAACGCATTTGTGGCTGTTTCGAAAATTATCTATATGGACATTTTTATGATGGTTATTAACATAAAAAGAATTTTCAATTGAAATGAGGTGTGGACGTTTCGCCATGTCTCGAAAAGCTGTAAAGGTATAAATTCTTTGAGCATGTAAACACATGTGAGCGGTTAAGCTATAATCTCCCTAATCATAATGATCTCTGCTGACTTCAAGAAATCCTGCCTATGTAACCCCAGCCACTGTGCAGCCACACTGAAGCATACCTTTAGAAGTAAATAATTAATGATGGTGATGTGATGTGACATAAAGCGATGTGGGTTACTGCTACCACCCTGAAGGTGTGTACATATACAGCAGTTCTCAAAACGTCTCAAAGTTTTCTCAAGAAGTTCTCAAAACTGCTGCAGTATTTATTACAGCTGAATGTAAATTCTGTTTAAAGTCTCTCGCAAACACAGTGCCTCCCCAAGCAGAGCATGGTTACCATAGATACAGTATAGATAAATCAACCCTAATTATGGAGCACAGCATTGAAAAAAAAAAAAAACATTTTGACACTAGTGTGACCTGGATCTATGGTGTTTGCTCTGGTGGTTAAACAGTATACAAAGAGGTGATATACAGTACAAGGCCTGTGTCCTACACTGACAAGGCCAGAGTGAGAGAGGGTTAAAAGGATGAGAGTAAGGTTAGGGAAGTCGAGGGGTAGACGTGGCGGTACGCGTGGGGGGGTGGGGGGGGGGGGTGGGGGGACTATACTCACATCTACCTGACTCAGAATGATGTGTACTACGCTGCCAATCACGACCAGGGCATCAAACACATTCCAGGCATCGCCAAAATAACCCTAGGCAAAAAGGATTAACATCCAGCCGGAAAGGAGAGAGGGGGGATGAGGGGGAGGAGCATACTTTAAATATGGAGGGATATACTTAACAGATCTTGGGACCAAAAAAAAAAGAAAAAACTAAGGGGACCTTTGGAATTTGGGAAGAAAGGATACTTCCAGTAGCACAGCAAGACATCTCCTCAAATTTTTTAAATCCTGTTCTAGGAAGAAAATTCTCTAGCATGTACAGTAATTGTAAAAAGTGGGTCTCGATCATACCCTGGGCTTGAAAGCGATGAGTTTAAGAATCATTTCCACCGCGAAGACTCCTGTGAACATCATGTTGAGAATGTCCATAGCATAATTAAAGCGATGGGACTGACCATGATGCTGTATAGACAGTAACAATGAGGGAGTTATAAACAATATTGACATTGTTCATTAACATCATTTCTAATTTACAGGAGAATTAAAACCAGGATTTCATTTCAAAAGTCTTCATAAAAGATGACATGTTTAAGAAACACTTCTCCTTACCTGTACAGCCAGACAGAGTGTGTTGAGGATGATGAGAATGAACATGACGTACTCAAAACCGGTGGAATTTACCACATACCAGAACTTGTACTGGTAGTGGTTCTTTGGAATATATCTCCGCAATGGACGAGCTTTTAAAGCGTACTCCACACACTGACGCTGTTGAGGAAGAAGTAGAAGGACACAAAATAGGTACAGAAGAGTACAGCACATACTGTACATCGACTTCAACTTGTAGTAGAACGGTTCAGAAGGGAAGAATGGAAGGGACAGAACACGAAAAGAAAGGAAAGGTAAGAAAAGGAAAGGAAAAGGGGGGAGAGAAAGAGAAGTACCAAAGAAGAAAGCAAAGCAAAAAATAGTAAGGAAACCACAGGAATGATGAGGAACAGAAAGGAAAGGAAAGGAAAGGAAAGAAGAAGAAAGGATAAGAAAAGTGGAGAAAAGAAAAAAATAGGGAAGCGAAGGAAAGTAAAAAAGGAAAGAGGAGGACAAAATATGAAAGAAAGAAAAGGAAAAAGTGGAACTAAAGAACAGGATAAGGAAGATTTGAACAAAATATGATCCATCAGCCTTCAGACCTGGTTTTTGTCCAGCTCGCAGTTCTTATACTCCTTTTCTCCCTGCTCCTGGAAGGTGACGATGACAAAACCCACAAAGATGTTCATCATGAAGAAGGCAATGATGATGATGTAGATAATGAAGAAGATGGAGATCTCGATGCGGTTGTTGTAGATGGGCCCCATGTTTTCTCGGTTTGAATCTATGGCCTTGTATAAAAGACTTGGGGGGGAAATAAAAACATACAAATAACCAAAAAAGGTAGCACATTAGTAAAATATATTAACTAGTCTAAACATCTTCTGTATTTGGTAAGGCTTACTATATATTTGACAGTATAAATGTACAGTATGTATTTGTATGGTTTACAGACAGAGGGTGCTCTTACGCTGGCCAGCCTTCAAAAGTTGACACGGTGAAGAGAGCCATCATAGCATTTAGAACGTTGTCAAAGTTGAAGTCACTGTTGGACCACTTCCTCTCCCGCACTTGTGGCAAAGCATTGTCGCCAATACTATACAGTATGTATGTTCCCCTGTAGAAAGGAACGTATAGGGTTAGGGGTAGCACTGCAGTACAGAATATTTACAATATCAACCAGAACGTGAGTACAATTTAAGTAAACAGGGTCAAATTTCACAACCCTCATTCTGTGCAAAAATATCCCAAAAAATAGTTTCCCAGTAGCTATAAGGCATCAATTGTTGCTATAAGGGGAAAAAAGGTCAAAAAAAGACCGAGATCTATGGTTACTTATAGCACCTCAATTTTGATTTAAGACTTAAGTGTTAAGACAGAATTAAAAAACCTTAACTATTCCTATAAGGCTAATACTTTTAAATGATCGAGTCACCTGACCTCATCTTAACATGCTTTTGCTTATAAGAAAAAAGCAAAACTGAATGCAGAAAGACCCACAAAAAAGCAGCAACACAAGTAAGGCCGCAGTGATTCCCCAGCACAGTAACACAAGGAAGAAAACTTGTTGATACAAGTATTTAAAATAAAATAGATCTCTTATATTTCTAGTTATGTTAGCTTGCCCAATGACTTTTGAGCCTGTAAAAAATGACCTAAAATGACCTAATCATTTACTCCAGTTTTTTGTTAAATGCACTGAACTAAACTTTATAATCTACTCTTTAATCCCACCGTAGCTGCTCCACTTCAAATCCACAATGGTGAAGCCTAAATTGTGTCACCGTCCAAATACTTACAGACCTGAGTGTAATTATACTCTCGAGACTCACTTGCATTCTTCTTCACTCGACTTGGCATCATCTGTACAGCGGTAAAACTTTCCCTAGAGAGAGCGGATACCGTACGTTACACTTCAGTTCAGCAGTTTGTCACTTTACTGTGCAAGAGTAAGTGTTTGAGAGATAAGGAATAAAAACATACCTTGAAAAGCTGCACCCCAATACAGGCAAACATGAACTGTAGCAAAGTGGTGACGATCATGATGTTGCCGATGGTTCGGATGGCCACAAACACACACTGCACTACGTGCTACGAAAAGCAAGTTCAGAGGTTTTATATGAATATGGAATGACATCAGTGTTCACTTTGACACAAAATTTGGATTTAGTTTCAGTAGTGATGACAAGACTAATAAAAAAAAAAAGTCTCAAGTAAATACTACTAATAACAAGTAAACAGGAGATAGAGTAGTCTCAAAACACACAAACAGGAGCTCAAAATGCAAAAACTGGCAATATAACAAAAGCCCTGTTTATTTTGTTAGTGTTGTGCTGGAAAAATCTGACCCATAGACTGAAGACTGTTGTTCAGTATGCCAGTGTGTTAACGTTGTCTTACTCTAAGCAGCATTTCAGTGCATTCAGAAGTCAGAAGTCAGAAGTCAGGGTTGGCTAATCATAAATAACTATTATTTTACTAAACATGCACACACTGTACACGCATATATAAAGTTATATAAAGTAAGACAAGCTTGCAACTATTCTTTGCTATGTATGTTATATTTCATGAGCTGATTAATGTCTATTTTAGATATTGACACAATCAACAAAATGACTAAATGGGCTAAAGGATTTATACCTTTGATGTGCATTGGGTTAATTAAACTTCTGCAGTGAGTTCATTAACATGTGGAACAGAGAAGGTTTTTTAAACCATCACTGTACTAATCATACGTATTACACTGCATACATTTAATAGAAGTCAATTAAAGTCAGTGGGGCATTAGGCATATTAATTACAGTTAACAAGCTTTATACTGATATAATAACACAAACAAGTACTTATTAGACAGATATAATAAGACATGAGTATTTTAAAGCTGACGCATAGACAGCTATTTTTCTAGGGGGGGGGGAAATCGATTCAGTTATGTAGCAGGAGTCGTTTGTGTGGTAATTCATGTACTGATACACTGACTCCAAAATTGATTTTTGAAAATGATTTTTTAAAATTTATATATGTGTTGACTTTTACAGTATATATTGAGGTTGACTTTCCTCCATAATCCTACAGGTGGCAGTCTAACCTATTCACACACTGGAATGCAACACAACATCCTGTGTGGTAGGAACAATTTAATTCGAAATTAAATTTTAATTTTAATTCTTTAAATCTAAATTAGCTTAGAATTGTAAAAAATGTGGAAAAAACAGATTTGCAATATAAATCAAATAACATCGACTGGTGATTAACATCCCTATTAATTTCTGTTTTTACAAACTGAGCACTGGTCTTACTTTCAATCCTTTGGCCCTGTTGATGGCTCTAAGAGGACGAAGCACTCGCAGCACTCTTAGAATCTTTACAACAGAGATGGCTGAGGACCTGTGAACACAACACACAAATTACAATACACCCTTCTATTCAACTTTCTTGATACATGTTTGATGATTAAAACCTGGGTTATATTTGTATTTCTTACTAGAGCCTATGTTGTAATGCATAATTTAGTGAAGATATGAAACTTACTAAAATTTAAAAGAATATTCTGTAACAGACTAGTCACACTGATCAGTTTTTCAAAATGTAAACTGACTAATATTGCTGTTTTGTTGCATTATATTTGTCAGAATTGTGTGTTATTCTCTTAGGGCTGTATGGTACGTACTGTATCCCAAAAGAGACCAAAGACACTCCAACAACTAGCAAATCCAGCAGGTTGAAGTAGTTTCTGCAGAATGCTCCTTTGTGCAGGAATGCCCCATAGGCCGTCATCTGGATGAAAACGTTGCACGGTATGAATAACAGCATAGCAGACATATACAGTAACAGACAGCATACAGCAGTAAATCAGGAATTACTGCCTTCAGAAGACAAACATAATACTGAAATCTTATGCAATAGACATGTACAGTACCATCCTCTCACATATCAAAGATTAGATTAGGTGATATAAAGTCATTTATAGCAATTGCAGTAATATTTCTGCAGGACTTATTGTTATTGTCTTTGAATAGGAATTCAGCAGAATAGTCCAGTATTTCAAGCTGGTGCAATTACAACAAACAAGAATTTCCTGCACGCTTGTTATGAAAACACGAAAACATATTTACTCCAAGTCATAAACCTGTATTCACACTGGCAGCAGGACAACACAATAAATATGGCTGACATTAGTAATGTTTAAATGACAGTTGCCAATTTCCTGCAATAGTTGCTTAAAGGGCTGGGATACATGGACAGGGAAAGTACCAGATATTACCTGTATATTTAAATGCATTTTTATAATTTTTTAAAAATAATTAGTGCCATTCCCTGTCCTACTACTTACTGATTCCAAAGACTTCAGAAAGTTTCTACTAGACAGTTTTGTTAATAACTAGGCATAATTCAGTAATTACTATAATAATAATAATAATAATAGTTGTTGTTGTTGTTGTTGTTATTATTAACAACAACAAATATTATTATTATTATTATTATTATTATTATTATTATTATATTTTGTTCATTTATAATGATAATAATAATAATAATAATAATAATTATTATTATTATTATTATTATTATTATTATTATTATTATTACTATTATTGTTGTTGTTAGTATTATATTTTTATGTTACAATTACAGGTAAAAATTGTTAAAACTATGAAAAAAATATATATTTTTGCAATTCTTTTTTTACTTTACAAAAATACACTTCAGGGGAAGAAAAATAGTATGATATTAAAAATATTTTCATATTATTATAATTATATATATATATATATCAATGTATAACGTATAGCAACAAATTAAGTATTAGAATATTTATCCAGGAATTTATTTTCCTGAAGTGTGTGTGTGTATATATATATATATACTGTATACTGTATATATACATTATTAATGCATTGTAATAATATTAACAACTACATTTGTCATTACCTATGCTTGTCATTAAAATATATCATTGCTATTAATTATTATACATCACAATTGCTCCACTCTGCTTAATGCACCCTCAACTGCATCCAGCAGCTATTTCTACAACCACTGTTATATAAATTACATCGGAGCGTGTGTGATATCTCTGTAATACAATAGTTATTGTGTTAAACTAATGTTGTGACCAAACATCAAGATTCCTAATACATGTAAATCTATATTGAGATTAAAACCATTCTGATTATTCCCATGTTCCTCCAGGCAGCTCCTCAGCCAGCACAAGGCAAATCAAGTGCCTGATTTACCCAAAATACAACACTGCCTGTGTTTTTTGCTGTTCAATTTTAGCAGTTAAACCCATTCAAACCAAATCGGTTGCAGAACACATGAAGAATCTTATCCTGACATGGACGCATTTTATACACCAATGTTTCCCTGCACAATCTGTAGGCACAGTGAGATGGGTAGATGTTTTGTAGTTAGGTTAGTCTATGGATATAGTCATTTGTAAGGATATTGCACTAGCCTAATTAGTTTTGTTTTCACCCAGTAGTAGTCTAAAGATAGAAACTCCCATTAGTGAACAGCTTACAGTAACGTGAGCAATGCAGGATGAAAACTCGCTGCAAGTATGAACACAGGGTAAGACCAAACAATGCTATTGTCTTGTACAGGATTCCTGTTTGTGTTACTGTAAATATCACCATAGTGTGTATGGGGTAGACACAGATTAGGTTGAAAAAAGGCTGGAAGGTTCCTTTATGGACAACTTCTGTCAAGATTTCTGACTTACAAAAATACAATTGAATACATCACTGGTATCATTTATATTTAGACATAATATAATGACTAATACATTTAGGTAAATGAAAGCAATTTGTGGTATTGCATGTTGATTGATAGAGTTTGATAGAGCATGTTGAGACATAGAGTTTAATGACATTTGAATGAAAGTATTAGCATGAAAATGATATATAAATATAACAGACAAAAATAAAAATAAAAAATAAAACAGACTAGGCAATCAAAACAGTCATTTATACTCTCTTTCTACTTTTCTGACAGATCGTGCCTTGCGAGGCATGATGTGTGAATTTTAATCCCTCAGAAGTAAATCAGAAAAAAACACCAATCATAAGAACACACACAAAAAAAAAAACAATTAGAAAATATATCACTGTTTCTCAGTCAGACAAAGAGCGATTTTAATCTGATGTGCTCAACATTCTACTACCCTCCAGTAGACCCTGCAGGCAACGCCATCAACACATCAACCAAACCAGACTGTTTTTAAGTACTATCTCAAATATCGACATTGAGCTCAAACATGCACTTATTCATTTTAGTATTTCTTTTTTTTGCAAAAGGGGATTGGGATCATTAAAAGAGATAAAAAACAAGATGAAAAACATTCATTTAGTATAATCAGGCAATCTGGAAACACACTAGTGGGGAAGCATGGTGCTAAAATCCTACATCTGGTTTCAGAAGAGCATTTTATTAAAACCTTTAATTCAAATGACTCAAATATAAACAGCTACAGAAGTGCAGATGCAATGTTTCATGACGTGCATGTGCATGAATATTATGATGTTTATGGGTATGAATACCATGCAGCCTCTTGCACTAAAGTAAACATCTCACAACGCTAATGTTTTAGGCCTACAACATAATAATGGAGGGTTACTCTGGTGTTAAGCAATGGTGCTACTGTAGCTTAAAGACTTGATCTCCAAAATCTACTGACTGCACTGTAATAAGCCACTATATTGCCAGCGAATTACAGATCTAAAAAAATATATATATATTTTAAATGACTACAACGAATATTGTTTCATATGCTGAAATAAATCAAAGAATATTCGTTTACTTATGAAGAGGAGCAGAGTTAACAAACACGTGACAGTGCAATGGTCTCTGTGAGACGACTTGAGACAAGACGGTGATGCAGCAAGGCCGACCATGCCAGAGAAACGAGTTTACCTTTAATACGATCTCAAAGGTAAATATACTAGTGAAGACATAATCGGCATAGCCTAGGACCTGTGGAGGCAAGAGTCATAGCATTAACAATGCTTAGATAGTAGAAGACTTCAAGGCATGGAGAAGCATTTACCTTCAATAGGATCTCTACGGTAAAGATAGCTGTGAAGGCATAGTCAAAATAACCAAGAATCTGTAAAAGGGCAACATGACAGTTAAGCACAGACAACAAGGAGTGCTGGCAATAAGTCTAATTTACAGAACTTTCTCCTCACCCCAATGAAGTGAAACAGCAAACACTTTGGATATCTAACTGGAGCTATAACGCCAAAGTAGTTAACAGATAAGGGAATACGGTGCCTTGCATAAGCATTTCCATTTCCATTTATCTTTTGTCACATTTTCCAGAGTAATAACGTTTCCCGTCTAAGCTTTCTCTCCAGCTTATTCAGAGCTACCCTTGGTCTCTTGGGTGCCTTTTTGACTAATGTCCTCCTTACCTAATGTCCAAAGATATAGGGATTATACTAATGCAAGGCACTTGAAGATGCCCATACACTGACCTCATAACCCACCATTAATAAAGATTAATACATAATAGAGATACAAAATCATATTGTAGACATTAAAATGAACTTATTTTTTTAAATAGTTGGATTCGGTTCAGACTGAGTTTGTGAAATATATTTCACAATTAAAGAGAGTAACCATACCAGTGGGTTAACATTAATATTAATATTCATATTCATATTTCAGTTGGCCTAGAAGTGAGTAAAGCCGTCTACCCACATCACCAAATATGATCCTGAACAGCTATGATTTCAAAATCATAGAAAATCATAGGGAACAAGTCAGAGCCCTCAATTTTTTGGACCATGCTCGAAATTGTTAAGTGCAGTTGGCAACTATGAAAAAAAAAAAAAAAAAAAAAAACATCCTCGCACTTTGAAGCTGGATCTTAAAAGGTGGTTTGGAACCTGCATAGTTTTTGGCTCTTCATTATGAATGGCAGAATGCAAAAATATGCCAAATTATTTGTATAGAGTTCATATGGATAGTTTACTAAACTACTGAATGTATGTTAGTATTCATAATTAGATTGCTAATGTTAATGTATGTCAATAAATATTCTCTAACAAACGGTGCAGAAGTGCATTGCAAATTCAGCCAGAATGGTTCGAAATAATTTTTATGCTATTTTACAAAATCACTTATTTAAAAACAATATTGCGTAACATACATAGATATATTGTATATAAGCCAGCTTCAGTACAAAACTATACAAAATCCTGATTAATAGAATTTGGGCTAAGTGGAAAATTTTGTAAAGGTCATTTTACAATAAGCCATTCCCTTAAAAGACAGTTCAAAATCCTCATTTAACTAATTTAACTAATTGATCGATCTATGGATTTAAGCCTGTTTAGGTTTTATTCACAGCATGAAGAAAGTTAATAAGCCATGTGTTTTCAGATGAAGCTTCGATAAGATTTCATGTTGTTAGGATAATCATGAATAGAAATAAAGTGAAAGTAGTTAAAGTAAATCTTCAGATTTGCACATTTTATAATCTCTCTACTTGTTTTGCTCCAGTAAAAGCTTTCTGAAGATACTTAAGGTAAGATCTTGCCTTGTTCCGTGCTGAATTCCGTATGGGGTCCTCGGCTGCCAGCGAGAAGGAGCTGAGCATGATGAAGACAAGGGTTATGTTGGTGAAGATCTGGTGGTTGATCAGACGATAGCAGGCCACACGAAAACTACGGAAATGTTCAAATTAAGTTTAGCTAATGCACATCAACCTCCAGAATAACTGACGGGCTTCTTATAAAATATATATATTTGTGCTTCATATATTTGAAATTGAGCTGGATGGAGGTTGTGGGACAAAAGAGTCTGAATATTCTATTTACACAATTAACTTTATTCTCATGATTAACATGTTCAAAACCAACACAAGTTTAAAAATGAAACAAAGATGTCTGGGAGTATGCATACGTAATCCTTTTTATGTAGTTTATGATTTTGAAAGCCTTCATGCATGTTTTTGCGCTCAACTCACGGATTGGTGTGGCTGAAGATGAAGAAAGCGCTGCCCACTGGAATGGGCATGACCTTCTCCTTGAGACTAAAGTCTGACAGCCTCTGAGGTCGCCGTTCTGATGGAACATCTAGTTCATCATCCGCATCTGTATAGCATACATATACCGAATCAGGGTGCGTGTTTTAAAGTATATCAGACCATCTTTACAGTGTAGCCTGAATGAAAATGCACCTGTGGAATTAGCTGCATCTCGTTCCTCATCCCCTGTGTCCTCCTCTAATGCTCCCTGTGAGAGGAGTAACACTTATTAGAAATGTTGTGACGGCCACATTTTTTAAAAATTACATACATATAAAATATCTTAAAAATAACTACCTTAGTTTCTTCATCTTCACCTTCTTTGTCCTCCTCGTTCCTGTCAACGCTACCTTTCCTTTTGAAAGACACCTCAGATTATTACAAAAATCATTGAGATTATAAACAAGAATTTCAACACAATATTTTGGCTGGCTGTAATATATTGGCTGGCAATATACTGGCTGTAGAATTTATTTTAATTAACTTTTAGAAAAGACAAATACATCATTTTTGACATAATCTCCTTGCTTTTTAATACACTTTGTCCATCTGTCAACAAGCTTCCGTACTCCCTCATTAAAGCTTGCAGGTGCTGAATGCACCGCTGTCTTCATTTCTTCAGCAGAATTGAATCTTTGTCCTCGTAGGGCTGCTTTCAGGGGACCAATCAGGTAAAAGTGAGATGGAATAAGATCAGGACTATAGGGAGGATGCTTTAACACCTTAAAACAAAGTGCGGAATGTCGACAGTGTTTCCTTTCCATACTTTGCTGTTTACTCTCAGGTATGATTGATGAATCTATGACTCGTCACCAGTAATGATTCTCTTTAAGAAACTTGCACTGCACGCTGCTCTTCTTTTGTGCAAATTACTGGGGCATCCATTTTTGCTCTTAGCGCAGTTACAGTGCAAATGAACTGATGCAACACATTCACACCGGCACAGCAGGGACTGGAGAGACAATGACCTTGAATGGACAGCAATGATAAGTCAATGTGGCCAAGAGAAGTTTGAATATAACCGGAGTGTGAATCACTTTCGACTAGGTTGTAGGTTTGAATCAGTATTACAGTATATAGTTACATACAGAGAAATGTCAACATTTAGCATCTTTGAGCTTATTGTCACAAAACTGACATAATATTTATATAATATGAAATTTGCCAAAGGACTTAATACTTTTCAGTGTCATGCTGAAATACAGGCATAAATGTTCATATGCAATATTAAAATGACTTTTGGTTTTGATGTGGAATTATATTATTCTATTTGTATTCAATTGCTCACTAAAAAAAAACATCTAAACCGAAATCCAATCAGACATTTACTTTGACAAGCCAATTACCTGGCTCTCTTCTTCCTCTTGTTCTCCTCCTCTTGCTCTTTCTGTGCTGAGTTCAGGCTTTCAGCATCAGCCAGGTTGTCCACAGCAATGGCTAAGAATACATTCAGCAAGATGTCTTACCCGAATAGTCAAGAATCATAAGCGCAGCATACTAAGCCAAATTCCAAAATCACCTTTGATAAGACTTTGATCAACAGGTTCTGATTTCTGTGCCTAAGATAAGATAATTATCCATGTCACAAGAAAACTTATTTAAAAAAGGTTTTTGATGTTGATATATGTCTTTTTTTTCTTCTTTTTTTTTACATATACCCATTCTTTTGTATGCCCATATTTATTTATTTAAAATTTTTATTCAATTTTTTATGCATATTTTCTACAGGGTGGGCCATTTAACAAGCACACCATTGTTTTTCTTGTGAAATTCCCAATAAGATTGATGTGTCACATGACCCTCTTCCTATTGAAAAAACAAAAGTTGGATCCAAGATGGCCGACTTCCAAATGGCCACCATGGTCACCACCCATCTTGAAAAGTTTGCCCCCTCACATATACTAATGTGCCACAAACAGGACGTTAATATCACCAACCATTCCCATTTTATTAAGGTGTATCCATATAAATGGCCCACGCTGTACTTTTTGGCGGCATTCATTAGGGGGACAGCAAAGGAAGAATTTCATTGTACAGGGGGGAACATGTTTCTTTACTGTGCATATGGCAATAAACTTGAAACAACTGAGGGTCACGGGGGGGTCTGGAGCCTATCCCAGGAGACTTAGAGCACATGGCAGGATACACCCTGGACAGGGTGCCAATCCATCGCAGGGCACAGACACACACTCACTCATTCACACACTACGAGCAATTTGGGAACGCCAATTAGCCTAACCTACATGTCTTTGGACTGTGGGAGGAAACCGGAGTACCCGGAGGAAACCCACCAAGCACTGGGAGAACATGCAAACTCCATGCACACAGAGATGGGAATAGAGCCTGGCTAGGGATCGAACCAGGACCCTGGCGGTGCAAAGCAACAGTGCTAACCGCCTATAAAACATACTGTATATGGAAAATAAAATTAAAAAGTATGACATCTATATATACGTATAACATAAGAAAAGATGTTTTATGTTGTTTATGCTAAAGCACTGTTTAAAGGGCACCTATTACAGTAAGCATTCCCTGGTTGTTGTTCCATTTTTTCCATTTTTGTAATCGGCGGAGTATAAACAAGCCAATTAAGTTTACCTATTACTGTGACCTCATAAGAAGAAGAAAAAACCCTCATAAGAAGAAACCTCAGCTTGTTGTTCAGCCCTGCTGTTCTCTGGTAGTGTAGTGGAGTTATAAGTTAAGCCTTTATTTATAACATAAATATTACTACACGGTGAAATTCTTTATTCTTCACATATCCCAGCTTTTTTGTTAGTAGCCTGGGGTCAGAGCGCAGGTTCAGCCATTATACGACGGCCCTGGAACAGACAGGGTTAAGGGCCTTGCTCAAGGGCCCGACAACAGCAACCTGCCGGAGCTGGGGCTCGAACCGTCAACATTCAGATCAGTAACTCAGAGGCTTAACATACTGATCCACCACTGCGCTATTAAAAAAATAAATAAATAAAAACAATTTTAAATCAGTTCCATAAACACTGAAATTCTACATTTGGAGAAAGAGTAACATAAAGGAATCTGAGGTATAACCAATGCATTGTATGAGGGACATATCAGCTCGAGTATTAACAAACTCCCTTTGGGTGGTAAAGAGACCAGTGATAAGATGTAAAAAAATAAATAAATAAATAAACCATGGGCCATTTAATGATTATTTGTTTTGCAGCTCATATAGGAGTTTTCAGGGCTGCAAGGTTTATGTTCACAAGCTCAGATTAATATGTCATATTTTATTATAAGAACAACTTGCTTGGTGAGAAACAAGGTTTCTTAAGGTTCTACAGTATTTTCATCTCAAGGAGTTTTTTTTTTCCACCATCTCCCTCGGCTTGCTCATCAGGCACAAACTGAACATTTTGCGACGCTGCCCATGGTTAAAAGCGCTATATAAATTGAACTGAACTTGTATGGCGGATGCTGGCAGGAATGCTTTAAAAATCATGTGTAATTGGTGAGTTTTCCAACACAGAGCGTTGCAGTTTCTCTGTAAGAAAACATGATGCAATCTTTTATTTTTTAAAGGGAGTGAGTGAACAACTGGTTATAGCTGCTATAATCTATTTCCCTCCACCGTTCCTTAAAATTAAATGTAAATATATGTAAATAAACAAAAAATGTCATTTTTGAATTAATAATTGCAGTTGTTGTGTGATAAGGTGAATAAAACACTTCAGAACCATATTGTTAGTGAAAACTAATCAACATCGACATTGCACCGTTCAGCTAAAAGACAGAATTCTTCCTCATGTTTCAACATTATTTGAAGGATACAGTTTCCGCAGATGAAAAGAATGATGAAGTAGATGCACACCATCATGCCTGAAGAGGAAGGGCCTCCATATGCCATGATCCCATCATACATCACTGTGTTCCAATCCTCGCCAGTCAGGATCTGAGAACACACACATTTACACGCATAGTACCCTGGTGAGGATCTTCCACTGACGTAACGATTTACCTCAGCAAACAAAAGGAAATATTTTCCTTTTGTTTTCCTCTTTCGGTTTTTCGCCACAAGTCAGTCACATTCCACTGTCAGTCCTACTCCCTCTGCCCAACCTGTCTGTCTGAAACCGTATTCATTATCATTCAATTTGCTGCATGACTATAATAATTTGCGTCGACTATAATAAATTGTCTCAGGCTAACAATAGGATAGCTTTCCAAAGCAACAAGCAAGTGAAAAGTTCAAACGTTCACTACACTACTGTTATAGAAAATTAATCTTAGATTAACATGGTTGTTTTATGAAGAGTGTATTGTAGTAATATATGAACGGAAAGGAATTAGTCAAATTCAGGCATTGGTATCGGAGAGCTTTTAGTTAATATGTATAGAAGATGGGCAAACACACACACCTACACACACACGCGCGCACTAATACGTACCTGAAAGACAGTGAGCAAAGCCTGAGGGAAGTTGTCGAATGTGCTTCTTTTGGTCACTGTTTCATCAAAGTTGAATTTGCCACCAAAGAGCTGCATGCCCAGCAAGCTGAAGATGATGATGAAGAGGAAGAGCAGCAGTAACAAGGATGCAATGGACTTCATGGAGTTCAGCAGAGAGGCAACCAAGTTACTCAGAGACGCCCAGTGACTGAAGAAAAACAAGAGTAAATTGGATTAAAAATGCAACAGAATGAACATTATACGTATGTTAATCAAGACGGAATAATAAGAAACATCGTTTTTACAGTTGATTTAATTATTAATATAATTAAAAATATGAAATTTGGATTTGGTATGTTTTGTGAAAAAATACTTTGGTTTATATATATATATATATATATATATATATATATATATATAAAAATTACTATTTTATATAATAAGCTATATTAAAAACCATGAATAAATGAATAAATAAATAAATACTACTATAACTATTACTACTACAAAGAATGATCTTAGCAAGGTAGAAATATATAAATAATAATAATAATAATAATAAATGGATAATAAAACTAAAGGAACCAAAATATTTTAATATATTAAAAAAATTGCAATAAATGTTTATTACATTATTTTACATGTATTTTTTATTAAGATTTTTAAATATTTATCTGAATAATTAATTATTTTTTTATTTCCATTTTAAACTGCATTGACATTCATTTTAAATTACATAATAATTACATTTAAAATTATATCATGAAAATAAATTACATTTAAAATACTGTAAAAGCGCTATATGTTCTGGGAGTTCTGGGAGGTTCTGGGTTAAAAATTAACAAAACAAAAAATGTGTGCAATTCACAGATACTGTAGTTAGAGGTCCTGACGAAGTTCTGCTCGACACTCACCGGGTTACTTTGAAGATGCGGAGCAGTCGGACGCAACGGAACACGGAGATGCCGAGAGGCGGCATGATCTCCAGCTCTACGAGGATGGTCTCCACGATGCCGCCGCACACCACGAAGCAGTCGAAGCGGTTGAAGAGAGACACGAAATACGCCTGCAGGCCCAGGCTGTACATCTTAATCAGCATCTCACAGGTGAACATGGCCAACAGCACCTTGTTGGCTACCTCTGCACAAACAATTCACTGGATGAGATGACTTCTAGTTCATATTTTATTTGGTTAAAATGAAAGATTCTAACTAATAAAATGAGCAAGCTGTTCCTCTTTTGTATTTTGGATCTAACAGCAAGGCCAAAGATACAACTTAAAACTGTATTGTTTGTTTATTTACAGTAACAACCTCAGCAGCAACCTCATTTCCCCTCTCGTCTGCTCCAACCACTCAGCATTCAGCATCACCAGTATACAAATATACAACATTTTTAATACATAATATCTCAGCATAGACATATTTAATGTGTTTAATGGTGAACGTTTAAAAAATATATATTATTTTGTTAATACTTTCCCATGAGATCCCCTACATATGCTCTTAGAATGGCTTTTTGAAGTCTTAGCCCAAAGGAAAATCCATTCAGTAAGGTATAGACCATACAGTTCAACGGATTTTGCTGTTGGTGTGCATTTGTGTACCTTGTACTTCAGTGAGCCAGACAGGCTGCTTGTACTGTTCAGACGATATGGTGAGAGTGTTAAGGAACACCAGGACAATGACCAGCCAGTAGAAAGTGGTGGACTTCACTGCTGCTCTGCACTTTCTGCGACAGAATCTGTTCCAGCGTCGCCAGCCACGGCTAGAGAAGGACACAGATGTCAGTAAAACCCTTTCTGTTTTGTTTTTTACACCATGTATAAAAGCCATGCTACATTTCACAATAGGTTCAGAATGAGTGTGAACTGATGCTGTATGTTTGTGTGTGCATGTGCACAGTTATGGTGAATGATGGCGATGATCTCAAGCCAAAATTTTTTTTTTAAAGTGTAACTTATTAAAGTGCTTATACGTATATGAATCATATTGTATACTGTAGCTTTAAAGAACATGTGGTGTAAACCTACACAAACACTGGCATGCAGAAAATGCGAATGCAAGATGAGACATGCAAGGCTGAGGTTGAACACAGCATACAAAACACTTACTTGTTTACTGACCTGAACTTTGACTTAGTAATTTTTTGACTGAAAGAGTGACATAATAACGCAGTTATTATAAAACACTTCAAAATGCACAGTTATTAAAGGACACTGTCTCACACCGCAAACCAAAGGTTTATCATTTGATCAGATCCTTCTTTAAATGAAGGCAATTACATTAGGAGGAAAAACTATAACACTTTCTATGAAGCCCATATTCAAGTGTAATTCCCAAGTGTAAAAAAAAAATCTAATAAAGTCTAACAAATAATAAAGGCCTCTTAATGCTCTAATAATATGCTACAGCAAACACCTTTTTTCTCATGTGTTATTTTATTCTATAAGACTTGCCAGTTATTTTTTTAAAGAATGTTCTATACTGGGGTATTGCCCACTCCCAGTGATTTTGCTATCTCTCTGGTGGATTTATTTTGTCCTTTGTTTTTTTTTTTTGTTTTTTTTTTTCAGTCTAATGCCCCCTTCACTTGCATAGATACGGTTTGCACCTCATGCTGAGAGTTTGGGTTAACAGCTATCAAATGCAAATCTAACACTCAGAACCATGCAACAGCTTGTCAGTCATTTGTTCTGTTATTTATGAGCCCCCCAAAATGGAGATGTGTAGGAAAATGGCTATGATTCCTGAATGGTTAACGCATCACTTTTGTCAAACCACAGGAATTGAAACTCTTCAACTTTGCTTGCATTTTTTAAAATTTAACGTGGTGGTATACACAGGCCAAATGTGAAAAAGAAAAAAAGAAACGTCTCTTTGTTCCAAATTTCATGGATCTGACTAAGTTTTCTGAACTTGTCTGTTACCTTTCCATCTGAAATAACATTACAAGGCATTATAACTGACATTATACTGTAAGGCATTTTCCAGCCACTGTGAGGCTTTTCCAAACCACATTTCTGATTAACAAGGGGATAAAAGGGTTTTTGGTAGGACCCAATTAATTACAACGATATCCTTAAAGGAATAATTTTTTTAGTCCCTCCCAAAATCAAAAGGTTTTAGTCGTTATAAAATTTCCTGCTCTGCACACTGACTGTTAGTTTGGCACCTAGAACACAGGCACTGTACCCAGAACTCCACGCAAAAATCCATTCCAAAGTCCAACTGAAACTCATATGAAACTTCTAAATTCTGAAATTTATGAAGTATTTAATATTTAGTACAACTTTAATTCTTTTCTTTCCCCAACAACTAAATGTATGGTCCAGGTAACCACGCGTCTATTTATCGGAAAGTATAAGTTCAATTTGTTTGTTCTATAATCAGTCATGCTGTTATTAATTATAGGCATTATGCTCTGCACATGTACTGTACAATCTGTGTACAATGTGTTACTTTTATTACAAGTTCAACAATTTTACAACTTGTATTACAATATTTAGAAATGATCAAGGACCTATTTACAATCTTATGCAAAAGTTTAGGCATCCCTTGATAATAACAGATTTTGGTGATTTTTTAATTGAAAAGATGTTAACACAGTCTCTCTTGGAAATGGAAAAAATGCACAATATTTTCAGCAAACATTGGTACATAGTTACTTTTTTTTTGCATATATACTGTATACTGTAGCTCTGTATTGGAATCTCACAATGCATTTTAAGAGTTTATAAATGTGCTTATAAGAAATAATTATTATTGAACATAGGCTTCATTAAAAATGTAAATAAAATGTTACCACAAACTTCGGTTAGACAACTGATATGATTATTATTATGTATTTTTTATCTTTCTGTCAATACTGCCTTTTAGGAGCAGTGAGTTAATATTATTAAAATAGTCTCATATTATAAATATACCTAGTTATAGTAGTATACTCCACTTCATTTTTAGAGTGAAACAGGTAGAAAGTGTGTACATTTCATATACAGTGCAACCTCGGATTGCGAGTAATGTGGTTTGCGAGTGTTCCACAAGACGAGCAAAGATTTTTAATAAATTTTTTTAATTTTGAAAAACCGAGCAAGTCTTACCGAGTGCCGAGTATCATGTATCACGCATGCACTCTTGTTTTGACACAGAGCGTCACGTGATCACAACTGAGCCAATGATTTTTTTCTCTATTGTGCTGCGGAATTGTGGGTAATCGTCTCCCCTGCTGGGTGCTCGTCTCTTACTGGTATAATCAACGTCTCCCTCTCTGTTTCAGCGTGTCTCCTATGTGTGTGCGAGCACGTAATTTGACACAAACACACACACACACACACCGACACATGCACACATGGGGGGAGGGAGGAGGAGTTTTACTGTGTAAGACGAGGCGAGGGAAGGGTCTAATTCCACACACACACACACACACACACACACAAACACACACACACACACACACACACACACACACACACAAATACATGCCGTCTGCACGCACAAATGGAAACACTTATCTGTTGAGACTTATTTTAACTTTTTTTAAAGGTAAAGTGCAGGTTAATTTGTTTTATTTTTATTTTATATATTGTATTAATTATTTTTATGTATTTATTTTTTTGGGCTGTGGAATGAATTATTTGAGTTTTCATTATTTCTTATGGGAAAATTCGATTTGGTTTACGAGTGTTTTGGAACATGAGCCCACTTCAGGAATGAATTATGCTCGTAATCCAAGGTTCCACTGTAACTTTAAAAAAAAACACACACACAGAAAGAAAGACACAAGTAGCAATTAGTCTAAACTGTGTTTAAAAAATCACTGATTCTCACCAGACTGGTCCACAACAGCAGATCTTGTCATCCTCTCCATTTGGACTGTCAGTGTTAACAGACTCAGTCTCACTGGTTGGCATACTCGCTGTAGAAAAGAACACAAACACACACAGACACACACATGCACGCACAAAATCACACTACAATATGGGTCACCTTTCATATATCAGTATATATAAAAAAAAAAGGAACACAAGACAAACACATTTCCATCCAAATAAATTATAGTAACAAATATTCAGTCAAGGTAAACAGTGATTACACCATATATAATGTGGGCCCTGTAATAAAGCTAAGATGAATAGCCTGGCTGTATTTTGCCAAAACTAAAAGGAAAATGTATCCAGTATTGGAATTACGACCAAACAGCAATCTGCCAGAGAGTAGCATATGGTCTAGATGGCACAAACTATCCGTTCCGTGCTGAGTATTAACACTAAAAATTTCCACTTGATGTTTATATTTTTCATTCTTTTCTTTTTTTGTTCTTTTTTATTCAAACCCACCTCTGTTTCTCTGTGTCACATGCACACACAAACAAACTCAGTTGGCAGGATTTACCCTGAGTCTCTGTGGACTGACTGAACCAGCCCGACTTCCCTGCCTTCTTCTCCTGGGTGAGATCGGCCATCGTCACCCCTTTTCAGTTTACACGCAGTTCATGCATGCAGGCAGTGGGGGGAGACACAGAGACAGAAGAGCGGAAAGAAATGCCGCTATCAGCATCTACTGGTTAAACACACCAAGCACTTTAGAGCAGAAAGAGAAATGCATAGGAGGAGGAACTTTTCAGAAGGAACACTGGGTAATTTTACAGGGTGATGCTAACGAGAAAGAAGAAAGGAAAGTGATAGACAACAGGCTTTTTTAAATTGCAGCAACTACATTTTAATACCGGCATGCTCTTGAGCCAAATTGTAACACTGATTACTGTAAAGCATAAACTATAGCATAGGGACAGAGCAAAGGTTGTGCATTTGCAATCACATGGCCAATAGCTGCAACTCTCAGACAATGCAAACATGCACACACACACACACACACACACACACACACACACACACACACACACATACACACACACATATAACTCTTAATGTGTCAAGGAACACTGATACATTAGATATCTGATACTGTATGAATACCTGTAACAGTGACAGTCGACCTGATTCACAGGTTGATATATACAGCAATAACCTGTTTCTATTTCTGTGGCATTTTCATTCTAACGATATTTCTAAACTATGTAGAATTTGTTATTTAAGTCATGTATAATCAGTAAAACTGTGGATTATAGATGGGCTGTTCATTTAATTTGATTCTTACATGTTTTAAACCGATTAAAAAAAAACTACTTAAAATATCTAATAAACAGTGAAACGCTTTGTAGGCTGTTTTTCATTGTTAAAATGTTACATTTCGTACACAGAAATAATCTCTTCTGAAATAATTCTCTGATTGGCACTCCAGTCCAGCAGGTGGCGGTAATGCATTAACTGCCCATAAACTGAACAATAAAGAAGCAATAAGGGGTGTATTTTGCAACTTTGTGCATAAGATAGAAGCAGTTTGTGTTTTTGGCAAAGGATGTATTATATTTTCAAGCAATTTATAATTTAATGACTTATGTTTTGTATATATTTCAGCAGCTGCAGATTCAACAATACATTAACTGATCCACCTTAGCCTGAATAAATAGCACAGAATGTACAGTTGAATTTACATACACCTAAGTTAAAGACAATTACACACATTTTTCTTGCGTCTTTGTACAGTATCTATTTCACTTCCATATGAGGTAAATTCCAAAAGATACTTCGACTCTGTTTTGGAAAGAAGATCGAGTTCCACCACTACCGGGTTGCCACTGTTGGGGCATCTGGGTAAAAAAAATAGGCCAGATCTTGTGGGACCAGTGATCTGATGTGGTGACGAGAAGAAAAAACTCTTTGAGTCGGATTTATTGCAGCTATTATTTTCTATACAGTACCTGGTGGTGGGAGGTGGAGTGGAAGTGGAAGTTCCCTTTTAATAGCTAAAGCCTGAATTAAATGTTAGGATTAACCTTTCCCAAGCATTTCACTATTTTTTTTGCTGGAAGTTTTGCCTATTCCTCCTGACAGAACTGGTGTAACTCTGATCAGGTTTGTTGGTCTCCTTGCTCAGTTCAGTCCACACTATGAGATTCAGTTCAGGGCTTTGTGATGACCTCTCCAATAATGCCACTTTACAACTTGAGAAATGTGCTTTGATAAGTGTCATGCTGAAAGGCCCAGTTGTTTAAAGCATTAATTGTCTGACTGATGCTCTTGTATGGTAATTCAGCATTTCTTGATAAACGTCCTTGATGGCTGTGTGTTCTAAGATGCACCGGACTCTTTTCCAGCAAAACATTCCCATTATGGACAAAGAGGGCAATTGATTCATCTGACTTCTAGTTCTTACATTTCAGGACTAGAAATCTCAAAGTAGGATTCAATGTAGGTGAAGCTTTTGGAACAACATTCATTCATTCATTCATTAACTTTGTGAGTGAGTTTGGTTGTCTGACTGGTTGTGTGAGTGTGCCAGTTCCAGTCTAGATAATGGATGGATGGATGGATGGATGGATGGATAGAATTTAAATGTTGTATATTAATACATTTGTTAAGGCTTTAGCTGAGTTACTTGCATTTTGCAATGGTATCAAGGGAAGAAGGTACTGTACTTCACTAAAAGTTGACAATCACAAGTGCACTCCTATTGACTCCTAATTGTTATAGCTGATCAATCAGAAATTTTTCATAAATTCTTGGAATTGACTGTTACAAGAGACAGAAATGTTTATGCATATAAACCTTTGACCGTTGGAATTCTGATATAGCAATGTAATCTGTAATCTTTTTAAAACATACTGTGATGTAAAAAAGTAAGTTTTGAAGAGGAGTTTTGAAAAGCTGAGAATTGAATATATTTAGCCTAGGTATAGGTATAAACATGAAACAAATATGATAAGTATTAGAAGAAGGAGGAAGACGGATCCGAAAACAGTGACACTGCACTGGTGGGTTTTTGCCCACGGCGTCACACTCTGCTTACATAAATAGGACTGGGATTATTTTCTCACATCCTGTCACTCCAATTCTCTCCTCTACAAGACATACTGCTTGGCTGGAATACATTTTTCCTCCATCTGCCCTGATAGTAGTCCGTAATAAAGTGAGCAGTAACATTAAAACAGAAATAGATTTGTGCGGCACAACAATAAAATTCCCTTTAAGGTTTGGAATGAATAATTAGCAGCACAACTGGAAGGATGGAACATAAACTGGATTGACTTGGTGAATGTAAATGACCGTAATCCACAGGAAGGAAAGAGGATTAAGAAATCTACTGTTAACGAAAGAGAGAGAGAAAAAGAGAGAGAGAGAGAGAGAGAGAGAGAGAGAGAGAGAGAGAGAGAGAGAGAGATGATGCCTGGCATTGCTACTGAAAGATTATGTTTGGTGGTTGGAATCTGCCTTGTGTATTATGGAAATTAACATCACGTGAAAGAGTAAAAGCGAGTAACCAACATGTTTCTTTCAGGAATGATGATCAGGTCAATAAACTATTTATCTTATAAAGAAATCCTTGCAATATTATATAGTGTTCATTTTTTTGTGCCAACACATAATTCAGGTTAATCATGGCATCTTGGAATCTTCCAACAAACAAACAAAAAATAGAATTAAATTCTGGCTTCATATCTGGCAACAAATTAAATTTCACATCAGCATATTAAATCTTTTCTATCATAACAGACGAGTTGCCCAGGTTCCATTTTCACAATTCTTGCTATGTATTACTACAGTTTAAAAATCATGGCTTGCCGTAGCTCTGACTAGCACTGTGCGATTTAAGCCTTTCTGTAACTGAATCATCCTTTTGTTAGTCGACATCAAAAAAGTCGTGGTCTTAAACTGGATCCAAAGACCTCCTGCTCAAGGACCAAAATAATTTGGGAAAGATCAAATAATTCTGGCAAATTGTGTGGAGGTTGTGGGAAGGCAAGTATGTCCTACAGATTGTGTGAGTGTACAGTAAGTGTGTGAGTGTGTGGTTAGACTCACGGTTGCGTTTTCCCTCTTGGTCTCCATCCTCTTCGTTCTCCGGGTCGATGTCCTCGGCCTGAGTGATCCAGTCCAGGTATCCTTTCAGATCCTCCTCCAGCTGCTGCTTCTCTCGCAGCTTCTGGAAATCCCCACGTGCCTTAGCTTTCTCGCGCTCCTTAGAGAACTCTCTGTGTTTTCACACACACACACGCAATTGAATATATTTATTAATAATAATAAGTTTTCAGATATAAGCCAATTCGGCAATTTATTAGGAACAAAACCACAATCCATTCATGCTATTATTCCATCAGCAAATCAGGTGCCATCAGGTGCTTAAAGCATTCATACGTTATGCAGATCCAGACAGAGAACTGTGGTTTTCATGCAAGTGGCAGTTCTGCAGGTTGCTGAGAAAATGCAGAGGAGGACAGCCAGATGGGTTTGAGCTAACAGGCGGTAGTCTAATATAGATGAAATAACCACTCTTTACAACCATGGTGAGCAGAAAAGCATTTCAGAAAGCATAATATGGAATCCTCTTCAAGTGGATGGCTTACATGAACAATGGACCATACCACAGGATCCACTACTGTCAGCCAAGAGCAGTAATCTGTTATTACCCCAATATTCAACTGAAATACTCTAACCATTTCATCTGGAATGCTCAAAGAAATCTCATGAAGCTTTCAATCTGCAGCTGCCTGATGTGTGGCTGCCACATGATTGCTTGACGGTGTAATTGCATGAATGAGCATATACATCTATTACACACATATAAAAAAACAATATACGGTATATACATCTAAAGGCTTTAACTACTTTCAATTATTTTATGAATGGTCTCTCACCCACTAAGAACACCCAACACGAGATTGAGGACGAAGAAGGAACCAAAGATGACCAGACTGACGAAGTACACCCATGGCAGCTCGTTACCCATGGCATCATTCATCTGTGATGCAGAAAAAAAATAAACACACACACAAATTCCATTTAAACGGAATGTTAAGGTGAAACAGAAACGGAAATTCTCAGTCAAAAAGATTGTTCAGTTTTAAGAATCAGACCATGTTATCTTCTTCCATCGCTCCAAAGTCCAATCTTTATGATTCCTAACAAGTTTTTTTTTCCTATGACCACACATCTGGTTGGTCTTGCACACCTTTTTGAGTTGAGCTCTTGTTGCATTGTGTGGAAATGCTCTTACTTTATCCATCCAGTTTTTAATAATGTTGATTATTTCGTAATCCAATTCCAGTAATCTCCTTAGTCGCCTTCTGAACGTTATGTAGGCCTTCCTGAAATGGTGACTTTGTATAATATCACAACCAGATCATTGGGACGGGACATGGCCATCTCTGTTTCTTGTATTGACTTGCTTCAACATATACAGAATAATACAGAATAATATCCCTTCACTGACTCCTAGTTTTAAAGCAAGCTTGATCAGTCTTGGGAAGCTCCATGTCTTAGGCAACAAATTATAGACCTAATTAGCTCTTTGGGTTTGTCAATGAAAAGTGTTACTGTATGTAGAACTCTTTAGAAAGCAAATAACCCTAAGAGTGCCACTTAGTGCTAATTATAAACTACAACATTATAGTAGAACTCTCAATTTAATCTGGGATGAATACAAAGAACAAAAATTTGAGTCTTCCAAGGAAGACATATGTTGGCCACCCATGGAACGTTTGACTTCTAAATATGAAGTAGCTAGTGCACATCTATGTTCCGTCATAAAAGTTCCGTTAGGGGAAAGGTGTGACGACGAAGTATGAGGATATGATCCTTATCCCCACAGGCAGGTGACACAATGAAATAGCTACGGTATTAAACATCGACTATATAAACCAGCAACATTACATTTATAAGTTATATATGAACTGTAGCAATCATATAGCAATCATTCCCTTCACCACTCGTTACTGGGGGGGAAAGAGCATTGGGGACTCAGTGGTAGGTGTCTCGTCTGTCATGCGGAACACCCAGGTTCGATTCCTAGCCAGTATCCAAACCCCAGTCCAGTGGATGCAGGGGAATAAGTTCAGTGAGGTAGCCAATCAGAGTAGCTTTCCAGCAAAACAACTTCTAAGCGCACATTCAGTCTGCTACAACAAAAAGGAGGTGCTACCTTGTGGCATTATCTGGTATCACCAGGCAGGCACATTACAAAACGTCTGACTGTTATAATATATTGGATGTAATTTGTTATAGAAATATAGAAGAAACAACTAGTGCACATCTAATATAGAAGAAACACATCTATACTTTGTAAATCCTATTGTCCAAGTTTGGTCAAAGTGGTTTAGGTGGAGTTGCTGTTACCA
This sequence comes from Clarias fuscus, assembly GCA_030347435.1. Lineage (NCBI taxonomy): Eukaryota > Metazoa > Chordata > Actinopteri > Siluriformes > Clariidae > Clarias > Clarias fuscus. The sequence goes on along the minus strand of CM059213.1, from coordinate 12,402,409 downwards.
TATTTGACATAATTCTTTTTTGTTTTGCCAAAAACATAACAAATGTTAGATGCTGCTTATGTATATTAGCGAATTATAGATACATTTCCATGCACAATTTTCTGTATCTGTAAGTTAGAACTTATGGAGGAAAAAAGAAGCAGAGGAGAAAGGTGAGAGAAAGAGCTCATTGCCAGTCAAAACTTTTCTCCTTCACTCCCACTCTACAGGTTCCAGTGGCTGTAGCTTTTTCTTTGGACAGGCTATGTTGCACACACTTTCATAGCCTCGTTTGCATTTGGAGAATTTACCATGGTAACAGATGCATAGATAGCAAAGGAGGAGAAGTGGGGGGGGGGGGGGGGGGTAAGAGAGAAAGAAGAAAAAAGAAAGAGAGAAGAGCAAGCACAGTGGAAGTGACGGCTGCTGTCTACGGTGACGCTGGTGCCTATTCTTGCAGATAAAAAATAATCACAGGAGGATGGATATGTCGGTGGATTTAAAGCTTTTTCTTAGTACCTTTTGTTCCATGTTCTCAGGATGTAAGAAAAAAAGCACTTTGTGTTACAGGGTATACTCATATGATGTTACACCATGATATGAAAATCACAATCAGTTAGAAAGTTAGAACGTTTGTACTTATTCTCTGCACATAATGACATGACTATAGTGATATCATGCCTCATGTCATCTTCTACCCTTTACCAGCTGGGGATTTGGGATTACATTGTAGGAGGTTCATACGGCTGACAGAAATGTCAAAATAACAGACTCAAAGTGGTAAATAATGAAGGTTCAAGAAGTTGACACTGATATGATCACGGCATGTGCGTATTGGAGCGAATCGGAGTGGTGCATGAAATGACGATGAATCTCTGTTTGGTTCATTACACTCTTATATGAATTTAAAACAAGCTGTGATGTGTACACTATTCATCAATCAGCTTCAGCTGTGTAGACACATGACATATGCACATGCCTCAATTTACATAACACACACTCATTTATGTAGGTGTGAGGATAGTGAGCCAATAAAAGAAAAGTATTCACCAGGCTATACTCATATTAAGTCAACAGGAACAGGAAAAACAGAATATCGAAGAAGGAATAAAGATTTTCAATGATATTACAACTTGATCTATTGGACTCGATTAAAGTTAGATGTAATTAAAGCCTTATTGATGAATACAGTTTACAGACTCATTTAATATAATGTCATAAAATCGAACGTACTGAAAGAAATAAAAGGGGAAAATAAATCTAAAGATTTCCATAATGAACAAAAGTGCCTCTGTCAAGTTTACATGAAATTATATAACAATAAAATCAATAAAAACAATAAAACCTTTAATAATATCCAGGAACCTTTAAATCTCCTGGGTGTATGCTTCACTGGCACAGAGCAGCTACGCAGCATAATACTCACACAAATGAGCTAATCAATTATTTACAAGGAAACATTTTATCTCGGCACTAACCAACTATATATGATACCTTTAATTACTAATGACATTAATACTGATGTTGGTGCTTTAACCGCAGTAAGGAGTTAAACCACATGCATACATATTATGCTGAGATTTACACATACTCTAATCACACATGAATTTGATCAAACAGATATCTACTGTAAGCAATATCACACGAGGCCGAGGTCATGCTGTTGTGCTGAAATTCAGGTGGAAATCTAGTGCACTTGGTTGTATAATCCCTTGTTGCATACACTAAGTAGTGCCATTGATCAGGGGTTAGGGAAGGATTTTGGGATTCAGCCTTGTAATACAGTAGAAGCTAGTTAGATTAGAACAGAATGACACAGAGGGGATTCAGAATGACTTAGAAGCAGTTACTTAGGAGACAATATGTTGTTTAAGATGACAACATTATCAGATGTGTTTTATTGCTGAAAATGCTTCAGTGACTAAAAGTGTGTTGTGGCAGGCTCCTTGTTCCATTACTGTGGACCGTAATGATCTACTTTCACCCTTGCTGCGACTGAGAGTTAGAGCTAGAGCGTTAATGTTAGATGTTAATGCGTTAATCCTAGTGCTTTTGTGCTCTATTATCAGTATTCATGGAATGCCTCTTGTCCAATCAGATTACTCACTCGGAACGAACTGTTGTATAACCTAAAATAATGCATATTCTTATTAATCTCATATTCTTAATCATAGCAACAATCATAGGACCATGGACTTTGATTCAAAACTCTTGCATGCAAAAGGGGGTGGATAGTGTTTCCTGCAGGTGTGATACCTCATCCCGCTGACTTCGCATGAGCAGCAGGTTAGCGAAATTCACATGCAAGGTCAAGAAAAAATCCCCAATATATATATATTTTTCTTTTTTTTTCAGAAAGTTTCTTCATTTTATTTCAGAAAGGGAAAAATGCCTGTGGATCCAGACTTTTGGGCCACCCTGTATATACTGTAAGTTGCCAGGCAACCAAAACATGGGACTGACCAGCACAGTCCAATTTACTATATGTATTTACAATATTACTATACTGATGGTGTGTGTGTTTTCTATATTTATATTTTTGTAAGATTTATGTTAGAGAGAGAGCATTTGCATAATAATTTTCGCATATAATTTCCCTAAGTCACAATGACTACTTATTGGGAACTTTCAAAGTTTTTTTTATAAGTTATACAATTATAAAGTTTAAAGTCTAGTGCAGTTATTTACCCAGTACAGCACTTCCGTCCAGCCTTCCATAGTGATGCACTGGAACACAGTCAGCATAGCGAACAGGAAGTTGTCAAAGTTGGTGATGCCATTGTTGGGCCCTTGCCAGCCATCTCTACATACGCTGCCATTAACACTGCATGGACGTCCATTACCTGACAGATTGCAGGGGGTAGGCTCTTCCTCTGCTAGTGTACCTGCAGAAGAAGAAGAAGAAGAAGAAGAAGAAGAAGAAGAATTCTTTCTATTTTAAAATTACATGAGTAATCGTCAATACCTTATCTCCAGAGATTGGATCTTTCATGATGCACTAGCAGAAATAAATTTCAGCATACATTAATGTGCAAAAGTTTTGATCCTCCCCTCATTCCCCATATTTTGAGTCAGATGTTCTAGTCATGAGGAATATAGTTCTCCATGGCACTCATGTTTGGCAAGATTTGACCTCTCTTTTTCAGTCCAGTCCCCGAACCTGACCAGTTTCAGAGGATTGTTTTTTTGTTTGTTAAGCCACACAGTGAGCTATGAGTCTTTCAATTATAGAAATAATAATTTAAAAAATCTAACTTAAGGCATGAATGAAAAACAGGTGCAGGTGATGACAGATGATCAGGCCGGTGATTAGTATACTGGTGATGCTAAACACTGAGTGGTTGAAACAGACGAGAGGGGAAATGAGGTTGCTGCTGTAGTTGTTACATAAACAACCATTTTTTTAGATTTTTAGTAATCAACAATCATTTGTGAGCAAAAAATATTTGTTCCTATTTCTTTAATAGTGCAACATTCATGCACTAATTTGCACACACCCTGGACATTTCTATTTCACTTTTGCATATGGATATTGCATCCACAAATTCATGCATATTTGGACATTTCTATTTCAATTCTATTTCAATTTCCACAAACAATTTTTTTTTATTTTAAAAATATATACTGTATTAAATTTTGTTCTTATGTTCTATAGCAGTATTTTCTATAGCAAATTTTTAGTTTTATTTTATTTCTTATTTTATTCCATAATTTATTACTTATTAATTATTATCTTTTTTAAGCTTTTTTAAGCATTTCACTGCATATGGTATCTATATCTGCTTTTATGTGACAAATAAAATTTGAATAAAAATTTTGATTCAACATCAAATGTGGAGTGTCTCAAGACTCTTGCACAAAACTCATTCTAACTAATGATAATGTAAAATAAAAAGAATATGAAGGGAAAATATTCTACAAGGAAACTCACGTGTGTCATTCATGTAACAGGTGGCATGCATCTTCCCAATGAAGAGCTCCAGACCAATTATGGCATAGATGATGATAACGAAGAGCACGAGCAGAGCAATGTGCAGCAGAGGAACCATGGCTTTAATTATGGAGTTCAGCACAACCTGTAAACCTGTGACCACACCACAACGTATTAGTAATACATAAGCAATGTCTTCTCTGTTGACTTAACATGTCAAAAAGCTTAGTGTTGTGACGTTATCATTTCAACAATACATGAACGGAGTGGTACAATGCCAACCTTAAACGTACAGTGATTTTCTGAAATAACTTTAGGTGTGTGTGTGTATATATATATATATACACACAATTCCCATTATTAAAAACAAGAAAATCCCCAAATTATATAGCGTTATTATGCATTGTACATGACACTGGCACAGACAGAGTATAATGAATCTTTCAAATATCATACTTCTAAACTAACAGCTCCTGCCTTATGGTTTAACACTAAAAAAGAATAGTATCATATTATATATTAATAATGTTGTTTTGACATTACTACAATGCTATTATTGCTAAAAATGTATTCATCCCTGTCAAGCATGGTGTATACCTATAAATGTGATGGACTTCATCTAAACTAAGAAAATAATAATGTCGCCATTTTAGATTTTAGACTTACTGGGCACTCCTGAGACGAGCCGGAGCGGTCGGAGCACACGGAACGCTCGCAGAGCTTTGACATCAAAGCCACCCGGCTTTCCTCCAGACTGACCTGAATCTCCCTCTTTGGTCATCAGCTCCAGAACTACGCTGAACAGCCTGTACACACACATACATAAAACATGGATTTGAATGGTTTTACGTTTAATAAAGTAACAAAGCTACTCTGTAGATACCATCAAGGAATGTATGGTGAGGTGAACTCCTACTGTAGCCTGCTGGTAATGATCAGTGATCATCTACGTACTATTTCAAACCACCTCTCCTCATGGATTCTATAGATTAGATCTGAAATATTGAAATATCTGACCGTCCTGAACATCTTGGCACCCAACAGAAGGTTTTAAATGCAAATGCCCATTTTTTTTTTTTTGTCTTTTTCTTTTATATAATACATCATGGTTTGCAAGACTTTGTAAGAATCAGTTGACTTTTGTCCTAGCAATTACACTTGAAAGAATGTGCTGTTGTACTGAATATCAGCACAGCTGATGTGATGGAAATATCTGCTAACTTCCTGGGTTCGGTGGTTGCATCCCAAATAGCGTTAAATGGAAAGCTAGTGGGCTAGGATGTACAGTACAATCTCTTGTTCCACATACCAAATAGTGCCCTTGATCTGGGGTTTCAGAGGGATTTGTAATTCAGCATTGTGTTAGAGTTAATTAGCTTTGTAGCTCATGTTATCAGCGAACAGAACAACACAGATGAGTCAGAGGCAATGCGGAACGACTTTGAATAAATTACTAAGTAGACACTGGTGTTCGAGATTACATAACTATATCAGATGTGTTTTATTGCTGAAAGTGCCTTCATGACTGGGTTTAAATGTGTGTCGGCAACCGACAGTTATAATGTAATTAACAAGAGTTAAAAGCCATGTGATACCTACAGTATAGTTACGTATCAAGTCTCAGTGCTGTTATGCTCTATATCAGCACTTGTGGAATGCCTCTCGTCCAATCAGCTTACTTGATCGGAAATAGCAGCTGTTGTATAAATAGAAATAATATACTTTGTACCTTCTGAAATGACAAGGTGTAATTTATACCTTCTAAATACCATCAGTGTAAAAGTGCACAGTACTGTGAACATAAATATTGAAGCCTCTGTTTCTATGGAAGCTATGGACTGTCATAACTTTGATTAGGCACGCATACAGCATGGCATTGCTTTGACAACCTTCTGCAATGTCGCAACATTTATTTCATCCAGGGTTACATTCTCTTTTTTGGGTGAGCTCTTGAATTGATGACGGAAGTGTTGAATACGTCCATAAAATATTCTCCAGCACATCTCCAAGTGGGATGTGGGTTTGGGTTAACTGGCCACTTGTGAACCTCTTTCACAGTTGATGCTTTTGGAAGGAAAACAAATCTATTAATGTGATACCCTGGTACATTCAGGTAGTCAGCTACGTTAATGTTATTGCCACATAACGTTGTTGATCCTAGACCTGAGCAACTGAAGCAACTCCAGATCATAATACTGCTTCCAGAGGCTTGTACAGTGGCCACTACAGTGTGTATGATGGGTGCATCGCTTCATGTGCTTCCCTTCCTACCCTAATGCACCAATCACTCTGGAATACTCCAGGGAATAGGGTCAATCTACAGTAGACTCATCAGAACACCTGACTTTTTTTCCGTTGCTCCAGCATCTAATCTAGCAAACTGAAGCATTTTTTTCTCATAAGAATCACTAATAAGCTGTTTTTTTTTAATGGCCACACAGCTGTTCAGTCCAAATACTGTGAGGTCTTGTGGCACAGTGTATGGAAAAGCTCTTAATTTCACTATTAAACATAGCTATAATTATTATTATACTGTAAACCCTAATGCTGAAAGTAATTAAACATATTGAGTACTGTTAACTTAAAGAATTACAATTAGTTCAAATTAATCGACCTTGATGAGTATTTAGAACTTTTTGGTGTTTATGAGTTTGTAGAAATGACACTTTTTTAAGTTAGCTGATCAAGTTAGATATTTTAAGTAACTGTAAGTACTTACTGTAAGTAACAGTAACTGTAACCTTAAAGTACCACCAACTTAAAATCTTTTAGCCAAGCGATTTTGTGTCTGATGTCATCAGGGCAATAGGGCACTGGTGGCTCAGTGGTAGGTTTTTCTCCTGCCATGCAAAAGGCCCGGGTTTGATTCCCAACACCTGGATGAAGTGTTCTGATCAAGCCCAGATAAAATGGCAGGGTTGCGTCAGGAAGGGCATCTGCTGTAAAACCTTTGCCATTATTGTGCGCGGACCGGATTGTCTGCTGTGGCGACCCATTGCCGGGAGCAGCCGAAAGACCAACGACAATTTATTTGATTTGCAACAACAACAAAAAAAAGATAATTGCTATTAAATAGTACGAATTAGGCTACTCAATAACGCAAGTAAAGAACGATTAATATGAATGAGTTCAACAAACTCAAAAACTGATAGTTCTGTTTACTTAAAATTGGAAACATCATTACTTTAAAAAATGTGATGTAGCTGATTACCTCAAATTTTTTGTGTTTTGTCAACTTATCCGAGTTTACAGTGTAGCTGTGATTTCTACAGTTATTTTTTCACAATTTAATTTCATCACGAGTCTAAGTGATCTCCAGTCACTCTTATTCATGATTTTTCTTCTCCAACCTCATTTCTTCCACAAAGTTTATGGTTCAGAATTGTTGTTTACGGTTTTAATAATGCATTAGGTAGCTCTTAACCTACTGTAATTCAAGTAAATGAGGCCTGCAATTCCTTGGATAGGATTTCCTACATTTTCTAGGCCTAGTTAGTATTACATCAGCTGCTTGCTTTAATAAATAGAATTACTTGTAAAAAAAAAAATAATAAATTGTGCTTGCTTAAGTTGTTTTGTTTTGTTTGAAGATTTCAAAAAGTTTTCAAGATTTCTAAATCATCAGGTGCATACAAAAAAAATGTTTTTTCCACAGCACTGCATTTACACACTGTAGTACCAGTCGAAAGCTTGGATTTACAGTATTTTATCTTGTACATTCTAGGACTATAATTCTGTTGTTTTTTTGTTTTGTTTTTTAAACTATGAAATAACACGTATGGCATTAGGTTAATTATGTAACAAAAAACAACAACAGTCAGTTGTTATTTTAAGACATGAAGATGAGCTGTTCTGGAACAGTTATTGAGATATTGAGAACAACTGATGCAAGAACAGGATCGTCAAGTGCATTTGCAAATCCCATCGAGCACCATGATGAAACTGGATCTCAAGAAAACCTTCCCAGGAAAGCAAGACCAAATGTTACCTCTGCTAGAGGGGAAGTTCATTTAGAGTTACCAGCCCCAAACATCATCAATTAACAAACAGTACTTCAGATCAGAGACGATACGAAGGCTTTACAGAGCGTACTGTAAGTACTGTAGTAGAAACATCCTGCTATCATCTGTTCTACAGAAATGATTGTATATTGTGGATGCCTTCAGCATTATTTTACAATGTACAGTAGAAAGAAATAAAAATCAGGAAAGCTTTGACTAGTAGTGTATATTAAAATCAGAAAAATCCTAAGGTTTTTGCTTTTCTTCTCTCTTTCTTTCTTTTTTTTTTAATTTTTTTTTTTACAATTTTAATTGTATCAGTAGAAGTCTTGGGCTATGGTTGCTCCAGAGCATGACACTTGATAAGATATTCTTAGCTTGCACGAGAGAGAAAACAGACTTAAATCATGGAGTGGGAGGCATCACTATGACAACCTGATGTTAGTGGCTTCAACAAAGCGGGTAGCAGCGTGTTATGCAGGTTTAATTAGGTTCTGCATTTAGAAACTAAATCTCCCCAGTATGAAGAACTTGCAAATAAATTAATGGAGTAATTCCACATAAGATTACATGTAATATTTAAAAGTGGACAAATACTTACGACCACTACTGACAAGCTCACTTTATCATTTTATTAGACAAATAAAAGAATATCCTATTGACTTATATGCAAAGCAGAAGTTCATTTGGTGAGTGTGTTTGAGCGTAATGTGCTTCGGCGTGGTGTGAGGTGCCTCAATGTCTGCTGCATTACACATGTCGACAGATTATAAATGATTATCAGAGTTACAGTAGAAGCATCTGAATGTTTGATGTGGAATGGAGCCTATTTACAGGTTGAGAGAAAATGCAGATGGTAACCAGCCTCAATTAATATTTTTATGCAGAATATGAGGAGAGAACATCATTATTGAGCCAAAAAGAAGGGAAAAAATCACTAACAGCTTGGAGAGTTTTTTGGTGAGGTGGAAAACACGATGTGCTACATTAGAAACATGCACCAAACATACATTATCACTTTATTTTTGCTTAGAAAAAAAAGGTTGCTAGGCAACGAAAACATGGGACTGGACAGGACCTGGGTAGATAGCGAAAATAATTGAAGATATTCTCTCTTCTTATTCGTATCCATATACTGTATACGTATTCGTATACAAGTCGATACTGATACTGGTTTTAAAATGAATCATTTGTTGAATATGGCCGATAGCGAAAAAACTTCGGCCACTGCCATTGGTTAATGACAACTTATTGGCAGTTAACAAGGCGAACATCGGGCAATACTTATACAATGCCTGGCCAAAAACAAAAGTTGCTCAAATCATATTCCTGGACTCAAATTGAGAAATAGTGGATCTGGGAGCATGAGGAAACATGTTCACATCTAAACTAGCCAATGCATCTTGTGTTGTAATCAAAGCTAAATGGGACTGAAAGAAATCTTATGTGTATGGGACCTTTGTTTGGCCAGGATGTGTATGTGTAGATAGATAGATAAATAGATTTAATTTTACCAAAATTATAACATTTAATATTACAGAAAAAAATACCCGTATGCCAAAAAACAAAGCACTACATTATATAAGCAACCTGTTTTCAGACAAAGCCCCAAAAGGCTTCCTGCTGGGGGGGTTTGCATGCAGAAAAGGAAGCAGGTGCAACAGTAAGTAAGTCCTCAGAAGAATTGCAGTGCTTCTGCAGGATGCTCATTAAAACTTAGTAGCTAGTTTCCTTATAAAATAAAAATTGTACCTGAGGATCCAAAAAGCTTCATCATGCTAATAATAATAATAATAACTGTTCATTAATAATGACAGTTTTCTGGCCTTTATCCTTTTGTTTGTTTGTTTTGAAGGCATACTTGCTCTATAGCAGCCCAAAACTTTTACACAGTACCGTATATAAACATCATAAGTGTGTGTAGTAAAAGTTTTACCTACAGTAAAACAGATGGACTTACCCTACTATGACTATAATGAAATCCAGCATGTTCCAGCCGTTTCTAACGTAGGAGTTCTGGTGCATTACCAGTCCGTAGGCTATTATCTTCAGAAAGGTCTCAATAGTAAAAATGATCAGGAAGGCATATTCTACTGTCTCCTGTGAAGAGAGAAACACAGATGAAAAGATATGCGTTAGACCCATAACATACTGTAGTGATATATACAGGTTAATTTCAGTCATAATTTCTGTCTCAAAAACAATAAAACTAACAAAACCAAGGATAATACCGAGACAAGTTAGTTCCTGATATCGATTGTGATATATGTTATTGCGGTGACTGTACATTTGTAAACAAAGAGTTACATATTATAATAATATATTAGACTTTATTTGTATTCTTTGTATAAGCTTTGCCCCTACAACTGCGTAAACCTGATGACAAAACCAGGTATTAACAAGAACAAGAACAAGAACAAGAAAAGAAACGACACGAGGATGGGAGACGGAGAAAGCTTTAATGACATCCTCCCAAAAGACAACACAGAAATACCAGCTCTGTCTCAGGGCCTGGAGGTCATTAATGCACAGAGAGCAGGGAGTAATGTAGCCTGTAATCGAATGTATGGCTGCGACTGGAGCCCTGTGGCTTAAGAATAAAAATAGCCACAATGTGGTGTTAATCTCATCTGAACAATGAAAATCCAGCCATCACCACCCACACGTCATAGCCATTACTAGATTTCCTATACTTTCACTGTTCCAGTACTCTTTTTACTATGAATTATACATTTCGGTATAAATAATGCATCGTTTATTATTCCTAAATATCCTGAGGCAAAGAGTTTTGGAGATTTATTCAGTACTGAGAATCAAATAGAGGTTTTGTTGATTCTCTCTCTCACTCGGCAGCAAATAAAGATTTTGTTCAGGCCGGCCGACAGAACACTGGTATTTTGAAAATCGGAACTCTACAAGTATAAGTGTCAGGAATGTTACGAAATAGGAATTATATACTTATTATCTTTTTCATTGAACAGACAGTAGACCCTAAACAAACGCAATCATTGATATGCACAAGAGCAGAATATTCGTTTTTGCCAGAAAGCTTCATGTCGTACACTTTAGTCTGGAACTTTAAAGGACAGCTTGCTGCAGCTTGACTGACAGGTTTTGGCAAGATTTCCAAAAAATGCAAAAAGACATGAAACTAGCCAGAAAGCTTTTTCTCAGTCTAGTTGATGGAAATAAGCTGTGTGCATTTTTGCAATCCTGATCACATGATATGCATAAGGTCGTTTATTAATGCGATACTGTACCACTTGGAGATGCGGGTTTCGTTTCAACCTGATCTAAACCAATCTAATAAAACCAAACCGTGTGCTCTAACAGTGGGGTTCAAAAAAGTTATAAATAAATAAATAAATAAATAAATAAATAATCAACGTCTATTTTTGTAAAAATCATTATTCCTATAAGGTTTATACTATTATTATAAGGTTCTATTATGAGGTAATTCTGCATAACAGACTCACAAGGCACATAAGACAGAAGATAGAAGCTGGGATTTCAGCAGTTCTGCAAAGTCCTCTTTGTTAATTAGTCCGGACCTTCCAGATCTGTAGCATAAAACAGCTTCTTCTTTCTTTTTTTTTGCAAGACTTTATGTTGTCACTGTCATCAACAATTCTCAGGAAAGCCCAGTTATGGAATGTCAAACACCTGAATACATTTTCAAGGGAGACTATACAAAATAGTGAATGATGTTCTCCATCTAAATTGATTTACCCTCGCCGTCCACTTTATTAGGAACGGCTGCATGCCCACACATTCCTCAAGTTATCTAACATGACAAACTTGTGCTGATACAGGACAGTAGCTTGGTACAAGATGGGCTGTGTCAGGGATAACCCCTAGAGGGCGCTCTACACCTGCGGACTGCTCCATGTTGATTCACAGGGCTCACAGTTGTATTCCTTCAGGTTGGGTTTGTCAGAGTGACCTGGCCTTACCTAACGTCCGTATCAACCCCAGGCCAAGTCACTCTGCTAAGACCCAACCTATCCGAAACACACCTGTCAGACAAGACTAGAATGTGACCCATCAAGCAACAAACTCCCATGTCTACCTAACAGTCACCAAAACTCAAAACGTGGAGTAGGCCACGGGCGAAGAGCATCCTCCAGGGCTTCTCCTTGACAGACTGGTTTGAGCATTTTAGAAACTGCTGAGCTTCTGGGAATTTCAGAGTTTTAAAAGTTGGCCCAAAATGGTGCAAAAACCCAAAAATATACTGTGGAGACTGTAACACCATGCAAATTACATATATCAAATGAGAAATTCTAGACTTGAAGTTTATAGTAACACAACTATAATAAGCAGAAAAGCATCTCAGAATGCACCATTCACATCAAACACATCAAACCCCCTGGGTGGCTGGACAACGAGAGCAGAAAACCTCTGCTATCAGGCAAGAACAAGAATCTGACGCTACCATGCTTCTCCTAAGGACTCACCCAAACTGCACAGTTGAAGACAGTTGATGCATTTTAGCGCTTTTTATTTTAACCTTCCTAACCAATTGTCTAGTTTTGGTGACACTGTATGTACCCTCGGCAGAGTCGTATTCCTGTTCTGAGATGCTTGTCTATTACAACAGATATAAAAACTGATTATATGAGTATATCTTTTCTTGTTGCTTGAAATTCCCAGAAGATCCGCAATTTCTGATGTACTCAACCTTGCCATCGACACCAAAAACATGCCACAATCAGAATCACTTTCCCCCTTATAATGTTCGATGTGAACATCCAATGACGCTCTTGACCTGTAGCGGTGTGGTTTTGTGAACGTGCAGATGTTCCAGATGAAATGAACGCTTTCTATAGAACTGTTTTTTACGGAACGCACTCTCCTCTATATCATCTCTTTCTTCATTTAATACGAGAGTGTTCATCAGGACATAACTGCAGGAAAAGAGGCAAAGTATACGGTACGACTTCAATAGATTATAGAGTATAACCTTCTAAGCGCAAGGTTATATCTTGACCAAGTCTGACTTATTTGTCCTGTCGTAACAAATTTCACTAAATCTTAAAAACACGTATTCACTGTTGTTAGTAGATGTCATGATTTACCTGTGCAGTGTAACCTCAGTAACACCAGAACCTCAGTAATGTTTCACATATTAACCTTTTCATTTCAGCCCGTGACTCAACACACAGCATAGGGGGAAAAAAATGTATCATGGCACTCGTACACAGCTCAAAAAGACCTCACGGCTCCAACCTCGTCCTTTTGAGTGCGTTTTTAAGATTTCTCAGAGCCGTGTTATGTTCTCCGGGACAGAAGAAAAAAGAAAAAAAAGACCTTGAACACCAAACTAAAGCCCTGTCTGAGTCGCAACTACACAATGAAGTGGGGGAGAAAAATCCTCCGTTGTGTAATTCCCGTGGTTGCCTGGGCAACCTGCTGTGTTCTGGCCGTGGTTATAATGAACGAGGAGAAGCTTGTGTGTTTATTTATCTGAGCCGAACCCTGATTCATCTTCAGGAGCGTTTCAAAAGCATCGGGTTACTCAAAGACAGCTGTGCAAGCAACTTTACTTAGCAAGTACTCACTGGTTTTGATTATTTGGCTTATTATTATTCATTACTACTTCAGGTTCATTTCTGGGCATTATTGTGAAGAAATAAGACATGTTAAATCATACAAGTTAAGCTAACCTTAATGTAAACCCTTCCTTTTTTTCTATAGTTTTTGTCCTCTATTGAAATACAGAATGATTTGATAAAGTCAACTTTATTCCTGACCGATCAAGGAATGACCTCGGGTGCTCCGGAATATCATTGCAATTTTTATACAAATCAAACTAAATGAAAAAGATTCCATATGAACAGAAATCAAAACAGTTAACAGGCAAACTAGCCTGGAAAACAGCTTAAGCTCTTCTTATATAACAAGAGATCTCAACCAGACAGGTAGCAGCTCTCTCAGGCACAGACAATACTGAAAGAAACACACTAATGTATAAAGGTACAGTATATAACTATCATAAAATCATACTAGCGAGTCAAAAGTCTTGCTTTATACAGTACAGTACTGTGCAAAAAGTCTTAAGCACCGTAATATCTGTAGTACTTATTGTGTGATACACGCATATCCTGTCTGCTGTATTATGTACAAAAACATTTCACTATTTCCAAACATACCTCAAAAATGAATAAATAAATAAATAATATTTCAGATGAATGCCTGTAAAGAAAGCGATATATTACATGACAGACTGTCTTTCACCTGAAAACAGAAAAAAACCTAATATGACAACGTTAGAAGAACTCTGACATATTCTCCAGCACACTCAGTAAAACCTAACAGCTGTTTCACTTACAGTACTGTGCAAACCTATTGGGGAGAAAAAGCCATAAGAAAAGAAGCTGTTGAAAACATTTCTGCATAAAAGAAACTTCTATGAAGTTTCCCTCCGGACCACGTGACGCCACATCTTTTTCGAACACTGGGGGCGGCGTAACACACTCGGAGGACAGCGCTATCCGCTCCTTCCGCTTACGACTCACAGACGCCCCTGATTGGCTTTAGAGCCGTGATTAATGTGGGAGCGCTAAGAACCTCTCATCCCTCCCCTCTGAGAGAGCTCGGCCAATCAGCTCTCTCTAGACCTCCGGCTGCGAGAGGTTACAGCATCACGCGGGAATCGAACTTGCGATCTCCAGATGATAAGGCGAGCACTTTTACCACTGCGCCAATCGGAGGCCAGATCTGTGCAGTTTTATAGTAAAACAGCTGGAAGGTTTTACTGAGTGTGCTGAAGAATATGCCAGAGTTCTTCAGGTAACTTTGTCACACTTGCTCTTTTCCTTTTCATGACAATACCCTGGAGCCTACATTAGGTTTGTTGTTTCCATCTGAAAACTGATCTGTTATGGAATATCTTGCTTTCTTTACAGGCATGCAAATATTCTGCTGTAATGTTGTTTATGTAGTCATTTTTAAGCTACCTTGGGAAATAATGAATGGTTTTGGACATCTATAATGCAGACATAATAAACATGGTGTATATAACAAGATCTGTACTACAGATAATACGATATTAAGACTTTTCGCACAGTACTGTATATTTTCTGATGTGTATGTATTTACTGATCTACTGCTTCTCACGATTATGTTGTATCATATGAAAGAAGTGTTTCTTCTGATCATGTCTGTTGTATAAAAGCTTGTCTTAAGCACAGCCACTGGCAACCTTTATCAGTGAGTCTCAGAGTGAGTGCGTGTGTGTGCGCGTGTGTGTGCATGAGCATAACAAGAGGTTGCACCATGTCAGGTGTCAGCACTGTCGAACACTGATAACACAAAAACGTACATTCTCTCTCTCTCTCTCTCACACACACACACACATCCACACAATCCCTCCTTGCATTAGTGAAGTTAAATTACACTATTTCCTTCGGTGTATAAGCAGGTGACAGTAGAGGGCAAAATGCAGTGTGCATGTGTGTGTGTGTGTGTGTATGTGTGTGTGTGTGTGTGTGTGTGTGTGTGTGTGTGTGTGTGTGTGTGTGTGTGTGTGTGTGGTTGTGTCAGAAAGAGAGAGAGAAAGAGTATGGTCAAAGGACATATCATCTCAAAATACACACATACATATGCACACACTCAAATATCAGGGTTCTATACCATGTTTTATACTGTATATGCAAGCTATATATTTTATTAATCGATAAAAAATAAGATTAATCAATAAGTTGGTACGGAATCTCATAAACAGTTCGATTTTACGGTAAAAACCATGACATGCAAAAGTCCATAATCTCTAAAGAGATTCAATACCGTCTTTATAAGAGTAAAGCACCATCAATGTATGAGGAGCGTTCGGTTCAAACTGGGACTTTGGTGATCAGTTGATATTTAAAGAAGACGTCAAGCACAGTTGTCTTAGATACATAAAAAAATTTTAATGGTGCAAACTGTTAAAAGAGGAAGAGATACGTGTCTGTTGGAGCTATCCCCACAATAATTCATAAACACCACTTTTCTGCTAAGAGATATTGTTACATCCCTTGTACAGTCCTAACCTGACTCCAAGCCATTTCCACATGTTCGGGCCATTAAAGGAGTTCCTGAGAGGCCAGCGTTTCAGACATGAAGCATGAAGTACGATCATATCCCGGGGTATAAAGAGGTTCTTTACCCTTCTAGCTGTTCTGTTATTCTACGCAATCAAAAGTCCTGGTTTGACTTGAACACCTTTTGTATCAGACAATCAGTATAAATACTATTCTGCTGTGTTTATGAATGAAATATTACTTTCAGCACTATAATATAAGGTAAAGACTATCCACTATAAAATAGACAAAAAGACAGTGAAGTGCTATACTGTATATACTGTTCAGCCATAACACTAAACCCAATAGCCTAATATCAATTAGGTCCCCTTTGAACATCAAACCAGTTCCACAAGGTGTGCGCTTGTATCTGGAACCAGTTGAGATCTTGTGAACGATCTTCAATATCATGTTCCTCCAACCCTACCTGAACCATTTCTTGCAGTGTATCAGAGCACATTATCTTCCTGACAGAGGTAAGTGTTATTAAGGAACACTGTTGCCATGGGTGTGGTGGTCAGGGTAGATGCTATCGGCGGTGGATGGGGGACAGCAGAGACAGAGTTGTGAAGTTGCTCTGACCCAGTCGTCCAGACATCACAACTCGGCCGGTGTCAGGGTCACTCAGATCCTTACACCTCCCCATTAATCCTGCTTCCAACACGTAAAATTCGAGAACCTTCTGTTCACTTGCTGCCTTACAGCATATATCCCACCCCTGTGACATATAATAATCCCACCCCTTGACAGGTGCCATTGTAACTATATAATCAATGTTATTCATTTCACCTCCCAATATATCTTATCATATATACTGTATACACACGTGTGTGCTTTAGAGAATGCTATAGGATTCGAAAGAAAAGCATTCTCTTCCCACAGAAGACTAGCAAGCACATTAGAGAAAAAAAGAACGTACAGTTGATATTGAATATGATGACTGGGACACACTGTCCTCGGACTCCAGCCATCCAACTCAGGGCATTGCATCACCTGTGTATCATACCTCGCATAAAAATAAGATCGAGCCCACATGCTCCAGTCTCTGTCCTGGCAAGGTCACTCAGTGTATACAGATTTATACCCTTTATTTGTCTACTTGCTACTGTACAGTATATCGCAAAGATTTATTTATTACGTTTAAGCTCATCAAGTCGTGACTCATTTTAGACTGAAAATGTAATCAATTTATGAAATTTTATTAAAGTAAATAAATTTAATTTATGCTGAAAATTGAAAGAATGCTGAATTCTGTCAATTATTTCATTTTAATTTTTTTTTTCACCAAACTCTGATTTTTTTTTTTTTTTTTTTTTGCCATTTTTCGCAAACATTTCCATGTTTTCTAAAACTGAACAAAGTTACAGAATTTTCTGTAACATATAAGTCAGATGGTTACTATACAAATAAAATCCATTAAGAAAAAGTGTACTAAAAAGTGTACTAAAAGTTTTTTTTACTTACTTACATTTTATATTTTCATATTCTTACATTTTACATTTTATATTCTATATTTTATATTTTATTTAATTTTATTTTATTCTCTTAGGTCAGGGCAGTTGCCTAAGCATTTCACTGCATATCGTACTGTGTAGGATTGTGTATGTGACAAATAAAATTTGAATTTGAATTTGATTTAAACTAATTTGAACTAAAGTCCATTACGCAGCTTTTCTCTCTTATTCAGACAAATTATTAAAATGTTGCATGGTTTAACTTCCATCTGGTCTTATACTGGTGAGCTGAACTCACACTACTTGGTGTATGGAACAAGAGCGTGCACACCTTAACTTTCCATTTAATGATATTTGGTATTCGAGAAAAGCGGCAAAGTGGTGTAGTGGTTAGCACTGTCGCCTTGCAACGCCAGGGTCCGGGTTCGATCCCCGGCCAGGCTCGATTCCCGTCTCTGTGTGCATGGAGTTTGCATGTTCTCCCCGTGCTTGGTGGGTTTCCTCCAGGTACTCTGGTTTCCAAAGACATGTAGGTTAGGCTAATTGGCGTTCGTAAAATTGTAGTGTGTGAAGGAGTCAGTGTGTGTATCTGCGCTCTGCGATGGATTGGCACCCTGTCCAGGGTGTATCCTGCCTCATGCCCTAAGTCTCCGGGGATAGGCTCCAGGCCCCCCGTGACCCTGAATACAGGATTAAGCGGTATAGATGATGAGTGAGTGGGTAGGTATTCGCGAAGAAGAAATTTAAAACTTAGCTCATATTGTAAAGTAGAATAAGTGGAAATATAAAGTCAATCTAATTTGTTTTCAAGACTGTCCACCATCTCCACATTTCATTCTCCTCATCTTTGGCTACAAAGTACCAGTAGGAATTGAAAATTACTTTAATCCATGCATTACACTAAATATCCCTCTCCAGGTCCTGTTAGAGTGTAATATTGCTTTTATACAACAGTACCTAAGTTGTGCTGTTGTACAGGATATCAGCACGGCTGTCATATCTTTGACACTCCGGCTGCACCCATGGCATCACAGCCATGCTGATATTCATCACGACGGCACACCCTCTCATGTGGTATTGCTTAAATAATAATATTCTGTTGTTTAATATACATACATGCATGAAGAAGATACCTCTCCCCCAGCTTATTGCTCAGCTCTACTGTTCTCTGGAGAGGCTCAGATCTCATGGCTCATTTACCTAGACACTAAAACAGTGCATTTGGAGGAGGAGTGAAATAAAGGGAGTTCTTTAAATGTCACAGCGACAGTAAAAATGCATAGTCTGAGACCTGTGTTAACGCTGTTAAAGAAACATAAAATATGGGACTTTAATGGCAGTTCGGATTCTAATCATAAACGTCACTCTCTCTATGCTACGTCTTGTGCTGCCACCTCGTGTGGAAAAAAAAAAGTTTCATATAAGATCAAAACTGAAATACGTCTAAACTGAAATACGTCTCAGAATATGGAATTTTGTGTTGCCAGTGGTATCTTTGTTTATCAGGGTAACTGAGACATGATATTCTGTCTCATGCCTGCATGACTACAAAAAAGGAAAAGTGCTAAATTAGCCCTGAGAATGCATACAGAAAAAGGAACATTACATGCAGTGAAGGCGATGAAGGTGCACCCACACATCTGTTGCTAATTCTGTGTGAACGTGTGAAGAATGATGCAAGGATCCGTTAAAAGTGAAGCATTCTCTCAGGCTTCCCTAACCAAATGACTGAGAATCCAACTGCAGTGGAAGTTCTATAATAAGAACTGAAATATATAAAAAGATCAAAGAGCGCATTCTCATACTGTATACAGCGGAACTCTTAACTTTTTTAAATCCGAATGGTCAGAATGTGTTGATTTATTTTCCATCACAGCAGCTCTGAGAATAGTTCTCTAGTGAGTTCTGAAGATTCAGAAGGTGCTAGAAATATTACTTAGTGATTTAGGTCCATATTGACACACAGTAATATCACGAAGTTGCTGCAGATTTCGCAGCTGCGAGTCAATGACGTGAATCTCCTGTTCCATCACTCCCCAAAAGGTGGATTGAATACTGGATTGAGATCTGGTGATTGTGAAGGCCATATGAGTTCCGATAAGTCATTGCCATGTTCAAGAAACCAGTTTGAGATGAGTTTAGCTTATTTTAGAGATATGGAGTGTTATCCTATAGGGTGATCATAAAGGGGTGGACATGATCAGCAACAATACTCCGGTCGCTGTGACATTTAAACGACGCTCAGTTGGTACTAAGGGCACATCCATAAACCACCAACACTGGCGCATGGTGTCGTCTTCTTCTGCTGTAGCTTTTCTGCGTTGTGCATTAGAGATGCTCTTCGGCATACAGTACCTCTGTTATAGTTGCTGTTATCTCTATTGAGTTACTGCTGCCTTTTTATCAGCTCAAACCAGTCCGGCCATTCTCCTCTGACCTGTGACATCAACAGGGTATTTTCGCCTGCTCACTGGATATGTTCTCTTTTTCAGACTATTCCTTTCATACCCTAGAGATGGTTGCGTGTGAAGATGCCATTAGATCAATACAGAACAGTTTTCAGACCAAAAATACTCAGACCAGCCGTCTGGCACTGACAATCATGCCACATTCAAAGTCACTTACATCACCTTTCTTTCCCACTGCAATGCTTCGGCAGATTAGCTTGACCATGTAGACATGCCTACAGTACATGCACGGAGTTGACTGGCTGATTAGATAGTTGCGTTAACTAGGAGTTGAACAGGTGTTGCACCTACTGTAATCAAATGGCCAGTGTATATAAAGGTACCATATTTACAAGGATGTGTGTGGCAGGGTCATTACATAATTTTCTAGTAACTAGTAACTTTCAAGACAGGGATGAAACGAAAAAAAAAACAGTCAACTCACAGTGATAACTGATGGATGTGGTTCTCTTGTTCATGTAAAGCAGTAACACCTCTCATAAAATCTTCAACATGGCTTCATAAAATATTGAACCAATGTATATGCCTGTGCTAGGGGGCAGTGGCGGCTCAGGTGGCTACGGCTCTGAGGTTTGGGGATCTGACACATTGACAGGAACACTATGAAATGAAGTAGTGTATGCATGTGCTCTAAAGGTCCTGCTTATGTATATAACCTTCAAATCAAGTGTTACACCACATAAACAATACTCAAAAGTCATGAACTGAAGAAGAGTCAAGAAAAGCTAAACGCTAGTAGAACAATCGGTGGTTTCTGAGAAACATGAAACAACACCAAAAAAAAACCATAAGAAATAAAATAATCCTTGCATTTTGTCCTTTTTCCATATGATGTATTGGCCAAGGTTTAAACATTCCGATTATATTTTCCCTTTAATGTGACCTCATATAAGGGAAACCCTCCCCCAGCTTGTTGCTCAGTTCAAAAGTAGAGAGAAGCAGGGGGAGGTTTAGGTATGAAAAATACATTATCTCAGAGTATTTCAGCTAGAGCATTAACAGACCCAGTTTGGGAGACCTCTGTCACCGAGGTTAGCTTATTAAAGAAATAGTAAAATATGAGAATTCAGAAATGAGGTAATGACAGATGAGGGTACAAACAGACAAGAAAATCAAGGTGAATTGGGAAATGAATCAATGGGGACAAGACAGAGAATGAGAAATGTACCATGGCAATAATCTACAGCCAATAAACAACCTCCTTTCTCCTTTCGCACAAACTTTCTCATTAATAATGTGCTTTTTTGTCTTATTCAATAATTAGGTCTATAATTAGCAAAAACTACTTGTTTCATTGACGTTTCACACCTATAAATGTGTCTACGACATCGCGTCGTTTAATAATGCATGAAATGGAGCAGAGAGATGGAAAGAGGGGGAGTCGGAGATAAGGGAAAGAGAGAGGATGAAGGAAAAGAGGAGAAAGGAAAGAGGAGAAAGAGGAGAAATGGACACAGTGGTGGATCACTTGCGTAACTTGTCGTGTCGTACTTTTCTCTGAGTTCTTTACACAGGAGCCGACACCCAGAGATCCTGACAGACGGATTCGCCCGTGAGTGTGTGCTGTTCCTCCAGTTATCCCTACATTTGTTTCTCGTCGAAAACACCCCGATACAGCGTTTAGGAATTCATGCAATCTCAGTGTGATTAGTTCTGGTCATTAGTACAAAATCAGCGACGCACAACACAGCACGAAACATAGCAACCACACAAACAGTGAAGCGTACTCGCGCAAATGTCAGCCAATCTCATTAAATACGATCTCCTACCGGCGTTTTAACATTCAAGTCCCCCCACCTCCTGACTCCTTCAAAGCCTGTAGCTGCTTTTGATACACACACACACACACACACACACGCAAAGCCTTTTCTTTTCTTCTCTTCTTCTGCTCTCCTTTTCTCTTAGCCAGTCAAAGGCTGTGCAAGCATATGGTACAATTTAGTAAATCCTGCACTGCAAAAGATGTCATCTTAGGAACTGAAAACATATTGAATATCGTCAAATTGATCAAATATTTATTATCATAATGAATAATAAATAAACAATAAACAACAGATAAAATATATAAGCCTACTTCCAGACATATTTTACAGTACTACATATTTAAGCATAAATTGCATCTTATTGGCAGAAATGTTTTTATTTATTAGTATTTTTGTTTTTTTTAGAAGTTTTTTTTTTCTTGAAGGAAAACATACAGTATATAAATTAATAGTTTAAATAATACAACCAATAATAATAATTACAAATTAAAATAATTATTTTACATATCAGTTACATAATACAGTATAATTTTTTGTATGGCAGTAAATGTATCCATTTTCCCACCAAGCTCTACTTTACACAGGGTACACACTCTTACACACTGGTAAGATTAACCAGTTCATATGAATGGAACAGAATAATATCTGAAGATTTTTACACTAAATCCTGTGTTGTTTAAATGCTTAGATGTTGCGTAACACTTTAAGCATGCTTCTCCCCCTTATACATAGTCAGCACAAAAAAAAAAGAGTGGACACTATACAGTATAGTGAATTTATTTATTGTAGATATCCTGCTCAATTTATTTAACTCCAGTAGCAGAGGCCAGTTTTTGCACACGATTGCATTTTCATCTGCCGAAGCCAGGTGTAAATTAAGCAGCACGTGAGCAGTTCAGCTTTGTGCCAGAGACACAGTTTCCCCACACAATAGAGCTGCTTTTAAACTACCGGTGTGTGTGAAGTCTACATTCAAGAATTTGTCATCATCAGCAAGAACAATGCCCTCTACATCTTTACTTGTTCTTTATTCAAACTCTGTGTCAGTGCACATAAAGGCACAGGCATACACTCGACTCGTACTTTAATAGGTAAATCTGCACAAATGCAAATTTGTGCAATTACCTAAACAGTCAATCATGTGACCGCAGAGTCATGCAATGCAATCATGAGGGAAAAGTCATCTCTTCTTTAACCTGTTTTTAACCGTACAGGTTCGATTAGCCAGCGTACAGATTCCTGTTCTTGTCTGACGGGAGTGTGCTCTTCTGCTCTTGTGACCTTCACGCCTCAAGGTTTGGCGTGTTATGTGTCCTGGGATGCTTTTCTGCGCGCTATGGTTGCACGGCGTGGCTTTTTGCGATACCATGGTCTTTAGAGCAGCGCGCTTAGTGGTTAGAACTGTGGTGCAATTCCACCATCTACTGGACTGGAGTGTGGAGCATAGGACAGCCAGGGGGAAAAAAATTATATTTCGTTCAAGACATGACATTAAAAC
This sequence comes from Clarias fuscus, assembly GCA_030347435.1. Lineage (NCBI taxonomy): Eukaryota > Metazoa > Chordata > Actinopteri > Siluriformes > Clariidae > Clarias > Clarias fuscus. The sequence goes on along the minus strand of CM059213.1, from coordinate 12,379,252 downwards.
AATCAAAAACATGCTACACTGCATTTATTTATTTATTTATGGCGAAGACTATCACATGTTTCCTTCGAACCACGTGACGCATCTTTTCGAACCGCTCGCTCACGTACCGTTAACACACTCGGAGGACAGCGCTATCCGCTCCTTCCGTTTGCGTGAGCTCACAGACTGATTGGCTGCAGAGCCGTGATTAATGTGGGAGCACCAAATACCTCTCATCCCTCCCCTCTGAGAGAGCTCGGCCAATCAGCTCTCTCTAGACCTCCGGCTGCAAGAGGTAACAGCATCACCCGGGGATCGAACTCGCGATCTCCAGACGATAGGGCGAGCACTTTACCACTGCACCACTTGGAGGCCCGCTACACTGCATTTTAATGTTTATTAGATATGTTTTATAGCTTATGATGGTCTAAAACATGTAAGAATAATAGCTGCTTAAGAAAAACTGTTGTATTATTGATATAAAAATCCCAATGCTCAAAAATCTAATCGACCCAAGAGTCCACCTAGGATTCACAGTTCTAATAGTCTTCCTGCAAGTACAAACCAAACATCCTATACAAATAAGTCAGATATGCTGCATGTGGCAAGTACACACTCACACAACGTCAAATTGTGCTGCGCTTCCTCATGTATACATATCATAATATACAAATTATAACATACCTTAGTGTATATTAACTCTAAGTGAACTATGGCTGAACTGAAGAAATCATCACACAACAGATGACAAAACGAGGTACTGTACATGTTAGTGATACACACCGCACTGACAACCATTAGCGACTCAAACTACAAACGCAATATCCTTGCAATTCAGTTATTTTTAGAAACCATTTCTCTCAGAACGACTTGTATATTTACGGGTCCTCTCCCTGGGACAATCTGGAAAATTACATACAACTGCTGTCCTCCTTTTGCTTATTTTACATGGACTGTCCACCCATGTGAGCCACAATATGATATTCTATCTATATATTTGATTGACTGAAAGAGCATTCAGTAATAATGGACGGAGAAGTGAGAAGAGGCGATGCACAGACAGACAGACAGAGATGTGGATGCGATGTAGAGGGAACAGGGGGAAGGGGTGTAAATGAGAGATGTAGAAAGGGCGGAAGAGAGTCTGAATAAGTGAGAAAAAGAGATAATCCATCATGTCCTCCCTCCCTTCGTGCTTAAGGGCTTTACAGCAGGCGGCGTGAGGATAAAAGCAGCACAATCCCAGAGCCGTTCCTGCACTGCACACAGACTCGAGCTGTTTATATCTGTCCATGCGTGTGAATCGAATTCTTAATAAATGCTAAATATGACATGGCTGTGGTGCGAATCTCTTCATGATGTGTATAAATGGATGGAATGTAGATGTGAGTGTGTTTTTGGTTTAAAAAATAAATAAAAAAAAGACCTAGATGTAAATAAAAACCTTTCTGAAGGTTCTGTTAACATGCTGCAGCCAGGGTGATGTGTGATAAATATCTGAGGTCAAAATCTTGCTCAACATTTCAAGACACCTTCTGATTATTTTAAGACTTGTTTCAGTTAAACTTTCTCATTATTCAGATTTCTGCAGATTTCATACATGCCCTCCAGACATATGAATTTGAGCTCCCAAAGTGACTTTCAGGCTTCGAAACCAGCACTGAAGATGGAAAATTAATTAATGTGCATTAACTCTCACTTGCCCCTTGAGGCAGAAACACCCCGAATCACATATTCATTAATGAACGTTGAGAGGACATCTTGTTTCATTCCTGTGAAAGACACGAAAGTCGATTGTGCCTGTTATTAAATCTACACGCGTGTTATTAAGCTGAATAATGAAGGGAACATCAATTATCGGACAAAATGAAAAAACGGGGGGGGAAAAAAACATTTTTAAGGCACTGATTTACAAAAGTTTTATTCGTGCATATAAGCACTGTACACTACAAAAGCTCCTGAGTACGAGACTCACTCATGTGAAACTTCAGCATGAAAATCATATAAGTGACATTAAGTTACTGGACATTTATATATGAATGACACTGTTCAAATTGACTTTATTATTACTTATTAAAATGACACGCATTCTGTACATGATGACTCTTGAATGTTTTGTGAAACCTAGTTGTTTCATATTAATGGCATTGAATAAAGGAACATATAATACATTACTATATAAATATATATTATATAAATACAAATTACTGGGGTGGAAGAATCGCAAAACTCACAGTAAAGATTTTATCATGTATGGATTGTGGTCAAGCATCAAGTCATTATCCAGATCAGCAAAATAAATACTGTATTACTGTGCTTTGCATTTATTACTTAATTTTTACAATTTCAGTTGGGATTACTCAAGTACTCTCTCTCTCTTTATCCCTCTATCTCTCTGTAATGGTGGCCGAAGGCATTAAGACAACATATGATAATGTAACTAATTTCACTAATTACTTCTAGTCTATCTGGTTGAAGAGTTGTGCTCTTAAGTAACTGAACGCCCAGAGAAAAACTGGCTATGTGACACTGGAATACAGCTTCTGGAGCCGTGGCCTGGGTCACCTCCAGACTTATCCCGATAGAAAACTGTTGGACAGTGGTGAACACGGCATTGGCAGGCGAGAACCCATCTTCTATACATGATCTTCAGCGAGCAATCAAGCAGGCATGAAATGAGCAATTGACCCCGGAGTGCCGCGGACGACTTTTTGACTCTACGCCCAGCCAGATCCAGCAGGTTTTTGAGGAATAAATTACTTCATACTAAATATTGATTGTTGCACAGCGATTTCATTGCATAACACAACATACTGTTCTTATTATTATTATCGTATTTCCATTATATAAAAAAAAATGTAATTATTAAAACACTGAATTTGACTTTTATAGCAATACTTTCGGCCACCACTGTATAGAACTATAGAAAAAAAAGGGAAAAAACAATTAATGAAAGAACCTTCTGCTGTATATGTTATATCTAACATCCGAGAGGTAAAATGTTTCAATAAAATCAGTTGTTAAATTAAACTGCAATATAAGATAGTTCTGTTTTTTTTTTTCACTTTTTTTAATGATGTAAGCACAAGCTATATTTTCATTCACTGTTGTTCAAAGCTACTGTAGATGGTGCTGACCTTAATAGTGGTCATAATAATACTAATACTAATAATAATAATAATAATAATAGTAAAAGTGGGATTTTATTATTTTGGTAATAAAATTAGGTTAATTTTAGTGAAACAATATATGTTTAAATAACTGATCTGTGGTATTCATTAAATTTAATTATTAGGCCTTATTTTTATTGAAGTGGGAGGGGTTTCAGGCATGCATAGAGAAATTAATACATTACTGTATAAATATAAATGAGGACTAACTTGCATTTTGAAAGATGTACAATAACACTGCTGCTGACACACACACACACACACACACACACACACACACACGTAACTTCATTTCATACTTCATCTTTTAATCATACTGCTGCTGTCATACTCACACATCATATTTTTACCCTTTTATAGTCTTACAGATTTTTACAGTATACTGCTCAGTTTACAATTACACTTTGCATATTCTGTCAATTCTGTGTAATTTATATATTTTGATATATTTATGTTTTAATTTGTAACTTTTGTACATTTGTACTCTAAACCTAAATTTTGACATTTTCATTTCTTTCTTTTTTTTTGCAATTTCCCAAACTCTTTCTATTCTATTCTATCTTTCCATTTTAGGTTACAGACAATGTTATAAGTATACTGTCCATGGCCATGCCATCAGCCCAGACAATGTGACCCTGAACTGACCAATCTGATATTTTGTTCGCTCTTTAGTCAGCTTCTTACCAACATCACACATATATCAGGATTCAACATGTGCCCTATTGCTTTTCCAGTACACCGCTGGGGAAGGTGTAATGAGACGCCTGAAGCCGAAGTGTGTGAGATCTAGGAAAGCGCAACAGTGTGAACAATTTCTGGCTAAGACACTTAAACGATTTAATGTGTATTATGCTTGATGCCCATGATCACCGGTGCACAATATAGATATCCTTTCATCTCTCTGTTGTCATGTCATTTTTTTCTTTTTACATTTAGTTCTGTAGTTCGTCTGCTTTTCATGTGCTGCTAGATATATTGGTGTAAATGCAAGTCAAAGTATCTGCCACGTCTGCCTGTGAGAAAATGTTATTTTGGATGTTTTGCCTTCTTATTTTTACAATTTAGTCTGTCTTTGAGTGTTGCCTTTTAAAGGAGTTTTATGGGTGTCATTAAATGCAACTGAGCCGTGACGTACGTGGTTTTTTGTTTGTTTGTTAGTTTGTTTGTTTGTTTATTTATTTTTATTTTGGATAAAACAAACAATCAACATTACCAAAAGTTTTATTGAAAGATTAATATAATAGCTCTGAAACATTCACACACACAACATATTAAAAAGGAGAATCATGATAAAGGGAACGAGGAGATGCATGGTATAGGAGCGGGCTGACTGTTTTCCCACTATGGGGACTGGTGGAGTGTGATCAATGTGTATGATCAACCTAAAACACATGAGCAAGCAAGCTAAGAGCCTAAAGGACATGCAGAGAGAGAGAGAGAGAGAGAGAGGGCGGGGCTTGGGGGCATTCAGGGTTGCTGGTGTCACTGGTTTTTCTGAGACTAATTACTCTGGACATGTTTGGTGAAGCCACACATGCGACGGGGTTAAACAAATAACAGCTTGCTGGGGTGACAGAAAACACCTCAAAAACAGTTAAAAAGAAATCAACTCCAAACCTTTTTTGGAAATAAAAAGTCTTAGACTCGGTTATGCAATTTAATCAATCTTTTGTTGGTCAGTGTAAAGGTGAATTATTTACGTAAACATACTAATGATTAATGGTGTAAAACTATCAAATTCTTTCCTCAGCTTTTGTGCTAAATCCAAACAGAAATGCTTTTCTGAGAAAGCATTGCTGCACGTCTTATTGTTATGAGTCCATGGTGAACTGGAGTGTGGAGCACAAGAGTAGCTGGACAAAGAATGTTCTCTTTGTACAGTATGTGACACGACAAAAAAAAAAAAAAAAAGCAGCAACACAAGGTATGTTTTAATGTTTATTAGATACTTTTGTGCATTGTTAATACTTCAAAATCTTAAGGATAAAAATAGCTGCTTGAGACAAATCAGACGCACCTGTTACCTGTGTTCTGACTTGATTGATTGGATCGAATCGAATCGTCAGCCTGCTTATGATTCACGACTCTACTGTAAACACAACTGACCTGTAATTCATTTACAGTAAATAAGTGCCCACTCCTATTTAATGACCGCGTAGTTCTTTTGCAAGACATTGGTCCTGTTGGATTACAGCGTTCTCATTGCTATTCATCCTGCATCCTGCTCCATTAAGCCGTTCGTATTTTTTTTGCAAGATTATTTCAGCAAGCACCCACGGACTTCCTGTAGAAGAAGAGAAGCCCATCAAGACGAACGCGTAACTCTTAGTCAAACCCTTTTTCTGTTCAAACCATTATTCCCTTTGTGTGTGCGTACAGTACATACTGCATGGGCAGGAACATTCACTTAAGTCTCTTAATTGTCACTGTGTCCCGACTAGACTAAACTGGATCTTTATTATCCCTGTTATACCACGAGCAGCTTGTCTTATCAAATCTGCTTCGTGTTAGCGTATTGTATGACCGAGCCTCAAACGGCAGACATGCAAACCTGTGTCTGTCCCTTTCTGATTTAATCCAGCGTCCGTGTGTGGGAGTTATCCAGAGACATTATCTGTTCTCTGGCTGGACTAAACAGATTAATAAAGACTCTAATGGTGAACAGGGATCTGTACTTACCTCAAGACCACAGATGAAAGACAAGTCCAAATTTCATATTGTTCATTAAAAAAAAAAAAAACCTGCTAGAAGGCAGGATATTATGCAAGGCCTGGCTGTGCATTTCCATAATGAAGAATTCAAAAGCAAGAGTGTTAAACGGCACTCAGTGCTGCTGCCAGACAAAACCGAGTGGCCTGATTGAGATTTCTGCTATAAATTAATCATCCCAGAGACAACTCTATTTATGAAACTGAAAGCCACACAGAGGTATCACTGCATAACACGACTACACGGATCCGGTCCAGACTCATCCAGTCTCGCTCTAAAGCCGGTTTTAGACTCTGCGACGGAGATTATTACTTGTCATACTGTAAAAGATGATTCCGATAAGATTATATAACCTATTACCTGTGTTCTACATGTCGGATTATACGATCAACATCCTCTAAACATAGAACTGCGTTTAAAGCAAGGTACGTCCTGTGTACTGCACAAAGTAGGCTTCTTCAAGGTAATAAGTATATCATTACTGTCAGTACTTTCTGTTTACATTTCATCAGCGTCACAAGTGTATTTCAAATTCAAAATTTTATTTGTCACAGTATGATATACTTATACAACTTATACTTATCTGTGACCTACAGATGCAAAAAATGCACTAGAGAATATAATTAAACTCAAGAATTGCCAATAAAAATTTTATTCAAATTCAAATTTAGGTTGGAATATCCAAATTTACAAAGTTGCAGAATAAAATTAAATAAAAAAATAGAAATATATAGAATTATATAAATTGCACAGGATTTACAGTGTTATATGTGCAAACTGTAACTGTAAACCGAGAAATATAATAGAATAAAAATACAGCAGGGTAAAAACTTGGTGTGTGGGTATAAAGTTGTAAAGTGAGTTCCTCATAATCTTATGCCAATGTCATGCGCACTCCTAACACGACTGGCACTAGGACCTGGAAGTAGTACGGTCTCTATTCAGGAAGCATAAAAGGAGACAAGATGGCTCCACACATCGCTCAGTCATTGAGTTTGCCCATGCTATCGCAGACGCTCTGTCTGTCTAATCGTGAGTACTCACTTTCTTGGGTTTCGCTTTCGATTGAGTGTGTGTTATTAGAACACGGGTTTATTTGTGTAAACTCTTGCTCTCGCTCCGGGAGAGTTCTAAAAATAAACAGCGTGGTTATCCTGCCTGTTCGCGCTACTTCCGCATTTGGGTTTACCATCCACGCTACAGGGCTAACTGCTAGCCTTCTGGTCCGTCTCCGTTTGTTTGTGACAGAATGACTGAGCCATCAGCAGTAAACCCAGCGGATAACGCTCACCTCTGCGATGTGGTTGATCAACATGCTAAGCTGATCGATCAGCTCCGTAGTCAAGTCGCGGTTCTCCGCCAAGGCATCTAAGACATCGCGGCCCTGCGCAGCGAGGTGGCGGAGCTACGGCAAGAGAATGCGACGCTCCGCGGAGCGGCCGCTCAGCCGGCTGTTGCCACGCCCGTTGCAGCGGCTGCTGCGCCGCCACCCCCCCCTTCTTCTGATATCTTCATTGCTCTACTGGATAAGTGGGATGGCACAGATGGGAAATGCAGTGTTATTTTAACCGCGTTTGATCTTGTGTAATTCCACCAGATACTCCACAGACCGACTGCGCGTTGCTCTTCTCATCTCGTTGCTATCCGGGCAGGCAGCGGAGTGGGCCACGGCGGTCCTGCGATCGGATTCAGATGTAGCCTATTCCTACACAGAGTTCACCCGCCAGCTAAAACTCACCTTTGAACATCCTGCTGCTGAGGTGGAGACCGACTACAAATTATATCATCTGCAGCAGGGAGGCTCATCCGTGAGCCGCTACACGGCAGATTTCCGAACGCTTGCCGTCCAGACCGACTGGGGAGACTCCGCCCTCCGGACGGCCTACTACGAGAGACTGGCTGCGTGCATCAAGGACGAGCTCGCTGGACGAGAGAACTTCCAGCTACGTTGGAGGGCTTAATCCAACTCGCCCTCTGGATCGACCAGTGTCTGCTCGCCCGACCCAAGCCAGCCCCTCGCACCCTGCCGCCCATCACGCCATCACTGCCTCATTTGACGCCCCGAACCCCCTCCTTCTTCTCTCACACGCCTGTTCCGGAAGCTCGCTCCTCGTTTTCTACTGCACCTACCGGACCTGTCGGCTCTCCACCTCCCACCGTGGTTGAGACCGGAGCCGGGGAACCCATGCAATTAGGGTGCGCCTCCTTAACCGCTGCAGAACGGGAACGCCGATTTAGAGAGGGCCTCTGCGCGTATTGTGGGTCAGCAGCGCACCACCGAGCCATCTGTCCTCTGCGCCCGGGAAACGCGCAGCCCCGGTGAGGAGTGAGAGTGACTCACCGGGTTCCATCTCCCTCTCCACCACCCTGACCAATGATTCCCGCCTCACGGTAAGAGTACACCTCCAGTTTGGCCACAAACGTGTTGGAAGTACCGCATTCATCAACTCCGGTGCTGCTGGTAACTTCATTGACTCTTCTTACGCCAAGAAACTGGGGGTAAAGATCGAGGCGTTATCCCAGCCCGTAAATATTACATCTGTCGATGGTCGGCCCCTCTCCTCCAGCCCCATCACCTTCCAAACCCAACCCATCACCATGAACATCGGCCAACATCAGGAACAGCTCCACTTCTACCTCAACCCCATCTCCTCGCCTCCTCTTATTCTCGGACACCCCTGGTTACTTCACCACGACCCGCTCATATCTTGGACACAAAGTCGGATCTTACAATGGGGGCGACTTGTTCTGAACTCTGCCTACGGGCCCGGGCTGGGACGTGTTCTAGGGAGTCCGAGGCCCCCGAGGTCGACACAGACAACATCCCGAGTGCCTACCGTGACCTGGCTGAGGTGTTCTGTAAAAGACGGGCGACCTTGCCATCGACCTTCAGCCAGGTTCCATGGCACCCCGCGGCCACCTCTACTCATTATCTGCCACCGAGATGCAGGCGATGGAGGAATATGTTTCCAGTGGACTGCGCCAAGGTACTATCCGGCCTTCCTCCGCGAGGTTCTTCTTCGTGAAGAAACGCGATGGCAGCTTACGCCCATGTGTCGATTATCGGGGGCTCAACAACATCACCATCAAGAACCGACATCCATTGCCTCTTACCAACTCTGCCCTGGACGCCCTCTCTGGTGCCACCATTTTTACTAAGTTGGACCTCCGGAGCGCCTACAACTTGGTGCGCATCAGGGAGGGCGATGAGTGGAAGACGGCCTTCATCACTCCCACCGGCCATTAGGAAAGTTTGGTAATATCATTTGGACTCTGCAACGCTCCTGCTGTCTTCCAGCAATTCATTAACAACGTTCTAAGAGACATGTTAGGTCGATGGGTGTTCGTCTACCTAGACGACAACCTCATATACTCCCGGACTGTCAGGGAACATGTACAACACGTCAGAGCGGTTCTAAAGAGATTGCTCGCCCACCAGCTGTACTGTAAGTTGGAGAAGTGCGCTTTCCACGAGCGCTCCACCACGTTCCTGGGTTTTGTCATCTCGCCCCAGGGTGTGGCCATGGATCCGCAGAAGCTGGAGGTTGTGAGTCACTGGCCCCTACCCAGGACTCTCAAACAACTCCAGCATTTCCTCTGGTTTGCGAACTTCTATCATCACTTTATCCGGGACTACAGTACGGTTGCAGCTCCGCTAACTGCTCTGACGCGCCCATCATCTCACCCCTTCCACCTCACCTCTACTGCCATCGCCGCCTTCCATGAACTCTGCCGCCGCTTCACTACGGCTCCTATCCTCCTTCATCCAGATGCCAACAAACCATTCGTTGTGGAGGTGGACGCGTCGGATGTGGGCGCCGGGGCCGATCCCTCCCAACGAGGTCCAGACCAAAAGCTGCATCCCTGCAGCTTCTTCTTCAAGAAATTTGACCCCACTCAGCAGTGATACGGAGTAGGGGACCGTGAGCTGCTGGCCATAAAGTGAGCCTTGGAGGAATGGCGACACTGGCTCCAGGGCACCAGAGAGCCATTCATCGTCTGGACTGATCACCAGAACCTCATCACCATCCGTTCACTGAAACAGCTGAACCCCAGACAGGCGCGGTGGGCTCTATTTTTTGAAGACTACAACTTCCACCTGTCATACCGCCCGGGGTCCAAGAACACAAAAGCTGACACCCTTTCACGACAGTATGAGGAAGACGTCCCCCGGGCGGACACCGCGCCTGTCCTACCACCTACCAAGATCATCGCACCGCTCCGTTGGGACATAGAGACGAGGGTTCGCCAGGCACAGGCTGCGGAGACCGAACCGGTAGGTGTGCCGCCTGGAGGACTCTATGTGCCCAACATCGTCAAGCCAGAGGTTCTTCAGTGGGGGCACTCCTCCCTCCTCTCAGGTCACCCCGGAAGGTGTCGCACTCTACAATTCATCCAACGCGCCTTCTGGTGGCCCAACATGAGGAGGGACATTGATGAGTTTACCATCCACGCTACAGGGCTAACTGCTAGTCTTCTGGTCCGTCTCCGTTTGTTTGTGACAGCCAACTTGGTTGTCAGATGTCTTTGATAGAAATGCCAGTGAGTCACTGTATAATTTGGGGTACATTTCACATTTCCAGAATGTGACAGAACAAATAGAAGACTGAGTAGTAAATTCCTTCAGTGTAACATATCTGCTAGTCGCAAAGCTTAAACATTAACATTTTTTTTCTAACCCGATATGTACACTACTGGGTAACAATTTTGACCAAAATTCACGAGTCTTTCCTTGACACATTATTTCACTGGTAGACCTGGCCTGGTTGACCACTTCCTTAACCATTTCCTTAACAGTTTAGCATCATATTTGAACAAATAATTTGATTAAAATCATAATGAATGCATAAACCATTACATTGTACAGTACATAAAATACCTGACGATCAATTAATAATTTAAGTGAAAATGAGCTATTGTAGATTTTTTTAATGAGAGAACACTTTCCACAGTATGTTTAACATACCACAGAGTGTGTATACCACAGAGAAGAGTGATATAATGCAGAACGTGGGATTTATTGGAAAAGATTGGAAAGGAAGCCTAACCAAACCTCAAAGTTGGCGGAAAATACTTCTTCTCCTTCTTCTGTTATATGTCCAGCAGATTAAAACACTTTACCTATCAAATATATTTTGTTATATTCTTACATTATATTATATAACTATATATATTGTTCCTGGATAAAGGCAGGATACATGTGTACTACAGATGAATGATTTTCCTGTATGTTAATATACACGTTCCTGACAATCAATTAAGTGAGATTTTATTATTTTCTGTAGTTGATTTGAGTTCACACACATATGCTTGTAATGTCATGACATGAACTCTTTCAGTAAGATTTCAGGACCAGGGACAGCTCTCTGTACCGGCACCTGCAGTACTGTAACCTCTCTGTTTCTGCTACGTAATTAATAAAAAGACACTAACAAGACCAGGATTATGAGTACAGATCCGACTCTCATAACTGTGTTCTGTTATTCTGCACAATCAAAAGTCCAGGAAACATGTAAAAATCCACTCACACAGACCCGAGGCAGGAATCGAACCCATGTCTGTACTGTCTTTGCTTTGTGAGTCTGAGGGAACAGATGCTGAATTAGTGTTTGCAGTGTTTCACTAGTGCTTTTATACCATCAAGGTACAAAGTTTTGCCCTGATCAGAGTGCCTGCTTTATGTCCAAAACGCTGGTCTCCCAGGAACTCCTTTAATGGCCCAAACCGTTGGACCATTAAATGGCTTGGAACGAAGTCAGGACATGGACCCGGGGCAGGAATCGAACCCGTGACCCATGATCACAGTGCTATCCACTACGCCAGCGTGAGTGTTTTAAAGTAAACCATAAGTCAAATACACCTTTAAGCAACAAGCTGGTTCAGCATCTGTTCTCGCAGACTCACAAAGAGACGACAGTACAGACGAACACAAAGCATCATTAAGACGTTCTGAGTGATAACTCAACAAGGCATCAGCATGGACGTGCGAGTTCAATCATGAAACGACTTATATGTTAATTATGTTTCTGGAATGAAATCACTTATGCTACATAAATGTCGTTTAAACAGTCTGTACTGAATGTTTGGTGAAATCTGTTGCGTGTGATTATCATCATTAAGTGCTTATATTTAAAATATAAAGTCTAATATAATTATGGTTTGATCGTAGTTGAAGATGGATGTCTAATTAAAATGAGCTGCGGGGAAGAAGGTAATGGACATCAGAGCACGATTGTGCATATTCTGTATGTGTGTGTGTGTGTGTGTGTGTGTGTGTGTGTGTGTGTGTGTGTGTGTGAGAAAGAGAGTGCGTGCATGTGTTTTCTATATAACTATCTATTTGCTGTAACTAATTTGAGTAAAAGAGAACAGAACAGTGTGTCCTCGTCCTGGGAACTGTCCCGAGAAGAGCAGGAGAGAAGGCAATGTTTTGCTTGCAATCGCTGCAGGAAGATTTTTTTTTTCTTTTTAATGTAACCAGCAACAATGGCATTGCTAAGAGTTCTGCAAATTCTAGTTCCTACCATCTGTTTCGTGATTTACGTTTCTTCAAATACGACCCGATCCCCACCGCTTTGATTTGCTGCGTGGGTGGAAACTCAGAAACTGTGAGACGAATGCGGTAGAATGTTGTGTGCATGTGAAGGTGTTAAATTAGGTCATTCTACTTCGTTTGATAGAAAATTTGAACAAACCGTGCGGAAAGAGACTCAAAGAAATATGACATCACCACCTTGGATAATGCAAGTACTCAGGAAGAGAGCTGATAATGTTCAACTGGGGAATCTTATCTCAAAGTTATATTACTTTTAAACCAATCAAATGTGAAATGTGGAATTATTGACAGCAGCTGCTTTTAAATATACAGTAGATATACAGGACAAGTATAATGTCATTTTGCCTTGCTTGTTTGAGGCTCAGCAAATTTTCAGTACTGTGCAAAATATTTTAGACACCCCTTATCATATTAAATAATATTAAATTCTGTCAATTCTATTATGTAGAATAAATGAAAGCAGCAACCTCGTTTCCCCTCTCATCTTTTCCAACCCCTCTGTATTCAGCATCACCAGTATACTAATCCCCAGCCTGATCATCTGCACCTGTTTCTTACTGATTTATGCCTAAAGTTAGATGGTTTTTATCCTTGAATGATTCATAGCTCACTATGTGGCTTAACAAACACAAAACACTCCTCTGAAACTGGCCAGATACAGAGACTGGACTGCAAAAATCTTGCCAAAAATGGGAGTCAAAAAGTCCTTCTGGAAGACTTGAGAACTGTTCCTCAAGACTACATTAAAGTACAAGAAAGTCTGGCTCTTTAGAAGGAAAATATGAAGAAATAAGAGATGTCTCAAGGCTTTTTCACAGTACTGTACAAATTGCTGGAATGGAATGACATTGATAACGATAATGAAAAGGCAAGAGGATATTACCCTTGACTACAACTTTTTTTTTTTTTTTATAAGTCCTCCAGGGTACAGTCTAGCAGTGCAGTTTTACTGTAGGCACACGCTTGTTCAGTTGGGTTCTCTATATCTGGTATGTTTCCTGTTAAGCGCTAACCCAAGTGCCCATGTTCCATCCCAACTATAGCTCATAAATCACACTTGAAACTAACCCAAAGAAGTCAGCTGCTGGAGAAAAGATTCTATTATTCTGATAGATACTTATTCTGGTCTTCATAATGAATATTGTTTAGGAATAATCCCTAAAAAACTCCAAGGAGTATATGATGTATATATAATGATATAAGAAACTATGTAATGTATAATGATTCAAAAACTACTAAAGGTGTTCAAGTCAAACCGGGACTTTTGGTCATGCAGAATAACGGAACACAGTTATAAGAGTAAAAACTACCTTTATTGATTTATGATCCCCTTGCTACTGTACACTAATGCATATATCCCAGTGTATCACTAGTGCTCCGATACCATCAAGGTACAAAGTTTTCTCAGTCTGCCGAAGCCATGATCAGACTGCCTGCTTGATGTCCGAAACGCTGGCCTCCCAGGAACTCCTTTAATGGCCCAGACATGTGGAAATGGCGAAGTCAGGACTATAATGGAGGACGTGGCAATAACTTCCAGCAGAATTCTAAATAGGTCCCATATTTTACTATTTCTATGTTATAAGTTAATACAGGTCTCAGAGCTCCATTTAAATGTGTCCGTTAATGCTCCAGCTGAAATACTCCTCAGACAACCAACTCATTTCTTCATATATTCTTTTATTTTACTCCTCTTCCAAGTGTTTATGTACACTATATGAGCCACTGCTGAGCCACGCCCCACCAACAAGTGAGCAACAAGTGGTGGGAGGGGTATCTTTTTATATGAGAACATTGAACATTGAGCAATAAAAAAAGGAATGTTTTTCCTTGTGTTTTTCATTTGCGCACGCACACACACGCACGCACACACACACACTGGAAACCCATCTGAAAGTCTAAAAAATAACTAAAAAGTACATTTCGCATAATAGGTCCCCCGTAAATTACTGACGCTTCATGGGTGAGCGCTAACAAGAGCAGCAGAGCAAAATATTTTAATGTTCCGCATGTTCTCAGACAAATTTCCTGTGCTCCTACAATGTGACGTTTTGCATTCTGTATTTATTCATATTAAGATTTCTGTCCAAAAAAGGCAAACAGATTGTCAGGGAGCAACTCCGAGCTCTCAGGCCACTGATCGTTGTAGCATCTTTAGGATTCAATCTATTGAATATCACCTAATGGGTTTGCCGATTACGTTTCTGTTAAACCACTTAAACCAGTTTTATAATTAACATGTGTAGCTTTACCTCATCAAATTCAAAACTCCTGGCACAGTATACAAAAGATAAACACACAAATGAAAATGAAAAGTGTATCATGATTCCTGTGAGTGTGAAAATAACACCTCTGGTGTGAAACTGGTCCCTAGTGTTTACCGTGCCAGGAAGAATGATCACAATGATGATTGTTCTGTGAGAGTTATTAACAGCCGACCAAACCCATACAACATCATACACCACCACCACTAACACACACTGACTGGAAACAGGCCGATGTTTCCCTGATGGTACTTTTAAACCGCATTTTAAAACTGCAGTCTGAAATAAAATCTTACTAGGATGCGTAGAAAGAGCTGATAATAAACACAGAACGATTAAAGACACACTTTTTCTGATCATCATTTAATTACGCCCACGTCGTTACATAACATCATAATTACTGTAAGCTAAAACATCTACTTGATTCTGGTGGGTCTTTAGGAAACGCTGCATTAACACAACCTGACGCTGGAAATATTCAGCCTCCTAATTGGTAACGTTAACAATAAAACTGATCAAATCATTTTTCAAGCTGAACCGAGCTTCGATATAAAAGTATGTCCTCACAAACCTACTAACTTACATTAGCAAGTTCAATTAATATTAATTGTGATGCTCTTGATGAGATCTGATGCATTAAAAAATTTAATTCTAAGAAATATTAGACTATTTAAGAAATACGGCATGGTTGGTTGGTGGTTGGAAAGAAATTATGAACGGAGATCACTTACACACTTGGTGAAGTTGGTTGGTTAAAAAAATCAACAGTAAAAACCATAGTTACGTTTAATAGTTGAAATACAGTTAAACCTTGAATTGTGAGCATAATTCGTTCCGGAAGCGTGCTTGTACATCAATGCACAAGTATATCAAAGCTAATTTACCCATAAGAAAAAATAGAAACCCAGATGATTCGTTCGACAACACAAAACTATTCACGTAAAAATAATGAATACAAAATACAAAGTAGAAATAAAACAAATTAACCTGCAACAAAAGCATATGCGTACAACAGTTCTCGTATATCAAATTTAACAAGTTGAACCTAACTTATTTAACAATTTTGCTCGTCTTGCAAAACATGCACAGACCAAAGTACTCGCAATCCAAAGTTTTACTGCGTTTCCCATACACACACAAAATGGGGCGAGGACTCATAGGATTGGAACTGAACAGCTGCGTGTCAATAAGAAAAACACTTGTCAGTGATGGAGACTAAACGGATAATTAAAACCCAAATTTACATAAGCAAAAAGATAACTTTGAGCAATTGAAAAAGGTTGTGTGGTCTAATGAGTGCAGAGTTACTGTATTCCAGAGTGACGGGTGTGCCGGGGTAAGAAGGGAAGCGCAGGAAGTGATGCATCCATCATGCATTGTGACCACTGTACAAGTCTCCGGATTGACGGCAGAGTTATGATCTGGGGCTGCTTCAGTTGGTCAAGTCCAGACTCAAGAATGTTAAGTGGCAATAAAAAAAAGTCAAGTCTGACAACCTGAATGCAATATAAGCAATCTTAGCGCGACTCCCGACTAATCAGAATAATAGATTACCTGTTGTATAACAAGAAGCAGGAATCCATAGTTTCAAAATTATATATATACAAACAGTCACTGCAAATTTAGTTTACAATAGCGCTTTCACCCATTGTACTATTCAAAAGGTTACAAACTAGCACTTGATTTGGTACAAGCTGCTTTTATACTGTGGTCTGATAGGTTAGTGTGCAAACAGCTTAATAAAACCGCAAGATCATAAATCGAGGTCATGAAAACATAACCTGTGTGCAGGATGCAGGCTATTTCATCATTCTTTGATTCATGTTTTTGTTCTTTTGATGCATTCAAAGGAAAAAAAAAAGTAAAAATACAGCAACTGGAGTCTCGAATGGTGGGAGAAAAAGATTTTTTTACGGATTTTATAAATGATAATTACTTTAAGCCGGGGGGGTCACATGTTTCTCTGTGTATTTAGAGCTCAAAACATGAATTTCAGCATGAAGACTGACTTGTGGTGGTTACATCAGATTATCAGACACTGGCACTAGTGGTGTTCTTTGCAACAGTTATGTTTAACTGACAACTGGGCTATCAATACTCATTCACTCACTTATTCTCTATATCACTTATCCAGTACAGGCGGTTCTGGGGTGCCAAGCCATCACAGGGCACACACTCACTCACACACTATGGGCAATATGGAAATGCCTAATCTGTAGTCTTTGGACTGTGGGAGAAAACCGGAGTACCCGGAGGAAACCCTACAAGCCCGAGAAGTACACGCAATCTCAACTCGAGGCGGGAATTGAACCTTTGACTCTGGAGTTAAGAGGCCACAGTCAGAAAAATAATGTTTAAAAGTTCAGTTAAGAAAAAAAAAAAAGTCTCACTGCACGATTGAACTCAAGTCTAAATACACCACAGTGTAAGCTATTACACTAATAACTACTTTACACCACTCTAATATATATATTTAAAAAAAGAATTTTACAAAGCATCTTTTTAATAACTTTTTTTAAGAATATTTAATTTTTCATTAAATTACGTTTATTGCTATGAAGGAATACTCAAACTATTTTTGAAAGATTTAAAACACATCTCCAAAGCCAGGATGCTCTTCCCTTATTCCAAACATCTTGTTCTCTCCATAGACATCTTGGCACATACACATGTACACGGAGACAGAAAAAGAAGCACGCACACACTGTACAAAGACACCCACATGAACATTGACACGGGCTTTCATGTATCATACATATGGAAGATTCATGAGGTCAGGTATCAGAGCATGCCTCGAACAAGGTTAACTAACGTGATGACGGTGATAAATGATGATAGAGATCTAAGTGTGAGTGCTCTGCTCTTCATGATGTTTGACTGTGTGATTTACACTTACACAGCCCTTAGAGACAACAAGACCTTCACGTCAGGGTTAGGCGCCGCTAAATGTTATATATAACGTGTTTTTTTTTTTATAGAAGTGGCTGCTTCTTTGTAGTCTCGTACGTTAAATTATCTCTCAGCACTGACTTATTATTTGTTGTGATCGCTTCAGACGAAGCTATAATCAATTTCTGCTCTTCGCTCTTCATTATGAGTGAAGAACCCTGAAAGGTTCCCACACTACAATACCGGTTCTGTCCACCAGATGTCTCAGTCAATACAATTCCAGGTTTGTTGTCATGGTTACTCAAATCTCTCCTTTGTGTTACTTGACTGAATGCAGTGGATGCAGTAAAAGGGGTGTGAACTTCAGCAAGCTCAGTTTGCCCAAAGAAAGCTCATGGAGGCTTATTCAAGACAACTACGGGAGGGGTTTGAGGATTGACTTCTCTCTTCATGTTACAAACTTTATATACAGAACACAATCCAAACAACAAATTGTATAATCAAACATGGAATTATTATACATGGAAATTTGCTAGTAATTCTGTTTTTTTTTCAGTAATGTTTTTATGCACACACAGTATTTAACTTATAGTATTTAACTATATGAAAAAAAAAATGTATACTAATACGAATACTGATTAGGGACTTCCTTTGCTTTCAAATCAGCCTTGGTACTTCATGGCATCAATTCTACAACATTCCTTTAAGATCTCCTTTTATCTTCTATCTCCTGTTCTAATACTCTCCAAAGGTGTTCTATAGTAGCGCTACCCAAACACCGGGCCGTTGATGATTTCGTACCGGGCGACAAAAAGAATTTCTTCCTTTCTTTATTATTCTGCAAAGTGTTTTATTTGGGAAAATGATCAGATCACCTCTTATTCGCATCTGTATATGCCCAATTATATATATGTATATATTATATATGTACTATATTGATGCCCAATTAAATTAAGCCAATGTTATCATCTAACTCTAGCTAAAAATTAGTGAAATGAGGTAAAAACAGGGACAATACCCAAGGAAGAAACAGCAGAGGAGACTCTGAAACTGCCGACAAAAAGAAAGTTGCATTTAAAAGAAAATGCCTAAAGAGAGTCCTAATTAAATAATGTGTCTATCACTCGGTGCATCACATGCTCCAAGCCTGCTCTGTATAATAAATGCGGCCTTAAACTTAAACTCTGCCGATGTTCTGGATTAAAATCAAAGAGGAATATCCTGAGATTGCCACGCAAAAAAAAAACAAAAAAAACAAATCATGCTTCCATTTCCAACAACCTATCTTTGTGAAGGAAATAACAGCGTAGACCGGGCATAAGAAATACATGTCAGGTGTTAATGTCTCGAATCGTGAGTAGATGGGGCCATCTGGTCCCAGGGAAACAAGCTCAAGACTTATGGTATGTTGTGCTTTTATTAAATATTTTATTATGCTTTGTTACAAGCACACGACAGCCAATCCTTGGAAAATTCTTACATAAAATTAATCCGTGGTGTAAAACTGTTCTGTGGGATACAGATCCGGTGACTGGGAATGTTCCGATGTGGCGACCCCTAGGAAAAAACTTACAAAGCCCAAGAAAGAAAAAAAAACTGTACTAAAATGAGTTTGACAACCATGTGCACAGCATGAGGATACTCCTTTTGAAATTTAGACAGCTTCTTATGCCGTGCACAATCATCATAATTAGTACAGATGTCCTCCATCAACATGACTTTATAGACTTATGTCTGGAACTTGTGTGCTGTCTTTGATCACTCATTTGGAAAGGAAGTCAATAAGTAGGCACTATGCCTCAATCTTTAGTAATGTAAGGTTTGAACAGTGAATGTTGTCAGGAACAGCTTATACAGTCATCACATTCATAATGTCTGGCACCTTTGTTCACAATGATTTCATCTTTGTTCCAGGGTTCTTTTCTTGCTGGGAGAGTGTATGCATTTCACCAACACCGTTATGAGTGTCACTGACTTTTCAGAGGATTCAGCTGGATAAGTCGGATCTGTTGGCCATTACACCCAGTCTAAAAAGCATGAAATTCCAAAAGTTCTTCCTTAGTTAATTCATCAATGTCCTAAATGGTCCATTATTGTTATATATAGAAATCTGCCAACACATTACATGATAGGGTCATTCAGCAACATATAAGTTGAATGATGTCATTGCAATATGTCACTGCAGTCACACTAATGATTCTATGTCTAATTAAAAATTCTGTTGGCTTACCAGCGCTTTCCGTTCAAGGTTACTGTCTCTCCAATAGGGTTGGGTATTGTTTTGTTTTTTTAACGCTATCGGTGCCAAATCGTTACATTTAAAATGGTACCGGTGCCTATACGGATACTTTTTTTCTTTTAATGGTTGATAACATGATGGAAAAAAATATATTTCAAATAAACAATATATTGAAAGTTTAAAGCATACATAAATAATAAAAACAAAATAAAATAAAATAATTACAATAATTCAACACCAATAACAACAAAGTCGTTAGTATTCTTGGTATGTTACAAACCAGTTTGAAATTTCAACGATTCTTTTGACCATTATTTTGGCAGACCATCTTATCTGGTAAAATACAACTCTTCTCCTGACTTTATTTGTGCTGCATTCAAAATCTATATAAATAAAAAGGAGGTTTTATCTGTAAATTGGTCAGAACTTGCTCTTTCAATTATATATTTACGTCTACACTGGAGGATCAGAAAAACGCAATTAAAACTGGTTTTATAGAAACTTTGCCAGTCCTTTGATATTTGCCTGAAGTTAAATCTGTACTAGGGCTGAAACGATTCCTCGAGTAACTCGAGTAATTCGATTACAAAAAATGATCGAGGCAAAATCTTCTGTCTCAAAGCTTCTTTTAATTAATTTTAAAAGAATGCGTTATGTTTTTATTTGTTTGGCATGATGCAGCGCGTTTCCGGATGCAAGCCGCCAGTAAACACCGGTGAAGAAGAAGCGCTGACGTCACCCACAAAACGGAAGGAGACGCAAACAGTTAGCTGTGTATTGATTTGAGAGCGTTCTGTTGTGGGCTGCAAAATGGAAGGGATTGATAAATAATATATTGAGTATTAAGTAAAAAAAACAAAAAAACAAATGAACCAGCACCATACCTTTGAAAAGAATCGCGACAGAGCAGAGTTTCTGTGTAGAGCAGAGTGTGTGTGTCTGTGTGAAGCTGGGGAGGGGGGGTGTAAAGGCGAGAGAGTGTGTGTGTGTGTGTGTCGGTGTGCGTGTGTCGGTGTCGGTGTCAAAAAACTTGGCACTCGTAAACCAAGACATGCTCATTTTTCAAGTTAAGATTTATTAAAAATCTTTGCTCGTCTTGCGGAACACTCATAAACCGAGTTACTCGCAATCCGAGGTTCCACTGTATTTTAACATTTATTTTAATGTGTGCCTTTGTTTTTTTGATAATTAAAGTCATTTGAAATGCCTTTTTTCTTTTTTTGCATCTGAGAAAAGGCTTTAAAATAAGAATGTATGGCACTGTAATGTACTTAATTAATCTGTCAACTTTAAGCTATTTCTTGTATTGTGAATAATGACAGTGTTTATTTATTTATTTATTTATTTTGGATTTTTCCCCGATTTTCTCCCTAATTTAGTCGTGTCCAATTCCTCCCCGTCACTAGGGGGCTCCCACATTAAGGCTACTACTACCACTCAGCCGGGAGGACTATCGAAGACTATCACGTGTTTCCTCCGAACCACGTGACGCCAGCCGACCGCATCTTTTCGAACTGCTCGCTCGCACACCGTTGGGGGCGGCGTAACACACTCGGAGGACAGCGCTATCCGCTCCCTCCGTTGCGCGAGCTTACAGACGCCCCTGACTGGCTGTAGAGCCGTGATTAATGTAGGAGCACTAAGTACCTCTCATCCCTCCCCTCTGAGAGAGCTCGGCCAATCAGCTCTCTCTAGACCTCCGGCTGCGAGAGGTTACAGCATCACCCGGGATTCGAACTAGCGATCTCCGGATGATAGGGCGAGCGCTTTAACCACTGCGCCACTCGGAAGTGTTTATTTTTTATTAAATGCTGTATGCATTTAAAAAATAAAAGTCGATTTTTCTAAAAAGAAAAGCAATTAATCATTGTTTCTCTTATATATTTTCCTTTGATGTTTAATTAAGCAAAAGTACATTTTATCCGATTACTCGATTAATCGATAAAAGTTTTGGTAGAATACTCGATTACTAAAATATTCAATAGCTAATAATCTGTACTAATAAATAAATCAAAATGTTGACTGGAAGGGACGTTAGGAGCAGTTTTGTGTCAGATTACGTCACAGTAGCCATCGTTGCTTTGGACGAATATAACGCTTTGGCTCTTGAAACAGGCATAGCTATATGTGTTACTCAACAGAGCCAATCCACACGATACTCTACTGTAAAGACACAGAAACAACTGTAATGCCCCTAGAAAGTACCCAAGTCCTCACGCAACACAAACAAACACGCAGCGTAGCATGGTTTCATCACTATCAGCTTGAGAGTAAACGACAGAGTATGGAATAGAAACATAATCGCAGATCAAGAAAAAGTTCAAAAGCCAAACATCAGCTGGAAAATTGATGTTTACTCTTTTCTGGGATTCTCAAGATTCAGTATTGGAACATCGTCAGGAAAAGGTTCAACAATCAACAGTGCTCGTTACAGTGAGATGCTTACTGAAGAGCTGAAGCCTAAACTTCAGATTAAAGGCGGAGGACTGCTATCCAAGGGCACTGTGATCTTGAATGACAATGCACGTTCACACACTTCTGCCCTCTCTATCAACACTCTGCAAAAACTTTGTTTTGAAGTGTTGAAGCATCCTCCCTATAGTCCTGATTTTTCTCCATCAAACTTTCACCTGTTTGGTCCCCTGAAAGCAGTCCTATGAGGACGTAGATTCATTTCATTCGTGGCTCGCAGCTCAGCCTAAAACATTTTTTAATGATTATGTACAAAGAATGATGTATTGAAAATAATAAAAGTAATTGAATAAAATTTTACTGCCTGAGATACTAGAAAATGTACCGGCTGCATAGAAAATGTCCTCATTTCGCTTACTAAAGGCCCGTAAAGGCCCACCCTCCAATCTGAGTACTAAGAAAAAACAGAATCACTGCAGCACAGCAAAGAAATGGCTTATATAATTTTAAAAAAAGAAAGAAAGAAAGAAAACATGCTTTAACTGGCAAATATGGATCTGAATTATTATTAGCATTTTTGCAATAGTGATGTATGAATAAAGACAAGAAAATGGTGCCAAACATCAGTATGTCTCTGTGCTCTAGTGATGACGTGGGGACTACAGGAAATTTCATTGATTGACATCTAATTAAACAATTAAGCATTGCCTGGTTCTATGTTACAGTGATGAATGACCATTTCAAAACCCAGGAAAAACACCATCACTGTGGCTTGAGAGTGTTTAGAAGAAGGGCTGTGATAAACATAAACTCAGCAATGATATTATTTCCAAATATGGATAAGATACATGCCACAAAATACAGTCATTTATTTGATGAACACAACTTTGTAGTGTGCTGACAAAAATCTGGGCTAAAGCAGACTGATTTAATTATGATAACAATACAGTGCTATAAAGATTGTATTAAAGTGGACAATCTGCAGCCACCCCAGTACAGTATAACCATATTTTATTCAAGTAGGTTTAGAAGGTTAGCAGTCAGTGTTTTTGCCTCATCAGTAGTAGAAAAAATCCCCCCATCATAAACCATTTTTTAAATTAAGTGTATATATATTTCACCAAAATGAGCTTACAAGCTAGATGATAGCTTGCATGGATTTGGGAATCAGGAAAATGTAGGTATGTGGAAACACTGATGAAAACGAGCTGAAATGATGCGCAGAGTTGGCTGAACGTTTACTTGTACTGTAGCTACACCTAGACTTTTAAAATTAAGACATTTACATCTGTTAGGTAAGGGTTAGGAATCTAATGGTTCAGTGGGTTCAACATTTGAAGAATTCCCACCCACGTTCACTGTTCCCTGACAAACCATGGGACTTTGTGATGGCCACGACAATACTTTCACTTTGCTGTCCTTAAGCAATTATGTTCAAACTACGGCTGAAACAATTCCTCGAGTAAATCGAGTGATTCGATTACTGAAAATGATCGAGGCAAAATCTTCTGCCTCGAAGCTTCGTTTAATTCATTTTAAAAGCTTGCGTTATGTTTTTGTGCAATTATTTGTTGACAGCACACTTTTGACAAAGTACGCTTCCGGATGCAAGCCGCCAGTAAACACCAACGAAGAAGGAGCGCTTACGTCACCCACAAAGCGGAAGGAGACGCAAACAATTAGCTGTGTATTGATTTGATGGCGCGGTCTGTTGTGGGCTGCAAAATGGAAGGGAGCGATAAAATTATCAGCGAGGCCAAGAGAAGAAGAAAGCAGCAAGAGAAAACGACAGAAATTGTCAGTAAAGGCTTATGTTATGGCTGAGATGTAGATTTTGAAACTTTTAGTTCTGAAAGTTTAGTTGCACAACTTAGTGTTTTTGTATAATTATTTATTTTAATGTGTGCCTTAGTTTTTTTGATCCTTAAAATCCTTAAAGTCATTTGAAAACCTTTTTTTTTTAGTGGTTTCGCGCGGTGGCCGGAAGTACGGTTCTTCATGATTCACCGCGAGTTTTGGCGCTGCGATTACGTTTCCATCTTTCTGCGCGAAAAAATGTAACCCGTTTAAGCCGCCTTAAAAACATGTTTAAACATGTTTCATTTGTTTGGCGGACCTTGCAGAACGTCGGCGGCCAGTCGCGGCGGCTCACGGTGCCTAACACCGTATCTCACTGCGAGTCAAACCGCATAGGTGAGATGGGGGTATAAGCTATTCCTTGTATTGTGAATAATGACAATGTTTATTTTTGATAAAAAGCTGTATGCATTTTTAAAAAAAAGTTTATTTTTCTAAAAAGAAAATCAATTAATCTTTGATTCTCTCATATATTTTACATTGCTGTTTAATTAAGCAAAAGTACATTTATCCGATTACTCGATTAATCGATTAATTTTTTGGTAGAATACTCGATTACTAAAATATTCGATAGCTACAGCCCTAGTTCAAACTTTACAAGTATGCTTGGGATCATTATCCTGCTTGAAGGTTTATCTTTCTGGCTGATGTATTAAACTGTTGTATTAAGTTGTTGTTGTTGGTGGCACACAAATTGGTACATTGTTTATGCCAGATGTACTTCCTGATGCAACCCTCACATTTCACCTTGGGACCGGCACTGCATCCAATGGCTGGGGTTTGGGCATTCGAAGGGAATCAAAATCTCTAACTTCTGAAATGCACCAGTCCCTTTTCCAGAAAAACACTACCAAGACTCTGCCAGGGACTCTGTCAGGACTCTGCCAGGGCTGCTGTTTATCACTGATTCTATTCATATTTTTTATGGACAGACTTTCTATATGCATACAAGGGGGAAAGAGATATGGCCTCAGGATTGCATCCCTGTTATTTGCAGGTGATGTAGTCCTGGGGGCGTCATCAAATAGTTACCTCCAGCATGCTCTGGGGTGGTTTGTTTCTGAATGTGCAGCTGCTGGGATGAAGGTCAGCACCTTCAAATCTGAGGTCATGTTGGATTGTCACTTTCAAGTTGGAAGTGAAGGACTTTAGGTATCTTGTGTCCACGAGTGTGGCTAAATCGAAGAAAGATCAATCTACACTGTACATATCTGCTGTGGTGAAGAGAGAGCCTGACACACGTGGGACAAAAAGCTGTTGACATTTGTCAAAAGCCGATTCTAATTTACCAGTCAATCTACATCCTAACCCTGACCTATGGTCACGACTCTGAGTAGTGACGAAAAAGTGATGTCACAAATGCAAAATGAGCTTCCTCAGCAGTGTGGCTGGACTGAGCCTGAGAAGTAAGGTGAGGAACATAGATTTGCTGCCAAGCAAGGTAGAGCCAGTGCACCTCTACATCAAAAGAATCCAGCCAAGAAGGTTCATGCATCTGATAAATATACCTCCTGGACGGCTACATAGGCATGTGTAATGGAGAGAACGTCCCAGGGCATACCCAGTACTAGACTAAGAGATTATATCTTCTAGCTTCATCTGGCTTGGGGGCACATGGGTATGCTTGTGCATGAACTGGACGAGGTAGTTAGGGGAAGGGAGGTCTGAGCATCTCTGTTTAGACTACTGCCACGTTGAATCAGATAAGCGGTGGAAAATGGATAGATAGATGGATGCATGGCTTTGGTTAAATTCCGCGGATTTTCCAATGGTATTAAGGGTAACAAAGGTACTGTTCCTCAAATATAGCCATATGTATGTTCCAATCAGAAGCTTCTGGACAGCGAAAGAGACTGTCAACACTGTGTATCTTAACTATTGGCTTTACAGAAACATCTAATTTGAAGAAACTAGATGCACTATATGATGATACTTGTAGAACATGGCGTTGGGGGACAAGGATACATAAAGGAAACCCACCAAGCACGGGGAGAGCATGCCAACTTCATGCACAAAGAAGGGAAGGCGAGATTTGAGCCTCCAAACCTGGAGGTGCAAAGCAACAGTGCTAACCACTAGACCACCAAAAATAAACATGACAGTCAGACTGACATCATTTAGATGATATATATGTAGCCAAGATGGACTCATCGAGTGTGTAAACATTATAAACAATGCCTGAATAATGAAGAGGATCCAAAGGGGGATAATGAGTATTATTATGATGATTTATCCTAAATATGGGAATTTATATACTTATTTGTGCCTCTGTTATTGCACTTGACTGTCTAACTATCTCGCTGTACTCGCTGTGTCAATTTGGCTTCCAAGCAACTAAATTATGGCAGCGGCCAGGGCATTGAGATTTTCGTTGCCAGGTGGCCTAGTTTACTAGTTTAGGAGTTTACAGCTTTATGTCCACCCCATGCATAAACCTAGTGTCAGGTAGGTCATGTTCTCAGAATGACATTTGATCTTTGATCATTCAAGCCTAAACCAGCAATGACTGCATTCTTAATTTGTTTCTGTTGAAGTGGAAAGATAAGCTTGGGGTGCAAGATCAGCATTATAGCACACAAACAAGTGACAGCTTGCGTTTGCAGTGAGGCTTGTGTAAATCACCTGGGTTAAGTGCCGGTAAGCTTGCCAACACATCCACGCTGAACCTTTAAGAGCCAATGGAAAGTGACAGATGGGTAAATGGATGGATGGTTGGATGGACAGATGAATTTGTAAAAGGATGTCTGGGTGGATGAACCTTTCTCTAAAGCAGCAGGCTAACCATTTTCATGACTGAATCAAAAAACAGACGTTAAAAAAAAAAAAAAAAAAAAGGACAATCTCAGTTCAAGACTGCACCTGAATGTTCTTTTTTCCCTGCTTTTCACTCAGTGTGTAATTTGAACAAACCCGTCTGGAGCAGCCTCAAGTCCGTCATCCCCACTGTTGACATTTCACTCAGATCAAGCGCACACAAATGGACGCAAGCACACACGCACGCACGCACACACACACCTGTGAAGCCAACCAGTGTTGACACCTTTGTAGGCCAGACACTCCTGACACACGTGGGACAAAAAACTGTTGACATTTGATCTAACCTAAACACGCACAGACGCACAAGCACAGATCCATTCATACACAGGTCCACGCTCGTGCGGTGTGATGGGCTTCTGCCAACGTCTCAAACACACACACACACCGTGAGCATGATCGGGGCATGAAGCAACGATCGCAAGAAGGAAAAGAACGGGAAAGAAGATTAAGGGAAAGCAGAAAAACAAACACAGCTAAATTAGCCCTTTAACAATGACAACGGTGACCTTTACTACTGCGAGTGCAACCATTTGAAAAGTTTATATTTTATATTTCAAGATATTTAGCCAAGATATCTCTTTATACCACCCACATTAATATGTTTATAGGTTACAGTTTACATTTAAGAGATTCACAAACTCTGCATTGGAAAATCCTTTCTCTTCTATCTCATATTCTGGTTAACAGTGAAAAGCTAACAAGAGCAACCCTTTTGAGTAAGAGGTGGACATTTCACAATCGCTTTGAGAATTGTTAAAAGAGATTAGTAGAGTCTAAGCAAAGCAACAACTTTCTTAGCTATAACTAGGTGTCTGTACATGGAATCTACATTTTGACTAATAATCAGAATAAGCCCAATCAGATTAAAACTGCATCATGTAAACGCCTCAATCGGAACAGATCCCGCCTGAACGGAATGAGAGGGGTGGTGTAGACCATTGATAATAACGTGGGGGTAACGTTAGGTGACATGCTGAGTTTCCACAAGGTAAGAACAACTCTCCCCCACCAGTGTTTACTTCAGACTTTCATGCACTGGGGCTCTGGCTGAGAAAAAGGCACTGATTGGCTTACATTTTCATACATTGTCTAGAAGCTTACCCATCCTAGATGAGCCTGGATTCTTAGAACCAATCATAACACAGAAGGCGGGGTTTATCAGAAAAGCTAACCTCAGAGTTCTAGGATTTTTTTTTTTTTTTTTTATATGTTATACATGTAACATATAATATTTGCCACTAAATATCTAGATGAACTCTTCTGAAACCAAAACTCCTGAAACCTTGAAATTAATAATCTAGCTTAGGAAGGTTCGATTCCTGCCTCAGGTCTGTGTGCGTGGAGGTTGACGTATTTCCCTGTGCCTGATGGGTTTCCTCTAGGTACTCTGGTTTCCTCCCACAGTCCAAAGACATGCAGAGTAGGCTAATTGGCGTTTCCAAAATTGCCCGTAGTGCGCGAGAGTGCATGTTTGCCCTGTGATGAACTGGTACCCATCCACAGTGTACCTCGCCTAGAGCTCTGCGTCCCCGGTAATCGGCTCCAGGCCTCCCGTGACCGTGTACAGGTTAAGTGATATAGAGAAGGTGTGAGAGAGATCTAGCTAGGGTTAGGTTTCACATGCACAAGGAGAGAAACGTCTTTAACGTCTTGTTGAAATTGTAACTAGGTTAATATGTTTAAAGTTTGCAGTAGCAAGTGTCAATCAACTGAGAAAGAGCTTTGACAAATTTAACACCACAAGAAGATTGGTTCAGCCAGAGCTTGAGAAAGATGACGAAAAACCTGTGATTAACTTTGACACCAGCGTCAGACCTGTGCTCATTCTGACCAATCACATTCGAGGATCCAATAGCACTGTAGTGCAATAACATTTAATACTCATTACATCGAAAATGATTAAATGTCCACTCATATCAACGCACAAGCACAGATCCATTCATACACAGGTCCACGCTCGTGCGGTGTGATGGGCTTCTGCCAACGTCTCAAACACACACACACACCGTGAGCATGATCGGGGCATGAAGCAACGATCGCAAGAAGGAAAAGAACGGGAAAGAAGATTAAGGGAAAGCAGAAAAACAAACACAGCTAAATTAGCCCTTTAACAATGACAACGGTGACCTTTACTACTGCGAGTGCAACCATTTGAAAAGTTTATATTTTATATTTCAAGATATTTAGCCAAGATATCTCTTTATACCACCCACATTAATATGTTTATAGGTTACAGTTTACATTTAAGAGATTCACAAACTCTGCATTGGAAAATCCTTTCTCTTCTATCTCATATTCTGGTTAACAGTGAAAAGCTAACAAGAGCAACCCTTTTGAGTAAGAGGTGGACATTTCACAATCGCTTTGAGAATTGTTAAAAGAGATTAGTAGAGTCTAAGCAAAGCAACAACTTTCTTAGCTATAACTAGGTGTCTGTACATGGAATCTACATTTTGACTAATAATCAGAATAAGCCCAATCAGATTAAAACTGCATCATGTAAACGCCTCAATCGGAACAGATCCCGCCTGAACGGAATGAGAGGGGTGGTGTAGACCATTGATAATAACGTGGGGGTAACGTTAGGTGACATGCTGAGTTTCCACAAGGTAAGAACAACTCTCCCCCACCAGTGTTTACTTCAGACTTTCATGCACTGGGGCTCTGGCTGAGAAAAAGGCACTGATTGGCTTACATTTTCATACATTGTCTAGAAGCTTACCCATCCTAGATGAGCCTGGATTCTTAGAACCAATCATAACACAGAAGGCGGGGTTTATCAGAAAAGCTAACCTCAGAGTTCTAGGATTTTTTTTTTTTTTTTTTATATGTTATACATGTAACATATAATATTTGCCACTAAATATCTAGATGAACTCTTCTGAAACCAAAACTCCTGAAACCTTGAAATTAATAATCTAGCTTAGGAAGGTTCGATTCCTGCCTCAGGTCTGTGTGCGTGGAGGTTGACGTATTTCCCTGTGCCTGATGGGTTTCCTCTAGGTACTCTGGTTTCCTCCCACAGTCCAAAGACATGCAGAGTAGGCTAATTGGCGTTTCCAAAATTGCCCGTAGTGCGCGAGAGTGCATGTTTGCCCTGTGATGAACTGGTACCCATCCACAGTGTACCTCGCCTAGAGCTCTGCGTCCCCGGTAATCGGCTCCAGGCCTCCCGTGACCGTGTACAGGTTAAGTGATATAGAGAAGGTGTGAGAGAGATCTAGCTAGGGTTAGGTTTCACATGCACAAGGAGAGAAACGTCTTTAACGTCTTGTTGAAATTGTAACTAGGTTAATATGTTTAAAGTTTGCAGTAGCAAGTGTCAATCAACTGAGAAAGAGCTTTGACAAATTTAACACCACAAGAAGATTGGTTCAGCCAGAGCTTGAGAAAGATGACGAAAAACCTGTGATTAACTTTGACACCAGCGTCAGACCTGTGCTCATTCTGACCAATCACATTCGAGGATCCAATAGCACTGTAGTGCAATAACATTTAATACTCATTACATCGAAAATGATTAAATGTCCACTCATATCAAATATGTTACACTTATTCCCTGACAATCTCTCTCTGTTTTTTATACACTTCTTACCTTTTAACCTCCTTCCAATCAAGAATTGTTTAGCTTTCAAAGTTACTTGGACATAATGTTGGCATGTCATTACACTGGTAGATTGCACAAAAGAAACGGAAACCATTATAGACTTAATATCGTATACGCTGGAGCCAACACCATGCAAATCCAATTCCGAGACCATATGAGAGTCGTTGAATGAGGTCATTTTGCTTGTAAGACGTTTCGTTTGGTCATCAGTGAAGGGCAGGAGTGAGTCAGTGCTTTGCTGTGACCAAAATCATCCTGTTCATCAACACCCAATCATTCACACACTCTATCTGCTTTTTAAAATGTGTTGCATTTATTAGACTTAAAGCTTTTGCTTACTGCTTAGTGAACCATCTGCTGCATAAGTATGATAGATAAATGGGTCACGGTTGTTATGAAGTTGTTGTTATTTTGCTAATATGTTCGGAACTGACTGGACCCCAACTCACTTGGAAGGATCTGAAATAAACAAGCACGGTAGATTTGCTAGATTATACATAGTTATGTAAATTCACTAAAAGTAAATAAAAGAATCTGGAGAGGATTCGGGGGGGGGGATCTGAAATGCACTGAGGGAATTGCTTTTCGTTTTTGAGATGAAGATATGTTATACTGAGAAGTAAATTGCATTGCAATGCAATGCAATAAAAAGTAGCATTGCATTGCACGCCATTTGCGACTTTGCAATCGCTGACTTTGTTTTGACCGGACGCCCATCCACATCCACGTCTGATGACTCTACGAATGAGAGAGTAAACAACAGAGTATGGAACGGACACATCCTCATTCGACGATCAAGAAAAAGTTCAAGTCAAACATCAGTTAGAAAATTAATGCTTACAGTTTTCTGGGATTCTCAAGGGCCAGAATCGAAACATTATCAGGAAAAAGGGTCAACAATTAACAGTGCACAATACAGTGAGATTCTTATTGAAGAGCTGAAAGTTCGCAGTGCTCTTCAAGGGAGCTGTGATCTTTCATGACGATGCACGTCCGCAAACCTCTGCCCACACTGACAACACACAGAAAAACCCTTGGTTTTAAAGTGTTAATGCATCGTCCCTATAATCCTGATGGAGAAGTGACGACAGTGGTGCATTCGCAGCCGAAAAATGATGTACTCTTTCTTTTCTGTGATCACAAAGCACAGCATGTGATGTGATGCAAGAAGATGCTTCTGTCTGAAGACTTTCTCATGTCTGAAAACTTGAATCACTTTACAGAAAAATATTCATTCAAGTAATTAACTAAAGTAATTAATCGCTTTATATAACCTGTGCACGATCATAATTTGGATTTATTTTGTCATGATGGTGATTATGTTGTGGTTTGTGTTTTTGTGTTTTGCGTTTCCTTCCACTGCCTGTGTGCTATATTTATTTCACGATAAGCTTCACTAATCTCCAGTCAGACACACTGGTACGACTGAGCACAGTGTACGTAGTAAATAATCCATGATAACCTCAGAGGATACTTTTCTGTTAGTATTGCAAATTCCAGCTCATTACTGCTAGACGAAATGAAGACCAAATTAAGACAAAAACCTTTGCTCGGTCATGTCCTGACTAAACACTATAGGGCAGTTATGTAAGCTTGAGAGAGAAGGCACTAAAAGTCCTAAAAGTCGATCATGCAATATATAAAGTTCTACAGATTTGTGTCCTGTCCTGTCAAATCAGCTATTAAGACGCATTTTTTGGTGATTTGTATATTTTTCAGATTCCTGGCTAAATAAGCTCAATTGTAGTACCAAATTTATTACCAACTTTATCATGTCTGCTTGCTAAGATACAGCCAGTGCAGGTTTATTTATGAGGAAGGTCTTAATAATCTATTATAAAATACTATATTTTATAATATTTAAACTTCGAAACTCTAAGCCTCATTTTGACACAAGGATTTCGCAACTACCACCCAAAAAAACTTTGCAGCGTTGCAGTGTTATAGCAAAAAAATATGTGTTTAAGAAGTGCTTTAAGGCCTCCGAGTGGCGCAGTGGTAAAGTGCTCGCCCTATCATCCGGAGATTGCGAGTTCGATCCCCGGGTGATGCTGTTACCTCTCGCAGCCGGAGGTCTAGAGACAGCTGATTGGCCGAGCTCTCTCAGAGGGGAGGGATGAGAGGTACTTAGTGCTCCCACATTAATCACGGCTCTACAGCCAATCAGGGGCGTCTGTGAGCTCGCGCAACGGAGGGAGCGGATAGCGCTGTCCTCCGAGTGTGTTACGCCGCCCCCAACGGTTCATGAGCGAGCGGTTCGAAAAGATGCGGTCGGCTGGCGTCACGTGGTTCGGAGGAAACACGTGATAGTCTTCGCCCTCATGGCTAAGTAGTAGTAGTAGCCTTAATGTGGGAGCCCCCTAGTGACGGGGAGGAATTGGACACGACTAAATTAGGGAGAAAATCGGGAAAAAAAAAAAAGTGCTTTAAAACAATGTTTAGAACTAAAACTTGGATAGAAGACAAGATATTTATCAACCGATTTGTGCCAAAATTTGATACAGTTCACCTATTAGCCACAGCACAAAACTAACCTGTGCGACTTAATACCTGACCCGACATGACGAGTCTCATACAGTATAGTATTTTTACTGATTGAGCAATCTTTATCAATGTGAATTATGGGACGCATTCCACAAGTTGTGATAATAAACAGTAGCACAAGTGGGATATTTAACTATATATACTGTATATATATATATATATA
Source organism: Clarias fuscus (assembly GCA_030347435.1). Lineage (NCBI taxonomy): Eukaryota > Metazoa > Chordata > Actinopteri > Siluriformes > Clariidae > Clarias > Clarias fuscus. The sequence continues at coordinate 12,346,046 of CM059213.1, read as the reverse complement.
TATATATCACTCTGTGGTCCCAGGTGTTCTAATGAGCGGTAATTACACTAACTGTCAGTTTTAAAAGTAGGTCTGTACGGTCCGCCATACTAAGCAGAAAGCAACTGCGGGGAAAAAAAACACATTTAAAACCAGTTACAAAAGCACTTTCAGCAAGAAAACACATCTGATAATGCTGTCATAAATATAAAGTAAAAATACTTTGACTCCTTAATAATTGCTTCCAAGTCAATCCGAAACACATCTGAATTATTGTATCTGTCCTTTTTTTTTTTTTTTTCTTACACACAATGATTGAATTCCAAACCACTGTCCAAGTGATTACAAGAGACTGTATGCCCTATGTCTATTTTAACACTATTTGGGATTCAACCCCAGAACCTGGAAGTCAACCCAGCTTTATTCTCCTCAATTTTGGCTGCATAGTACCAGTAAGAATTTAAAACTACTTTCAGATCAGAGGATTAGTTACTGATCAGAGGATCAGTTACTGATCGGAAAGTCGGCGGTTCAAGCCCCAGCTCCACCAGGTTGCGCTGGATCATGGCTGGCCTTGTGGTCTGACCCCAATTACTCTGGGATATGCAATGAAATAATTTCACTGTGCAGTAATGTATATGTGACAAATATTAGTTTAACATAACCCTGTTAATTACACTGTCGGTCGCTAACTGTCATTCGCCAGCTCCTTTAATCGTGGTTAGTTAGGTCTTCCAGTCACGGACGGATATGTGTGAGTGAAGCAAAATAACTGGTTAACCAATAAATAAATCATAATGTGTTGATAAATCGTCCTTGCAGAACTGTGCAGAATTAGCGGAAACCAGAGTACACGGAGGAAACTTACCGGGCACATGGGGGTAGAGACAGGAGAACATGCAAACTCCATGCACACGGAGACGGGAATCGAACCCGGACCCTTGAGGTGAAGGCGACAGTGCTAACACCACAGTGCCGCCTCTTTACTACACTAAACCAGCATATTATTGATGCTAAAGTACATACGCTACTTAAATGAACCACAAGTGCAAGCTTAGAGTTATAGCTTTAAGAAAAATCACATAAACCTTACAGCAATACAGCTCTCCTTCTCGTGTCATATCGTTTAATTGCATCATGGTTGAATTTTACAATACACAAAAATGAGGTGTCTATCAGATGACAATTGTGTTGCTGATTCTTAAAAACTGCAATCAAAAATATATACACTGGCGCGTACAGTACACGGTGGCATGGATGGTCGTGACTTTCTTCTGTGACAAACTGAAAAAAATATATATATATATATATAACAAATAAATCAGTGCACAACAAACCATGAAGGAAGAACTGTATCTTAGAAATGTCAGTTACTTTTATCAGCGTTGTGCCACTTTGAAATCGAAGGCCCAAATAAAGTTCAGATCTTGCTGCCTATGAAAACATTTATTCTAAAAGAAAGAAAAACACACACTGGCTTACTGAAGAATGTATTTCCACATTATATGATTATGGTGGTTAAGTGGTTTGCATCTGTCCATCGTGCTTCCAGTTTTGAGGGTTTGTCCTGTGTGTGTGTGTGTGTGTGTGTGTGTGTGTGTGTGTGTGTGTGTGTGTGTGTGTGTGTGTGTGCGTGTGTGTGTGTGTGTGTGTGTGTGTATGGATGTTTGCATATTCTCCCTGTGGTTGATGGGATACCTTCGAGTATTCTGGTTTCCTCCCAAAGGCCAAAAACCTATATTTACAAATTGCTGGTAATTGGGATTGGGTGTGTGAGTGTATGTGCTTGTTCATGGCAACAAGCTGCCACTGTCTCCATGCTTTCCTCTGCCTTTTGCCCCAAGTATCCTGGTTTAGTCTCTAAGCCCTCGGCAACCCTACGCAGGACAGAGGTGTTAAAGATAATGGACGGCTGCTCACGACTATAATCATAATTTGAAATGTTGTATACTGTCTTGTAATTACATCACTTTTCTGTTAGCTTCCATGGAAGTGCTGAAATAAACCGTTCAGGTCTGTTGACAAGTTTACACAGTGTGCGTTTTTCTATTGACAGAAATGATGACCTGTTGAAAAAAAATCCCCCACTTCCGTTTTGCACATGCCTCAGGCAAGTCGAGCAGGAACGCTCTGCCAGGTATCACTGGAGACTGTTTGTGTGTGTGTGTGTGTGTGTGTGTGTGTGTGTGTGTGTGTGTGTGTGTGTGTGTGTAGGTGGCGGCGGTGTAATTGTATCTTGATGGAACCGGCCAATTTCCCCACAAGGAAAAGAATATGTAACCTTTAAGGACCTTTAAGGTCCCCACAAGGTAAACTGCTTTTATTTATCACATTTTTTTTTTTTAATAATGATGTCAAAGGAAGGCCCTCCCAAGGATACAATGACAAACGTATGTTTGTGTGTATTAATGAGTGCTGATCCTCTTGTTGTCACACACCCACTCAAAAAGCCCACATCCAGTCCCTGAGCTAAAAAGCTCTCACACGCTGTAGTATGAGAAAGAAAGATTTATGAAAAAAAGACAGAAAGAGAGCCTCATGCAGGCTCCAGATTGTTGGCGGGTTATTATTATCCGCGGTGTTCGATGTTAAAAGTAATATAAACAAGCATTTCTTGATTAAAAGGCGTCTGAAAAAGACAGACTGCGGCGTATCATCACTATGGTATCAGGAATATTTTTATGGTTTCAGGATCGGTGCCTCTACCGTCGGGTTATAAAATAGACGCGGATTCACTTATTGTTCATCAGGGAGGAAAGAAATTGCAAGTGAGAGCGCTGTGTCCTCACCAATCAACCGTTTCCAAGTCAACCTGAACAATTCTCGTATTATTGATGTATGATAAGAAATACTGGTTTAGTTTGCCATCAATTAGGTTATCCAGCTATTTTTTTTTTTTTTCGAACTGTACAAGTCCTATTAATGTTCTTTAAGTATTTACTGCAGTCACTGCTGGGCCAAAGACTAGCAAACAATATGCACATCTCAATACAATCAATACACACTGACATACAGCCACACACTCATTATATTATATACTGTATATTATATACAATATATCAGCATAGCATTTTAGCTGGTGTGTTAGAGCAGAAAACATAAGCTGTATGTAGAACAAACGTTATCGTGACTTTTATAACGTTTGAATTTTACTCTCAAAATGAGCAGATTTGCATTTTTTTTTCTCATAGAAATAACCGAAAACACTTGATCATGCTTACTTGTGCTATTTCTTTGCCTATGTGACACTTTTTTTTGTATAGGTTGTTTAAAAATAAAATTCAGCTTATATTCATTCATTCATTCATATTGCCTAGGTTGTGCTGAAAAAAAAAAGGATATGTCATTCTATACTGAACTATCCTGAGCCCTGTATGAATATTCAAGATTCAAGATTAATAAAGTTCTTTGAATCTTGAATCTTGAATATATGTTTATCCAGTATTCGGGGCCGCGGGGGGCCTGGAGCCTATCCCAGGAGGCTTAGGGCACGAGGCAGGGTACACCCTGGACAGGTTGCCAATCCATCACAGGAGACTCACACACTCATTCACACACTACGTGCAATTTGGGAATACCAGTTAGCCTACTCTGCAGGTCTTTGGACTGTGGGAGGAAACCGGAGTACCCGGAGGAAACCCACCAGGCACATGATGGTAGAGACAGGAGAACATGCAAACTCCGTACACACGGAGACGGGAATCGAACCCGGACCCTTGAGGTGCAAGACGACCGTGCTAACACCACAGTGCCGCCTCTTTACTACACTAAACCAACATATTATTGATGCTACATCATTAAGTATACATTACATACATTATGTACATATGCTACTTAAATGAACCACAAGTGCAGGCTTAGAGTTACAGCTTTTAGAACTATCACACAAAGCTTGTATAACCAAAACAATTTTGACCTAATATTTAAGCATGTGTGCTTAAATGCCTTTGTGAGCATGCACAAAATATTCTTGCGTTTCTCAAAACTCATTTTGCTCTCAAAACTGTTCATATGTTGTTTGTTGCTTTTCATATCTTTAATAATGCCTGTGACAAAAGAAAAATGTATATAGATCACTCTCATGGCTGGATCAGAAAAGTCATAATTTCCTCTGTGTATGAAGACTTCTGGGATACCCTGTGCATATGATCAATTATCCAAACACCTGCAGGATACAAAAATACATGCTTTCTACTTAGATCCATGCACACACACACATACAAACATACGCGCAGTACTGCGTATTCTGAATCATTTCTATCTGCTCTCTGGCTAAACTCTTAATCTCCTCAGTTACATAGACACAACCTGACATTTTCTTGGAATACATTTTGGCACACAGGCGCGCACACACACACACACACACACACACACACACACACACACACACACACACACACACACAAGCCCACTCCAATCTCTAAGCTGGTTCTTCTTGAGGTTATTTATCTAAAGGCCATGCAGTTAAGATCTGAAAACACACACACACACACACAAACACACACACACACACAATATTCTGTCAAGCAATACCTAAAAATCAAAACCTGTGCGTGTACAAAGAAAATCACTCAAATCACCAAAACAAGTCACAAGTGAAGAAAATCTTTTCTGGAAAAAGAGATGTTTCAGTAAACAATCTGTGGTTCTCTTTCACATTGATGCCAAAAGATGAAACTGCTCACAAGTTTACAATGGCAGTCAATAGTAGAATTGGATGGCGATCAGGTTTTCGTCTTCTTTAAGAACAAAACAGCAGGATCTTCTTTTCTGAGTATTAGTCGGGGGGTGACATTAATACACGATACAATGCTGAAGTAGAGGACACAGCGAACACTGGACTCAACGTTCCAGTACATGTATGATGTCATTCTTTGGCTGCGGCTAAGAATTTCATCTGAAAGTTCCGGGACATATGGTATATATAACATACATGCGATATGACATTCATCGTTAGTTACAGCAGAGATTTAATAATAATATTCTACAAGATGGTGATGTTGGGAATGCCATCAGCATTAAAGCTTTGGAAATTGATCTGTTTGAGTAGAGGGACTTAAGAGACCTGGACAGGACTAAAGGACTGAAATGCCACTGCATTGTTCCCTTTACGGAGAAATGAAGCAATGGCTAAATCCCACTGCACCACTTTCAGCAGGTGCTCAAATGACTTATTACGCATTGTGACTTATTGTGATATTGATCCTTGTCTTGGCACCATAGAGTCCGCCTACAAAATAAAGCCTCTTCTCTTCACTGTAACACACTAAACTCAAGAACGAGGCGTGTTCAACTCAAACCAGGACTTGTGCTGAAATTAATTTAGGATCGACTGACATTCACAGAAGACTTCAAGCGCAGTACGGTGAAGAGACTTCGAGCAGCAGCAATATATTTGAATGATGAAAAAGGAGGTACTTTTTAAAAAGGCTGTACACGTCCATGAATGGCAATATTGGCTGAGGTGGCTCGGAGCCCACTGCAGTCGTTCCCATGAACATTCCACGAATTAAAGCCTAACATGCGGAAGACGTGCATCTGTCTGTGGGAACTGTACGCATAATCATCACGAACACCACTTGCACGTTACAGGAACTCGGCTGGAAGAACCATTTTCACATGTTTGGGTCATTAAAGGAGTTCCTGGGAGGCCGGCGTTTCAGATGTAAAACAGGCAGCCTGATCATGGCTCCTGAGAAAACTTTCTACCTTGACGGTATCCAAACACTAGTGAAACACTGGGATAAGTGCATTAGTGTAGCCGGGATAATGTAGAGAAATACAGGGGGGTTTTATAAACAGTATATAGAGATATCACTTAAGAACTCATCAGGAGACTCTGTAGAACAGATGCTATGGCTAGTACTGTATGGCACTTTCCAGAACTTTGGCAAGTTATACGTATTTTGTTTATGCGCATTTAGATTTTTCAAATGAAATGATCTTCACTGCAAAAATGGAAATTTTGTGATTAATAGTATCATTATATAAAAGTTAAAGCTTGAAATTGTTGTCTTATTTATAGACCTGATGTTAAAATAATGACAAACACACGAGCCTCTCTGAGAGAAATAAAGTTGGTATCAATAATAAATTTAATAGAAAAATGTCTTTTGGAGTTTCAGAAAGAGGCAAAGCTGTTTGCATTTTTTTTCTTGATTCATCAAAATATTTTTTCAATATAAATTCTGTCACTGTACGGCTGCTCGACTCTTTTATTAATTCTTGGCACTTTTTTTATGAGAGGAAAATTTTATAACTGAAATAATTATTTTATGAGAAAACGCTTGAATTAAAGGTTAAAAGATAAATCTAAAGTTATGGTTATTATATCCTGGCAAGTTAATAAAAGGATTAATTAACAAACCATAAAACCAGCAGCGGATTAATTGCCGAAATGAACTGTTAGTCTAAATAAAAAAAGGGAAAAATGTTTGATAGATTAATTGATAAAAAATAAAAAAAATTGCTAGTTGGCGTCCTGGTGAGGACACACCCTTAATGGGGGTCAGTACAAGGCAAAACATCATGCACACACCGTTCGTATTACAGAAAATCTGGAGTTGAAACATCAGGATTGAATGGACGGACACTGAAGCTGTGAAAAAAACAATGTCACCGTCTGGATCACCGTTCTACCCTGCTCTCTGGACATCCATTACATGTTACTAAGATACTCTCAGCACAATATTACATGAGTTATTGATAGATCATAAAAAATCGAAAACTGATTAGAAGGCGATTGACTGATTTTCTGAAACGGAAGGAATGCCAGCTGCAGGACAAATCACAAGCTTAGATCAACACAAGCACTCCTGATATGTTGTTAGGGTTTCTATAGGAACGGCTGAAACTCAGGTGGATGCACCACTTCATCTGTGTGACTAAACCAGCACAAGGGGACAAACAATATTGAAACACAAAACTGGAGCACCGCACACGTGGAGTTACTGTCTACATTAACTAAAATCATTTGCACGCTTGTTCTTATAAATCGAATAGAATTGCAGTTCAGCATTTTTAAATGACTTGGCAAAGAATAAATCAATCGAGCAACAATAGGACAAAACCTAAAATCAGTTAGAGCCTTTTCTTGATATTGTGCACATTGTTAAACTGGGCATCACTAAAGAGTAGCGGTTTCATGAAGAAAGACAAAAAGCGGGTTTTTAGGATCACATTTTACTTATACCCCAAAAGAGGGAATTATGAGATTCTGTCACTTTATAGGCAGGAATCTACATTTATAGCTCAGCTTATTACCTGTTAATGGTTCATTGAAACCATTACAAATGATGCAGCGTTTCACTGCCTGTTCTGTTCTGTTCTGCTGCAGCACTGCTACAGTATACACACTTTCTTTTCTTCATATGGCTTCACACTGACATCGTTTAATGAGCTGCACACAATATTTATGAGAAATAAATATGAAGACTGGCTAAAAAAATCAGAAAAACAATAAAGCTTACATAAAGTGTGTGTTAATGCTCCTCTCTCAGATGATGCATTTTTTCATACCTGATATTCCCTTTATTTCACTCCTCCTGCACATGCTCCATTTCAGTGCCTATTTAAATGATCTACTGCCGAGCCCCGCCTCACCAGAGAACTGAGCTGGGGGAGGAGGGGTATTTCTTCATGTGAGGTCACATTAGACGGAAATCTAATTCCCATGTTTAAGCATTAAAAACAAAAACAAAAAAAACAGGGTAATGTTTTTCTCCCCTTTGTTTTGTCTGGAGACCCATGTGAATGTCTAAAAATGACTCAAAAGTGACTTCTGCATAATAGTTCCTCTTTATAGTTACGCTTATTAAAGCTAATTTGATAAGGATTGTTTTTGCTATAAGTGGGAAAAACAACATAACTACTGGGTCAGAAAAGAAAAGACAACACTATATGATAAGATAATCCTGGGCTGCTGTGAGTCACCCTGACAATCCTGGAACAGTCACAGCTGTGTCAAGGGTGTCGTGTCGTAATTGGCAGGAAATTTTCACCAGCTCTGACAGGTCAAAGGTCATCTCACCTCAACTCAACGCCATGAAAGGAGTCCGAGTGCATGGTGATAGGCGACCAATTAAAAGAGAAAGAGAGAGTGAAAGGGCATGAGAGTGTAAACAAAGCAAAGCAGAGCGAGAGAGAGTCTGATATTACACTATGAGAGGAAAAAGAATTACGGATTGATGCAGTTTTACCCTTTTTCTGCTGACAATATACATCATTTTATACAAAGGCAAAGGCCATTACACTTATGCAATAGGATATGGAGCACTGTAATAGGCATTGAGGTTCGACAGCATACGTTCATCGAGCTTACCGACTAGCAGCTTGTTGTTTTGATCGGTTTCTGACGTACCTCAGTTCAAATGAGTTCAAGGTAATTATTAATCATGGTTGCCAGGTTTCAGGTCCACTCCATAATCCGTCTTCCCTCAGACAATCTTTGCACATACTGTATGTCACCCAGCTGAAGTTTTTTTTTGTGATTCACTGTTTTCAGAATAATTTTATGTAGAAAACAGTGAATAACAAAAAAAAATTTACTTACAGACTGGGTCACATATATCTTAGAAAAGAATTGTTTCTATACATTAGAAGACATACTGACTGCACTTTGTCTTTCCATTGTGTACAAATGTATTAATTTAATTCCTATGATTGCCTATAAAACACAATCTTGATGGCCGTGGAATGTTTTTACTTCTACCTTCAACCCTACTATCCTGTGTAATGCCTCTTCGCAGAGCATGGGGCAGTGTGATTCATGCCTCAGTCACCATCTATTAGTGCTTGTTGCAGTTCCCATTTTGACCACTAGGTGCTATAATAAAAGTAAGGAACAATAATTGCATTGCAACAAGACCATTGTGCACAGGTGAGGAGAATGAGCAAAATAATATACAGTATATAAGTATACAGGAATTTTTTTTAAAAACCTTCAGTAACTCTAAAGCATTACATGGAATTTAAAGGGGAATGACTAAAATCCACCTGCACCAGTAAAAACGCCATCACTGTTGTTGCGAGTCAATGATAATCTTATCACACTCCATCCGTGTACATCTATATTACTGATTTATATGTGCTTAGAAATTAGTTTGAACTCACTTCAACAATATTCCTGAATTGGCCGAATCCTGAAATTTACCTTATAAAAAAAAACTTTACCTTTTAGTGTGTGACAAAAACAACGAATTGTTTGTTGTGACAGAAGCCTGACACATATGAAACCGCACGACGCCCTTCTCGTGACACGCTGTTAATCTTCAGCTAATCAGTGCTACACACACCAAGACATACAACCTTTCCACAGGCACGGATTACATGGATTATGTAGCTCTTTAGTGTTGGTCAAGACAGCTTGAATAAACGTGAACAAACTCTGAAGAGTAGGGATGTTAATGCTTAATCTTTAATTGATAACATGGCATTAATAATTTAACTAATTACAATTTCATCAACCGATAATGTTTGTTTTGCACAATAATGCCATGTAGCTCATAGACCTATTATCTTTTGCAATACATGAGGTGCACTTGTGTTTTCGGCTATGTTCAATACTGGACACTGTATTTTTAATGGCCTCTATTTTGAAGGAGGACACACAGGGTGTGCTGTGCTGTCTAGTAGTAGAGCATCGTTTGGGTGCTGTGGGTTCGAGGAGGTGCCTCCATGGATTGGCGCTCTGGGGAGTTTGGAGGCAGGGTCGGCGGTCTTGGGCGTTTTGCTTCCTAGACCCTGTGCGCGGTGGACTTTGTTAAACTGGGTGTCCTAGTGGCTTTCTAGCGTGCATTTTTCTTGTGATTTGTGCTGCATTGGCCTTTCTGTGGGATTGCACTGGACAGGCTGACCTTTGGTCTAGTCGGGCATGGGTGTTCCTGTCACCAGTTCACTGGTATAATCAGTGTTAATGTGTTAATATTGTGTGACGTTACCGTTTTGCCTAATCAGTGTATAACAGCATACAGAGGAAGTAAAAGTATTTTATATTATAATAATTAATTATTAAAATTTGGCAGTTAATTCTTTAATTAGTTGGCTAATTAATTTGTTCACATAGGTACCCTACCATGGGTAGGAATCCACTGGATCGTTGTTATTAATGTGTTTCTTTTTTATTCTTCTATTTGCATTCTATAAACTATTTGTACGCGAGTGTGTGAGTGAGTCTGTGCTTCGGCCTTGTATTGGACTGGTATCCCAGTCAGGGTGTACGTCACCTCGTGCCCTGCACCTCTGAACAGATTAACCATTATAGTGAGTGTGCGAGTGAGTTGTTGTTGGTCTTTTGGCTGCTCCTATGCAGGGGTCGCCACAGCGGACCATCCCTGTGTCCCTAAGCACACAACTTTGCGCAGGTTTTACACCGGATGCCCTTCCTGATACAACCTCCCTAGCTGGGGTTTGAGCATTGGGTGGGAACTGAACCCACGCCTTCGACATGGTAGGCGAGAGACCTACCACTGAGCCATCAATGCCCCAAGAATGAGTGAGTGAGAGACTGAATAATTTTTCATACATAATTTGTTCAAACTAGAAAAGTGCATCTTGGCCTCCGAGTGGCGCAGTGGTTAAAGCGCTCGCCCTATCATCCGGAGATCGCTAGTTCGAATCCCGGGTGGTGCTGTAACCTCTCGCAGCCGGAGGTCTAGAGAGAGCTGATTGGCCGAGCTCTCTCAGAGGGGAGGGATGAGAGGTACTTAGTGCTCCCACATTAATCACGGCTCTACAGCCAGTCAGGGGCGTCTGTGAGCTCGCGCAACGGAGGGAGCGGATAGCGCTGTCCTCCGAGTGTGTTACGCTGCCCCCAACGGTGCGTGAGCGAGCAGTTCGAAAAGATGCGGTCGGCTGGCGTCACGTGGTTCGGAGGAAACACGTGATAGTCTTCGGCCCTCCCGGCTGAATGGTAGTAGTAGCCTTAATGTGGGAGCCCCCTAGTGACGGGGAGGAATTGGACACGACTAAATTAGGGAGAAAATCGGGGAAAAAATCCAAAAAAAAAAAAAAGAAAAGTGCATCCTGCTACCATTAATAATTAATGATTACTCGACTTGATTGTTAACGTTTTTAAATATCGGTTAAGGAAAATGTGTGACATTTGCAAGCCTAGGAATAAGCGATACGAGGAGTCCAAGCATGCTTCTCACATGGTGCCCCTGGTGGCCAGTTACTGCTTTGTGCTTGGAACTCTGACAACAACGAGAGCAATAAAAGTCGAGGAAATGCATCATTTTAATTACTCCATAGGCCTGACCTGAAAAGGCGAAAAAAGAACCACATCCCCCTTATAACCATATCAAATAGTATACACACAGAGACAAACATTCACTGCCTCAGCGGCAGGTATACACACAAACACTCCTGCAGCTTCCATCACTAATACCACTGTGACAGCAGACATGGAGTCAGTGATGAGCTGCCAATGACGCAAGATCCTCTCTGTCTGTGTGGACATGTGTGTCTGTACGGGTGAGAGCTTCCACTGCAAACACAATTTTTACTGTCCGTTGTTAACGTGTTCAATAATATAATGCTTCTCCGAAGACATCTGCTTGTCAAAAGCATCTTGCATGTGATATTTGTCCGATTTGTTTTTCGAAGCACCACTACAGTTACTATGTTAATCAACATAGCTGCATTGATCTGCTTGTTTTTTTATAAGTAGCTCTGATGATACACCATGTCTGTCCGAGTTCTATCTAAATTTGAAAGTTAATCGTTAAACATTGTAGTGAGTCACCTTTCCCGGGAACATAGTGTAACATTAGTGGCTGTCAGATTTCCTCCATCTCTTATTCATAATCCTGCTACCTGCTATTAGCAGGATCCCCAAGCACAGGAATATTGCTCAACAGCGATGAAGACAAAGATATATTAAATGTTTTTTAATGAATGTCAGTTGCAGGAGATTTTTGCCTCAGGGGATAAAGCAAGCTATTACGGTCCTGTACACCTCCCGGCTGCAATACACTCAGATTCATTACAGTTGCATTTACTCTACTTCACGTGCATACTGAACATTATGATTTATGATCCCACTATAAGAGCTTTACACCTGGATCTATTTTGATTCTAGTTCCTCTAAAGGGTTCATCCTCATGACTTCTCTGGAAGTTTTCGCCTGCCAATGTCACCTATGGAGTAGGGCTGGGCGGTATACTGAGTTTTTAAAGTATATCGATATAGTGTGATGTTACTCCCACGAAGCTGTGCCAGATTTTTACATATTCCTACTATCCCCACACAGCCCTCACTCTCCCTGAGGTCCCCACACAGCCCTGACTCCACTCTTCCTGGTCATCATCGCCCCACCCCACCCCACCCCGCCCCACCCTCTCTCTCTCTCTCACTCTGGGTGTCTCCACACAGCCCCAATCACTCTCTCCCTGTGCATCTCCCTTAAGCCTGCCTCGACTTTACCCGGGGCATGTCCACATAGCACGACTACACTCTCCAAAGGTGTCCTCACACAGCCCCGCCTCCTCTCTCCCTGGATGTCTCCACACAGCCCCGTCCCAATCTCGCTGAGCATGCATATAAACCCAGTGTTTACAATTTGTGCTGTTGTGTTTAATACACTATCGTGATCATGCAAACAGACGGCGCTACGTTTAAAAGTCAAAAAAGAAATAGGATGCGTAAAAAACATTCTTCACGGCGGCAATTATCAATGCCGTAAACTGAGGTACGAAGAGAGTGTTTAAATTTGTGCACAAAGCCTTCACAGCCATAAAAGTCTGCTGCTCCAAAAGAAATCTCATTCAGTGTCTCCTCATTATGTATTTATTTCTCTGTATGACCATTAAAGGAGCTCCACAGTCCACTGCAGGCAGAAGACTTCATTACTCCGTCAGAGCAAGTGCGGCAGTATTTTTTAATTTTTTGCCTTTTTAACGCCGTCTTTAACTTTGTTTTAATCGGTCTGTGTTTGTTGTTGAGATTAACTGAAGGAGCATTCTCAGAAATAGGCCTATATTTATTTTACCTTTTTTTTTTTTTCCATTTCCATGTTTCAAACAGGAACGCTGTTCCTGTTCCGCTGTTTTTTTTTTAATTTTTATAACAGTTTTTTTATAAAGTGCTTAGGACATCTCACGGGTGACTTTGACATACAACTGAACACTTAACCCACTTTACACAAAATATCACAATATATAATCATGTGTCGATATTTATCCTAAAAATACCAAGACATTAATTACGAATCTTAATCTGCCAAGTTAAGTCCAATTTTAGATGTGCTATACGGAGAAAAGTGACTTTAACTGAGTAAACACAAGGGCTAAAATTTGACTGAGTTCTTGTACAGAGATTGACATATTTAACAGCACAAGCAATGATTTTTGTATTAGATGCTCCTTGATATCATATTGTCATGTCCAAAAATTAGTACCCTCACTTTTAATTTGATGCGTTTTTGTGTAAAAACATAATAAAAATCATCTGATCGCTGTGGTCTTAGTATTAAGCACATACAGTCTCAAACAAACAAACAACATCTAACTTTTTTTTTCACCATGCAATGATTTATTTAACAAAAATGCAAAGTTGTATTTGCCTAATCTTGAAATCTGCTACGATCACCCGCTATTTTATCATGTTTTTACACACACACACACACCACACACACACACACACACACACACACACACAAAAACAGAATAAAAAAGGGGGGGGGGGGGGGGTCCAAAATTTTGAACATGACTGTAGATACAAACCATGTTTCCCGTTAATACATAAACAACACATGGAACAACAATGTGTAACGAATCATAACCAAACACAAAGCATCAAAAGCTGATGATAATAGACCTGAGTAAACACATGTAAGGAAACATGGTGGAACGATTTGAGAATCTCTGCAAAGTGAAAGGAAAGCCCGCAGTACTCACCAGGTCATGATTAGTTGAATTGGAATCGTCTTCAGGAAAGGGGATGTAAACAGCTAAGGCCACGCAGTTGGCAAAAATAGACAACAATATAAAGATATCAAAGGGTCTGGAAAAAAGCATGGTTAAGGAACATTTATTAATGTCAGTTACAGAAATCAAAATAATCTTTTGCTCTTAACTATAAAAGAGGCAAGAACATACCGTAGTTCAAATACTTTCATATAACCAATTATAATTAGAGCGGTCAATATTATACTATGTTTTTAACTCAAATTAATCATATGACCAAGTTTGACCCTAATGGCTTCCCATAATTGCAGCACGGTTACCCGGCTGTTTGTGATAATAACAAGTTTAACACTTGTTGCTGTGCTGAACAACAACTTTCATTATAAAAAAAAAAGCTTCTAGATGGAAGTTTGAATAAAACCAAAGTTGTGTGCTTTATCTACCCTGAAGAAGAAGAACTACATTTACAAAAATACCTTAAATGTGAGATACAAACTCTTTTATTTCACTTACTGGAGACCACTATACATCCGTAAGTAACCATAACTACCTCGTGTGTAACAGCACATCTAATCGATGACAAATGGCAGCTGCGATCATTCACTCTGGGCGTGTCAAGCCGAGTTGAAAAGAAGATAACAGACACTATAGGAGCAGGCAGGGCTCACAATCTGATTGCTGCTGCAAAGAGTTTACCATTTAATTTAAACATTTGTTAAATGTTAATGTATGCAATATTATAAAACTGTTTCCTTTAACCACTGCTCCATGCATATTTTTATTCCACCATTGCACATTTATAATAAAAGTATTTTTAAATTGTGATTAATTGTGTCTATGACTTAACTGATTGACAGCACTTATAATATTCTTTAGAGAAAAAATGCAATTTCAAAAACATGACATCCTGAAATGCAACTATCACACAAAAAGCCTAACAGTTTACAAGTTATAATAAAATATGCCTTTGTAAAATGATTTAGTTTGAGCATTCTGTTTTCATATTGCACTGTAAACTTTTCACTGTTCATTTCTCACAATGATGTCACCAAGAGGTCCCAGAGAAGTACTAATGAAAGGATACTTCCACTCCACCAGGCTGATGCAGGCCCTGCGTATCGGGTTGTTGAGGGTGAGGCAGAAGAGTGCCCGCGGAGGCCTGCTATTGGTGGCGCTACCCTGCTTCTTGCTCTTGGCATACTGTTGCCTCTTCCTCTGGGACAGCGAGCCTACCGGAGCGCTGTCCGATGTACTTATGGTCTGGTTGCCATCGGCCCTGGCGTTTCTCGCCGCAGTGATCGCAGCTTGCCAGGACAGAGTTCCGGACTGGGGGAGTGACTGTCTGGAAAGGGAGGGGCTTTCTGACCAAAGGGGAGGAGCGTCACCAGAGGAAGGGGCCCGTGTGCTGATAGCATAGCTTGCCCCTGGGGATTATAAAAAATAAAAAAAAATGAAAAAAAGAAACACTTCATGTCAGACTTTATATAGCCTGAGAGGTAATGAGCTGTAACAAATGACATATTCTTTTCTGGTGTGACAAACTGTATTCTCAAATTTGCATAACAAGTGTTGGTATTATGGCACTGATTACAAACTTGTAATCCCTTTAATAATATTGTACACAAGGCATTCATTCAGGATGCAGACAATAGAACTGAAACAAAGAGAGAAAGAAAGAATCAATATACTGTCATGTGAAAAAGCGGGGCTGTAACTGGCAGAGCACTTTCCAGGTCACTTCATCTGCTACTTGCTGGCTTGCTATCAAAAGAACTAAGCTGTAACCATATCATATCATCTAGACCAGCATTAATGTTCCATAACTGTCTTTTGTCATTTTTTTTACTCCCTAGTATAGTCACTGCCAATGTCGAGTCAATTCCCATTCACCAGCTGCGGGGGAAAAGGCTTACACGTGCTTTCTTGGAGACACGTGCAGCTATTGCATCTTTTCAAACTGCTGCTCTTGCAACATCACAGGCAGCCAAACTACACTCTTCCATATACATGAGCTCGCAGGCTGGCTAGTGTCGCTCCGATTGACGAGAGAGAGAGAGAGAGAGAGAGAGAGAGAGAGAGAGAGAAAGGAATGCCATGCTTCCCACCAAGACAGCAGGACCGGTTATGTTCTCCTGGACTCCTGCCCACAGATGGCTTTAGCGTCATTAGGATTTGCAATCCTCCCGATCCCCTGACAACAGGGCAAACACTGCACCAATCGGCAGCCGTAACCGCCCCTGGAGTACAGATCGGCCAGTTAAATCTACACATGCATGTAGCTCCGGAGCTTTATTTGTGCAGAATATCACACACCCACTCAGGTACACTTCATGATGTAAATCAAATCTAGAAACACTTTATATGAAGCGTACTTGGCACGCTTGAAGACTATCACAAGACTATTAATATCATCGCCAAAGAAGTGTTTGGACAAAGCGAATCTC
This sequence comes from Clarias fuscus, assembly GCA_030347435.1. Taxonomy (NCBI): domain Eukaryota; kingdom Metazoa; phylum Chordata; class Actinopteri; order Siluriformes; family Clariidae; genus Clarias; species Clarias fuscus. Next base: position 12,329,719 of record CM059213.1, on the reverse strand, counting down.
CTTGACAACGCCTCGCAAACAGCAGACTCTGTGATATAAATGCAAAGATGCTCCACATAGGAATGATATTAAAGTACCGATTTTAAATCATCCTTTGGTTCCGGTCATAAGCAGGTTAGTGGCATAAAGACAGCTGTTTATTCCAGAGTCACAACACTATCTGGAATGGTTAAGCATCGACAATCGCAGTACTGATAGTGTGGACTTTCGCAAACTTTAGCATTACCTCAACAGTGCATTCTTAACAAATACATTATGATTATGATTGTATATTGGCAAAATTAGTTAAACTATCCTCGGTGTAAAAAAAAAAACAGGGCACACACTTCGGGTCATTTGGGAACACCAATTAGCCTCCTCCGCATGTCTTTGGACTGTAAGAGGAAACCGAAGTACCTGGAGGAAAACCACCAGGTGCGGGGAGAACATGTAACATCCTAAGGCAGAACTCGAACCCTGGGGGTGAAAGGTCACAGTGCTAACCACTACACCACTGCGTTGCTCATTTCTGTATTGTTTTGACACACTGGATTTTTGTGGATTTTCATGAGCTATTTGATTTAATAAGGAAAAAGGTTTGGAATGCTTAAAATACTTTTAAGAATTCTCTTAAAAGGTCTCTATATTTTATTTTCTATATCTGTATAGATAAGTAGTTTATATTGTTCTATTTTATATAGCTAAACTTATTCTTATTTTATTCCATAATGTATTTCCTGTTCTTAATTGTTTTCTCTTTTTTTTATTTTAAGGTCACGAGCGGTCGTACTGTATAAGCATTTCACTGCATATCGTACTGTGTATAACTGTGTATGTGACAAATAAAATATATATATATATATATTTTTTTTTTTTATGTTACATTTTATGTGCAAAAGTTTCACCTTTGAATTAAATTATGGGGGGAAAAAACTTTATACGATGCACTGTACACACTCACACACACAATGAACACACACATACACAAAACTATTCAAAATCCCAAGCCTCAACCATAATTAGTACCATAACAAAAAAAATTTGTCAGGGACCCATGCACTCACTCTCTACACAAAAATTTGGAGAAGGGAAAATACTAAAGCTACAGAAGTGCACAGTTTAGCAGATTGTTGAAATCTCAACAAATACGATCTCATCAAATGCAGTGCCTGAACTTCACTAAGCATCATACAGTATGCAGTAGATCTGGCACCATGTGTTATGCTCAGAAGAGACCGAAATATCCTGGTTCGGTCATGCGCAGCATCAGCATAACTGCCTGCAAAAGAAAACTGCTTACATACAAGAAAAATCAGCTGACAGGCAGTGTAAAATGTAAAATATAGTCGCTGATCAGTGCTGCTTTGGGGCTGTTTTGCTTATGTGGGGATTCAAGGGTTCTTGCTCGTATCATGAACTATCAGGATATTTCAGCTCAAAATCTGGTTGCCTCCGACACGAGGTTTAGATCTGACCATCGACAGAGAATAGCATAATGAATTACATTTATATTTAGGCATTTGGCAGACGCTCTTATTCAGAACAATTTACAAAAAGTCCTTTGATATTTCCGTCATTGGATAGATACTTACACTGGGTTACTAGGTTACTAACTAAGTGCCATCAGTCAAATCAGTCAAGGATTTTTTTTCTTGTGGGGTGTTAGTCCAATCAAAGATCCAGAAACTCCCAAATCAATGTTGTGCAATGCCTACGTTTATTGATCTCCAGACTGCAGTCCTATAAGCATCATGAAGTGGCGTGTGTGAACTGATTGTTTCGATTGAAACACAAAATGTAATGATACGATATACATAAATGTATATGTAGGCACATTATTTGGATATGTTGTATGTCTTATCCTCTATATAATTTTCTGTTTATTTGTATATATAACGTGCTAATATTTCTCAAAGGCAAAGTATTCAGTGAATTATAATACAGTACTGTAATAATGTAGAAAAATGTGAAAATGGCACGTGTCTAATTTGAGCAGGATTTGGAAGCGATGGTCCGTGTAATTAACACGTGCACTTCCGGCACGACAGCATGCTTTATTTGTATTAAGAAAACGAACGCCCAAATATACAACCTTGTGAATGAATCATGATGGATGAGGACAAGCAAAGTTGGGCAGCTGTAATTACAATACAGCTCAATTAAAAAGAAAGAAAAAAAAAAACACATGGCATGAGGCAGTGAGACACTAAACAAACAACCTATTAGTCTCTTTTAATCCATAGTGTTATGAGAAATGTAAATATTTTAATAAACCTACATGTTGCACGATTATGACATTTTTGTAGATTTTGACTTTTAATAAAAATTTGAGGCATAAAAAGGTGTGAAAACGTGATCTTTTTGTACTTTATACTTAAGCCAGAATCTGAAAGGTAAAACAGGTGAAGAGTTAAAAGGGCAGTGTGACGTATGCGCCTCTGACGCAGCTGGTGCAGACTGAGCCGCTTGTTAAAATGAAAGAATATCTGGCGCGTGTGGCATCTGGTGTAAATTGACTTTACGATAGTTTTCAGAAGTATCAGACCGTGAGAACATAATTAGGAGGTTTGTGAAGTTTCATTCATCGAGGTCGTTAAAATGTCCTGTAGTTGTAAATCGAAATGAACATAAGCCTCTCTTAGATTCATGAACCATTTCAAGGTAAACTCCTAATTCCAACATGGTTTACAAAATCTGTTTATTTATAATATTTATCATGTAACCGCACTGAATTTGGTTAAAGTCAAATGAGTGATAAAAATCAAAGGCTTTTTTGAGGGTCATTGAGCTGCCTGATGTATCCCAGTGCATTATAGTAGTATTATAGTAGTATAGATGTTTTGTTTGCTTGTTTGCTTGTTGTAGATAATAAAGTCCATAACCTAAATCTGGAATCTTTCTGTCTTTTTTTTTTTTTGGTTTGTCCACATACAAAACGGGTCTGTGCAGAACCCTATATCTGTGTGTAACAGAAAGGATTGATCATACTAACCCTTTAGGAAGACATAGAAATAGAAATAGTGGGAATGAATAAGCATTGCTAAACTAATCATTTTAAAGTTCTACACAGACTTTTATTTGCCTTACTCATATATATTTTTATATTTTCCAGTGGTATTGAGTTCAACTTTGGGACTGGTTGATATGAAAAGAAGCTTTTTTTTTTTTTTTCATTTCTTTATGCACAGGATCAGCCATGAGACGGTGGCCAGGGGGCAAACAGGGTTAGCAGGTGGTGCTGTGGCTTGAACCTCTGACCATCTGATCAGTAAACCAGAGGCTTAGCTGTTGAGCCAAACTTGCCCTAACTGTGATGAACTTAAGCTCAAAATGCTTTCTGGGACGTAATTGATACAGTATATCAATTACGTATAAATCAATTATGTCCCAGAAAGCATTGTATGCTTAACTTCATCACAGTTAGGGCAAATACACACACACGTGTGTAGTATTGTGTTTCCTCTAAAGATGTCAGTAGTCACATCTATCACGTAAACGTCACAAGAGATGCATATATTTCATGTTGAAGTGTGTATACATTTTTCTGGGCACCTCGTCAGTAGGTATAACTTAGGTATAACGATTGATTGAGCATTGGTTATTTTTTGTAAAGTAGACAGTTTTGGTACAGAATATTAAGTTTTCCTTTAAGTTAAAAGGAGAAGATTTTATGTTTTTCAAGATTCATGTTTTTTAAATGCACCAGAGGCACGTTTAGTCATATGAACACTGTCTAAACTAGTTTTTTTTTTTTTTTTGCCTATGGCGAATTTCTCCATAATTACACAATAAATAATCATTCATCCTCTATACGGCTTTATGCTGTATACAGGGTCACGGGGCCTGGAGCCTACCCTAGCAGACTTAGGGCACGAGGCAGGGTACATCGGCGTGCCAATCCACTGGAAGGCACACACATACTGTACACACACACTATGGGCAACAGCAATTCGCCTAATTGGCATGTCTTTGGGAGGAAACCGGATCACCCAGAGGAAACACACCAAGCGCAGGGAGAACATGCACACAGACCGGAAGCGAAAATTGAACCAGGATACAGTGATAACCACTATGCCACCATTACCAAATAAATCTGTCCAGTAAAGTTACAGAAATGTCCCAGACATGCTATTATTCTAGTCTCCTTAGAGACACTGACAGTTGTGGCATTAATCACTGATAAAACCGTGCAACGGTGTATCGACACAGACCTAAACCTACTGTGCTGTAAATGCATTACCTTAAACCACCTCGTTTTGCAGCACAATCACAAGCACACTCCATGTAGCCTTCGCAATACTTGACGTTTGACATTTTATATCTGAGAAGCGAATAAAAGAAACCAGTCTCGAGCGCGCGCGTGAGCATCACTGACAAGCCTTTCAAGTGTTTAACCGGCAGGAGCGCGCGCCGCGTTCTCTTTTACCTTCAGTCGGTTCCTCTGGCTCGTCCATGCCTTCCTCCGCATTGAAAGTCCGTTTAATGACCCGGTTTCACCGCAGGAACCAGTGGACACACGTTAAATCGCTCTTCTTCACGCCGTTAATCCATCCACGCGTTAGAAAGTGCCTCCTCCTCCTCCTTCTCGCGCAGCTCCCTGAGCGCCATGGAGCGCTTGCGGCAACATCCGGGTGCTGTCCTGCTCACAGCGCCGCGGCTCTGCTCTGATCCGCGCGTGATGATCGAGCTTATCGTCAGTCAGACACTCTGCTGAAAAGCCAGCGCGGAGGGCTTTGAAGTGTCAAGTCCGTGTAGAACCTCACCGACGAGCAACAGTTTCTTCAGTGATGTACTGTATAGCCACAGACCCTCAGGGGCTCTCCGAGTCTCATTACAGCAATGTTTTACACTACTTCTGACTAGATTTATCTGTATAATTATTTAAAAAAAAAAGAAAAAGAAGAAGAAACCCCCTTAAGATTTCAATTCCCAAAAGTCTTTTTCAGCCAGTGATTAATCTCGCCTAGATAGTACCTAAAACCTGCTGCTGTTATCATGACCACTAACTTTGGTATTTTGGTCCGTCCACCACATGGAGGTATATCCATCATTTCTTTGGCAGTCACTTAAGGTTGCCAGCTTGATGCCCGATTGCCATTCACACACTATGAATGCCAAAAGCATGTCTTTGGACTGTGGGGGGAAACCAAAGTACCTGGCGGAAACCCACCAAAAACAGGCAAACTCCATAAACACAGACCCACCCAAGGTGGGAATCGAACCCTCAACGCTAAAAGTACAAGACCACCCATCCGTCCATAACCACTAATAACCACCATCAAGCTCATGAGCACGCTTTGACCGACTTCATTCAGTGTGTTTTTTTTTTTTTTGAAGTAATGATTTTCAATTACCCCACCCTGAAGAGGATGACATTTACGGTCTCTCCAGATTGCTTCTACATAGGGAGTTTTTCCATGCCACTGTCACCTCTGACCTGTTTATTAGTCATCTACACTGAGATTTCTGTTAACTTCTTTGTAACAATGTCTATTGTTAAACCAAATCCAATTCATTTCAAAGATTACCTTGAAGCCTTTTGTGTTAAAACTCTAGCCTTGGGTACATATCTTGTCATAAAAACAGCAAAACAGCCACGTTCGTGAAAATAATCAACAAGTAGGCTTTAGTTAGAAGTCCAACCAATGGCTAGATTACATTCAGCACAGCACGAAACAGAACCTAAAAGCGTGCTACTAAAATAGAAGCTGCCAGAGTTCACTTTAAACCTATTTGAAGCAAGTCCGATAACCTCTCAGATACAGCGACTCACACTTCTGACTTCTGTCCATAATTGAATTGAATTGAATTCCCAACACCAGATTGCTTAATAATTGCATTCGTACCAATTTCAACAACAACAACAAAAAAAACTACCATAAATAGTGTCTATGTAATCGTAATTTTTTACATTGGTGTTACTTGGTAGAATGTAATCTCAAATATGAAAACAAATCTCAACCACGATACATTTTAACTTTTAAATTTGAAGTAAATAAATTTTTTTGCATGATAGAAGTCACATTTTACTTTTAAATAAATATTATTTAAATAATGCTGAGTCTGAATGCCTGATATCAAGGTCTATGACATTTTTCTGAGCAAATATGTATTTATTACTTACTATTAAAAAAAAAAATCTATTGTTCATCATTATTAGCTTAAATGATTCATGGCTATATTTGGAAGAATATGATCAAACTTTATTTGAGAAAATCAAAGTAGCCAGACTTTCAAGGTAAGTAAGTTAACATAAATTCCAAGTCAAGCAGTCTTACCTCTGCGCCCTGGTCTCCAAGATATAAACGCCATTCACCTGGTGCTCATATGTAACCAACGGATGACATTAGTTTGCCACATTCCGTAAAGCAAGCTGGAGGAACAGCCCATGTGGAAATTTCAGCCTACATGCATGAATCACCTGCTCTAACAGGCAGGCTCACAGTTAACAGAGTGATAATCCGCCAATATTAATCCTGCTAATGTTACCACGGGGTGGCAGTGACCTATTTCAGCCCTCACTGACAAAAAAGACACTTTCTAAATAAGCTTACTGTACAGAAACATCATTTATCAAAATTATGTTTAATTATTTTTAATTTAGCATTACAAAATGATCATTAATAGATTATACGGCAGGCTTGTTCACATTATTATAATATAGGAGCGTTTGGTAACCCTGCGATAATTTCAGTGGACTAGCATACAAAAATCTGTTTTATAATTTCCCTGCCAAGTAGCCGACGTATCTCAGGAGACCGCAGATCTCCAAATGGGAGGGCGCTGAACTGTAAGTAGACACAGGCGCCCAAGAAGGAGGGGTAAGTAGGGTCATTAAAGAGACAGTGGATTAAAATTTTCAGTCTTGCGAATCCTAAAAAGAAGAATTACGTTTAAGGAAATACTCCCCATATAATTTCCTTCTGTTAGTCTGAGGGGTGAGGGCTGTTTGTTTTTCATCTGGAGTTCTTTTGCCTCTGGCTCAGCCAATTTGTCACATACTTTGTCAGGTATTGACCCTCAGCCATACTCTCTACAAACCGTGACATTTTTTCCAACATGGCTGAGAGAGATCAGGACTGAGTACTCAACAGAAGTTATCTTGCTAAAACAGTAGTTTCTTAATAATATAGTTACACAACATAAGGATTTGAATTTACCATCTGGTTTCTCTATATATTTACATGTATTTGATAGTTTACTTTTATATTAGATTTGTCAAAAACGAAGCAAAAATCACTGGGGATTTTAGGGTTCATTTATATTCTATTAAAAGCTACTGTCCTTCCTGCAATTAGACTGTTCCCCACATTTAATTTGTTGTACACTGACATCTTGTGGTGCATTATTGTCGACAACTGCCAATGTTATACGGTATACTTCATACTTCATGTATAGATAAATAGAGAGCCCAGTTTCTTTTATTGTAAGTTTATAAAGTGCATAATTCAGTATTAAATATTGGGGACAAAAATAGACATAATGGTAATTTTAGGTGTGTATCTTTACAGGATTTCATTCAATTTACAATAATGACGTATTGATATTTTGAACACAATTTGAAATCAACCTGAAATTTCCTCTGTAGAATAAAAGAGTTAAATAAAATGGTTGCACAAAGAAGTGTAATATTGTAGACAAAATTATCACATGCTCACCATATGAAGTACACATAGAAATTCTCTCCATAAACTATACTGAATTAACTGACATAATAAGCATCATTGCAGAAATTGAGCTTCAAAGTAAGCTAAAAAGATACATTTCCTTGGCCTTTGGTGTTGTTTAAAAGCTACAGGGGAGCTAAGCATAGTACAAGAAAGGGCCTTTAGTGTTTAAACACTGATAAATATTATAATCAATGCTATATTATACAATATATATATATTATAATGTAATATTATACAATGTTATATGTTAGATTCTTTTAATTGGTCTTGTTTACGTTCATTCTAAAAAGTTATCTTGAAACATGGATTGCCCTGAAAGCCATTTCCCATTCGGGAAAATCCCCTGTACCAGTTAAAGTTTTTATTATGGCAGGGGAGGGGTGTGAGGGCTAAAGTCAACACCAGAAAGCCAAACTTGACTGAGCATACTGTACGTCCTATTTGACCCAGTAGATCCAGCTGCTTGTTAACATGAAGAGCAATTTCTGCTTTAAGCTTCATTTTGGTTTTATTTAGCCACAGGCATATTCACACCTCACTCCTAGTGTTCCTGTGATTCACAAAGACCCTGACTAGGATAGAAGACGCATTTCCTGTATGTGATATGATTCTGTTAAAAATCCATTCAGTTATGAATAGTGATTCTTTTTTTGTTGTGGTGATTCATTTATTGACTCCAAACTAGATTATTTTTTTTTCATCCTTAATGAGGGAGCCCCCTAGTGACAGGAAGGAATTGGATACGACTAAATTAGGGAGAAAATCAGAAGAAGAAAAAAAAAACTGTAGCAAAATTGGGGAAAATATAATGTTGATTCATAATATTTATAAAATCGTGATACTTATAGAATCACAATTTTAAATGAATTGGCACCTAAGTATCATGATAATATCGTATTGTAAACTACCAACCAGGTGGTGTCTTGTTTGTTTCAGCTAGGCAACATGCTAGATTTGTAAGCTAGTTAGTTAGCATTCTAGCTAGGCAGGAAATAAAATAAAAAAAAAAACATTATACCCTTTTTTCCTTGTACTGAAACTGTCCAAGACTTTCAAGTCATGAGATAAATGTAGTGTTAAAACTATTTAGTAATTATAAGTTACCCTGTAGAGCATACACGTAAGAGAAGATGTTGATTTACATCAATAAATGCTTCAAATAAATGACTGTGTAATGTTTAAGTCCTAACAAAGCTGTTAATGTGTAGCTACAGCTTAATTCACTCATAACTGTGTGAACTACAAAAAAATGTTTTACATACACATTTAATAGTTCTTAGACTTTTACTGAAAATAAACACACACACACACACACACACACACACACTATGGGAAAATTGGGAAAGCCAGTTAACCTAATCTGCATGTATTTGTGAGGGGAAACTGGAGTACCAGGAGGAAGCACGAGCATGGAGAGAACATGCTAAATCCATGCACACAGATCAAAAGTTTGAATCAAACAAACGACGTAAGGGGTGCAAGGCAACAGTGCTAACCACTACGCCACACTTCCGCCAAAAAAAAAAGGTTTAAAAAAAAAGCATTTTTAAAAAATGCAAATTTTTCATGAAAGAGTAAACAGTCATGTGACTATAACCCATAATTTTTAGGAAACTGAGCTTCTGAGAGTCTAAGGAAATATATCAAGCAAACATTAACAAATTCTACAAAGAAGAGATGTTAGGTGGCCTAGTAAGTATTTTTTTTTCCACACTTCGCACTGCAATTGTAGAAATTATACTTCTGGTTTGGTGCAATCCTGCAGATCACACACATTCTAAAACATCTTTAAGAAGGTTATCTTTTTTTATCTTTAAGATGGTTGCACAGGAATCATTTTACACCATATTTCATTTCAGGATTGAATTCAGGATTCATTTTTAGATATTTTATTTGCACTGCAAACAAAAAGTAGTTTATTTATTTCACGAAAATATACTTACCTACATGCCATTTCTTACTATATTGCATGGTTTACACATCCTGTATAATTATAAGTTTCATTTATACATTGTATATTGTTCTATTTTTTTTTCTATTGCAACTTTGTAAATTGTTACATTTTAAAGTTTACATTTCTCTCAGTGCAATTTTCCCTTGCAGTAAAATCCCTTCTGTCTTTTCACTCTACCCTCTCTTAATTTTTTAGGTCATGAACAGTAGTACTGTATAAGCATTTCACATGTATGTGACAAATAAAATTTAATTTAGAATTTTTTTAATTATCATTATTATTTTGAATTTGAAGAAGGTTAAAATATATATAAATCCGCAGTACTTTTAAAGCTATATAAACGATGCAACACTTTTTTTTTTTTTTGCTTGTTTTGTTTGAAATACTGTATCTCACCGCTGTCATTAACCACCTGATGAACGCGGAACCATCATTTGCGTGCCTTGGTTACAACCCGGACAGAAATATGAATCAGTGGTGTCCTCGGAATTTCTCCCGTGCTGCCCGTATGCTAGCGTTCAAGATGGAGTCCGTCAACAAAGCTGGACATCTGATGAGTCTGGCGGCTCTGCAGCAGTATGACCCGTATATTAACAAGCTGCTCGATGTTACTGGACAGGTCGCGCTCTATAAATTCAACTCGAAAGCAAACGAATGGGTAAGAAGTTGTTTATATTCTCAAATCCTGCCGCGCAGTAACGGCGTTAGCTAACGTTAGCCGAGTGCGCGCGAGCTAAAATGCTACGTCTTTTTCCCATACTCGTGCTTATACATGAAGCACACTTCATAAATAATGACTTGTACTCCCTGTATAGGGCACTACGGTTGGGAAATTGCACCATTCCAGATGTAACCACGTTTATTGAGAGATGTACAGTATGTGAGCTAAGAGCTGGACAGTTCAACTTTTACGAGGCGTCTGTCAGGACCGTTATAACAGAACACCGATCAGAAACTCCGTCTTCCTCTAATCTATTTCCATGCGCGGATTTAAAAAAAGTTTATTATTGTTGGTTTTCTTGGTCTCAAATCAAGTCAGTTTTGAAAAGAAAACGTCACTATCCGCTTTTTTGTAACCAGTAAAAGTTAAAGAAAAGTTAATCAGTGAACGAAATTTCCACAATTTTCCTCTTACCCCAAATGTAGTCCATCAGCCACGACATGATGCGTGGTGTGTGAAGTTTACTCATTTATTCCGATGCTAGTGTGATGCCCAGAAAAACTAAAGAAAACTCCATTTTTAGCATCGCGTCCACAGCATTCCTGCATCATCATCATCATCAGTAGCATCATCATCATCGCACTCCCATCAAACCTCGCCGAGATTTATATAGAAAAAAGTCACTACTAGATTTTCTAGTAGTTCTTAGCACTGTAGGTCATCATATTAACTATTAAAAAAACACAACCAAAAGTTTGTTTCACATCTAAAAACTCCAGTAGCAGCCATCTTGCTGCCGGAATTACTTTCTTCTCCAGGACTTAATTTGGTATCACTCCACGCCTTGGATGGAGGTGTGGCCCAAAGTCCCTTTTTCTTTTTTCCTTTCTTTTCCTTTTTTCATTCTGTTTTTTTACCCCAGGAATGTTTAAGGAGTTTTGCAGTCCAGCACACGTGTGTGAAAAGCCAAAAAAATAAACAAAAAACAATATTTCTTCATAAAATATGTACAGGTTCTGCTGACTCAAAGATCGAAGGCTGGATAAAATACATACTTTACTGGTTGAACACATCTTCTAATTTCATGGTCTTTCCTGATTTGTATTTCAATTGAATTTTTGTTTATATAGTGCTTTTATCAGTGGTCACAAAGCGGCTTTACAGAATCAAACAAAAATGTGTGAGAAAATATGTATGAATCAGAAATATCAGATTTTCCCTGATGTGCAAACCGAGGGTGACGGTGGCAAGGAAAAACTCACTGAGATGACGACAACTTTGCAAGGAACCAGACTCAACATTGAACCGATCGTTGTTTGGGTGATAACCTATAGCAGAGATTGATCTGCAGTCATACTGTGTGTTTGTTCCACAGTTGGAAGTTCAGTATAACAGGAGAGGAGTGTAGTTGAGTTATATGGAGTCCACTTTTGTTATTGGAGGCTCAGATTTTAAGGATTTCAATCCTGAACTATTGAGTGACTTCAGTCACAAGCCATCAGAGAACAGCAGTCTGCATGAGCCCCAGACCAAGACCATCTTCATGGTAAAGTGTAACCGCCCCAGTCAACACATGCATCCTAAACAGATCACATGGGGCCTCCATGCGACAAGATCTGCGGGGCACCAGAATGAGTCAGACAGCTCCAGGGGGCACAGGGGATCTGGATCACTGGCAGAAAAAAAAAAGTTTCTTTCTACATTGTAAAAAAAAAAAATGCTGATTGCTTCCAAAACATGAAATACTGTAGTTGAAAAGATGTCTGCTACTTATGCTCTGTAAAGCTTTCATATTCCCTCTGATATGAGGTGCTCTTTGTTAATTGGTGATTTCTAAATGAACTTCTCCTCTGCAGCTGAGGTAAGTTTTTGTCTTGCTTTCCTGGGATGGTCTTCATTAGAGACAGTTTCATCATGGTGCTCGATAGGTTTTGCAAATGCACTTGACAATACTGTTTTGCAAGAATTGTTCCTAAAATGCTGAACTTTGTGTCTTAAAATAATAGCTGACTGTTGTTTTTGTTGTGTTATTTCATAGTTTTTTTTTTTTTTAAAAGAAAAGAAATCCCAACTTGTGTCCAAACGTTTAACTGGTACTGGACATCCTATGATTGTTGCATGCAAGTGTCTGTATGTACTGGTTATGAGGAATAACTGCTTTGTTTTGTCTTTTGTTTAGGAGAAAACTGATATTGAAGGTACCTTATTTGTATATGCCAGGTAAATATGATTTCTACATGCATTTGTCTTACACTAACATGACTGACTTCACTATAGCCTTAAAAGTAGCGTAAATGCTCTTATTACTACAATGGTATATTCTTTGTGTTATTCCTGCAGATCAGCATCGCCACGTCACGGTTTCACTATAATGAACCGTCTAAGCACTGAGAATCTGGTGGAGCCGATTAATAAAGATTTGGAGTTTCAGCTTCAGGATCCGTTCCTTTTGTACCGGAACGCCAGCTGTAAGTGTGTCAATGTCCACTTTAAAGGGTTAGCCCACTTAACCTGCATCTTAGAGGTTGCACAATGACAATATTTGCACTGATGTACATAGATTTTTATTTGCATTTTTGATAGATGCTAAACTGCATTATGTTGCTGAGTACCTGTACTATGTAATGCTAATTAAAGGTTTATTTATCTATCTAGAGCTACTTGTAATTCCTGCTTCAGGGTGTGCTGCCAAATTTCCACAACACTAATTGCCTAGCTAAGAAGCTTTCTTTTCAGCAGAATGCAATGAGCATATGCACAGATCAGCCATAACATTAAAACCACCTGCCTAATGTATTGTAGGTCCTCCAAAAGACCTCTGATCCATCGAGGCATGGACTCCACTAGACCTCTGAAGGTGTGCTGTGGTATCTGACATATACTACTAATGCTTAATTATCTGTAAAATTACGAAGTGAGGCTAGTATGGATGACACCCAAAACCATCTACATTGATGTAAATGAAAACCTGATTCATCAGACACTTCAGTTTTCCTCACTTTCCCATTCTAGGCAGGACCTGCTAGTTTATAAATGCATTCATCTAGCCATCACAATTTGTCCATTGTTAAAGTCTCTCACATCCTTTTGTTTTCCCCATTTGTCCTGCTTTTAACACATTGCCTTAGAGTTATTCAGGGCACCTGTCATTGGTTTGAGTGTTATGGTTGATTCCATGACAGCACTGCCATTTATCTATTGTAACAGTTCATTAAGCATGTCATTTTTTAAAATTATTTTAATAATCAGTTTTCAACCCTGAATCTAAGATGACGGGTTATAATTTTTTTTAAATGTGTTTTCCTGTCTCTCATTTTATACTGTATATGTATGTAAATGACAAAATGAACATTCTGCTCTTCAGTAAGTAGCAGGGTTGCTCATTTTTAGCATAGAATTCAGTTTGATTTCTAATCTGAAAGACTAGAACATGAACTCTTCTTCATTTGGCAGCACCACACAGCTAAGAGCTCTCAGGAACCGGGATATTAAATTGCATTTACTTTTGTTACATCCTTACAAAAGATCCCTAACATGATCAATGAATGATAAATATCTTGTAATATGAAGACCTTATGTTTAACAGCGCGTAGACTGGTAGTAATTTCATCACTAAGATCCATAATGTTTGCCAGAGAGAAACTGGATCTTTATCGTGCACAAAAATAGAATATAAAATCACAAAAATGTATTTTTTCTACTAAATATTCAAGAACTTCTGATATTAGGCTAAAAAGAAATTAAACCTTTTGAATGCTGCTTAAGTTTTTAAGAAGGAATCCTGTCCTGCACTATCACTATTTTAAATTTTTTTTTAAAGGAAGAAATTATACAAAAGGATGAGTGCAAATCTTCATAATAAATCTATCTATTGACTACTTGTTATTTAAGGCATTTTGTTTTCTCCTCAAATAATCCTTATTTTCTGATGGCCCTGTTTTTCCCCCCATAAGTAACATGTTTCTATATTGCCTCTCCAACAAAGATGCACAATCTAGGATTTCATTCAGTCACCTTTAGCTTTGATTACACTACATATGGTGGCCAGTTCAGATTTGAAAATGATTCCTCATGATCCCAGAACCACTCTTTCAATATTTGGCTCCTGGATTATGCCTTATGCCATATGCTGCACCAGATAACTTTGCTGAGTCTAGACCTGAGCAACTGAAGTTACCTCCAGATCACAGACACTTGTGGGCACTATATGCATTTCCCTTCTTACTTCTTCCTGATGTACCCATTGCTCTGGAATAACTCCAAAGTCCAATCTTTATGCTCACTACCATATTGAAGTCCCAATAATAAATGTTTTTTTTTTGGCCACATAACCATTTAGTCCCAATCCTGAGAGTTTTCATCACATTGTATGTGGTTAAGGAACTGCTCTTACTTTCACTGTTTAACATAGATATGGTTTTTACTTACAATGCAACTTGCTATCCAAGATTTTAAGTGATCTCCTCCATTTATGATATTATTTTTTTAGTCTACATTTCTTTCACAAAGTTGATGGTTCAGTATTATCTTTCCAGTTTTTATTATGTTAAAGGGTTCTTAACCCAGTTCCAGGAATTTCCTTAGCTGTTTCCTTTGCTTGATGCAGCCTGATAATTTGACCCTAATAATTTAAATTTATTAATTATTATTAAAAATTATTAACGAGCTTAAAAAAATTGGTTTGAGTTTCTCAGTTTGTATGGATGGAGAATTGTTTAGTATGTTTTTGGTGGATTTTATGTGTAATGGTAAAGTTGTACATTTAAATCTGATGTGTGTTCGTTACCTCCTTTAACCGTCAACTTTGTGCTTGAATTATAGGAATTCTAAGCACTTACAGGTTGCTTTTGAGCAAAGCATGCTTAATTTAATAAGAAATGCATGGAGTGCATGGAATTAAGCAATATCACACGAGAGGGAGTGCTGTTGAACTGAATATCAGCACAGATGTCATGCAGTCGTAGGCAGTGTGTTTGTCATTTTGCTCCGCCAACACACACAGATCTGGAACTGGACTGGACTTGATTGTTGCTAAGCAACAAAATGTTGATCATGTTCCTGCACACTAGATTAAATGTTACAACAAGCCATGCAGTCTTTCCAAAAAAAAAAATCTCCATCTTCTCTATAAATTGCTAGTTACAATGTAGCGTTAAGCTGCAGACCAACAGTTAGTGTAATTAGCAATTGTTGGAGCACCGGTGACACGGAGCGATAGATATGCATGAACGCCCCAGTGTTGTTGTACTATACGTCAGCACTCATGTAATGCCTCGTGTCCAATCGAAGTACTTGGACAGATTGAAGTGTTGTATAATGGAGTCTATAAGTAGCTGATGTCCTGCTGTGCAGATCAACAGCTTGGCTGAATTATAAGAATAAAATCTAAAATTCTTAGCTGCTTGAAACTTTTTGTAAACGTTAGATAAGGTTCTAGATAGTGAAGTCTTGTATTGAGGAAAAGAGACATGTTTATGACTGAAAGTAAAAGGAATTTCTTTTCAGCGTTGAATGGTTAACATTAAAGCAGGTTCATAGAAATGAAGGACTCCACTGTTGTCTGTATATACACACTTTAGATCATGTCACAGACCCTTCGCTATTGGTTTCCAGGAACAATGTAAACTGTTCAGGTCGGATGTTCGAGAGCTTCCAGATCTTGGGAGAAATGAATAGTGGTTTTAAATTGTGCCATTTGTTGGCATTTTTGAAGCTAGTTATACTGTAGCTATGAGATAGTGATGTTAGTAATTAACATGTTTTCAATTAAACATTGACATTGAGTTGCTTAAAATACAGCCCATATTCTACAGGCATGTACAGAACAAAAAAGTTTCCCTACTGGCTTAACGCTTGGATGTAGAAGCAGGCCTAGTAATCAGTTTATATCATGGGTTTATGAGGGTTAGCTCTCACACTGGAGGATCATTCGATCAGTCAGTTTATAAAAGTAATATGCAAAAGCCTTACCTCTGTTAGTACCATTTAAACATCTTCCAAGCGTCTTCTGGAAGACGATCTTCCCCTTGCGCCGAAGGTCGTGAAGTTCATGATTGGGGTTCGAGGCCAAGCCAAGCAGAAGCATCGTCTCGCGGTTGTCACCTTTGGCGAGCTCCATTTTTGCTCCAGTACAACATCTCCTTCAAAATGTTCAAAGGTTCGTTGCTGGATCTGATCTCTTAACCTGACCAGTCACTCTGATCAAGATCAGGAATTACAGACTAGTAAAAAGAAGGTCCTGAACAGAGGTCTGGCGAGTTGCACATCATTCGTGTCTCTCTTGATTGTGTGTAGCTGTAGAGCTCTCCAAAGGGAGAAAGACGTCGAGTGGCTGAGAGAACGAAACGAAGTCCCCAAGGCTTCCAGAGAGAGAGTGTTAGGTTTGCGTGCTCCGTCTGAGCAGCACGTGTAAGGAGAATACCGAGTGTCTGAGCTGTCGGCGTGAAAGAAGGCAGAACAGAATTCCTCTCTTATCTGACTCGATCAGAGCGGAAATAGGAAGGGGTTACTTTTGGAGGTGTTATCAGTGTGCAAGACTGAGCTCGAGTCTACATGACCACACACACACTGCAGTTTAGGTAACATAATAGACGTTAAGAGATATGAGAGGATTTGGATGCTGTGTAGAGAATTATGTAACTAAATCTCTGTCTTCTTCTTTTTTTTTTTTTTTTTTCCTTTGTCTTTTCAGTGGGAATCTACAGCATCTGGTTCTATGACAAGGCTGACTGTCAGCGCATAGCACAGCTGATGGTACAGTAAGTATCAAATGTTTGTGAGCTGGGGGAAAAAAAATCCTAACATGCATAAAAATAAAACTTTTAATTGATTGAGCACAATGTGCACCACAGCGTGACAAGTGCTGGGCAAACGCAGTTGCCAACTGCACACTGAGGAACCCTTGTGGGAGCCTAGCAACAAGCTGAACTTGTTGCCACGGATGCTTGTTACCATAGTTACAAGGTTAACTTCGATGTACCATCTGGGTGTAAGGAGGTGCTTATTCTGCAGTCATAAATCGAGATATGTTCCGTTTTGAAACCTTAATGAAAATAAACGCCTGTTTATGAGATTACTTTTATTCTTTAATAGTAATCTCATTCCATATTTTTGTACAGTCATAATACTGTTTTTTTTTTTTTTTTTTTTTAACATGTCCTTAGGTTTAGAGCCCTGCATTTATCCATGTCTTATCAAATGATGGGGTCCATTAGTACACCACTGCCATCTTATGGGCAAAATGTGCAATTGACTCCAAAAGCAAACTATGACCCACAGTGTTGTACAGTTTCACTTTCAGATTTAACGCTCGGTGTTTGTGTGCATTTTAGAATAGTGAAGCAAGAGACGTTGCGGGCTCAGCAGGCCTCTCCAGATCGTGGCCGGACGAATGGTTGTGTTGAAACGAGACCGATGGATATCCTGCAGCTGCTGAGCAAAGCCAAAGAGGAGTACCACAGGGTAAGGCTGCAAATCGCTCTTATCTGGTCTCATTTTCATACTGATTTTGAACAGAGATTCACTAATACACAAATTTCTCTTTCTTTGTGTGTGTGTGTCTCTCTCTGTCTCTATTTCTTTGTGTGTCCATATAGAATCAGTCTAATGATGGCGATTCAAAGGTGAATACAGAGGTCACTCCAACTCCTGACCCAGTTAAAGTTGAGAGCATGAAGCCCACAGTTATAGCTGCTCAACAGGAGAAGGTAGTGCTGCATTCACACATTTACTATTTGCAAGTAATTTAGTCTATAAAATCAGTATTTGTGATTACTGTATAGAGCTTTGTGGATTTTGAACCAAACAAATGAGCCATTATATAATCAAGTGTTCACCAGAACTTAAATGTTGTATCTCATAAACAAGAGTGCAGTCTGTTTGTGTGTGTTTGCTCAAATATGTACGACTTCACTCGTCCTCATGATATATTGATAGATATGTTGAAGACACTAAGCGTGGAGTAATCTAGTAGAATAGTAGAAATAATAAAACAGGATATTTAGTTAAATGTTAAACTCTTGTATTTGAAGTTAATTTGTATTGTTTGAATGCTCCACTCGTTTTTTTTTTTTTTTTTTTTTTAAGTGAGAAAACTCTCACTATAAGGAATGGGATACATTTAATGAATCATTAAACTTTTTCAAAGGTTCAAAATTACAAAATCTGAGAAAATGCGATATTGATTTGGGATATTTCGATGATCGGATAAAGTCGATTATTCAATTCGCAGTTCTGTAAGCGGCACCCAGATATCAGGAGGCGACTGGTGATTCCCATACCTTATATAATGCTGGCGAGCATCAAACTGTCCAATGAAAAAGTCAAACCTATACCCGCCAGTATAAAATGTTTTCTTTTGTGTTTCATTTATGCACCGTCAAACAGAGACTACAGAGACTCTGTAGTCACTCTGCAGCACACGCTCCTGCTCAGTCAAATGTTTTGCAGCCAGTCACTTTTTTGGCACCCCACCGACCTGTAATGCAGTGCATCATTGCACGTCCCAGCCAGGACATGCTTTAATCTCCTGGCATTATCAGATTTTTTTATTGTAAGAAATATTGATGATCAACATGGATAGAATATTCTGATCATATTGTTTGGCATTTCCTCAACCAATCATGTGGTAGTAGTGCACTGCATAAAATCAGGCTGATGCAGTAAAAATCTTCCGTTAATGTTCACCTCAAACGTCAGAGTGTGATCTCTGTGACATTGGCCATTGCAGTGGCTGTTGGTGCCAGATGGGCTGGGTTAAATATTTCAAAAATTGCTGCTCTCCTGGGAGTAGCTTTCTTTAACTTTAGCATTTAGCATTCTAGCATTTGTGTTCAATCCGTGCACCATTTGTGTCCGTAGCAAACACACGGGGTGGTGAAGCAGATCACAGTGGAGGAGCTGTTTGGTAGCTCCTTACCAAAAAACCCGACCCCTCCAGCCGAATCGATTTCTGGCGAGAGTTTCCTGCGTGGAATAAGCTACGGCCCTCCTCCCGTCGCCTTGGAGCCCCTCCTCACACAGTGTCTCTCAGGAAATCCCCTCCTCCCCCAGCACTCCATCTCTCCCGGGCTAATGGCTCCAAGTGGGGCTGAGAATGTTCCAGCACTTGGCGGGCATCGTGGGCAGACTGGGCCTCAGGCCGCGCCCCAATATATAAATCCACTCAAAAATGACAGCCACGGGATCCCCAAGCCGGCAGCAGTGCCGGGATTCATGCCCAGCTCACTGGTCACGCCACAAAGTTTCAGAGAGCCTACACCCAAAGCACCGGCAGTTTTCACCAGCAAACCCGCAGCATCCACACAAGTAAGCAGCGCTGCATCAGAACCGGCATGTATTTCTTTGTTTGATTGGTAGTGCAGAGTAAATATTCATGTATGTTGTCTATCTGACTGTTTTTCTTTGTGTCTCTTGCCTACTTCATATGTCTGCCTTTCTCTTCTGGTCATCTCATGAAGAGTAAAGAAGCCGGTTCCTTTGCACAGCCGCAAGCCCTGAATCTTGTCAAACCCATTCCAGTGAGTACACATGTTTGAGCACGTGTATGTGAATATATGTATTTTGCCAATGTTATTATTATTGACCCTTACTTCTTACTGATCTCTGTGATTCTGACTGAGTCTGTTTTGAGTGTTTCATATCCTGAAAATCTATTGCTATTAAAATGGCTTTGACATTGATTAGTAATATGTTAGTAATATTTTATTCAGACTTGCTGTGCCACTTTTGTGACAAACATCAACACTAAAACTTTAAAGAGACTGCATTTAGATATTGCACATGTTTCACTGGACTTGAAAGCATGCACATGCTTTAACGAGTTTCTCGTCTTGTTTCAGACTAAGGCTGGGCTAGTTGTGCCAGGCGAGGAGCTGTCGTTGCTGCTTTCTCCCAGCGTGTTCCAGCAATCCACTACAAAAGCACCAGAGCTGCAGAGAAACTCTGCTCCTCCACCGTCACCCCCTGCCTCTCTCGGGGCTGCAGAGCTTCCCTCAACATTGTACAGCAAGGCACAGCTACAAGACGTTCTCATACATTTGATAAAGGTACACGTTCAAGTGGAGTATGAATACATTTAGCTTTAGTGTTACAGAAAATTTGTACAAAATTAGAAACTTGGTTTCTGTTTTATCTCTTTTAAGAACGATGCCCAGTTCCTGAGCACTATCCACGAAGCGTATATGCAGAGCCTCACCAAAGACCTCAGCAATGTCAAACTATAGCCACTGACCCCAAACTCCCAGACTCAGCGCTCTTACTATCAGCCCAGGCGGCTGCATTTAGGACAGAACCACCGCAGACTGGTGCACTCCTTCTCTCATCATATCCTAGTCACAGAGGATTGAATCCAAACACACTTCATTTCAGTGCTATTCTGAAAGTACACAAGCTTCAGGATGACCAGGTAGCCATGGTTGCCTCAGCTCTGAGCCATGGCTATTTTGAATTGTGAGGGGAAAACTATTTGCTTCTTTTGTCTTATCGTTGTTCATCTCGTCCTGCCAGGTTACTGGTCACTCTGTCTGACATTCTGTCTACCTGATGCTTACGGCTAAGCTTATGAAAGCAGGTGCAATACAGGCATTTTTGACAGCCATGTTTAAGGATGCATTGCTGCCATTTTTTTTTTAAACTATATTTCTCAAGAACAGTACTCATGTTGAAATGCGACACCTACTTACCTAATATCATTAATTTTTAGTTAGCCCTGTTTGTGTTGGTTGTTGCCACAATGAACTCAAGATCTTATGGTGATAAAACAGTACAATTATTACAGCAAAACTTCAGCAGACCAGAGCGATGTCGGTGAGTGCATTTAAACACTTTGCACCTTAATTCACAAGCAAAGTACAAAGCTGAAGTTCCTCAGTGCTCACACAGTTGTAGTGTTATTGATCGGCGACCGTTTCTCCGCATGCTCCTTCAATAAGATTAAGGATTAAAATAAAAAATGTTTATAATGATTCAGCTCTCTGACTGCTCTGTGCACTCACTATTAAGGATGTTTTAACGCCATAAGATAATGTTTTATCAGGATACTTGTCATCCACATTGCTTTAATTTTTCTGCCATCTGTTCATTAGCTTGACAGTATGACCTTCGGATGTTGGTGTTGAGTAAACTGGACCGATACACAACACGATCGCAATCAAATTGATTCCTCACTAGTAACGATAGCTGCACTTTCATGACATTTGGATGCAGGTCTAAATCTGACATATGGTAACCCTGATGGATTACACTAGTGCTTGTGATGCATTTTAAACTGCAGTAGTGTTACTGCAATAAATAAGCTTTATTTGCACTAGACAATAAGAGTACAACTGCTTAATATTATAGCGGTAAATTAGTTTGATTATTAATGACATGTTATAAGTTATGAAATCCCTTTTGATCCCTTGGATAAGTTGGTCATGTTTGAATATTTCAGTCCTTAAGTTTATTCTGCAGGTAAGGTTTTGCTGTTACCTTCATTCGTGCTAAGTTGACTAATAAGCACAAGATGATGACTTGTCAAGATGAGCAGGACATTTTAAATGAAGTGGAATTGAGTAAACTTCAAGAGCTTGCATTAAATTGTTGGTTTACAAGATAACTGATGTGTATCTAATAAATGTTCAGAACCTTTTACTGGCTAGTCAAATGCCAAATAAAATAAAAAAAAGGCAAACCTGCAGTAGCATATGATTATTCTGAGTTAAAGCATTTTCTATTATATAAATTCCTCCATTTTGTCGCACTCCTTGTAGTCATTGGTGTTGTTCGGGAGCAATGGGGGATGTTTAAGTACTTAGCTGTGCTTGTTCTGTCTCTCTTGTGTTTAGACACGTACAACCTGTGAGTGTTTTTTATGCATTATCTCTTTAATTGCTGTAAATTGATAATTTAACCTCCTTGTGTCTGTTGTTTTGTCATTATGATTACTGTTAAGATTTTGCAAGGAAAATCATGTGTGGGTAAAAAAAAAAAAATTCCTCATGTTCCCACAACCACTGTTTTACAATTTAAATTCTGGAACATGCCGGTGCCATCAGAGAAGAAAAACTCCACTGATGTGATAACCTGGTCATTCGGTACATCGACTGACTTCAATTTATTGCCACATAACGTTGCTGACTGAACTGAAGTAACCCCAGATCATAACACTGTCTCCAGAGGCTTGTACAGTGGCCACTATGAATGATGGGTGCACCGCTTCATGCACTCCCTTTCTTATCCTGGTGCACCCATCTGTCTGGAGTAGGGTCACTGTGAACTCATCAGATCACATGAACTTTTCCCATTGCTGCAAAATCCAATCTTTTGCTCCACAGTAAATTAAAACCTTTTTTTCAGATTAGTTTCATTAACAAGTTGTTTTCTTATGGCCACACAGCTGTTTAGTCCCAATACTGAGAGTTCTCATGTGTATGAAAATGCTATTACTTTCACGATTAGCTATGGTCAGCTATGTTTTTTATTGTTTATTATTTACCATGCAACATATAAAGATTGACCATTCAGCACCATCTTTTCAGGTTTTCATAATGTGTTAAATGGTTCCTAACCCAGTTCCAACCATTTCGAAACACCTTTGTTGTTTTCTTTGCTTGATTTAACCCAATAATTCGACCATTCTGAAAAGGCCACATTTTTTAGCCAGGCAGAGTGTAATCAAACAAATATGATTGTCACTGTCCAGCTTTTGTGCCTTTAATCAGCCATTCAAGCTACATGAAGTATTCTGTTCACAGACATGTATGTAGTTTATAGACATTTCACTACTTCAAAGCTAGATGTTGATTAACTTCATAATTTTAGGACCACACAATCAAAGCAAGTGTATGCTGGGTGATTGACTACATGTGGGGTAAAAAAAAGGCATTAAATAAATAACTGACCCATCTTTTTTTTTTTTTTTTTTTTTTTTTACATGATTATTTCCCCTCAGGCTCAATCCTTTATACTGACTTCTTTTTTTTTTCCCAAAAACAATTTAGGCAAGTGTTTATAAAATCTAGAACAGTGACTTCACAATTTTGTTTAAACGCATGTTACTAGAGTGTGCACAGATGCAAACATCTAGACATCATTGTCATTATGCTTTTTAAAAGTTGATTTGTTTTGTTTTGCTACTTCAGTGTAGAATAAAAACCGTTCTGTTGCCTCTCTCGCTCTTATTCTTTAAAGAACCATATATTTCAATGACAATTCCTACATGCATATTTGGAATGCGGTGATAATTGAATTGATTGTGATGACTCGATGTATTCATAACATCAAGAATGTTGAATGTGTGTGTTTCTAGTTTATGTAGGTGTGTAGTTTTTAAAACAAGGAGCCAAATTTAATTGATCTCAAATTTAACAGATGGATAGTACAATGTTTCATCGCCTCAAACCCTCGACCCTGGAGGTACGAGGCCACAGTGCTAACCGCCACCATGCTGCCACTTGTGCAGCTAGTTACCATTAGACATACCAAAGCAGCTTTTCTTTTTCTAGTCTGGGTATAGGATTAGAATGGGCAGCCACTGTCCAGTTTTTTAGGAAGACATGCTCATTCATACAGTTCTGTAATCACCCAATCACATGGCAACATCCATCTAGCAATCTATGTAGTCCAACTAGGAACTGTTAAGGCCAGGAATGACCATTGTATTCATTCCCATGGTAAGACCACTCAACTGTGGGAGGAAACCCACCAAGTACGAACTCCATACACACAGACCCGACTCTGGGACTCGAACCCAAGACCTGGAGGTGCAAGGCGACAGTGCCACCACACAGCAAACACAAAATGCCAAACGTCACGCAGGTGCAAGTCGAGAGATTGAGGTGATGTTCACATCAAACAGAATGAAGGGTAATTTGTAGAGATGTTGCTACCAGATAAGATGGTTTAAGCATTTGAGAAAGTCCTGATTTTGGACTTGCATTGTGGAAATGAAAACCTGCATGCACACTGACTCTCTCTGGATAACCTGCTTCCTGGACCCATATTTTAAGGAAGTGCAATACATAAGAGTGTGTATTTAGATAGCTGGAGCTAGTTACTTTTAGTTCCATAGGTATGTAACATATGTATATGTTTTAAATCTGATGTGGGAAGCCACAGGAAGGTTGTGATGGGAACGCAGCAATTGGGTAATGAGGAAGTATTCCTGTTTCTTGCTTGGCTGAAAGTACAACAATGAAGACTTAGTACTGAGAGGTCAAGCAGTAGGAAGAGTCAGATTTTTCAGATAGATGGGTTGATGGTTAGTTGATGTTTAGTGTCCATTATTACTATTGAGTGAATGCCTACAGCTGTCTGAGAGCGTTTAGCTAATAAAAGCTTCCAAACACAAGAAAAGTGCCAAGTAGGCCCAGATGTTAATAATCAGAGTGCAGTTCATTGGGCTTACAACATGATTTCAGTGTCTTGAATCATGACTGTATGTAACATTTGATCTCATTCCTCTGTTTGCTGAAGGGAAACGTGTACAAACACAGTGTTAGCTTTAATCACATGGTTGACTAGTAAGCATAAAGTAAATCATTATTTTTTATCTTAAAAGTAAAATGTACAACACATAATTCAGCATAATATTGCTGTAATTTCTGTATAATAATAATAATAATAATAAAGATGTTCAATAACAATAGTAGGAACACATTAAATTAATTTTTAGAGTATTAGAAAAGTCGATGTTAATGCTGTATGGGGAAAAAATTGGGGGGGGGGGGGGGGTAATGCATTGTTTTTATGTACCTCGTGCAACAGGTTTCATAACCTAGCAGGTGCTGGGAGTGTACCTTCAAAGCCCAGTTTTGGGGTAATGGTTTGACCTTTCAGGGGTTGGGGTTCAAATCCTGCCTCTGGTGTGTGTGCGTGTGTGCGGACTTTGCATGTTCTCCCAGTACTGTTTGGGTTTCTCATGACCACCAGTTTCCCCACACAGACTTGTATTGTAGGTAAGCTGGTGTTCCAGATTGCTCGTAGTGTGTGTGTTGTGTGTATATGTGCATGTGTGCATGTGTGCACCATGTGCCAAAAGCTCCCTTGGATAGGCTTCCCCTAGACCCTTCATACCCCTACAGGTGTGTATGTATGTTTTTTGATGGAGTTCATGGTGTCATTCAAGTTAAATTCCTGCATGTAGGTTGTTGCACATGTCATCTTCAGAACTGCCAACATTTCAGAAAAGCGGGATTGTGCTGCATGTGTGTGTGCGCAATTATCTCTTAATCGTCTTTGTTAGCCTTTGAGTTTTCTTATGAAAATACAAGTGCTTCATAATTAAACTTAAACTTATGCAATTATTTTAATGTCACTCTAAGTATTGACATGTAGAGGAGACCAAGGCTTCATATCACATGGGTTTGTTGTCACATTGTTAATATTTTCACGACAAGTCAGTTCTACTCAAAAGTGGAATACTAGTATTTTTTTTTTTGTTTGTAATATTCTATTCTAGTTTCAAAATTGAATAACTGTACACTGTACAGTTGGACATGTTAGAGGAGAGAATAAAGTGTCTTGTTATAACTTCAGTTTTTTATTTTTATTTTTTGCTTTAAGCTGACTTTAAGATCTAGCTAACATTAGCAAAGATGGCAGTCTCAGTCAGGAGCAAGTTGTCACATGTTGCCTGCTGCCATCTCCACCCACCAATCCACTCCAGAGGACATTTGGCCATACCCAAAAGCTGGTCCAAGAAAACTACCCCACCAACCGAAAAAAATAAAATAAAATAATAAAAACCTCTTTTCCCACTGAAACGCCAGTAAAATATAGTTTTTTTTTTTTAAATATAAATATAGTTTTTAGAAGAAATGAAAGGCAGACAAGAAGATGAAGGCTGGTATAATAAGAAAGACTGGAGATGCCTCTTAATCAGATGAAGATGAGTACCCGTGTCTGGTTTGTGTGGAGCCATTTGAGAACAGCTCTCCAGTAGAGACTTGGGTCCAGTGCATGAAATGCAAACAGTGAGCTCATGAAGACTAGTGAGGCTTGACATTGTTTAAGTGTTTGACAGGTTTTATTTGAACGTCTGACTGAAATTACTTTCCAGTAGTAGTTGGTAGTGATTTAATGGCCACATTCTATGATTTCTTCAAGTTCAGTGATTAATCAAGATTTTTCTGTAGCTGATTTCAACTTTGAATCTGAAGTCAAACACACCATTAAATTGGTTCTTGTTTTATGTTGAAAAATCTAGTCTTACCTCACATAGTGTGACAACTTACCCGCTGATGGGGCAACATGTAACATGTTCACATTCTGTACTGAAACAAGATATGAAAATCAATTTTTTTTAATTATGTGCATGAGACTGTGTTCCTTTATTTGGTATGTAATTTTGAAAAATATGATGTATTAATAACAAGATATATAAAAGTGTGAAAAGTGTGAAACTATGCCCTGGTTTCACCATTTTGGATAGTTTGAATAATACTATGTTACTGCTCTCACTCACTCTTTTCATGTGTAAGTTTGCTGTTGTCTCTAAATGCATTTGAATGTCGCTATATTTTTTTAGATTATCGATCTGTTCGACACTACAGTACCATGACGGTTCCAATTATCATCTCTTCATTTGCGATTTTGAAGAGATAATATTTCAATTTGATTACGGCGAGAATATTTCTCTACACATGGTAGCGAACAGAGTGGTGGATCGTTGTGTGCTCCGGCCGCGCTACTCCTATGTAGCGAAGTAGCAGTTTGACTTCAAAATAAATGCCGTTTATAGCTGACTCGTCAGAAAGAGGCTGGAGCTCAGTGATTTTGCTTGCATCTTCCACAGACAATTACTTTGAAACTGGATGTGTGGCGCGATAGCATGTGAAGATGAGTCTCATGCTCAATGCGTGAGAGTTGGTGGCTTTGGTCATCTTATTGGGCCGCCTGTTTCTCCTGCCCCACTATAAACTTCCTGGATCTTGCAATTTGCTGATGTAAAAATCAGAAGAGATAGACACATATTTTCATGTTATGCGCAGAGCTTTTCACAAGGTTGAAGTGCTCAGATTAAACCATCTACTACAAACCCCTGTGTATTCTGCACTCCCCAACCAGACCTGTTAGCAATTGACCATATAATTAGCTGTTTAATTTCCATCTTGTTGCAGTAAAAATTGTAATCATGGTTCAGTGCTTATCCCGATGCTAACAAGCTTCACAGTATCACTAGCTAACACCAATATTTTAAGCTAGCATGACTTGCTCTATCATGCTTTTGTTGCTCGTATAACAGAGGGAGTGTCAAACTTCAGGTCGGTTACACTGGCTTTATCTGTGGAAAGTCAGACTTTCTGCATTATCTCTTTTTCACATGTAGGAATGGAGCAGTGACTATTTTGGTGGCCACCTGCATCAATCAAATGAGGGGGAAAAATTTTAAATGCAGCAGAATGTCAGATATTGCACTTATTATTTTCGTGTTGTGTAATACTGATGTTCAATGCTCTCACACGCACGCACGCGCGCGCGCGCACACACACACACACAGCAGCATATAAACGCATGCACACCCAGTGCACCGCGCATTACTTCTTGCTCGTTGTTTTATCTTCAACCCTTTCCTCGCTTTTCATATCATAAAGTCATACACAGGACGCCAGCATGGGGGATTATCACAAACCAGGCAAACAAACACTACAAGAGCTGAGAAACATCGCGAACCGACTCCGGATCAATTCCATAAAGGCGACCACTGCGGCCGGGAGCGGGTAAGAAACCTGCAGCATACTGTACTGTACATATGCATGACTTATACACTCCCTATGGCTGATGCTCGAGCCTGGGAAGCGGAGCGCGTGCGCTTAAAGGTTTTAAATGTTATGTGTATAACTCGTAGTCTGGCTTTACAAGACACGTGATTAAATGCATAACATTATTCGTTGTTAACGTAAGAGTTTTGGACGCGCGCGCGTGCACTCTAACCGTAAAAGACTGTGCACTTGCTGCTCACTGCGCGTGCATCAGAAGCTCACGTGCCCGTCGAGGCTCACACACATACACCTGGCCCGGCTCCAAACCGGTTTAAACTAGAACTCAATTAACAAGCGCAGTCTTTGTCATATTTATTTCACTTTTCTTTCTCTTTTGTAGCCTGTATATGTGTCTGTCTACTGTTTTATCAGCTTTTATACTGAACCTATTTCAGACACATTTCCTGGATAGGGTAGGTAACTTAACACACAGGTTACAGGTTAAAGATTAGGGTGTTTTCACTAATTAAAGTAAAAATGTTAACACACCAGAAATCTTCCTTACTGATTTCTCATACTAAAGTCAAACTAAGGACCTATTCAGGAGTTTTAACCCTAAAGGTGAGCTCTGTGCCCAGTGGGTATAAACCTGTTAACGATTAGACCTACATGTCTATTAAGTACATTTTTGTAACTATGTTATTGGTTTTTAAGTCGAACAGTCTTGCTTTAAGATGAGCTGTCCATACAGACTGACAAGACACAGCAGAGCGAGACAAAATTAAAAAGCTCTGTAATTATTAACTAATAAGAAACTTTTTTTTCTACCTTTAAATTATGTGCAGTTATCATAAAAAAGTAACATACACACACTCACCCTAAGCAAATCTGAATGCATCTTCTGATGCATGTTGAGATTTGGATCTGGGGAGTTTGGGTCAGTCGGGTTTTGGCTGGATGGGCTCCGGGCGTGGCTTCTACCTATGGCTTTCAGGTGCCCCCTTTATTATTGCCAGACATGATTGTTTTTCTGCGACTTGTGCTCCATTGGCTTTTCTGAGGGATCGGACCAGATGGGCTAGCCTTTTTCTCCCCAGGCATAAATGGTGCTCATAATCCTGATTTGTGTATGTAGGTATGTATGTACTGTATGTATGTTAGCGCATCTTTTTCATTTGAAAGGTGTATGTCAAATAATAAATAAATAATAATAATAAAATTATTGAGTGTAAAATCATGTTGAAGTCTTAACATTATCTGGGTGTAATCTTCGTATATTTTATGTTTTGCAGACACCCAACTTCATGTTGCAGTGCTGCAGAGATCATGTCTGTTCTCTTCTTTCACACCATGAAATACAGGCCTAGTGATCCGCGCAATCCCAACTACGACCGCTTTGTTCTGTCCAAGGTAACAGAGATATACTAACATCTACCATCATCATATTAACAATATATAGAGCACCAAGTTCAATTCACGCAGACTCGACATATAAAAAAAACCCTTCCACATTAAATAATCATTTAAGTAAGCCACTTGCTTGGATAACCTAGTTTCCAACACTATGAGCAGTCTGAGCAGTGTCAGATAACCTGATAGGATTATTTCACATTGTGTACTTTAACGTTAACACTAGTCCAGACGTGACAAACCAGTTTAGGCAGATTGCATATGTTTGAATTTTTTTCCTTGTTCTTTTCTGATATGGAGCATTCATTTGGCCTCCAAAACGTTGAATCGGAAATTAATCACTCTAGATGTGAGCAAAGTCAAGACTTTCAGTTTTATTTCAAGGGGTTCAGTGTTATTTTAAGTGGCATTAACTATTTTGGAATCGCAGCCATTTTCATACATTTTTTGCAACAAATAATTACAAACAAAGGATTGTTAAAAATCCTGAACTGCCTGAAGTCTGGAAATCATGAACATGACCAAATGTTCCTCCCTCAAGATACTTTGCCAGGTATTTACACGCTCATGCCCTAACACTGCTCACACCTTGTTTGACAGATTATGTGGTATGCTTTGGATCATGAGCAGTTCATTTGTTTCTCAATGCTTTTGTCTTCCCTTCATTCTGGTACAAGTTACTTTTGGTTTCATCAGTCCAAAGAATCTGGCAAAGTTTTCTGTCTAATCTGACCCTTCTTTTCTTGAAAGTTACCAGTGGTTTACACCTTACTGTGAAGGGTTTGTATTTGCAGTACCAGTCAAACATTTGGACACAAGTTTGGACACATAATTGATAATTGCTTGAATGTCCAGGTGCAGGTGGACTGGGAGCATACACTAAAGTAGAGAATAAATGTAAAAAAAAAAAAAAAAACATTGATGGCCTGTATTACATCGTCTGAGCTTAGTGTGTTAACTTTGTGTGTATGTATATTTTCAAGGGTCATGCTGCTCCAGTGCTCTATGCCGCTTGGGCAGAAGCAGGTTACCTCAAAGAGAGCGAGCTGCTTAACCTCCGAAAGATTGACTCCATCCTGGAGGGCCACCCAGTTCCAGTAAGCAAATACCTATGCTATTTTTTTCCCGGCTAATTTATTGTGATAGTTGGTTTAAAGGAGCATTTATCCACAAAATATTATTGTTACTTATGATAAAAGACCTTTCGGTGTCGTGATACTTTTCTTTTTTTTTCTTTTTTTTGATTGAATTATAACTTTAAATCTACGTGTAAGTATAGTCATAACTTAATAAGACTCTGCAAAAAAAATGCAAGTATTAAATTGTGTTGCAGATTTGTTATGCATTGGAACACATGGAATCTTACATTCATCATTACTGCACATATTATAATGTTAAAGGTTTAAAATTGATTTGTAGTTTTTGGCTTATGTTTTTGTGTGTTCTTTTTGAATAGAAACAGCAGTTTGTGGATGTCGCCACTGGTTCTCTTGGGCAAGGACTTGGTGCTGCTTGTGGGATGGCCTACACTGGAAAATACTTTGACAAAGCAAGGTACAGTATAATCCAATATACATAAAGTTATATGTACAGGGACAGCATAAACCATACTTTCAAGGAACTTCAGTGACTCAGCAGATTTAATCTTTTTTCTTACTCTTGATTTGAGCTCATTGTTCTATGTGTTTTTTACATTTACTTCCTTGTATCTCTCCAAATCACATTCATCCTGACTGTATATCTGTATTGTGTCATCTCTTATGAGAAATCCTGCCCACTCCTGCATTCTTTCTCTTTTTGCCTGACACTCTCAATTTTCTTCTTCTTCGTTATTGTTTATCAGTTCTCTGGTCTTCTTATTTTCTTTGTTTTTCCCATGAATCATGTCCAGCCTCAATGTTCATTCACAGCTATTTTTTTTTTTTTTGCATTAAATATTGTAATTGTCTCCATTGATGTTGAATGTGATCGCTAAGATTATGATTGATTTTCTGGCATCAGTTTATCATCTATGGGATTGTCCAGTTGGTGCTTATGCAATCTGCTGAACTGTTAATCACTTACTCGTATCACAACTGCAAATCAAATCAGTATGATTGTGTTTAGCTTTTGGGTGTATACTGTCTTGCCAGGTGTGTTTGTGTTGGAGTGGCTGAGTCAGCCCGTTCTTTTCATGGCGTGTGTGGAATGCGTGTGATAATGCTCATTGTGCAGTCTAATCACACTACATTAATACGAACATGGTTATTTGACTGGAAAGTTGTCCGAGCAATTTAGCATCTGACAGGAGTGTGTATGACTGTGTTTGTGCATGAGAGAGACAGAGAGAGAGAAAGAATCCAACGGTGGTGCAAAACTTTCATTTAACCATTATATGACCAACTATGAGAGAAAAAAAAATCTAAATTCTTTCTTTTTTTCTTTCTCTCTCTTTTTTTTACTTAATTTTATCTATTTCTTTATCTATTTCTAAGCATAGTGTCTAAAGTGAACTGGTTTCATGACTTTAGTGAATGAATTTTGCTTAGTATGTTCGTAACTAATTATTCAGTATACTAACGTTTTAAAATGACCGTGGTAATTTGTTGCCACATGACACTATAAAATATACATTCCTAGCAATTTTGAATGAAAACAGTTTGTGTCTTGTTGTAGCTACCGTGTGTTCTGCTTGCTGGGTGATGGAGAACTTTCTGAAGGCTCGGTGTGGGAGGCCATGTCCTTTGCTTCCTTCTATGAGTTGAACAACTTGGTGGCCATCCTGGACATCAACCGTCTTGGCCAGAGCGACCCGGCACCCCTGCAGCACCAGGTGGAGAAGTACAAGAAGCGCTGTGAGGCCTTTGGGTGAGTGTGTACAATGATGGTGCCATGTGATAGGTCGGTGCCCCATACAGTGTGTATTTCGACCTGATTTCCAGTGTCTCTGGGAAACACTCCAGGTCTACCGCGAATGAAGACACTTGATAACAAAATGATAATGTAATGAAAACAGCACAATGAACATCACATTCCTTTAACTCATATGACACACTAGCAGGTGCAGGCTTGCATTCTGTTCTCTCATAAATACACCCACTGCCTTTTAGTCAGTGACTGATTCGTTTAACTGACATTTGGAGTAGCTACCAAACCATGTAGTTTAGGACTGTTAACTGGTTAGTTAACTGAGTATCAGCTGTTATGTGTGTTTTTTGTTGTTGTCATGAAGCATATATTGAGAATCACGAAATGCTCAAGGTATCTGTCCCCCACTTTATTTTCTGTGTGTGTTTGTTTGTGTATGTGTGTGTAGATGGCATGCCATCATTGTGGATGGCCACAGTGTGGAGGAGCTGTGTAAGGCTCTATGTCAACCACACGACCAGCCCATTGCCATTGTCGCGCAAACCTTTAAGGGCAAAGGCATTTCAGGTACAACACACAAAACCCTATTAAGAGACATCGCTTGTACATTGTGCAGAAACGTGCAGGCATAAATGTGTTAAACAGTGCTGCCTCTAAAATAGTCCTTGGCTAGTATCGTAGAGACCTTGGCCTGTATTGATTAAGCATCTCAGAGTAAGAAATCCTAAATGGGCAAAAATTCTTAGTGTGACACAATTTCAATCCTACTTTTAGGAGTAGGAGTAAGAACTATTTCTCAATATTCTTAAAGTAGGAAATCAGTCCTATCTTTACCAAAAATGTTGGAGAGCTCCGAAGGTAGGAGTAGCGAGGGCATGGCATTCAGGAAGAGATGCATGCTGAGTAGAAATGTTTTAGTAACATTGAATGACACAGAGCTCATTAAAGTTACTTTTGTTATTAATGAAAAACCAGCTGTATTTATTAAGCTGTGGACATTATCTATGGCACACATTAAAATAATCATATTTATACGTATTTTTGAATACACCACTTTCTTTTTGCATACACCACTTGTCTGTTATGAGCATTGCTTAATTAACATACTCCTTTGGGGTATTTGCAGCAAACTGAAAGGTTGAACTTCCGTCTACTCACTCTTTAGCTTTAGAGGTTGAAGTAGGGCAGAATCTATTAGGTTACTCCCTCCTTTGCAAGCAAAATGGACTCATCTTTTCTGCAGTTTCGCTTCGTTTCCAACATCATTTAAATCAGATTATGACAGTTTTACACAGCTATTTTATACGACTGGAAACAGTTGCGATTGGAGCAGTCTGATTAGGATAAAGTCATGCAGCCGATTCATGAAACTATAAGTTTTTTCTGTGGGCATAAAGCGTTCACACAACTGCCGCTGATTTCACTATTTTGCTTTTCTGAGCGCAATTCCTAGGAGTGATTCTGAGACTCTTAGTTAATACGGCCCTGGTCTCACTTTCACCTGCTCAGTTCTGTTATCTTTTTTGCAATAGGCAATCATGCATGATGTAACTCCCTATTGAGAAAACCATCGAATGAGCTCTGTTTATGATAGGAGGAAGAAACCATGAGAGGAACTCATAAAAAAGGAAACCCACTGTGTTCTTGGTGACACAGAATATAAGGATTTGGATCTAGTATATGTTACAGTATTTAGTTTTCTGGAGAAGTAAGGCAAATAGTACTGGCCCATTATCCCCTTTATCACATTTACATTAGCATTCTTATTGCTTTGTGAGCAAAACTTTAGAAGTGTGTTTATGTCTATTATAGCCACAGAGGATAAGATGGGTTGGCATGGTAAACCTCTGCCTAAGGACATGGCAGAGAGTGTAATAAAGGATCTACAAAGTCAGATTACAAAGAGCAGCAAGCTGTCTCCTCTTACACCAGTCGAAGATGCACCTAATGTCAGCCTGAAAAACATCCACATGCCCAGCGAACCCAGCTACAAGCTCGGAGAAAAGGTACATCTGTGAACCTGGAACCAGCCAAATCCTGTTATTTTGCTGGTGCTAACTTTGCAGGAGGGGTCTTTTTATTAGGATTTATAGACAAACCTCATCGATTTTTCTTTTGACACAAATCTGTCAAGTTTAATGTCATATTTTATGTGTGTACTAGAAGACTATAAGTAATTTCACACCATATCACTCTGGCTTAACTGTTTTGCAGATCGCTACGAGGAAGGCCTACGGTCTGGCTCTTGCAAAACTTGGCCGTTCCAATGAACGTGTGGTTGTCTTGGACGCAGACACAAAGAATTCCACCTTTTCTGAGATCTTCAGAAATGAATTCCCAAACCGTTACGTAGAGTGCTACATCGCTGAGCAGAATATGGTACATGAATACAGAACCTTTGTTTTAAATTCTCAGAATTATCATACACTGCCAGTCAAAAGTGTGGACACACCATCTAAGGTCATGGTTTTTTCTGATATTTATTTCTTTCTACATTGTAAATCTGAAGTCATCCAAATCATGCAAAAATCGTCTTTCAACAGTTGATATTGAGATGTGTCTGATACTTATGCTCTGTAAAGCCTTCATAACGGCTCTAATCTGAGGTGATTTTGAGGTTCGTTAGTGATTTTTGAGGCTGGTAACTCTAAATGAAGTTCTCCTCTGCAGCAAGATAAGTTCTTGTCTAGCATTTCTGGGATGGTTTTCATGAGAGACAGTTTCAACATGGTGCTTGGTGGGTTTTGCAAATGCACTTGACAATACTGTTACAAGAAGTGTTTCAGAAAAGCCGACCTTTATGTTTTAAAAAGTCAGTTGTAGTTGTTGTTACTTTATTACTTAATTCATAGTTTTAAAATCTCCAGTATTGTTCTAGAATGTAGAAAATAGATAATTAAACAAAGGACAATTAGATGGTGAGTCCAACTAATTGTCCTTTGTTTAATTATCTATTTTCTACATTCTAGATAGATAAATAAATAATTAAACAAAGGACAATTAGTTGGACTCACCATCTAATTGTCCTTTGTTTAATTATCTATTTTCTACATTCTAGAACAATAGATAATTAAACAAAGGACAATTAGATGGTGAGTCCAAACTTTGGTACTGTATATGATCATACTCGCCTAATTTATCACAATATGGATATTATATTCTAAAATCTTGTAGAAAGTGGAGATGTTTCTGTCGAAATATAAGTAAAAGACAACATTTCTAGGTCAACTAAGAACTTTGTTACTGTATATCTCTGACTTTCAACTGAGTAGATGTTTGGTGAAAATTCACGACATTCAATTAAATTTAAGAATTTTTTTACTATATTTCTAATCAAAGTTAATTTATTTAAAATAATTCTTAAAGAAGCATTCTTACCAAGTAACTCATTAGCACATTTAATACGTTTTTGGGCATGTAAGGTGAATAACTGTGGGTCAAAACCTAGCAAAATCAAACAATTA
This sequence comes from Clarias fuscus, assembly GCA_030347435.1. Taxonomy (NCBI): domain Eukaryota; kingdom Metazoa; phylum Chordata; class Actinopteri; order Siluriformes; family Clariidae; genus Clarias; species Clarias fuscus. The sequence goes on along the minus strand of CM059213.1, from coordinate 12,294,053 downwards.
AACAATACCTACATTGAAGACAGTACAGAGTGTTTTTTTCTTATTGTAAGAGTGAAAAGTGGAAGCGTGGTCCTACTGAGGTTAAACATTACATTGTCTTCAGAATGTTCAGCATTACATTGCATGTGACCTGCATTGCTTCATTTACTCCAAGCTGTAAGAACAAAAAAAAAAACAGGTAGCTGCTGTGAAGCCATAGAAAAGGGAAGTTTTATAAAAGGAAGTAGCAGTATTTCTGAATTATTACCACACAGCCCCTCTTAACCACTGAAGAGATTTCTCAAGGCAACAGTAACAAAAAGCGTACTGCATTAGATGTGAAAGTTTATTGTATTAACTGAAGCACAGTTCCTGATAAGTACCTATAAGAGGTGCAGAGACATGGAGGTCTGGTCGTGTGCCTGTATGAAATAAAGTAATGAATGATGTTGTGTGTTTTTTAGGTGAGTGTAGCAGTGGGCTGTGCAGCTCGGGACCGCAACGTTGTTTTTGCCTCCACATTCGCCACGTTCTTCACCCGAGCCTATGACCAGCTGCGCATGGCCGCCATCTCAGAGAGCAACATCAACCTCTGTGGCTCACATTGTGGCGTTTCCATTGGTTAGTGTTTACCGAGGTCCATGGAGACCTCTGACCCATGGACTTTTTCTTTTGTACCTTGTTGTGAAGTAATAAATCACTTACGTGTGCATGGTTGTAGGAAATTAATCGATGAATGGGCGATGCGATGCAGACCTTGTATTACCACCTCACACTTTCATATGACTGCATGTCACAGGATGTTTTGTTCTTATACCATGGAAATTTGCCAATAATTATGTTAATTAAAGAATGACACATAACTACATTTGATATTACATATACATGAAACAAGGTAGCAACTGTTATCACTTACATAATAACACTAAAACACCATTTTAATCAGTTAAACCAAAAATTCAACTTAATGTTGTGAAGAATCTACCTTGATGGAAAACCTATTGAGCTCTGTTATATCAGCCATTAAATTTAAAACCCCCGCGGTTTTGAGCTCCACTTGTTAAAACGGGGAAGTACTGTCGCCTTGGGGCGTGGCTCCGCAAGGCCTACAAGGTTATTCTGTGTTGTCTGACACCAGGATGTCGGCAGCAGATATTTTGGTTGGCTTTTTGCCTACTGTGCATTAATATAAATCTGGGATCTGCACTACTGTCAGAGGTGTTGTTATAGAAAACTAATCAGACCAATCTGACCAATCAAATTTGAGAATTCAGCCATGCTATGGTATAAAGTCCTAAAATGCTTAGATTTCATATCAATATTTACGTGAGATGCATGTTTCCTACCAAAACACATTAATAACAATAATAATTAATACCAGTAAGTAAGTAAATCCCATAAACTCTCAATGCACTTCTTCAAGCCTGACCCTTAATGAGCGGCATCCATGGCAGTTTGCAGAACCTAGAGTTTCTGTTACATGCTGCTTTCCTGTTAGTAAATTTTGTATTCTGTTACCATTATACTGGAAGTAGGCAGTACATACTGTCTTTTGTGTCAGTTTTTCTTTTTTGTTCACTTCTGTCTGGTTAGTTTCCTCACATCTTCCTATATTCATTTCACCCTGCCTGCATTCCACTGTGGCATCAGTATCGTTGCTTGTGCTGAGAAAAATGTATCTTGCTATTACAGTCAGATATCTCCTCCAGCACTTGGTAATGTTTGTAGCACTGGCACTGCTTTAAGTGATCCTAGCAGTACACATCTCCTGCCATCTATCACAGCACACGCCACAGTACAGACTAAATTGATTTTACTAAACTTAATTTATTTTAAAATGTACTATTTTACTGAAAGTTTAGAAATCTCGTACTATCTGTGTTTTGTGTGTTGACTCTTTAACACTCTTTGTGTTAATTCTTTGTGTGTGGTGATATTTCAGGAGAGGACGGACCCTCTCAGATGGCACTGGAAGACTTGGCGATGTTCAGGGCTATTCCCACTGCCACTGTGTTCTACCCGAGTGATGCTGTGTCCACTGAGAAGGCAGTGGAGCTGGCTGCTAACACAAAGGTTCTTACAATTCTCTCAGGAGCCAGAATATAATATACATGTTTTACACAGGGCTCGAAATTAACACCTGCTGCTAATCTCCTAAACGTGACTAATAAAAAATATGAATAGAATTTTTAAATTTAATATAAAAAAATATGAATAGTGAGTTGAGGCGGCACAGTGGTGTAGTGGTTAGCACTATTGCCTTGCACCTCCAGGGTCCGGGTTCAATTCCCGTCTCTGTGTGCAGGGAGTTTGCATGTTCTGTGGGTTTCCTACAAGTACTCCAGTTTATTCCCACAGTCCAAACACCTGCAGATTACTTTAACTGGCATTCCCAAATTGTCTGTAGTGTGAGTATATATCTGTGTGTGTGTGTGCCCTGCGATGCATTGACACCCTGTCCATGGTGTACCCCGCCTCATGCCCTCAAGTCTTCTGGGATAGGCTCCAGGCCCCCCGCGAATCTATATACAGGATAAAGTGGTATAGATGATGAAAGAGTGAGTGAGAATAGTGTGTTTCTGTGTACAAATTGTTCACTCAGCTTGATTCCCTTTTGTCATTGTTCATATATTATTTATTGTCAACTTGTAAATGCTTAGTCCAAATGTGACATTCATGCTGGTACGAATTAGTGCCAGGAGAAAAAATGAGAATAAAACAAAGAAGCTTCAATAAAAAGGAATACATTGTCCGTTTTTTTAAGGAAGCAGAATAAATGAGTGGTTATTTATTTATTTATTTATTATTAACACTGCTACTGTTATATTTGTTCATGGTGATTCTGTGGCAAATTGTGATCCTTGTTCCTAAACTTAGAAAAGAGTTATTCATAGTGGTTGAATTTCAGTCTAAGTTTCAGGCCCTGGTTTCACTGTATACACTTTAACCAGAGTTGTTAAAGAGGTTGTGCTTGTGTGAATCCGTATGCTTTCTTTTCTTTTCATAGGGGATTTGTTTCATCCGGACCAGTCGCCCAGAAAACCCTGTAATCTACAACAGCAGTGAAGAGTTTTGTGTAGGCAAGGCGAAGGTGTGTTACTAACAAACTACAGCAAAAGCAGTCAGTCAAACATGCAGGCGGAAGATGTCCGCTCTTATACTTTTTCCTGTTATTCCATGTCTGGCAAATGAGAAAGATTTATCTTATATTAGTTGAACATTGTGTCTAATAGAAGGTTTTTCTATATTTACCATTGTGAAATGTAGACGCCATCTGTATCTGTATTCAGATTTAAACCTGAACCAGATATTTTTTTAAATATTAATTCTACAACTTTGCTGCTGGAAACACTGGAACTTACTGAACTTCCTCAATGTTAGTCTCAGTTCCTCAATCTCTACTAGAGTTATGTGCTAAAAAATCTCGTAGCTCACCTCTTCTTTCTGTTTAGAATACATTATCTGTTTAATACAAATAAAGCATTCAAATCTTGTTATACTGTATCCTACATTTACAGACACAGTTCAGACATGAATAGATTAAAGATTTGTATTGGTGAAGATGAGTAAGATTTACACGTTTTTGTGGTGTTTACATGCAGGTTGTACACAAGACCCGCAATGATGATGTCACTGTGATTGGAGCTGCTGTAACTCTGTATGAAGCTCTTGATGCAGCCGAACAGTTGAAGAAAGGTAGAGAATGCAGAAAGGAGCCAAATACTGTGCATACAGCACCTGTAAATATTTAGATGCATGACAAGGCTCTTCTGAGTGTGTGTGAAAGTCACAAAATAAAAGATGCTTTATGCACACACACATGGTCACAGTGTTATAGTAAACAGTACATATTCGCACAGATATTAACTATACGAGTGGCGCACATTCACTGAGACCAACCGATTACCCACAATTCTGCAGTGCGAGAGAGTGAAGAACCAGTGGATCAGTTGTGACATATGCGTGCTACATGATAGTCGATGATACTTATCAAGACAAAATTTATTTCGCTCGTCTCGCGGAACACTTGCAAACCGGGTTACTCCCAATCCGAGGTTCCACTGTATGTATTTGTGAGTTCTATATTTTTGTAGCGTCATTACGATATTCCCATGTTTTTTAAAAGTAATAATACCTTTGACCCTACCTGACATATAGTTTCTGAAAAGCAAAAAATATATATTTTTCTTCAAACATGAATTTTTAGGACTTTTGACCAATACTGTGTTGACGGCAGGGATCCATGCCAAATGAGTTTGAAGGGTTAAGTGGATGTGAGAGATGTAACAAAGTGTTTGTTTCATCCCTCTGATAACTGATGCTGAAAATCTGTTATCAGTAATTAAGTAATTAAATCATGGACATGTTGACATTAAATGTAGGTTTGGCACAAGGGCAGTGTTCAATATGCTACATTATGAATAACAAATTTCATTGCTGTTTAAACAAAGTCTTACATACTGTACAGTGGCTGCACTGTATGTGAAACATTTTAAATAATATTTTATATTAAATCATTAACAAAAGATTATCATAACACACCAAAATGTAGTCTTTACTGTAAAAATGACGTTTTTTGCATCCTCTCAGGGTGGTGGCTGATCAGACTCTCATTCTCATCACACAGTAATCACACAGGGTTGTTTTTTGTGTTTTTTTGTAGAAACCCAGATCATTATGTTTATTACCCAGCAATTAACACCAGATGATCCGTGGTTAACACTGCTATCTGAGATGAGATGATATAAACCTTACCCTCTTATGTTGTGGCACAAATAATGGCACCTATTATTACAATGTCATTATTCAAAAGATAGAAGCTATTGATTAGATAATATTATTATACATATTTTTTTACAGTGTTACACTTTACCTAGTGTTCCAGGGATATACTTGTATCTAATGTGACCTCACTCAAAAGCTAACCCTCCTAAAGCTAACTCAAGACGAGCATGAATGCATGCAAGCATGACTGAAGGTCTATAATCTATCAGTGACATTGATGAGCATATTATTTTGTCTTTTCAGAGGGAATTAACATTCGAGTGATTGACTTATTCACTATTAAACCCTTGGATGCAAAGACAGTTATTGACAATGCCCGCGCTACAAGAGGTCGCATCATCACTGTGGAGGACCACTACTATGAAGGTGAGTATAAAGCACTATAGAGATAGTGGAGTAGAGCGGAAATTGGGAGAAGTCAAGGATATCCTACACTGACAGAACTGCCTCATAAATCATTTGTAAATGTATTTTTAAAATTAAAAGAAAGTGGTTGAATGGCTTTGAATTTATGGCCCTTTAGTTTAGGGAAAAAACAGTAATTTGATAGCCAGTTGTCCACATACGTTTGGACATATAGTATAAGTAAGAAAGGATATACAAAAGAATTAAGCTGAGGAAGAGACCTTGATGATTTAGTGATTGTTAGAGGTACATCATTGTTACACCAGTACAGGCTTTTAGTGTATACATAAAGTGGAAAGATAAAATTAATGAACAAGTATTCTGCCCCTAAGTGATACTACAGGTTGTGTGTGTTTCGTGCATAGTAACTGGGTGGTACAAGCTCACTGTGCAGTAGCATTTAGACATTCATTATCTAATTCATGACCATTTGTGAAGTTCTTGGTGACTAATGACGAAACATAATAATGACATAATAATGGGTTAAGAATAAAATGCTCCTTGAACCTATAATACTAAGGTCACAAAAACTAAATGGTTAACATTTCTATTAGTCTAATAATATGTCAATAATTTCACACAAAAGAGAGCTGAAAAATTAATAATGCTAAGGTAGCAGGTTTTATTTATTAGTTTGATGTACAAAAATTTAAATACAATCTTTTTTCTTTGTGTGTTTTATATACATTTTAAAATGATGAAGTGTGTTCAACAAAAATGGTTTGTTTTGTGCTGGTTCTAGAGGACATGTTTAACTGTTTAAGACCAGGTGTTGATTGCGATGTGTGATTGCGCAGGTGGTCTGGGAGAGGCTGTGTGTTCAGCAGTGGTGAACGAACACGACTTCACCGTGCAGCGCCTCGCCGTGTCTCACGTTCCACGCAGCGGGAAACCCAGAGAGCTCCTCAAACTGTTCAATATCGACTGTGACGCCATCGTTCAGGCTGTGAAAAAGATCATCAACGATACCGCTAACAAAAAGTAACCAAGAGAAGTCAGGGTCATTAAAACAATTTGGTGAGAATAGAGGAAAGAAAAGGATTTTTAGCAGCTGTAAGTCATTGAGTTAGTGTTATAACTTGTTTTTTGTTAAATGTGACATTAAGCTTACCAAAGTTCACATTAAATCTTTTTATTAAGTCGGACATCTAGATGCTTTTGTCACTAAAAATAAATAAGAACTCTGTACTTTCAGGCATTTGGCTGACGTTTCAAACAGCTGGCCACATTTACTCTCCACTGTTTCAAATAAAACTTTTGAATAACCTTTAAAGATGTATATCCTATGCCAGATTGCTCATTGAGTGGTCGAAGATGCAATTTGCAAGTCTGCAATACAAGAAGATATACACCAAAGTGCAAAGAGTGTAAAAGTATTCAGCAGAGCATTAGCAAACGAGATTACCATTACACTGAAATGTGGAGGTCTGAATATACGGTTGCCATGATACGTAATAACAACCATAAACTGGATACACTTTTACTATTGTTTACTCTCACTAACCTGTTTTTATTCTTTAACACTGGGTTGATTCTATGTCTGAATTTACTGTTTTGTCTGAATCCATAAGAAATCAGCGTTCATGAAGCAATCAAAACATGTCGAGAAGCATGCAATATGAAAGACATTTTTCCGAAAGCTATCGAAGTTAAAAAGAAAAAAAATAATTAATTTGGTAAAGTGTTACAGTACTTTGTACGGTATTGATAAAGATGCTATTTTGATGCATAATAAAATCCATTCGTCCTTCATTCTGAGCAATAAAGACACATGGTTTACTGCAGCTTCACCAGCTCTAACATTTGTATAAAATTCTTCCATACGTCTTATTTTTCTTTTGCTCGGCTGCACTAGGCCCCAGGTCAAATTAACACCTGCTTCTGATCTGTTTTGTGGTGTAGTTTGCATTACAATCAGCAATAACATTAAAACCACCTGGCCCAAGACCTGTGAAGGTGTGCTGATGTATCTTCCACTGAGACATTATCATGAAATAACCCTGTAATCTTGTAAGTTTTGACACGGGGCCTCCATATTCTCCATCAGACTGAGACTGAGAGGTCAGTAAACCATTCCTGAGCAGTTTTTGCAGTGCAGCAGGGTGCGTTATATTGCTGAAGGAAACCATTGCCATTACTCTTTACTACTCTCATTAAATGGTGTACTTGGTCTGCAGCAGTGTTTAGGTAACTGGTACGTGTCAAAGTCATTTCCACATGAATGCCAGGGCATAAGGTTTCCCCGCAGTACATCATGCTGCCTCTGAAAGTTCTCTTTCTTCCCGTCTCATCTCATCGCCAGGTTGGCAACACACACACACACTGGGAAGAACCTTCTTGCACTGCTCCCTCGTCCAGTTCTGATTGTTCACATGCCCACTTTTGAAAGATACCAACCACTGTACCATTGTTTTGAAGAAGTTGTGACCCAGTCTCGCCATCACGATTTGGCCCTCAATCACTCAGATCCTTCCTTTTCTTGCCTAATTTATTCCATTGCAATGAGGCCGTCACTTTACCTGTTAATTGTTTTTGGCTGATCATTGTATTTCTGATTCATGAGAAGTCAGAACACTGAATGGTTTGATGAAAATCAAAATGTTATAAATCATATGCAACCTTAACACTTAGTGTATCGCAATCCAGTGTTAAAATGATGGGGACTGTTAAACAGTGCTCCCTTCCACCATCACACTGAATGGATAGACGGTGGTCATCATCCAGAGGATTACAGAATCTTGGGCAGGCCGTGGTGATCACTTGTCTGTAGTTCCGTGTCAAAGCCAAATTGTGACAAGCATTAATCAACGGCTGTGCCTTTATTTCATTACCAAAATGTCGAACTATATAACCCTGTAAGAACAGTGCTTTTGCTGAGTCATGCTGCCACATGCATTAGAAATGAATGTAATTGGCCAACACGCTTGCTATAACTTTACCTGTTGCTCTCATCTGGCTTGTTTCCTCGCTACTGGTAAAGTAAACTAAGACATGCCTTCATTTTGGAACATGACCTCAATGCTGGTAAAAGGCTTTTAATCAGATTGGCGTAGGGATTCGTGTTCAGAGCCAAAGTAACCGCATCAGGGATGACTGAGCACACTTTGAGAACCTCAAGTTGGGAGCCAACAAGCCAAATAAGGCCATGTGCACACAACACACTGTACACACACACGCACACACCAGTTTCCACACCGTTACTCATTCACTATTCACGGGGCAGCTAATTTTCCTGTCTTGACTAGTTTGCATTATGTACACAGTTAAGTTTTACTCTCAGTGTTTTGTAGATTATGTGTGCGTGTGTGTGTTTGTTATCCAGCTGTCAAGCTTTAGACTTTCCTTAGAAGTGCATGTAGTAGTTACATAACTGTCCATCCTCCAGCTTAAATTTATTCTACTGTTGTTGTGAGGAGCTCCCGATGACATAAAAAATAATGATGCTAATTAATGTTATGCCACACTGTTATCCAACACCATTAACCTAAGAAACCTTTTTTTTTTTTTCAATGAAGGCTTCAATCTCTAAAATGTCTTGTGGGGACCTGAAGCATGTCCCAACAATGTAAAAAACCAGCAGATTAGTGTATACTTTTGTGGAAATATGATGACCAGCATGATACAAAAGCATGTCCACACACACACACACACACACACAAATACACTAGCTGTTCTCTGGCTGTCTTATGTTTCTGGTTTTGTCTATGTGGAGATGTCAGAAAAAGCCAAAGAGAGACAGAGATCTCAGAAGGATATTTACATGCAGTAATAGTAAGTAGCATTGAAGCTAACCCCCTCCCCTCACTTTAAATATTTACTTAAGAGTGGCTGTGTTGATCTCAGCTTGTTTCTGGTTCAGGCGCTGCTCCATGAGGAAACACTTCCATCTGCTGGACAAAGTAAAAGTAATGCTCAAAGTTTCTGCTTGCCTTTTCATTCACTTGTTTAGAATTGGTATTTCCTTTTTTTTTGTTGGTATTTGGCATTTAAATTGGTATTTAATGGAAATAAACTATTATATAGTAATAGTTTTAGCTTGTTCTTCATGTAGAGGTTTAAATGAAAGATTATACAGGTAATATCTGTAACAGGTATACAGGTAATACCTCTAAGTAACAGGAGGTTTGGTAGTAAATAAATACAGCTGTGTGAAGCTTTCTCAAGCTCCTGTTGTCTTGCACCTCCAGTGTCTGGGTTCGATTCACACCTCAGCTCTGTGTGCATGGAGTTTGCATGTTCTCCCTGTGCTCTTTTTTTCTCCCACAATTCAAAGACATTCAGATTAGGCCAATTGGCGTTCCCAAATTGCCCTTAGTGCATATGTGAGAGAGAGAGTGAGTGTGTGTGTCGTGCAATGGATTGGCACCCTGTCCAGAGTGTGCCCCATCTCTTGGCCCAAGTCTCCTGGGATAGCCCCCGCTGTATACAGGATGAAGTGGTAAAGGCGCTGAATGGATCAAAGTGTATATTTATATATTCAGGCCTGAACTCATTGTGCCCAATTGTGAGGATTAGCAATGCTCTCTGCAAGAGGACATTTTTTTTCCCTTCACATGAAAATAACTCTTGAATGAAACCTAGAGCTCTTATTTAAGATTAACTTTACTAGAGCAAAGAACTGCTGTAGTGCTCCTGCGAGCCCATGAAACAGGCATTAATATAAACATCAGCATGTGTTTGGTGTACACTTGAGGGAAAACTCCATCCTGAAACACTTCATGTTTATACCAAAACACTTAGGATGTGTGCGTGTGTCGGGGGAATCCTGGCACTTCCTTGTTTGCTTGATGCAGTGTTCTTGTTATGAGCGTGAGCTGTATTGCAAGTGAACTAAAATGCAAGTTCTGCAATTGTGGCACAACATCATAATGAAGCAAACTCACTCTGGTATAGTGGGTAATGTATAAATGGCATTCAAGTCAAACCAGGACTTGTGATGGTTCAGAATAACAGAAGACAGTCATGAGGGTAAAAACTTCGTTTACTTCTTTATATAATCCCATTACACTAATCCCAGTGCTTCCTCCCAGGAACTCCTTTAATGGCCCAAACATGTAGAAATGACTTAGCGCAAGGTCAGGGGTGTACTGGGGTGTGGTCATAACTCACTTAATAACTTGCCACACAAAGATGTTTATTATCAGCAGGTTGGTGACAAGTTACATCGATTTTCAACAATCAGACATTCCAATCACTGAATGCAATCTGGAACGACTGAATGTTGACGGGAACGACTGCAGTGGGCTCCGAGCCACTCAACCAGGATCGTCATTAACAGATTTACGGCCTTCTTTATAAAGTTTACACCATTCAAATGTTTTACTGCGGCTAAGAGCCTGTGTGAAGTCTTTTTTTAAATGTCAAATTTCTCATGAATGAAAGTGAAAACTATCAGTAGTCCCAGTTTGATTTGAACACTTGTTGAAGGAACATGCAAAGTGAAACTAGTCCTTCATGTTGAGAGAGTGAAGAAAAAAAAAACTAGCTTAAGTACAAAAAAATAAAATTGATTCATGTGGAATTTTCCTCCTTAACGATCGAGTGTGTTTATAAACAGCACGGACACTGAAAGGTCATCTCAAACTGCTTTATTACATCTTAAATAACAGTACATTTTAATATAGTTTCTATCTTGCATCCAGCTTTCTGTTGTACACTGAATTTAAAATTAAATACAAAAGATGGATGAGGATACAGTGGGGGTGTGCAGAGCTCTACAGTTATTTGTATGAAGAGAGACAGACAAAGAGAGGGAGAAAAGAGGAATTGATTTAATCTTGTTTTTTTTTTTTTGTAAGTTTTCTTTATTTATGTAGTTGCCGACTCCAGGCCTAATGCACAACGACAGCACTTTTTTTTTGTACAGAATGTCGCAGAGGGAGAACAGAATGGAAGAAATGCCACTACCGCTAAGGAAAGAGCGCCTCTCGTTACACGCAGAAAGGAACAACAGAAAAATTCTGCCATTCGAATGCTGCAAGATTTTTTACATTTTTTTTTTTTATTAAAGGACATTAAAACCTGTTTGTTACAAAATGTCTCTAGCATTCTTTTCCTCGTATCTGGAATTTTCATTTTGCTACAGAAAGAATGAAATTTTTTGTTCTCATTTGAGTGTGTGTGTGTGTGTATGTGTGTGTGTGCGCGCGTGTGTGTGTGTGTGTGTGAGAGGGGGTCAGTGTACGAGTGTTTTAGAAACTTCAAGGTATGGATAGAGCAGGTCAATCAATGTGTTTGCTTCTCGAGTGCATAGCTTTTGCAAGTTTAATTGAATTATGTATGCACAGAGTAGCAAAAGGAAAAAAAAGAATATAAATATTGTTGTGATGATCTATTTAACAGGTTATTTTTGTAAAGAAAAACATCAAAGGACTTTCCATATGCACCTCTTTTTAAGCAATTCTACAGCATGCGATTCTAAGAGTTAACTCACTCATGGCAGACAACCAAAATAAAAGTTTTTTTTTTAATTTTTAACTTAAAAAGTTTTTTTTTTTTTTCAATATCATTATTTTCAAACATTGATTTTTACAACATGTCATTCACAGAGAAGTAACTGGTTTTTCCAAGCACGGAACGGGCACCTGTGTTGAAACGGGGTGAAAATGGAAATTTGTGTTCCGCCATGAAACCCCTCGATCCCCGCCCCTCGCCCTCCCTCACCCTCCACACCGAAGCTTAACCGAAAAACGAAAGGACATTAAGAAGAGAAAATTAAACTTGAAAATGACGGCTTAATCTTCATTTCATTACTCAAACCCCATCAGGCAAAAAAAAAAAAAAAGAAAAAAAGAAAAAGAAAAAAAGAAAAAGAAAAAAAGGAAATATACCTTTCTTCTTTCAGCATTCATTTAACAGCATGTGCTTGGTTAGTCAACATTTTCAACATTATTCTATGTACGCAATGCTTTATTCCTGTGCAAACAAAGACTTGTGACTAGACAAAAACAAAACAGAGATTCTGGGACTAAATATACAGGTCAGGCTCAAACCGCTCCTCGTCTCGGACACGACAAAGCTGTATTATTAGAACGCCCGCGATTATTGTCAACATTATCCTCCGTCTACGAACTCGTTTCTAAAATATTTAAAGACTAAGTGATAAAAGAGCTTTTGATCCTCAATTGAAACACTAACCGTATGTAAACGGGATGTAAGGGGAAAAAAAAACAAAATACAAAACCTTTGTCAAGTCATGTAGGGGGAAAAAAATGACTGCTGCCTGTTTTCTGTTAGATTACATTAGCAGTGTGATGAGCACTTGGAAAATGGTCCCGGTAGGAATGCACAGTTACTTTTGCCCCTCCCCCCTCCCCTCATCACATAATGTCGACCCCGCTGATTTCTACGTGATGTACTGTATGCAATAATTGTGCTCTATTTATGGGAAGGAGAATCATTTTTGCCCTGTTGTTTTCCTCAGATAACGGGGTCAGTTGTGTTGGTTTGTATTTAAGATTGGATATGCAATAAAATTTAACATTAGGTTGGAATGGTCTTCCAGTCAACTTTGGAGTCCAGATGCCATCTGCAAAAAAAGAGCAAAATGATCATTAAAGGAACTTGGGCAGATTAGATATGCTGTTCTCAATCTCACACACACACACACACACAATTGTGAAAGCATGTTTACTGGAAGCTCCATTTCAGAGCTGCTACCATTTTCCTGTTTTTGACCTAGTTGCACCACTTCTGTATCATTTCCTGAGGTCATGCTATACCTTTTGGCCAGCAGGGGGCAGCAGAGCAGAGCATACATGATTACTATATGGCAGCAGTATATAATCAATTCAAAAGCAGATTAATGTATGAACCGTGGAAATCAGCAGAAAACAGGGTAAAACGCATCACACTCATGTCTCAGGAAAAAGTAAGAATGCTAACCAAAACCGGGGGGAAATTTAGGCAGCAAGACATGACTGACTAAATTAATCAGTGTTTATTGCCGCATAGGTATAAGAGAAGTGCAGTAAAGAGCAACTGGTCACCAACCATGACCAGGTTAACTTCACATGATCAGACTATAGAAAAAGAATGCTACTTGTGATTTAGAAACAAATGCCAGAGAAACATGTGTCAGCTGAGGAAAGCCTAGAATTCTCAAATATATAGCACAAGACTGTTAGAGTGAGGTGTGAGGAATAAAATAGGTGCCAACAATGCTAATAAGAAACCCCTGGCAGAGAAAGAGATTACCTTAGTCTAGTGGATGAGAGTACTCCGTGTATAAAGTACAAAACATTTTGGCTCAATGGAGATTTTACTGCAGAAATACCTTCATTTATACGCAACTAATTTATTTCCCGTACATCGGTACTGATATCCGGCTTGTTGACTGATAAGACGACTTTCACCGACCTAACAATAGTCTACCCGGCTTCAGTATCATGAAAGATCCAATAGGTGGTGCTGTAATCCCTCTCATAACTGCCATGATATTTGCATGTGTCAGCTGTGTGACAGCGTTTTTCACTCATTTCAAGGATTAGATCTTTTGTTTTTCTAATTTATTTGCTTGGTTATGTCAGTTTCACAAAAAAAGGTTTTACTGGGCTGTGTATGTACTGAAAAATTCTTCTTAAATAGGCAAAAAGAGTTTTTGAAAGTTATTTTTCACAAAAACAATGTTTTGAAATAGAAGTATACATTGAACGAAAAACATCCGCTGCTTTAAAACCTTTTGATTGCTTTTGTCTTTTTAAAAATCCCACTCTTCAGATTATTCTTTTCTGAAACATCAGAAAGTTATCTCACCTGAGTGCGTGAATTTGAGTGAGTGTGTGTCTTAATTATTTTAACATCTAATGTTCTCAATGGGCTCCTATGCCGAGCTGGTTTTGTGAAAAAGCTCAGGTGTGGATCCTAAATCTGTACGAGTTTGTTGAGCTTGTTTGTGGAATTGCCCGTCAGTGAAGCTAATACAGCTAACTGCAGCTTGTATTGGTTTTCAGTAGCAACAGATCCATTGTGTGCAGATTCAAGACTGTTATTTAACCTGTATAGTGATATAAAATTCAAAACAGGGCCGATATGGAGCAAAATGTCTGCTCGTTCTGTCAGTGCTAAAGATGGATAGGTTAGCGGCTAACTGATAATGATCAGTCTTCCTTAGCACTTTATTCTGCTTTAGCATCACTGAACGCTAGCAATATAATAAATATACGAATAATAAAAATCAGGTGCTACTGAAAATAAATTTGTCAGAAAGCACAATGGAAAACCCCAATCTTTCATGCATCACTTCCCCACCCATAAATCCCCCCCCCCTTTTTTTTAAAAAAAGCTACAATTTATTTGCATTAAATCTGGTAGAATGTCTGAGCGAGCAGAACAGCTGAGGTGTTTCCTATACTACATAAGAATGGACAAACTGTAGATGTCAGCAGCTCACCTCTGCTCAAGTGAATGAACAATAATTAAAGGGCACCTACGATGCAAAATTCACTTTTCAGTCATATTTAAAACATCGGAATGAGTCCCCAGTGTGCTTTTTTGTCTTTTTTTCTTCCTTTAAACAAAACAAATTGGATTTCCCACCTAATGTGATCTCATAAGGAGAACCCTGCGCCGGGCTTGTTGCTTGTAGTAGCTCATTTACATAAACACTGACTCTGCGTCTATGGACGAGGAGTGAAACTGAAGAAATTTGAGGTATAAAAACACACATCTGACATTATTTCAAATGGAGCATTAGCAGACAATTTTGGGAAACTCTTGAGATGTGTGCTGCATTCTCAAAAAAAGTGTCAAATATGGGACCTTTAAAAAAAGAAAAAAGAAGATTTTTTTTTAAAAATATGGATTGAAAATAAGCGCTTACCTCGTGGCTTTAATTCCAGATCTTAAGGAAACTGTCCCAAGATCCTGTGGCCACTGCCATTCCATCATCAGTAACACCCAAGCAGCTAACACGGTTATCATGGCCCGCCAGGACACCTGCAAAAATGTAGTTATATTCAGAACAGAGTCTATGTGCCAACTTGTGCCAATTAGAAATGAAGGACAGTTCAGATAAAATGTTAAAACCCATGTCGGTTAAACACCATGCAGAGTTTTGCTGCAAACGATGCTTGCGTTCCCAACTACGTCACTGCACTAAACACTCCATTACTCCATGTTCGCCATGTGTAATTGGAGAGCAGAGATCATTGCAAGACATTACCTCTTAGCTTTGATCAGAAACGATCATAAAACATACAGATTAGCTGATCGCATCAGCGCCAGCACTCGCCTTGGTCAGCGGGTATGAGGAAGCGCTTCTACGCTATCTCCATTTCGTGCTTTCTGATGTTGTACATAATTCATGGTGATGGTGATGTGGTGCTGTGTCCCTCAATGCAAATGCAATAAACTATTCATGTGCTGCTTGAGTGGGGAGACAAAAGGATGGGTGTGGGTGACATACAACTTACAGCTAGGAAAATGTCCTGGAGGGTTTGGAGATAATAAAGATCTCTCGTAATAAACAAAGAGGATGCGCCGATAGCTTCAGAAGACTGCTGGCGCTTTAGTGCGTTAATTAATACAGCGAGTTATACTTTTGATAGCTCCTATGTGGTGAGAAAGATTAAGGGTATTGGTTAACAGGGTGGAGGTACTGCACTTGTGAAATTCTGCAGTTTAGTGCTTCATTTTACTAGCAGAAGAAACACTGAAGATGGTACATTTAAAAGAATCGGAATAATGTGTGTGTTTCAATAGACAGCATCTAGTGAGGATCAGTAGATGCATTTGCATCCATTTCCAACATTGATTGTGGTCTGAATACAACCATAATCCCATTAAAGTACTGAATGTCATGTATACCCTTTATTACAACCCGATGTTCTGTTTATCTCTATTCAATCCTGTAATATTAGCTCCATTAAGGTTTCTAATGGGTCTAAAATCCTTTCTGAAAATAAAACTCCCTGCTCGTCCTTCATTCCCTGCATCCTTGAGAATCCCTTTACGCGGCCTAGTGGCTACCTCCGTTCCACGCTCTCCTTGCACTGACCTGCGCGATCGGCTTTGAGGGTGTCCCACACGTTGCAGTTGAAGTCGTCATAGCCGGCGAGCAGCAAACGGCCGCTTTTGGAGAAGGCCACCGAGGTAATGCCGCAGATGATGTTGTCGTGAGAGTACACCATCAGCTCCTGGTCGGCACGCAGGTCGAATAGCCTGCAGGTGGCATCGTCCGAGCCTGTGGCAAATGCATGCCCGTTGGGGAAGAACTGGAGAAGAAGGAAAAAAAAAGAAAGAAAACAAATATAAGCACAGGGTATTTTTCTGCATTTTCTTGCTCAAGATGGCACCCTGATTAATGAGTAGGGACCATGATTTTGGGACCCTGTTATTTAATACACAAGGCAAAACAGTCAATCAAACAGTGCTCCACAACACACAGATGTGTGTGACCAGGTGTGACCAGTGATAGCTCAGTAGTCAACCCCACTGACTAGATGAAATATGCAACACAAATGCTTGATGCCACCAGGGGGAGCTAATAACATGAGCAGTCATCATCTGATGGTGTACAGTCATCGTCAGGAGGCAAAAAGAAAAGTGTGCTTGGCAAGTATGTACCTGCTCTCTACTGGTGGCTCTAGCACAAACAGGCATGATGCAGCTTAATGTATTTTCAAACACGATGCTGAAAACTATCCTGACCAGTTCCATATTTTATACGGTAGGAAGCAATTATAATACAGTAGATGGCGCTATCTTTTTTTGTCCCCTTTTCAATTCACTGCTTTAAAAAGAAACAGGAGTACAACCATGATCTGATCATTAAGGTGAACAGTAGAACCAGTTCGTAATCTGAAGCTTGTTCTTTTCCATCAATACATACAAACTGCTCAAATTTCTGCTGCGGTCATTTTGATAACTTGCTTATTTGGCAGCAGTTTGGTGGTGTGCATAAAACAAGCAAAAGCAAAACTACTGACATAGCTTAATATCAAATATTTATTTAACATCACTTAGTCTTTCACAGCGTCAGAGAGCAGTATGCTAGGAATAGATCTTAGGACAGTCATTAGCAGCATCGTTCCTGAAGCAATGCAATGACTTCATCATTCACTGTCTAGTTTGCAGCATGTCAGCAAATTCTAGTTGTAGACTTTTTTTTTCTTCTTCCTCTTCTTTTAAATGGGCAAGAAAAATTATAGGTTCATTGAAATTCAGTTTGTGGAAAAGAAAAAAAAAAGCCAAGATACATTATCTCAATGGAAAATAAGATATTACATACCCCCTTTGCTTAAGAAGAAAAAGTACAGTGTGTAAAAGATGGCCCTAGACATGCACCTCTCAAACTTCACTCCGTCATGAGGTCACTGTCACCCCCTGAATGTAACGTGTTTAAAAGCGACCTTTTAAACCTTTAGTACGTGTTAATATGTGCAAACCCTGTTTTAAATGGAATCATAAAAAGTTTCCTATACATCACATTCACGAGCTTTCAGTTTAAGCCATTACGGACAGGGAGACATTTTGGACCCTGCATGTGTGCATGTTTGTGATACATACACAGATGGCGTTGATGTCGGACTCATGGCCAGTGAAGGTCTGTCTGCACATGCCCTCTCTGATATCCCAAAGCTTAGCAGAGGCGTCGCAAGCACCAGAGACAAACAAGCGTGCATCCGGAGCCAGGGAGAGAGACATCACATCGCCAGTGTGACCTGCAAATGTAGTCGTCTGCTGCCCCGTCTCAATGTCCCAGAGAGCACTGCAAACATAACCAAAGGGATAAGCAACACACACCAGACAGAGATTGAAATACAGCATTTGTTTAACAAATAAATTAAACCTAGATCGAAAAACTATTCTGCAGTCACTGACAATTTGCTCCTGAACCTGTGCAACAGTCAAATCTGAAGGCAAGCATACCATGGGGTCGTGTTAATCCTACAGAATTGCTCAATGATGCCACATTTTCTCTAGTAAATGACTAAACAGGAAAAATAAAGTGTGAAATATATAAAATCATCAGATATTAGGGTTTAAATCATCATCATACAGCAGTCCGCTAAGTCTGAACATCATGTGAGTCTATGTAAGTGTCTGATGCAAATGGCTTAAACAGCCACGCTGGTGCACTACCCCGAACTCACCAGGTGGTGTCACCTGAACTAGTGACAATCTGGTTGTCGTCCAGGAAACGACAGCAGGACAGGTAACCTGTATAAAAACACAAGGCAGGAAAATTAGACGAGTGGACAAAGAAGCACAGACACAAAGCTGTATGCCATGGCACAATGCTGTCTTAAAGACCCACGATACATAATCATTTCAACAGCTCCACCTGATTTAACCCATAAAACCTCTCTAGACTTAGTGTGACAATTCTCCACTGCCAGAGAAGTCCCGCTGACCAAAAAAAAATAAATAAAAATTCAAACCTACATCACTGCCACCTTAGAAACCCAACACACACTCACCTGTATGGCCAGCCAGCTCACGGCTCACACGGACATTGCCCTCACGCGTCTTCAGGTTGTAGATGGAGCAGATGTTGTCCAGGCCACCGCAAGCCACATAGTTGCCGGATGGTGCGTATGCGCACGTCATAACCCATGAGGAGCGCAGTGGGATGGCATGCACCTGAAATAGGACATCACTCGTGTCATTCAGGCTGCACCAGTATGCTTAATTTGGAGCTGTACAATTCATCAATCACATCGAGAACATGACCAGGGTTTCTGGCTCTCAGTTAGATAAACATGGAAGGCTGAAAGCTTGGAGAAACTGGTAAAAATGTATTGAATCGATTTTAGATTAGTTTGTATTCACTCTGGTGCATCAAGTCACAAGCTACCCATTTATTTACAGTTTACCCAAAATCACCATTAACAAATAATCGTGATAAATTTTATTAAAAACTTTAAAGCATAAAAAAAGCTTTTAAATAAAGCTGCTCATAATAGTCATGTAGGTCAGTCATGTCGAGTTTGACATAGAATCAGAAAGAAAGCTGAAAGGGCCCCCCACACACACACCCATATGCTTATCAGTAATAAACAGTAGATGGGAACAGACTTTGGGGAAATCAGGCTCACCTTGTTTGTGGTATAGCTGTCCCAAATGATAAGTTTACCATCCTGGGAAGCACTGACGAGGAGCCTGCAGAGTGAAAAAACAAAGACGAACAAGTGACTTTTATTTTGTGTACGCATTCTAAATATAAGCATGCGTGGTAATACTGACACAAGGTCTACTGAATTCAAAAGAACTGAAATTATTCACATGTCAGGAATTCCTTCCTACACATATCTGCATACGTGCCCGGTGCCTCTGAACCTTTCGTGTGCATACAAAAGAGAGACGTTCCCTGAACGCCTTACGGTTTAACTACATCCTCCTATGATTACCGAACCCCACCTCCAGAAACGACACTGCCACATAGTCAAGTCTACATAATTCCATTTGAGTTATTTGAATAAACAAAGCATCCAGGAATTTATTTTGCACAAGGGAAAGGTGGGGATGATGCGTCCATGACGACGTTTGGCTATCAGGGGAGTCGAGAAAAAATTTCCACAGTGATTCACCACGATGCCATGATGATACTGGATGTACTCCACCTACCCAAGGGAAAACCAGTACAAAACAGGAGAAGGAAGGGACGGCAGGCTAGGCAAAATAAAACAGTACACACTCATTTGAAATACCTTCGCAGACGAGAGAAAAGGTACAAACGGTAGAAATATAATGGGAATTGGTAACTAGCTACAACTTTGTGTACAATGGTGAAGCTACAATCAATGTTGTTGGAGAATAAGATGCTTAGCCGAGATTGTGTGGCATTATCCTGCTGACGAGTCCAACCCAATAAACCCAGGAGTGGAATTAAGAGTCTTCTCCAGCAGTAGATTACCAATGTTCGGTTACGTCTACTGATTAATTATAAAACCCCATACAAGCCTAGCTAAAATGTTCTGAAACACATTTACGGTAAAAATGTTACTCAGTCAGATCAGTACTCGCCTCTCGATCGGTGTGAATATACACAGAACTGAATGCACGAGAAAACACGAGTCAAAATGGATGCTTGCGTGTCAGTGGCTGGACATTTTATCCAAACACACACGATGCACTTTAACAAAGGAGCGTGACAAAGCAGAACGAGAGTCTCTGGGGTTTAACTTCACCTGCAGCCTCCCAATTAACCTCCTGGAGACCTGGGTGCATGTGTGTACAACAAGATCTCTTGTGCGAGCAGCACACACTTCACCATTATCTCTACACCCGTGTTTGTCCTTCAATTCTTTTTATACCCAGGTTAGCTCACTCTGTCAATTTAGTTTTAATAGTCTCAGCAACTGATTGAGAATAAACCACGTTGTAGATCTGCCGTTCGATGAAATGAGCCTGGCGCTCAGCGTGCAGCTCGAGTGAGTTTACCGTGAGTCGGTGCCCCAGTGCATGGCGTAGATTTTAGCCAGGTGACCTCTCAGTGTCCGCCTGGTGCGCATCTGAATTCGGCCAACCGGGTCGATGTTGGCTGTGATCTGCGGGAATACACGAATACGAGCAGGTCATGACACAAATACCGCATGATAGCAGTTTAATTATAAACTGTTATCTTCTTAACAGTACTGCTTCACGCTGTGGGATTTAACGCTCACCTGAGACAGGGTGGCATCTGCACATGCTTTCCTTGCATCCTAAAAATGGAAAACAAATAAGCTATTAGTCAAGTTGTCGTAGTTCATATGTGCAGTAGGTAATTTAACGTGCCACGCTATTTACACTACAGTTTTCTTTAACATCGCTGAAATGTTTAGCGGGTAATGTAATGCAAACTATAATCGTCAACAATGAGAGTAAATTTACAACCTGTAGCAATTCCTTCTCTAATTAAGTCTTATATTCACAACCAACAACGTTCTCTTCTGAAATACTGGCAACATCAGATTATGTTTGCTTCAGTAACAATCAAATGATCGAACATAACGCAAAAAAAAAAAAAAAAAAAAGATGAGAAAATAACTACATGAAGAATGTACTGTACCTAAATAAAGCACGATATTCTTAAATACGCCAATTATTTAAATTTAGTCTTAGACATGTTTCAGCTGTACTTTATAGAGCGCGCGCACACAGTGAGCAGGCCGGTTTCCTATGTGTGTATTTATAGATGCAAACTATACTCTTGTAGAAATTTCTAATGGCAACCCAGACAAGTGTGGAAACTCACTCTGATCTGGTTCTTCAGCTGTTCAGCCTCCTGACGTAGCTGGTCGAGTTCGCTCATTTTCCTCTTCTAAATGGTACGCTTCACTCCTGCCTCGCACTGGGTCACTTACTGATCTGAGAATGACAGGAGAGAGAGGGCAAAAAGGTGAGGTTAAGCCTGTAGCATAAGCTTCAAGAGATACAGTGGTCAGTGAGAACAGCCAGTCAAATCCTTTTAACATAATCTATCCTTTGTCATTTCAATTAGTTTAGGCAAGGTGAGCCAGGATAAAAATCACCATTTACCATTTTGTGGAAGAATTCTGAGTCCCTAGACATGGCGAATACGTCGACAATTCACATAAACGCAGTAAAAAGATTAATACAAAGCCCCGGCCCAACATTCAGCAATGCAAAGCAAATCACAGCAAGCTATTCAACCAGGAGAAATGTAACAGAGCTGTGTGAAGAGCATGTAACGTTTTACAGGTCCATGGTGAGGACCAGCAGTCCAACACACAGCTTTAAACTCAGCCATCAGGACAAGCAAAGACAATAAACGTGCCATAATAATAATACTACAAAAAAAAAAGATCCACGGATGGCACACAGATAGAGAGGGAGAGCGCACAAGCGTGCACACACACACACACACACACACACACACTATCCTGGCGCGTGT
The DNA here is from genome assembly GCA_030347435.1 of Clarias fuscus. Taxonomy (NCBI): domain Eukaryota; kingdom Metazoa; phylum Chordata; class Actinopteri; order Siluriformes; family Clariidae; genus Clarias; species Clarias fuscus. The sequence continues at coordinate 12,272,044 of CM059213.1, read as the reverse complement.
CCTTGCCAACCCATGAAGCTGTTACTAAGCAACAGGGTTCTGCAGCAGCCCATGCTAAAGATCACCATTTCGGCGCTGGTGCAGAGAGAAAGCTATTTACAAATCGAGACTGACAGATCCCAAAGCAAATTCAGCCTGCTTCACAGCTCCAGTGGACTGAAATGTGCCTAATTCAACCGTGGTCTTAAGCTACATGTAGCCGCTGTCGGGAAATTCTCCAGCATACGGCGCTGTGATGGGCAAAGCCTGGTACTTGCTCATTTTAAAAGCGATCCACTGCTGCTACAAGAACATGTGTGGGAAATGTCCCATTTTGCAAATAACAGAATCCTGGAGACCATTAAAGCCCCCCCACCTCAGGGACAAAATGAGCCCTGATCTGTTCTGATTGTACGGCAAGGCACTTAACTGAGTTAACATACCCTTAGATAAAGGAAAAAGTGAGGCCCAAAAGGTTTAACATAAAAAAATATCCACTCGAACAAACTGGTAAAGACCAATGAATGGACAGTCGGAAAAAGATGCACAACACTGACAGGACGAGAAAGCTCTTCACCGCTCTGGCCTCAGTCCTCCTTCCCTTCTCTCCAAAGTCACACCAGTAATCCAGGGACACTTAATTCAGCTCGTCCACGCAAATCCGGTTAACACAGAATCTGCTGATGATCCTAAACGGAGTGACTCTTCTGCTGACCCAAATCCAAGTGCAAACACGCTTAATGCCTACACTTTTACTTGCACAGTGGTAGCAGAATAGACAAAGATGACAAAATACATGAACACTACCTCCTTGAAAGTGTGTTAGCGTGGAGCTTAAGATATAATTTAGGTGGCTTGGTAATTAAAACACCAAAAACATTTTTTTAAGACAGCCTAAAATAATAATAATAAATAAATAAAATAAAATAAATAAATATCTAGACTAGGTGGAAATCAAAAGATACTGGCTGCATGTGCTAAACTATTCTCTGGCAGGGGTTTTGGTTACACTCAACACTCCAGCTAATAAATTCCCCTTACTAGAAATACAAAAATACAATAAATAAATCTTGCATAACCAAACCTTACCTCGCCCCCTTTACGCTTAGCCACAGATCCTGTATGTCTGGTGGCCAACGACCTTCTGAATGGACGCTGTATCCAATAAACACCTAACCTCGTTAAGCTACCAATCCTGTACACTGATTGGCCAGAGAGACTTAACGCCAATGCAATTTAAACCTGATATAATCCAGGTGATAAAAATGTGTCATGTCTACATCACTAATACACTTTCCCCATCAGAAGCGCAATATGGTTTAGCACTAGTTAGCCCCTTCCTGTGTAGGTCTCCATGAACTGAAGATGGCCTTCCTCTGCATCAAAAAAAAAAAAAAAAAAAACCATGGTGTTCTGTCAATTTGTGCTGATACCTTGTCAAATAATATAACAGTAGCGTGAACTGACAGCGGAGTCTATCGATTCATGCTACCCGATTGAAAAATGTTAAAGGGATAAATGATCTATAACAATAGGTGGAGAATATTTTGTATTATAACATGTATTATAGGGTAGCATACTCTGATGGACAAATACACCCATCAAATAAAGCTCTCAGTAGATAATCAACTAAATGAATGAAACGCTCCTCAACTTGTCGGTCTTTCCATGCCACCAAGTAGCAAAAACTTACGGGTAGCATGGATTGGCATGGAATTCTAGATTGTTGAAGGGTTAAAATGGACATTTCACTAGCGATTTTTTCCTGTTCATTTTTTTTGTCGCGCATTGCAGCAGTCTAGAAAGAGTGAAAGACTAAAAATGGAACGTCGACAACTGTTAGGCAGTCCTCATGATGAACCAGCCTGGCTGAAACTGCTTTGTTTGTACAGGAATAAAGAGAAATGAGAGTGAGAAGAGGAAAAACGACAGCAGTAAGGAAAGAGCCGAGACTAGAGAAAGAGAGAAGAAGAGAAAAGCGAAAGGGGGGGGGAGGTGAGCCGCAGCTAGCTCTTATGCTCTGCCTCCCTCCTCTCGCTCCCCTTCCTCTTTTTCTCTGCACTATTTTTAGTCAGGTGGTGGATGGGCTCGGCTGAGAGGGTGAAAGCGGTCCTCACATTTTCCAGCAAGGCCTATCGGCTCAGTCATCTCGGCACAATGATGCCCCTCCAACACACACAAAACATAAGACGTCCAGGCCTGAGCCAAACTCATTTATTTCTCCAAAAAGCTACGATTATATTGGAGACTGCTGGAGAATTTTTTTTCTTTTTTTTTCTAAGTTCTGTCGTAGGCAGGAAGGAAAGAAACGGGTCTATAAAAGACTTCCTTCTGGTCATAAGAGAGGTGGGCAGTGCCTTCACAGAGCTGGCTGACTGGAAACAAATAAATACATATACACATCATCATCCCCTCACTATTGATACCATGATGGCGCTTCTGTTGAATGTTACATAAAATCACAGTTATAGTATTACATACTGCAAGTACATTTCTACAAGTCAAACGAGGCGGGGGGTGATTTCACAGAAGCGGAAAACAAAATTCATCTAAAACGTACCTGCTCAGCTACAGGTTAATGACATGGACTTTTCCATTAATATACCATGAGCCACATTTCCAGCCAAACACACTGTATAAAATCAACTTCAGATCAGAACTTCGTGTACAATTGGTCATTTCTGTAAGAAACTTTCTACTGTTTTTCTAATGAACACATGTTCAAGCAGGACATTCATTTAACACTGAGTATTTTAAAAGGCCGAGTTCCTTACTCCAGTGCGTCTCATCCCTTCGGTGTCCACCTGTAATGTCCCAAAACTTTTACAATCCCGTCACACCGTTCCCTCTGCCCGCCCTCCCAGCATGTCTGTACCTCAATCAAATCTGACCGAAGCTAAACTTGTTCTCAAAAAATGTCTTTCAAAAGAAGAAGAAAAAAAATTATGAATTTTTATACGTATATATACTAGAAAGCTCTCAACCATCACAATGAAAGCTCATTAAATGAATGGTAATGACATATGATAAGGAGACGATCAGAAGACTAAGCGCTGCTTCAACAACTTCGCAAGTTTTGCAAAAACAGATTTGTGCCTCTTTTTTGTTTGTCTTTGGGCGGATGTTCGGTTTCTTAGCGAAGATAAATGGCTTAAAAGCTCTGCTGTGCTGGATTTCTCACGGGAGAACAGATATCCTCAAAAGCATTTGCATGTCCAATAAATCAATTTCAGAACATTAAACGTGGTTGTCCTCCAAGAACTGTATCTACAAATATCAGAAATTCTAAGAAACTGTAGTGTTTTCACATATCCTTAAAAATAAATAAATAAATCACAGCGGGTAGTGTGCTATTTTAACACATCATTCACCTCTAACCGAGAGATTATCCTAATGGGACCCTATACACAAGAGGATGAGACGGAGCACAGATTTTCTAATGAGGACTATGCTGAAGGAGACTGGGGTGTGGTCACCTTCAGAGACGCACACATGCACAGAGCTGCTTAAGGTGATAAAGTACTTTTTATTACCCAACATTAGTCTTACATCATGCCTCAAAATAAGTGTGTTGGTGATTTTAAAATTATTTTTAATCAGCGATTGCTTCATTTAATCTTTACTAAACACAGACATATTACTATACTCATATGCTTCTGAAATCAGAAGTCCAAATGAAAGGAAAAGCTAAACCGTTCATGAAGACTCGGTGACCAGTTCAAAGTTTACAGCATAGCATTTCTCACACCAAGACATCTATTAAACATGCTGCCCCGATTCTGCTTCTGTGGCTTAATAATTTAAGATGCCCCCCTCCTCTCTCTCTCTCTCTCTACCCTACAGGCTTATGGGTGGCTCCAAGGGATTAACTCCTTATCATCCAAAACGACCTGATCACAAGCTGCAAAGACAAGCCTCTTTTTTTTCATCTTTTTTTTTTTTGGGTGGCAAATTTATACAAGCGATTATACAATCAGTCCTTAAGTCTATTTTTTTTTTGACATGATAAAGTCCAGACATGTCCAAAAATCTCCAAAGCAAAAGAGCAAGGATGGAATCCTGAAGGGTGGATAAATATTCAACTGTGATCAACAGTAGGAAGTCTCCTTAAATGCATCATGCAGGGCGTTTACAGTGATGTGAGGGCTGTGAGGGCTTTTGTGTTGCAACTGCAGAGCAGGAAGTAGAAATGCTGCACCCTGCTAAAAGCCTTGTCCATTAATAGTGGGGAAAATCTAACCATGGTGTTCGCTCTTCCTGAGGCAAAGTGACTGTTTTTGGAAGATGACCAAAAGGAACAAAAAGGGGGAGGGAAAATGACATGACATGACAGCAAGCCACTTTCACGTCACAAAAACAGTCAGTTAAGTACTTTACAATTTTTTTTCTCCTTTAAAATCACATAAAAGTAGCTTTCTTTGAAATTATGTTTGCTTTTAGTTTAAAAACTCTCTACATTTTGAATTTGGTGCTCCTTGTACTCTTACACTTCAACCTAGTGACGTCACACCACCACAAAGTCAGCTGAACGTGTGCGCTACAAACAGGAAGTGGAGGGTGGAGTGAGACACAGGACTACAGTACACATACGACTCATGTTTATGTTCTGAACCAAAACAGAAACGTTATACACCCCATACAGAGTTTGGGGGGGGGGGGGTTAGTTTGAACTTTTCCAAATCCTAAGTTTGTTATGAAATGAGAAGACATCTATTTTGCTTGGGATGAAACTTTATATCAGAGATGGACAGTGTTTAGCTCAGATGCCAGAAAAAAAAAAGAAAAAAAAAAGTGAAACTCTTCAGTCCTGCTTGTGCTCTGTTCTTTGTAACACCAGAATAGCCTTTGGCTGGGAAATGGTGCTCTTAAAGTCTGACTGTGAGAGCCGGGAAACACCACCACACCTTTCACAATTCTTTTTTTTAACATTCTCACTTTCTTTTAACATTATTCAGGATTGTTCTGAATGGGTGGACAATACTGCAATGGCTAATCCACATAACCCCCAAAGCGGAATGTTCTTCACTGCTCTTTGCTGGATATAGCCCAAGGTAATAACGCACTTAGGAAGGATTTAGTGCGTCTGTTGAATGAGTGTGTGCAGCGAACATTCCGGTTGCACGAGATGCTCTAAATGGCTGCAGTGAGCATGTGTGTTTAGCCAGACCATGCGCTCAAGACAGACCATGCAATATTTAACAGCACTCTGCCAGCTGAATCCCCCCCTCCCCATTTCCCTCCAACCATCCTTGATTTAAAAATGGGTTTGGACCATGCAGGACTCATTCTTAGACTCCCTTCATCTCTCTCGCTCTCTCTATGACGTAGGAGGCAGACAGCAGGACCAGCTCAGTGTGGCCTGTTTCTCCGGGGCTTAAAGGAGCTCATGCATGTAAATATAATTGAAACACAAGGGGTCAGAAAGAGTGCTGGGACCACGAGTCTGGAGATGGTTGATGGAGTTTGCGCTGGTTGCTAGAGGCCACTCCTTAAAAAGTCTTGCTGATCTTTTCCTCCTTTCAGTGCTTTTTCTCTCACGCTAAGTATATCCAGATCATGTGATCAAAATATTTTATAGCAGCAGTATTCCTTGTGCATTAACCTTTTATAAAAACCAGTGGGAAAGCAAATTCCCACCCACTGGCTGAATCATCGACAACACGAAAAGCACCCTGTTTTGTATACTGCCATCTACTGAAAATCTGTCATCGTATAACCATTTATTCAAACAGCATCGTTCTTAAGCTCAGCCCCAGCCAGAAACACTCACTGAGGTCAAGATACGGAAAACAAATGATTTGTGGTTCCGACTGCAGGCCCTTGGACGTTTTTTGACCCTTTCCTAGCACAGCCTGATTCCTCTCCAAGTCTCAACATCACCATGTCATCTTCAACATAGCAGTCAGAGAAATCTTTTTTGCTTTTTCTGTGCATCATCTTTTTATGTAGTCCAAGGAGCAGCACAGCAATTTCTACCAGGTGTTAACCATACTGAGAGGATCTGGATCTACTACAGTTTTGCATTTGATATGAATGTGTGTTAGGGTTCCAGTTATTATGTTTGCTGACCAGGCCGTCAGCGCAGTCAGTAATTTCGTATTTGATAATATGACTGCTGTTTAATTTCATTTTGCTGCTTTATTATTATTATTATTATTCACTTGTGTCATGGTGTGCTCATGTGTGTACTTCCCAAATCATTTTTCACACATTCATATAGCCGGAGGTGTTTTCAAAAATGCCTGTAGTGAATAAGCAGAGAGGGCCAGTAAAGCGAGTTGACAAAACAAAAACAAAGCAATCAAATTTTCATGCAAAACCTACTCATGTAAACCTTAGGACCTCTACAAAATATGACAAGTGTAATTTAATAGCCGCCAGTTGATATGCAACCAACTTCAGAATCCAGGGCAGACTTACTGTTAATTTAAGAACGATGAAAAGAAGCATTTAAGTATCAGCTATGAGTAAAATCACCAGACGAGCTGATAAACCAATCCATACATCGATTTAAAGACATACTAATAGTGCACTGACAGTAGAGACGTTGGGGAATCGATTGACTTACGTGTCCCAATTCAAGAATTGCAACCAAAAATAAATAAATAAATAAATATTTTGGTTTTTATCTTATTTTTAATTTATACATGATGTTTGCATTTAAGGAGTTAAAAGTTTGGTGGTGTTCTATAATCCTACAGACATGCCGTCTTCGTAAACCATTCATACATCAGCAGGGTGCACAGCATCCTGTGTGAAAGGAGCAAATTATTTTCAAGTGTGTTTAGAATTGTGACAAAATCTGAAGAAAGAAATACATAAATATATTGAATGATACTGATGAATATTTGGACGATTATAAAAACGTGATACTGAATCACAATACTAATCGAACCGACTCAGATTTGTCGATCATATGTGTACGGTGTGATCCCTGACGATTCCTACCCTAATTATACCAGTCATGAGCCCTTTATAACCAAAAATAACCGATTTATTTCATTGATGCCTTTTAAATCAGCACATCATAAATATTCTAAGCCCTATGAAAAACTGTCACCTTTTTTAGAACAATTTCTCAAACTTGTAGCAGGGAATGCCAATATGTTGTGCTGTCAGGAATATGATGGAAGACTTACGAGGGCTGGGAATTTGAGGTCAGTGCATCGCAGGTGCTTTTCTGGACTGAAATTTTGGCCATTTCGAGAATCAATCAGAGCTCGTCTTCTTACGGGAGCCACGATTATGTGTAACCATGAGCACTAGGACAACTTTACTTTTTACCATTTACATTCTCTCTACTTCCTCTTTCAGAGATCTAGTGGTTTACACCACCGCCCTGTACATGGGCAAGGCTCTATATCCACGGATAAGCAACGGTACAGTTGAGTTTCACAAAGTGTACTGAACGTGCCAATACTACAAAGTAAACAACTAAAAGGTATATAAAGCTGAGGCTATCGGTCAATCTTAAATTCTGCCCAAAGAAGCCAGGGCGCATTACAGGATTGCCAAGACGCACAGAGTGGAGAATGGAAAAGATGAGTTCAAGAAGTCCACAATCTGCTTAAGTTGCTGATGAGTAGCAGTCAGACAAGGGGGGGGGAACCTGTAAGACAAAATTCAAAAAGAAAACCATTCCAATACAAAGTAGATAACATCAGCAACTTGTCTAAGCTTCAGATCGACAATTTCTGACCTCTACTGGACGGTGACGTGGTTCTATGGTGGAGGGCTCCCTCAAAATAAATAAATAAACTTTATTTGTATATTGAGGGGTTACATAGTCAGATTTGTTTTTATGAGCCTGATACAATATCAGTGTTCAACACCAAGAATGGTGTTAAACAGCATGAGTTCATCATTTAAGGATGTGCTGTTCTCCATGTTTAACGGTCCATGTGGTGCGATGTATCCCCCCCTCTGCTAACCGCAATTTTACTGCGATCTTGGAATACTATTTTTAGCTTCATAACAGCGGAGCTTGGGGTCACATAGTAATGGAATGGGCTATAAATAGAAGTGCTTTATGGTCATTTACGTATTACGTTTGAGTTAATAATGGGGAAAACATTTATGATCAGACACCAAGCTGGCCAGTCTTGACTGATCAACAACCTGCTAACACGAGTTGAGAGCACATTCAATGAACATGTGCTTTAATTCCATTGTCAGTTGTTTCAATTCAGTACAACTGAACACCGTCATGCTGATAATATGGGTTTTTCATGGATTTCTATTAAGCATGCGCTTTGTGTCGCTGACTACCGAAATCTTGTTTTAGTATCAAACTCTCAATACTGCATCTGATATTGGCAATAGTCCTTCTGCCCAACACTACAAGACTAATCTCACACAAATTAATAGCTCGGTGTCCAATTTTGAGTAACCAGGACAGCTCAGTGCTAAGTGGGCTATTGGAGCAAACCAAAAATGGACAGTGCGTGCATGTGTGTGTATGTGTGTGTAGACTTCACGCTGCTCGTAATTGAGATGGTGAAGAAACTTACCACACCTTACCAATACATACAAGATGTGCGCCTTGAATTGCTAAAACAGGAGCAAAGAACACAATGGGTAGTATCTGGAAAGGAAAGGAAGAAAAGAAAAACAAAAAAATGTCCTGCATCCTGAGGCCACAAGACTGACCAGCTATTCATATACCATCAATCATGTCTAGGTTTTACAGATAATTGTCAGAAAAAGAGAAAATATCCAGGGAGTAGCAGTTCTCTGGGCAAAAATGCCTTGTTAATGCCAAAGGTCAGAGGCGAAAGCCCGGACTGGTTTGAGCTGATAGAAAGGCAACAGTAACTCAAATAACATCTTGTTGCAACAGAGGTATGCCGTAAAGCATGCCGTAAAGCAAACATGTCGAATCTTGAAGTAGATGGGCTACAGCAAGAGACGACCACACCGAGGGACACTCCAGTCAGCTAAGGACAGAAAACTACAATTCGCATGGGCTCACCAAAATTGGACAAGAGAAAAGCGATTTGCCTGGTCTGATGAGTCCTGATTTCCACTGCAGCATTCAGATGGCAGGGTCAAAATTTGGTGTGAACATGAGAGCATGGTTCCATCATGCCTTAAATGGTTCAGGCTGGTCGTGTAATGGTGTGGGGACACTTTCTTGGCACAGTTTGTACGCTTGCTGATCGCGTCCATCTTTTGACCACAGAATAATGCACCATGTCAAAGCTCAAATAATCTCAAACTGGTTTCCTGAGCATGACAATGAGTTCACTGTACTCAAAAGGCCTCCACAGTCACCAGATCTCAATCACATAGCGCACCTTTCTGTCATGGTGGAATGGGAGATTTAAATCGTGCATTTACAGCCAAATAAAATTATCATCTGCAGAAACTGCATTATGCCATCATGCCAATATGGACCAAAATCGCTAAGGAATGTTTCCTAGCACCTTGTTGAATCTATGCCATGAAGAATTAAGGCGATTCTGAAAGCAAATGGGCTCCAACCCAGCACCACCCAACAAAGTGGCCAGTGTATGTAAACGTGTATATGTATATACATGGTTTATGTATATGTGTGCATGTCTGTGTGTACGTACATATTCATGTGACCTTTCTTTGGCGTGCTTGATCAGTCTTGTGTCTGCTACCCAACAATGATTCCTCTGTTCTAACCTTTTTAACTTGTTCTCAATAACATCAATACCACATCATAATCTATGATAAATATAAAGCGTATTCATTTGTTTGTGCCCCTCCCTTTCAAGTTCACATTTAGTAATTCATACTGTGGTCTAAGAGAATCAAAAGGCCTTGGGAAGAGAGGGAGAGGGGGTTGGCTACCACAGTGCATCCTCCTCCAAATATAAACAGGGTCGTTTTTAAGTTTAAGACTTCATTTACCAAGTGAACTTTTGACATGAAAATTATTAATAAACCTTAATACCCAAGGAGTAAGTTGGAACAAGTGCCACGGAGAGAGTATATTCAGGTCACACGAAGCGCAGGAAGAGATGGCAGCAATATGACACAAGCAGCTTCGCCCTAATCGCTGATAAAGATTTTAAAAGAACCAATGGATTGTACGATTAATAAGGAAGAATATTTTGGTTTTGTGTTAAAAACTGTAAGTTGGGTTAATCGCATTTGATCATTAAAGAAAAAGTTAATTTTATTAAAAAACACACCATGACACGAAAATTTGCAAAAAATACATAATGGAAAGTACACTTAAACTTTGGTACACTTAATTATGAACACATCGCATTAACTGGTATCTCTTGGAGATAGTTTGCTCAAGCTGCCTATAGGTATGTTCGCCTTGCTGCTAAACAAGTGCTCAAGCGTAAAAAGGGGGGGAAAAAAGAAAAGAAAAAAGAGTGAACTCACTAGTCATTCCACTGCCCGTGTGTTGATGCCTCCAGCTAAACTGGTTCCTCTGGATAACGCTCATGTTGTCTGTACTCTGGCCCTGAGACACTCACTTAAAATGCCAACACCGCCAAAGATTAAAAATGTTAAAGACTCTTCCGCATGCAGCACCTCTACCACTGTAGTGTAGATCGTGTTTAACAGAAAATAATTACAGAATCCTAACAGAACCTTTTTGGCAGTACAACAGAAAAAACAAACATTTTTTTTACACACACACACACACACATATATATATATATATATATATATATATATATATATATATATATATATATATATATAGAGAGAGAGAGAGAGAGAGAGAGAGAGAGAGAGAGAGAGATAGATAGCTAGATAGATAGATAGTAGGTCCTTGTATCCTACGTTTAGCTTCTTTATGTTTAAAGGTCATTATTAAGAAATCATTACAAGTTTATACACACATACACAACACTAAATGTTTTAGAGGGGCTACTTAGCAAAACGTTCACATGACTCAAAGCTAATCATTTTATTTCCACACAAGAACAATCCTGGTTTTGGAATTAGTGCTTCTGCTTCTAAACTAAGGAAAGTAAAATAACGGGGGGGGAAAGTCTTGGCAACAAGCATGTGTATTTTTCTTCCCGTCACTCAGGCCTAGGAATGTAAACAGAACGCCAAGCCTTTAGTCAAAAAAGTCCTGCGGCAGGGCATGCAAAAATTGCAACAGGTTTACCCCACGGTATGCAAAGTCCTCTGTCGTTGCCATAAAGTTTGGATATTCAAAACCGCACCGTAGAGTTTGCACGGTGACCAGCAACTCAGGAAAAGTGAGGACAGTTTTATGCAAACCACTCAGTGAAAGGGAAAGGCTATTACTACTGAAGGTGTAGACTGAGAAGAGTCACATTGTATAAAGTCCAAGAACTGTACACGTCTCGACTTTGTTCTGATCTTATTATCAAACGGAAGAAACAGGAACGGATGACCAACCATATGAAATTGCTTCATTTTCTCATTCTGGTTAAGCACTGACCCTGAAACAACAAACAATACACTGCTTACTGTCTTGATGTTTATATTATTTTACTGATCATGCGGTTTTCTTTTGTGTGTTTTGAACATTTTGTACAGTTTGTTTTTAAGTTACAATTAAGCTGTCTTGAACAGTCGCATCAGCAGCAGCTTTTTGGACTCGGGTGGGCTTTGGTTTACAAACTAGAAGGTTGTGAGCTTAAATCCCAGCACCACGCAGCTGCATTGTTGGATGCCTATGCCAAGAGTCTCAACTGATCAGTTGCATCCTGTCCTAACTGTGTAAACACTTCAGTAAAATCAGCAAATGTAACTGGAAAGGTCAATGAAAACTACTGGTTTCTACTAAATAAGTCAAACAAGTCAGCTCAACCAATACAATTAGAATTTTCCTGTTTGTATAGACAACTTTTCATATCAGCTGTCAGTGAGGACTAGTGCTATCTAACCTAACTAAAAGCCCCATGGCTATCTGCTCAGCCTAAACTAATAGTGTGCATGAGAGTACATGGACTGTAGAACATCCCAAGACCAGCTACCCCGTACTAGTAATGCGACTAAAGCACAAAATGATCAGGTGAGGTTTAGTGTTGAATATGAGGTGCTTTGAAATCTTTCAGTGACATGGTTTTCCTCTTAACCTCTAACCAATAAAAAAAAATCATCACATAAGACTCAAAGCAGATTTTACAGTAATATTCAACTTATAAAAATCTGGTTACAGAGTCGGCTCCTTACTTGGAAAGGTTTCTCCAGGCCATTACTCCACCATACAGGTGCAGAAACGGGTTTTAAAACAACTACCTACGTTCATCCGTGGTGATAAACGCCCAGAGAACTGGAATGAAAATCAATCCAAAACCTACTAAATGATACAAAATGAACTGAAACTGCGCCTTGTGTCAAAAGACTGTTTTGCGGCAGGGTGGACGAGTGGCTGAATTAGGCTTATTACAATTCACAACTGTCCCATATGAACACCATAAGCCTTTAACCTCGAAAAGATGTTCAACTAACTACAGCTGTCTTCCCACCTAAATAACTTGTAAATTTCTAGATCTGGTATCCAAATGTTATTTTTAGAACCTGACAATCTATCACCACCTTCGTTTGTTAGCTTAAACACCTGGCTACATGCCTAATACACTGATACATATGGAACACTGGGGAAGAGAGAGAGAGAGAGAGAGAGAGAGAGAGAGAGAGAGAGAGAGAACATGGAAGCAACTGCTTGAAAAATAGTTAACAGGAAACACATGCACAAGCAACAAAAAAAAAGAACTTCCTGCTACAGGATTTTTACTGGGCGTTTACTGGGTCTACTGGGGCTGGTTTCTGTGTTTAGGAACTGGTCGTTTTCCTACACAAGCCAAAATGAAGAGTATAACATTTTTACTTGATACTGCATCCCACCTAAAAACATATTTCAAAAAAATGAATAAATAAAATGCTAGGTCATTAAACTGGATTTTGATCAATGAACGGGCCAAGTTCAAGACCATGAGGTGTAAAGTCTTAATTTGTGGTGACTTCCTTACTTAAAGACACCAGGATCGACTTACCAAGACAGGAGAAATCATCTGTACAGAATTCAAGTCGCAACCTGTAACGATGAACCCGACAACAAAAACAGCCACTCTAAGCAACACAAACAAAACGTGTGTACATACATGTGCGTGTATGTACCAGATATGTTCAGTGGTGCCAGCGAGAACGGTTTCCATGCTGAATAACTGAAAGTGACAACATTCGCATTGACAAGACTTTAACCGGCTTCATGCTGTACGAGGTCTAGCCATAATTTTCCATCATCTACAAAGATCTCACGCCATAATACAGTTCGGTCTCAAGCTGAAATCAGTGCATATTATTACACGTTCACCAGCATCTGATTTAGCGCCACTGCCACCAACTACAACCAAGCGTTACCCAAGTGTCAAATCTTTTCATTCAGATCTTGGTCTATCAAAAAGGCATCAATAAGAGAAAGGCATGATACCTACAAGGCAAAAAACTGTAGAGAAAACATGGCGCACCTGAATGAAATATTTAAATGCACAGAACTTATATCGCTCTTAACTCAAGTTCATATTGAAGGCATCTTAACAGTCTATAATAGCACTCTCTTTCAGAACATTTTACGTGCAAGGTGACCGTCATCTTAAAAGACAACTGAACACACAGTCTAAACTGGGCTTTGGTTAGAACATCACATATTTCCGACAAACCATAATATGAGCTAGATACTTCTACTTGGATCGAGTTCCTTGTTGAAATCTCACACAGGGCTAGGTAGGAGCGGCGCAGAGTTTCATTCAGAATTCGTCTCAAATTACAAAAGCTACTAAATGGGATTGTAACCTAGAGTGAAAGTCGTTTGCAGGAACGGAAGAATATCCGGGAAAGGGGGGGGGGGACCTCAAACGACTCAAATCAGCTGTATCAATGACCGAGTCCATAATCCTAAAAGCTGAGGTCCAAAGACGGCAGGAATTTAATCCTATTCAGGACTGCAAGCTGAAAATGGAGGCAGACAGAATCAGTGAGTCACAGAAAGGGAGAAATATTAAACACTAACGTCCACTGTGTTACATGGGCCGGATAATTCGGAGCTGGTCAGGTGTTACTCGCTCAAAGCTAATTTAGCATCTGGAAGCAGGAAGGAGGAACAGACAGATTGAAAACATATTAAGACGTATTAATCATGATATGCTAATAACAGGTGTTAAAGAAAGATGACGTGTATATTACATGCAAGCTCAAGGTGTAGTGCAACACTGAACTGTGATGCGAGGCATTATTTTAAGGCATGGATGTTAAAAACGGATGCCAGGGCGCTGCAAATTCTCAATACGGATGTGTGTGACTGAGCACGGCTATTGAGCAAACAAGGTCTTGTCTAAACGTGTGCACAACCCGAGGTGTGTGCGCATAGCCTGTACATGTGTGTTACAGTGCAAAGGAGGAAATAATAAAAAGAAATTTAACAAGATGGTGCAAAATCTAAGGGCCACATTAATGGTGACATTAGCTAGTGTAGATCAGGATATAATTCTTTAAAAAATAATAATATAAATATAAATATATATATATACATTCTAACAGGCATCAGAAATGTGCATGATCTGACTTTTGACTGCACACACACCGTTTTATATACACAAGAACAATTCATTGAGTGTATGGATAAAAGTGAAAGCCCCAATAGTTTCTCCACTCCTCCATGTTGTCCTCAACCTGCTGCCATTAAACACAGACTCGCTCGGTTTGGGCTTAAAAAAAGGAAGGAAAAAAAGAGAGAAAGAAATGCAATGTCCCACCGCATCGGAAGCTAATCTAGAGAAACATTATCGGAATATGGCTTTTCCACGTAACCACAATGCCCAGTGTTAATGTGCTGCTTGGTCGGAGGCAGGAGAAGGGAAAAGAAGAAGGGGGGGGGAAATCGCTGCAAACGCCATCTTGTTGGTTGCAGCTGCTTCAGGTTGAGAATACAGGGAGCCATTCAGTGCCCGGGGAGGATCAGACCAGCACCGCGAACAGACACGGCATCGACATTTACAAAGAGATTTACATGCGTGGGGATTAAACTCTTTTCTTTTGTTTTTTAAAAAGCCTGGCATTCTATAGTCGACGAATGTGTGTGTGTGTGTGTGTGTGAGAGAGAGAGAGAGAGAATCGCTTCGGTATCGCACGCGCTAAAGAGACTGCAGAGAGAGAGAGAGAGACTAACGACCTAACATGTATGTTTCTCAATCCGAATGAAAAGAAAAATCCTTTGAATGTCTTTAGCGTTTTTCGGCTCGCTACAATCGACGGCTTCCTTGTTGCAAAGAAAAGAAAGCCGCCCTGTTTTCTCTCCACCGCCACCAGGGCCGAGATTTGCAGCCGGATCTCTCTCTCTCTCTCTCTCACACACACACACACACCCAAAAGCCAATTAACTCATTTCCAAATCGTTAAAAGCGGACGACCAGGTTGAAGATCTGATCAAAAACAACCACCGCACAATGGGTTAAAGTTGTTAAAATGGCAAGACACCGAGCTGTCACTCACCACCAGGCTGCTGCGGGCATCATCCAACAAACACGCAACGGTTTATTTATTTATTTACCTACTAAAAAAACTTATCATAATCCAGGAGTGCTAGAAGCATCTGTCGCACGAACATGATGGCGGGCGCTAACCCATGCAATAACTCCCAACTGCACCCTCCGAGACACCCTTAAACGGTGCGCGTGTGCGCAAACTGTTTAACGTTATATGATCGTAAAACCTGTTTCTATTCAGGTCTGGATGAGCCCAGATGGGAAACGAAAGATTTCAAAAGCGTAGGGTTAGCACGATTGCCACAACCGCCCTGATTTCGACCTTTTTCGATCGAGGCTCCATAACTGGAAATAACCAGCACAGGAGTCTCACACAGGGACAGGGCGCGCGCGCGCGAGTCATTTCCACAGAAGTACACTCACCACTGCATTTACACGAAATCCTTCGTTTATCTTTGCTATAATCCTCATACAGTAGTTGACCAAACATAAATAATAAAACCCTTCCCCGTATGTGTGTGTGTGGAGAGTATGGAGTCACACTGTAGCTAGTTTAGCTCGAGCAACTTGTTTCCAAGATGGATCGTTCATCCGCACCGGAACCCTTCAAATGGTGGACACCGAGGGTTCACCAGAAACACACACACAAACCGGCGAATGTGTGTCTCAAACATTAACAAATAAACAGCCCACAGTGCTAAATTAACCTTTAATACCACTACAGGACAATCATTTCTGAATGAACAGTGAAGGTATTAGCTTCCTAGCTAACAGGAGAGGAGGTGTCGTGAACCCGAGCAACATTCTCTGGCACATGACCGTGATTTTTATTATAAAAAAAAAAAAAAAAGCGCTGCCATTTTCCAGGCTTGCCCTATACGAATACAAAATGGAAGAAATACATATACTCTTATGTCAAAATAACTGTAACTATTTGTGAACTAATAAATTAAATCCGGCTAATCAGCAAATGATGTGTTTACTTTAGTTTACCCCCCCTCCCCCGTCACACAAGCAGGGAAGTCAATCAGCCCAATTAGCCGACTTAGCTAGCTCTCTGCAGCCGCGACTTAGCCGTAAGAAATGATTCATAAAACAGATTCGGATGAAATTCAAGTGTTTAAAATTAAGCTCTTACCCGTTTTCAGTCGTGGGAATCCGTGGTTTATATCGCATTGACTGGAAACAGCAGAGATACAGAGTTCCCCCTTTCTCTCCGTCGAGCTAACGAGCGTTACCGAGGAGCGCCACTCCCCGCACCCAGCTTTCGATTCGCCAAACGGGGGGACACACACCGGCACACCACAAGACAGCGGCACGTTTCTTTCTCTTTCTCTGTCCCTCTCACACACACTCACTCACGCTCTCACACGCACTCACTCACTCACTCACGCACACCAAACGCAAAAAAAATAAATTCTGCTGCAAACAACGCGTCTTTTTTGGGGGTATTTTTGGACGTTGACTCAAAGCAAAGTTGTTTACTCCGGTCCCCTTTCCAAACGTCGCCTCCCTTTCTGTCCCGCTGTCGTTCTCTCGCCTGCTCTCTTTCTTCCTTTCTTTCTCCTCACCGCGGTCTCTCAGGCGCTTGCTCCGGCCATCAAACGGCAGAGATGGGCGCGGTAACCCTGCGTCTCGCTCTGGGAAACCCCACGCGCTCGCCTGCGTCACCACGCAACGCGCGCAACCCAACTGGGGACGTAGCTCGTAAATGCTAATGCTACAAACTCACAATGCTAACCACTTATTACCACAGCATTAGCTTTCCTCATGTCTTACTTAACTCTAAACAGACCCTTGATACAATATAGGCTAGGTTTTACTTAAGATTCTTACACAATGTACCAGATATAATGTATAGACAATATCATATTGTACAGCTTTAAAACACAGGCTGAGCTGGTTAAGCTGGTATTCTATCTATGCCAGCTAGTAGCAATGCTACATCACGGACAAAAATATTTTAAAATATATTACATATATGATATCAATTTAGTCAGGTTTTTAAAACAATTTGTTTTTTAATGAAAACTGGAGAATAACTACCACATTCATCAGCTCTTGCTGTTTGTTTTGGCATCCTTACCTAATAAGGCTGCCATTCTTAAACTGAGACCTCTTTCCAATAAATATAAAGTCATTTCCACTAGGTTCGGACCAACTGACAAGTTAATTTATTGTAACGAGTCCCCTTAATTCAATCCAGTTAAATTAAGTTAATTTTTATTTATCTACTGCTTTTAATACACCGATCAGCCATGATATTAATTATTAAGAGATTAGATAGAACTGTATTGTCATTATGCAAAGTATATGTACAGTACAATGCAAAGCCAATGAAAGTTGACTGAACCCACAACTTTTGAATCACTTCACCCTGTGTCTCTTAGGAGTCCAATGTGCTATCCATTGCTCCACAGAGCCACAATGTACAAGCAGGATAGGATCATGGGCAGACAAGGCTCATTTGTCACAGCACAAATTGCTGAAGAAAAATTCAGTGTCGGACATGAGAGAAAGGCACCAGAACATCCAGTGCTCTGCAGCCCGAAGCACACAGGGCCCATCAGGCAAAGAGCCCAAGGTCACCGCCCAGGCTAAAATCTGCCCAGATCTCAATCTGATCGGACAACCATAAGATCCACAAGTTGCACAAATCTGATCCATGGAGCCCCGACCCCACAACACCCAAAAGATGTACTGTCAACTGCCAGACACCACAGCCCACCACAGAGGTCTTGTGGAGCCAGAGCACAAGGGTAACCTACTGTACACAACACTAGACATCGTAATGCTATAGCTGAATGACATATACCACACATTCCCTATTTATAATACCTGCTGCACATCATTACCCCTTTATTATCCCTGTATAGTGCCTCTTTGGTGTATATATATATATATATATATATATATATATATATACCACACATTTGTAATTTACAAATGCACTTCTGGTTAGATGCTATCTGCATCTATTTGGCTTTGTACATGTACTTTGCACAATGGCAATAAAGTTGAATCTAATCTAATCTCTATGTATGTAAACTATTTGTTGTCTGTTGCAGGGTTTCTCAGACAGCCCCATAATCATCTATTTCCCCGGAGTTTTGAGTCAGGAATGCGACCTGCTGCACCACACTGGCACCCATGAACAATTTACATGAAAGTATTTCCTTACCCAAGTATTCAAATATGTGGGACATTAGGTAAATATGCATCATTTTACTTATTGGAACCATGTCAGCTTTATAATTACCACACAAATACTGTGTTAACATAAATATTAGATTTTTGTTGTATGAATTATTTATTTATTTATTTATTTAAAACCACATGGTAACGTTGTCGGTTGGCACACTGGTGTATCATCCTGAGCTTGAGTTATTGTCTGTTACTGTATGTGTTCTCCCCATGTCTGTGTGGGTTACCTTCAGGTTTTCTGAATTCCCCCCACCTTCCAATAATGTTGCAGGTAAATGGGTTGGTTACACCAAATTGGTGAACCCAATTGGCGTGTGGTGACCTGCAGCAGACCTGCATGTTAACAAAGGTTTATTTCTACCATGCTAAGTATTCTTGGGAAAGGCTCTAGATGCTCCCAACCCTAGCAAGGATAGTTAGTAAAAACAAAAAAAAAATCATATTAAAGAAAAAACTGCACACATTATGGATGACATTATTTATAACTTGTTCCTTTGATGTACCCTTTAGATGATACTTAACCAAAGTGGCTAATCAATTAGTACAATTCTTTTACAATTTTCACTTTTTTATGACTGAAAATATCTATCTGGTTGATGTCTATCACAGCTGCATGATTATCATAAATAAGGTACATCATAATAATAAAAAAAAATTCAATATGAAACTCTCCACAAAGAGCTCTACTTTTATACTTTCCTTACAACATCAAATGTTCAATTCATCAACAAAATTTAGAACATCAACAATAATTCATTTATAAGGGCATAATCAGGAGCTTCTTAAACTGGGCAACATTCTGAAGAGACTGAAGAGTTCAGCAAAGTTTTATCATCTTTCTGCAGAGATATTTGCAAGCATGATGATTACCTGTAAAGTCCAGGTAGGAAATGGGAAATCAATGAATTTCAAATGTTTTATACTACAAAACATACAGACATGTTCTAAAGGTAGTACCCCCTCTCTTAATTATGTGTTTTTGTGTAAAAACATAATACAATCATCTGATATATGGGTCAGTATTAGACAAAGACAACCTCAGACGGACAACGTCATATAACGTCTCACTGTGGCATTATTTATTTAACAAAAATGAAATTAAAAAGAAAAAAAAAAACATGCAGGCAATAATACTACTGCTTCCACAAGATTTACAAGGGTTAGTTTCTAAGAAAATTTTTAGCTTTTGATTAACTGACAGCAGCAGTGCAGAACTATATAAAAGCATTTAACACAATGCCAAGAGGGAAAGACATAAACAATGGTCTTAGAGAAGCAATTGCTGCACATCGATCTGGAAAGAATTATAAACCATTACCAAACAATTTGGAGTTCAACAGTGAGAAAGAATATTCACAAATGGAGAGCATTCAAGGCAGTTCCCAGGAGTGGACGTCCCAAAACATTCAATTAAAAGTCAGGCCATACAATGTTCAGGGAAATAAAATTTTAAAAAGGCAATAGTTACATCTCAGACCCTATAGACCTCACCGAGCATGCTAAAAGTACATGAGAGCACAATTAGAAGAAGACGGAACAAGTACAGTTTGTTTAAAAGAGATTTTTGAATTGCTGTAAGGAGAAAACCTGTTCTCCAGGAGAAAGCTTCTGTAAAAAACACAGAGGCATGACTGAGGTTCGCAAAACATCATCTGATCAAAGCACAAGGATTCTGGAACCATGTCCTATAAACAGATAAGTACAAAGTGGAGTTGTTTGGCCTTAATGCCCAGTGCCATTTTTGGTGAAAACTAAATAGCATTTCACCAGTAGCACAGCATACCCACTGTAAAGCACGGCGGTGCAGGGCTGATGATTTGCGCTTGATTTGCAGCCACAGGATCTGGGCATCTTGCAGTCAATAAGTCGCCCATGAAGTACTCATACTCGTACTCTGTATATCAGAGTATTCTAGAGGCATATGTGAGGCCATCTGTCTGACAGGTAAAGCTTGGTCTAAATTGAGTAATTCTAGTAAATTTACATCAGAATGGCTAAAAAGTAAAAGAATTAAGATTTTAAGAATTAAGAACTATCTAGTCAAAGTCCAGTCGTCAACCCTATTGAAATGCTCTGGTAGGAGCTTGAGAGTGTTATGCATAAGCAAATGCTTAAAACCTCAATGAACTGAAGCAATGTCTCCACAATGGTGATCATACAGGATGCAATTACTTCATGTTATTGCTGCTACCACCTATTGAATAATGCACTGTAAACCCTAATGCTCGAAGTAATTAAACATATCGAGTACTGTCAGCTTAAATAATTACAATTAGTTCAAATGAATAGACCTTGATGAGTATTTAGAACTTTTTGGTATTTATGAGTTTGTAGAAATGACACTTTTCAAGTTAGCTGAACAAATTTGATATTTTAAGCCACAGTATCTGTCTCCTTAAAGTTCCACCAAATAAAAATCTTTCAGCCTAGAGATTTTTTGTCTGACGTCATCAATGCACATGTAAACTGCGCACATTGAATTGTTTTAATCAAGATGGTGGATTGGTCTACTAATCTGGGCACCCTAAAGTACCAGAGCACTGGTGGCTCAGTGGGAGGTGTTTCACTTGCCATGTGAAAGGGCCGGGTTTGATTCCCAGCCACTGGGTGAAGTCTCTGTCCCAAGCCCAGATAAAAATGGGAGGGTTGTGTTCAGAACGGCATCTGGCGTAAAAACTAGTGACAAACCACTGGGGTGACCCATTGCCAGGAGCAGGCCAAAGACCAACAACAATTTATTTAATTTGCAATAACTAAAAAAAATATAGTATGAGTTAGGCTACTCAGTAATGCAAGTACTGTAAATAACGGTTAATATGAATGAGTACAACAAACGCAAAAACTGATAATTCTGTTTACTTAAAAACATCATTACTTTAAAAAAAATTGATGTAACTGATTACCTCAATTTTTTTGAGTTATGCCAACTTATCCGGGTTTACAGTGTGGGGTACTTAGTATTGCCCAAATACTTTATTCTTCCTTTTTGTTAAATAAGTAATGGCATGCTGAAAAAAAGTTGTGTTGTTGTTCGTCTGAGGTTGTATTTGCCTAATCCTGAGACCTGCTCGGATGATTTTTATTATGCTTTTACACAAAAAACACACATAATTAAAAGAGGGGGTACTAATTTTGAATGTGACTGTAATTAGGCATCATCTATTTAAACAAGAGCTATTTTTTTATACAGTAGTGAAACTCATTTAAACTCATAAAGTCATTTATTTGTAAGCTGGCCATTTATTTCAGCTTATTTGGCTCTTATTTTTATTATTTAATCGTATTGTATGTGGCCTGTCTCACAATAATATTTAATTTGATTTACATAGATGGCTTCACTGATAAATACAGCTTTGCTATCTAAAGAAACCTAATTTATTTTTATGAAATGGGTATATATTTTAATTAGCATTCATATTTGTATAATGTGATGTATAACCATAGGCATAAGTATGCAAATATAAAGTGCACATCATAAAGCTGAACAGCATAGCATCATGGTGTGACTAAGAGTGTCCTGTAGCGTCTATGTTTCTATGTGTCATTTGACTTGCAAACTTACGGATTAATCAGAATCATGGGAAAACCCGTTTTAGCTCAAATGTGCCTGAGATGTTGCAGGAACATAACATTCATTGGCTGAGTACATTTAAGTACAACATGAATGCTGAGCATATTTCCTACGGTCGTGCAGAATTTGTTCTACATTACAGGTTCTTAACCCTAGTACTGGAGTGCCCGTCATCCTGGAGATTTCTCTGCTTTAACACACCCACTTCACTAGGAAAAGAGTTGTCATTATTTGGATAACTGAATCATTTGGATAGTTGTGGACAGGAAGAACAGTAAAATCTCCTGGTCAGGATCAGATATGGGAACCTGTGCTCTATAGGAATGGAGGTCTTATACGAATTGACCTGTTATACGGGATCTAATGATAACATTTGTAAATTGCACAAATAAATTATGATATATGATTTCATCCAGTGCTAGGTAGAGGTTGATAAATGGAAGCAGAATAGAGATTTGGATGTTTCATACACAGTACTGTGCAAAATTATTGAGCTACCGCTCATTTCTTTATATTTTGCTTCCAAAGAGCCAGATTTAACTCTCCAGGCCTCTTGAAGGACATTTTTGGCTCTCATTTACAGTCCAGTTCCTGTACCTGACCAGTTTCAGGGGAATGTTTTTGTTTGTTAAGCCACACAATGACCTATGAATGAATCATTGAAGTGAATAAAAAACATCAAACTTAAGGCATGAACCAGTGAGAAAAAGGTGCAGATGATGACAGATGATCAGGCCGGTGATTAGTATAATGGTGGTGCTGAATGCTGAGTTTTTGGAACAGATGAGAGGGGAAATGAGGTTTCTGTTGAGTTTGTTAAAAATAAAAAATAAAGTAATCGTAGGCACTTTGCAGCCTGTCATAGTGAATAATTTGTTTTAATTTCATTAATTGAAAGTACATCATTTGATGAGGTGTGGCTCAAGACCTTTGCACAGTGCTGTATATGTAAGAAATAAAACATTACTCACTCACTCACTCATCGTCTATACCAATTTATCCTGTATACAGGGTCGCGTGGGGGCCTGGAACCTATCCCTGGAGACTTAGGGCACAAGGCAGGGTATACCCTGGACAGGGTAACAATCCATTGCAAGTTTTATGATGAGACCTGATGTTTTCACCACAAGTTTATTTTTCGTCATAACATGCCATCCTAACAATTTGCCAAATAATGACATTTTTATTAAGCAAAGAATGACATATCGTACTTTTCATTTACTTCACTTATGTTAGAACCACAAAGCTTTGCACCCCGAAGAGTTTCATGAGTCAGAACAAAGTTGCAGCTTCACCGCTAATCATTACCGTGACACTGGAGACTTCTTCCAAAAATGCTAAAGGAATGAAAAAGCTCATAATAGCAACCATAATTTGTTACTATAGAAACTATAACTTGTTACAACAAGCATGTTAATGTGAACCTCACAAGAAGAAGTATTGTCAGCTGATGTTATAGAAAATGAATTCAAATGTTCTGATCAATCAGAATTGAGCAGTCAAAAGCGATGTGAGATAAAAATGTTTAAGGTTAGTTGCTTAATTTGATGATTATTGTCTGACATTTAAGCACCTAAGCAGTTTTAGGTGACTCATATGACTTATGAATTGGGGCACCATTTACTTCCAAATCCAATGCTTTGCTAAAATGGTTGCCGTTAATCAAAGACCAGACAGAGGTTCAGCAAATAGTAAAAGATACTCATCATCTAACATGTTAGTTGCATCATGTACCCAGCTTTCAAAGTCCATAATTGTGCTGTTATGCGCTTGCCTCTCACACTCATTTAGTTCCAGACAACCTTCACTGAGACCAATCCTCAGTGGAGGTGTTCTACAGGGCTGCATTCAAGAGCCACTGTACCTCTATGAGAAAAACAAAAGGAACAAAGTGAAAGGCAGGCAGTCAAGGGACCACTGGCAGATCTGAGGGAGGCAGGGGAGGGAGTCGGTCTCCAACCCATAGCTAATTATCACCAGCAGCAAGAGTGAGATATTACTCCACAGAGATGATGAAGTGAGTTGGGTAGCAACGTTACTTAGAGACCTGGTACACAATATACCCTGATTCATTACCCAGTGGGTCCAGAGGGCTGCTATCGTCCCACATACAAACACTTTGCCAAGGACAGAGGACCTCCTCTAGGGGTTCTTCACAGGTTAGGGTGGGGCAGCTGCCTCAAGTGGAAGGGCCCTCGAGAGAACACATCAGAATCTTCCTTCAAAACAAAAACACTTGCGAAAGATGTGTGGGCTATGCTTTGATTTTTTGAGAGCAAATGTCTGTTCATTTAAATTGGTGAATGTCATATTGACGTACCTGGTGGCTAAGCAGTTAGTACTGTCAGCTCACACCTAAGCTCAACTCTAGTCTGTGTGCAAAAAGATTGGTTGGTGGGTTTCCTCCAGCTGCTCAGGCATCCTCCTACAGTCCAAATACATGTGACTTTTGTACCCCACCTTGTGTCCTTGGATAGGCTTCAGGTCTCCATAGATAATGGATGGATATTGACATAACATCAGAGGACTGGCATTCACCCTGGGCTATATTTCTGGTAATAACAGTTACTAGACAATAATATGCAAATATACCACCCACAATAATAACTGTAACAACAAAGATAAAGGAAGAAGGTATATGTCCAGGTAGAAGTTGGACTAGTTGGAATTAGCCTTTGTGTGATTTCGGGACCTAGGACATTTGAACTGTAGAAACAGGAAAATTAGTTGTTTACCCATTAATTCTTTTTATACATGGCTTGTGGTGCAAGCGTTTATAGAAGCATGTGAGTTGCTCTGAACCGACCAAATGTCCTGAAACACACCGCATGGCACTTCATCTCGAAGCATCGTGTCCTGAAAAGTACTGGAATGTTCTTGACCTGACCTGAACCCCAGTACTTTATTTATCATTTCAAAAGGGTGAACTGAGTATCAGAAGTGCTGTGCTCCAGATCTGCTTATTGAAAGCAGAAAAAAGCCTTGTTGAAACAAAAAAAGCAGTAAAATTGCAGCATTACATGCTTCATATTGACTCAGCAGGGGAGATACACAGCATCTGGTAATGTACGTTTTTCACAGACAGCAATTACTGTGTTTAATCACTAAATGGAAAACAACGTAAAAAAATATAAAAAGGGTTCTCCTATAGAAGTCACCCAATATAGATGTTTGTTATTTTAAATAAAAGCTGACATTGTGGATGAAGGTGATTCGTCAGAATAGCCGACGATATGCAGTGACCCTTCTTCCTAAGGGACCAAGTGGACCCAAACCACGGCAGCATAATTTCTCCCACATATTGCATATGATATAATCGCTGCACTACAGATCTGACCAGGACTCAGCTGGAGAGAGCGCCATGATCTAAAACACGAACGGATAATCATGGTGAAATTTAGTTGCCTGGGATACTTTCTGTAAAGGCACTGGGTACGTTGGGCCGCCTCACAAAGCATCCCTTGGGATCCCGTTAGCAAGGAGGTGTGATACTGCAGAATGCATGTAGGCTGCAACACATTTATGGTCCAGTGAATGAAGACAGCATTTATAAAAATATACACATACTCCAGATTATTGCTGCTTGATTGTCCACCAACGTAGTCCAAAAGGATGTACAGTATTAATTCTGCTAAGCACAAAAAATCTGGCATTACTGAACAAGCACCAAAATAGTATTCGTCAAGAAACACGGGCATCGAAAACAAACAAAACAAAGTCGCAAATTAAACAAGTAAAACTCTACTTGACTATTAGTCATCATCGTTAATAAAATTCAAATTCATGTACAGTATGTTCTGTTCTGTTCTTTTACCAAGGAGTGTCTTTGCCCAGGGTACTTAGAAAGTAATGCTATGTTACGTTCTTCAATGAGTTTAAAAGGGTGCTGTACGTTATTTAATTTTTCAAACATATACAGTAATAGAGACTTTAATGTCATTTGGGTGCAACGAATAGTTATCAAATTTTTTTTTTTAATAAAATGAATTTCATTGATGTAAGGTAGCTCAATGCTATTAGCCTAATATGAATTGATGTATATACATATTAGCTCTACAATATGCTGTACATTCAGTAGCTACTATGGGAATTGCAAAAGCCTTGAGCCACGGCTTATTTATTTATATCACATTCTTAGGGATGCCAATCCATTGCAGGGCAATTTGAAAATGCCAGTTAGTCTAACCTGCATGTCTTTGGACTGTGGAAGAAACCTGGATTACCAGGAGGAAACCAACCGTGCATGGGTAGAACATGCAAACTCCACACACAGGCTTTAAATATGCTACATGTTGGTGTAATGGTTAGCACTGTGGTCTTAGACCTCTTGGGGGTTCAATTACCTTCCTCAGATCTGTGCGTGTGGAGTCGGCATTTTCTCCCTGTGCTTGGTGGGTTTTCTCCGGGTACGTCTGTGGGAGGCACCAGGAGTACCCGGATTAGGCTAATTAGTGTTCCCAAGTTGCTTGTAGTGTGTGTGTGTGTGTGTGTGTGTGTGTGTGTGTTTGTGTGTGTGTGATTGGCCCGCAAGAGTGGGTCCTGGTAATCCTAATGTGGGTGGAGTACACACATGTTTGCACGCTCTCCCTGATGTTCAGAGAAATACTTAAGCCCCTTCAACATGACAGGTTTTTATCTAGAGAATGACCTGACACTGGTTCTCCCAAATCTAATGCTCAATTGGGCCTTTAGGAGAAACAATGTCTAGACCCATCAATATCCAATTTTACTATGTATAAAATAATTCAGAGACATTAAACTGAATGAATAAACCATTGTAGAGCTGTCAGTCAGACACCATATACAATTAAAGATTAAATGAAATTATTTTTTTTAAAAACACACAAATGTCACCTAATGAAGCAATGCAGTGCATAGAAAGACTGATACTGCATGATGATAAGCTTGTAATAACCTTGCTTTTTATAGGGGTCAAGATGCGGTAATCTGATTTGGAGTAATCTGCTCCAATCTGGCATAAATGCTGACCGCGTACCTCTCTCCCTCAAATGGGTCACTCCCATTATCTGAGCCTCAGCTTTACTGATATATTTATACTGTATGCTGTCAACCCAGAGCATGTCATATTGACATCCAGCAAGTCACCGTTCAACACAGTGTACATATTCTTGAACTTGATGTTAAGTCTAAAGTCTAAAGTGCTGCCAATAATAATATATAATAATGGTATACATGTGTTAGTTCGCCACTATATTTACACAACGAGCGTAAGGAATATACAAGGGTCAAGATGGCTACAAGAAGTTAAACTCTAATTAAAAAACTGAGAAATATTTTCTAAATCAATTTAAATAATTAGAAATACACTAATCATTCTTCGGATGATTTTACTCATGAAATTCGAACTATAAGAACACAAAAGCTCATATTCTACAGTATGTTAATTAACATTAAGTAAAATAATAATCAAAACCAGGAGTGCAGAACTCATTTGTTCACCAAATTCATCTTGGAGTCAAATGAACATAAAATATTAAAATAGCTCTGTCCTAAAATCAGCATAAAATCAATTTTTTAAATATACAATTTTCATCCTTATTAATTTAACTAAAATTTGCTGAATACAATAAAAATATTTTGGCCTCTTATAATTTTATACATATTGATATTGCATTGTTATAATTTTACTAAAATAAATAAATTTTGTAAATGTACTTAATTATATGTATTAATTTAAATTAGGAAATACCAATTTTAAACATTATTTTACCATTATTTATCATTTAATTTTTAACATAAAAAAAAAAATATATATAAAATTAAATACAAATTTAAGTAGGTTGATACAAGAATCTTTTTTCCACTCAATAATAAAAAAAAAACTTGAAGAAAAACAACTAAATAGCCATCTGTTTAAAAAAATCACTCAATATTGAACAAAAAAAAAATAAGACAACATTTTTTTTGTTTTATTTTGACTTTATTAGAAATAAGTAATAATTTTATAATATCAATATGTAAAGGCTACACTAGGCCATCAATATTTTGAGTGCTAATTATACAGTAAATGTTTGCTGAAGTTGTCTGGGATGCACCCGATTCTTCTTATGTCTTATGTTCTTATGTTAAGTTGCCTGAGCTTAAATCTCTCAAACAGCACACCATACCACTATGAGCCGCTGATGCAGAATCTTGATGCATAATGTAGCGATGCACAATGTTATTCTTTCCAAATGGCGGCTTGATTAAATAAAAACTTTGCATAAATACCCTAGCCAGTGGAAAGGTAAACATAATGTTGTTATGATATGCTATCTGCCCTACAAAAAGGTTTTCAAATAATTAACTTAACATTACTTATATACAGTAAAAACAGCTGACCAGAAGTACCATTATTCGTATTATGTATACATTATCTTTAGCTCCCTGTTCATTGTATCTGCCTGTAAAGTCACATAAATAAATGGCATGTAGAAATGTATACTTTGCTTTGTTTTTTTCTGTTTCTAACATGTTTGTCTTTGTGTTCTTGTAAACCCATGTGCCTTATGCCTTTATAAAAAATAATTGCTAGAGGATTTCGGAATTATATGTACTGCACTAAGTACATGCAGGGAAATGGCCACCATTACATACCTGAATAACATTTCCCCTGCTGTCAAAGGAAACAAGAAAGTAACTCCTGGCTGATGAAAAAGAAACAAAGGGCTCTCAGAGGAAGTGCTCTCAGACTCCCTCTTCTGTCTGCCTACAGTATCAAACATATTGTATGCTTCTCACTGATTCAAGAAAGGCTGTCTGAATTAAACACACACACA
This sequence comes from Clarias fuscus, assembly GCA_030347435.1. NCBI lineage: Eukaryota > Metazoa > Chordata > Actinopteri > Siluriformes > Clariidae > Clarias > Clarias fuscus. The sequence continues at coordinate 12,243,056 of CM059213.1, read as the reverse complement.
CACACACACAAACCCTATATTCAGTATCTCAGAAAATTTGAATATTCCTCAAGACCAATTTCCAAAAAAAAAAAAAAAAAAGATTTTAACACAGAAATGTTGGACTACTGAAAAGTATGAACATGCACAGCACTCAATACTTGGTCAGGGCTCCGTTTGCATGAATTACCGCATCAGGTGATCAGTCTGTGGCACTGCTGAGGTGTTACTGTATGGAAGCCCTGGTTGCTCTCATCACGGCCTTCAGCTCTTCTGTGTTTTTGGTTCGGGTGTCTCGAGCTACATCTTTACAATATTCCACAGATTCTCTATGGGGTTTAGGTTGGGTGAATTTGCTGGCCAATCAAGCACCGAGATACCATGGTCCTTAAACCAGGCATTAGTACTTTTGCCTGCTGGAAATTAAAATCAGCATCTCCATAAAGCTGGTCAGCAGAGGGAAGTGTTTAAAACGTCCTGGTAGACAGCTGCGCTGACCTTGGAGCTAATACAACACAGTGGACGAACACCAGCAGATGACAGGACTCCCCAAACCACTACTGACTATGCAAACTTTCCACTGGACCTCAAGCAATGAGATTCCGTGTCTCCCCTCTCTTCCTTCAGACTCTGGGACCTTAATTACCAAATGAAATGCAAAATTTACTTTAATCTGAAAAGAGGACATTGGTCCACTGAGCAACAGTCTGCTCCTTTTTGTCCTTAAACCAGGGAAGAGGCCTCTGACATTGTCTCTGGTTCAAGAGTGGCTCGACACAAGCAATGTGACATTGTAGCCCATGTCCTGGATACGTCTGTGCTTGGTGGCTCTTGAAGCACTGACTCCAGCTGCAGTCCACTCCTTGTGAATCTCCCCCAAATTCTGGAATGAGCTTCATTTCAGAATCACCTCAAGGCTGCGCTTGTCCCTCGGAACGGGTTTGATGCATGGGTGGCACCACAGACAAGAGGCGAGGTCTCACGTTAAAGGGTCATTTCATTTAGAAAGAAAATGAGGAAGTACAGGCTTTAAGGAGGGAGGATGGAAAAAAAGGTGAAGGTGTGCATGGAATGTGGGCATGAGGATAACGAGTGATGGTGGCGGGCAGAGTGGCAGAATGGGTCTGGGTAGGCAGCGGTTCCTTGAAACGGCTCCTCTTCTCTGACTGGCCAAGAGGCCCCTCCCTGCTCTCCTTGGGCCACAGATGGGAGATGGGACCTCGAGCTACACCCTCTACTTTGTTTTTATAGTGTGAGGAAAAGCCTAAGATCCTTTAATGATGATTTTTCCCCAGCTGTGCCCACCCAGCGGCCCCGCCCTTTCGCACACCTGCAGAAGGAGAGGCCGCCTACTTAGTGAGCCTACAGAGTAAGCGAGGAGTGAGAAAAAGATTGAGGTGACAATTTGTTGTTTGAGCACCTTTTTCTGTGCAGGGTGTTAATGATCCGTCTTCTGGACAACTATCAAGTCAGCAGTCCTCCCCATGAGTGTGTAGCCTACTGAACCATACTATTTAGACTATTTAAAGCTCAGGAAACCTTTGCAGGTGTTCTGAGATAATTAGCTGATTAGAGTGTTACACCATGAGTCTCCAGTATTGATGTTTTTCACAATATTAAAATTTTCAGAGATACTGAATTATGATTTTTTTTTCACTTGCTGTAAGCCATAACAAAATAAAAGAACACTTGAAATATATCCGTTTGTGTGTAATAAAGCTATATGAGTTTTACTTTTGAATTGAATTACTGAAATAAATCAGCTTTTCGATAATATTCTAATTTATTGAGATGCATCTATTTGTGTGTGTGTGTGTGTGGTGTGTGGGCAGTACTGTGCAAAGCCACATTTTGTTATATATGTTTATCAGGTCAGTAAATATTTCCAAACATATCCTCGAAAATGAACAAATAAATAACAGACTCCTGGGTTTTGCATGAAATAGAAAGGAGCAAGTGTAACAAAGTTAAACTTATACAATTAGCATACTCTCCAGCACACTCAGTAAAACCTCCCAGCTGTTTTACTTATACCTGTATCTCACACTACTGATTATTTTCAAACACAGTTTTTACAGCAAATATTGACTGTGTTTATTTTATTACTCTTTAGTGCTCTTTATATAAGTTTCTTTTTATGTAGATTCGTTTTCAAAGCCATTTTTTTTTGTATGTACCGAAGACTTTTGCACAGTACTGTAAGTAAAACAGCTGTTATGTTTTACTGTGCATGCTGGAGAATCTGAGTTGCTCTGGTAACTTTACACTGCCCGATCTAAAAAAGTCCCCACCCTTTCACACACAAAGGGTCAAATACAGAATACAGTTAAGGAGATTTGAGACTACTGTAATTGGTACAAGAGCTGTCCAACACACTATTAAAACCTGTAAAGATAGTCCTGAACCTTGTGGACAGAAAAAAAAATCATGAATGGAGATCACTTAAATGCTTAGTAAAGATGCATGGTAAAAAAAAAAAAAAAAGACAATAGAAATCACAACTATGTTTAACAGTGCAGGAGCATTTCCACATGTACAATGTGACAAGAACTCACAGGATTGGGACTAAACAGCTGTGTCAATAAGAAAACAACTTGTTAGTGCGAATGTAGAACATAGAATATAGAACACATGTTCTCTGGAGCATAAAGTTTGAACTTTAGAGCAAAGAAAAAAGGTCATGTGGTCTGATGACATTGACAATTGTTAAAAGCGCTATACAAATAAATAAAATTTAATTGAATTGATGAGTCCAGACTGACCATATTGCTGAGTGATGGGTGTGTCCGGGTAAGAAGGGAACACATGCACCCATCAAGCATAGTGCCTACTGTACAAGCCTCTGGAGGCAGTTAGTCAGGGCTAGTCTCAGCAACCTTATGTGGCAATAAAACAAATTCAGCTGATGACCTGAATGTACTGAATGACCAGGTTATCACATCAATGGACATTTTCCAGGACTCAAAATGTGAAAGTATGGTTCTGGGAGCATGAGGAATAATTTTGACACATGGACTGGTCACCTTCTTTCTTTTCTTTTTTTTTTTTTTTTTGGTCGGGCAGTTTATATATTGTCACGGCGTGCGCGCGCCCAAATCTATTATCGCCCCTCGCTCACTTCGTAGGCTCCCTAAGTAGGCGGCACCCCTTCTGCAGGTGTGCGAAGGGACGGGGCCGCCTGGCAGTGATTAACGTTAATAGGATCTCGGGCTTGCTCCGCATTATAAAAGCAAGGCGCGGAGTTTAGTCCGGGGTCCGAGAAGAGCGTAACGCGGTGGAGCTCGAGAGTGGCACGCGAGTGGGGAAGTGGAACGTGCCCCAGCGACTGAAAAAGGACACAGGATTTCCGCCCTTTGATCTCCGCACTGAGGACAGCGCGGGAAATTGCTGCACGAGCTTCCCACGGCATCCTACGTTCCCCCGTCGAGCCCGCCTTCGCGTCCCCGCCGCCGAAGAGGAAAAGGCCGCGAGGAGGACGGCGTTAAGGCCGCCGATCCCAGCCGGGAAAGCCGCCCAGCCGATGGACGACCGAGCGAGACTCCCGCCTGAGGTCGCGCCCAAAGAGAGCTGGGAGGGGCCAGGCCGGTTATCGACAGCGGGGAGGAACCGTCCAGGGAGCGCTGCCTCGCGTGCTCCGTTCTGCCACTCCGCCGCCAGCCGCGTGCCCGCATGCCAGCTGGGCACTGCCTCGGACCCTGCACGTGCACACATCATCCCTTCCCTTTCTTTTCGTCCTGCCTCCTTTTACCCTTTCCTTCCCCTATTTATTCCAAATAAATGACCCCTTTCCCCTAAGATCTCGCCTCGTGTCTGTGTTTCATGGTGCCGCCCGTGCAACTTTGGGTCGAACCCGCTACACTATATATATATATATATATATATATATACTCACCTAAAGGATTATTAGAAACACCTGTTCAATTTCTCATTAATGCAATTATCTAATCAACGAATCACATGGCAGTTGCTTCAATGCATTTAGGGGTGTGGTCCTGGTCAAGACAATCTCCTGAACTCCAAACTGAATGTCAGAATGGGAAAGAAAGGTGATTTAAGCAATTTTGAGAGTGGCATGGTTGTTGGTGCCAGACGGGCCGGTCTGAGTATTTCACAATCTGCTCAGTTACTGGGATTTTCACGCACAACCATTTCTAGGGTTTACAAAGAATGGGGTGAAAAGGGAAAAACATCCAGTATGCGGCAGTCCTGTGGGCGAAAATGCCTTGTTGATGCTAGAGGTCAGAGGAGAATGGGCCGACTGATTCAAGCAGATAGAAGAGCAACTTTCACTGAAATAACCACTCGTTACAACCGAGGTATGCAGCAAAGTATTTGTGAAGCCACAACACGCACAACCTTGAGGCGGATGGGCTACAACAGCAGAAGACCCCACTGGGTACCACTCATCTCCACTACAAATAGGAAAAAGAGGCTACAATTTGCACAAGCTCACCTAAATTGGACAGTTGAAGACTGGAAAAATGTTGCCTGGTCTGATGAGTCTCGATTTCTGTTGAGACATTCAAATGGTAGAGTCAGAATTTGGTGTAAACAGAATGAGAACATGAATCCATCATGCCTTGTTACCACTGTGCAGGATGCTGCTGGTGGTGTAATGGTGTGGGGGATTTTTTCTTGGCACACTTTAGGCCACTTAGTGCTCGTTTAAATGCCATGGCCTACCTGAGCATTGTTTCTGACCATGTCCATCCCTTTATGACCACCATGTACCCATCCTCTGATGGCTACTTCCAGCAGGATAATGCACCATGTCACAAAGCTCGAATCATTTCAAATTGGTTTCTTGAACATGACAATGAGTTCATTGTAGTAAAATGGCCCCCACAGTCTCCAGATCTCAACCCAATAGAGCATCTTTGGGATGTGTTGGAACGGGAGCTTCGTGCCCTGGATGTGCATCACACAAATCTCCATCAACTCCATCAATATGGGCCAACGTTTCTAAAGAATGCTTTCAGCACCTTGTTGAATCAATGCCACGTAGAATTAAGGCAGTTCTGAAGGCGAAAGGGGGTCAAACACTGTGTTAGTATGGTGTTAATAATAATCCTTTAGGTGAGTGTATATAAACTGCCCGAGGTATATATTATAAACTGTACATCTTTAATGACATATAACAATAACCAAAATAACAATATATGTAATGTTAAACAAGGAAGGTTTATGATTTATATTTGGCTGAAGTCTTATTCAGAATGAGTGTGCTCGGACGTGTAGGCCAGGAGCGTGACACTGTACACCTCAGTCTCGTCTCCTTTCAATATCAGTGGAACACACATCTGTACCACCTTGTTGGGCTAGAACAAAAACACACACACAATCAATCAATTACAAAATATCAAATAAAAGACGAAGATAACATTTACTTTTGTATAAACATGTGCATAAATAATTTAATCCAGTTGTCTGTTACTATACTCACAAAGTACAAACATGCTATTATGACAAAATCTCCATTTTAAGGCATTTTATATAAGCCAGGTTTTATATACAGTGGAGACTAATTTTAGAAAACAATTTATGAACACTTGATTTTTTTTTTTTTAATAATGTAATCATCATTGCTCAACATTTGACTGAATTTTTGTTGTGGCTATACAGTACCATGCTAATAGAACAGTGTCAAAATTAGAGAACAGCAATGACTATAACAAGAAGAAAGACTGCAACAAAAATTTCTGAAGGTTACAACAAACAACAATTAGTAGAAAGTGTAGTAGTGCTTTTTGACTCCTTGCTTTGAGTGATTTCAACACATCTGCAGGCATGGAATATCACTAATCTCTTACACTGCTCTGGTTTTTGGTCCACTTTTCTTCCAGTCGCTTCCACAGTTGGGTGACTGTAGTGGGTTTCTTGGTCATAACTTTGTCGCCAAGGATTTTCTATTGGGTTTAGATCAGAACTCTGGGCTGGCCATTTTATTATTTCAATGTTTTCATTGCAGGAACTGCTTTACCCATTTTTCTGTGTGACAGGGGCATTGTCATGCAAATCCAAATAAATTAAACATGCTTTCATTACTGAAGTGAACCTTGGACCAGTTCTTCTCTGTCTACCCAACAGGCTCCTCAGCAGAGATTAGTCTAGCCTTTTGATTCTTTCTGCTAATGAGAGGTTTGGTCACTGCAGAGTGAGCTTTCAGTCCAAATTCTCTTAAACACAGACACTGTATGGCGACATTGATCCTTACTCTGTTCAGCGTTGAACTGGCGAGAATTCCCAGCTGCAGCGTTTAACCACTTGCCCATTGAGATTCTCTACATTATCCTGTTCTCTCTTGTATGTGTCTAATGTGGAACGCCTTCTTGCTGAACCTGAATGAGTTTGTGACATCGTGAAGATGGAACGACCAACTTCTCTTCCTATGGCTTTCATCTGGACTTGACAAGAGGAATATGACATTTGAAGTCCATGTCCAGGATCCATCTACACTTTTGAATGGCCATTTCCTGACAATTCTCTCCAGGCTGCGGTTATCCCTGCTGCTTATGTACCTTTTTCTTCCACACTTTTCCCTTCCACATGACTTTCTATTAATGTGCTCTGATACAGCAGTTTGGGAACATCCAACTTCTTTTGCAATTACCTTTTGAGGCTTTCCCTCCTTATGGATGATGTCAATGATAATTTTCTGCACAACTGTCAGGTCAGCAGTCTTTCCCATGATTGTGCTTCCTACTGAACCAGACTGAGAGACCATTTAAACGCTCAGGAACTCTTTACAGTTGTTATGGCTTAATTAGCTGATTAGAGCAGGACACTTTGAGCCTAGAATATTGAACCTTTTCACAGAATTCAAATTTTCTGAGATTGTGGATTTGGGTTTTTCATGAGCTGTAAGCCATAATCATCTCAATTATGACAAATCACGGCTTGAACTATCTTACTATCAAAGAAATTATGTCCAAAACTTTTGACTGATACTGTATATATAATGTATATTATACTTTGACTATATATGTAACAATACATAATGAATATGAATACAATAATCAGAATGAACAACCCCATATGTAAATGTAATATATGGACATATATGAATTTTCAATATAGATACTGTAATATATTGATGTATATGAATTTGTAATATGTGCCATATATGTTTCCCACAATTTGTCACATTACACGTTGTTACGTTATTGGTAGACCAACACAAAGTGGCACATAATTGTAAACTGGAATGAAAATGATAAATCATTTAAAAAAAAATCTCCAAATAAACTGAAAAGTGTGGCATGCATTTGTTTTCAGCACTCCTGAGTCAGTAGAACCACCTTTTGCTGAAAAATACTGCTGCAAGTCTTGGGGTATATCTCTACCAGCTTAGCAAATCTAGGAAGTAAATTTTTCCCCCATTCTTATTTACAATATAGCTCAAGCTCTGTCAGATTGGATGGAGAGCATCTGTGAACAGCAATTTTCAAGTCTTCCCAGAGATTCTTAAATGGATTTAGGTCTGGACTTTGACTGGGCCATTCTAACATGAATATGCTTTGTTATAAACCATTCCTTGATAGCTCTGGTTGTATTTTTAGGGTTGATATCCTGGTTGAAGGTTAACCTCTGACCGAGTCTTTTGCAGACTCTAACAGGTTTTCTTCTAAGATTGTCCTGTATTTGGCACCATCCATCTTCCCCCTCAAAACTGATGAGCTTCCCTGTCCCTGATAAGGAAAACCATCCCCACAAAATGATGCTGGCACCACCATGCACAGTGTTAGCTTTCCACCACACATAGTATTTTTGCATTTATGCCAAAAAGTTAAATTCTGGTCTCATCTAACCAGAGCAACCTCTTCCACATGTTTGCTGTGTCCCCCACATGGCTTGTCGCAAGATGCAAATGTCAAGTCAAGTCAAGTCAATTTTATTTATATAGCGCTTTTAACAATTGACATTGTCGCAAAGCAGCTTTACACAATAAAATAAGTAAGTTTGTATGAAATGTGTATGAATCAAAATGATAAGATTGTCCCTGATGAGCAAGCCGAGGGCGACAGTGGCAAGGAAAAACTCCCTGAGATGGTAATAGTAAGAAACCTTGAGAGGAACCAGACTCAACAGGGAACCCATCCTCATCTGGGTGATAACGGATAGCAGGGATTGATCAGCGTAATAATGTGTACTGGAAGTTCAGTATAACAGGAGAGGTGTTTAAAATTTAAATTAAAAGGAGCCCAGTTTGTTCCTGGAGGCTCAGGTAGACTGTAGGAGATTCGGGTCCTGAGCTATCAAACAACTGAAGTCACAGGTCCCCAGAGCATCAATCGATGACAGGACAGTCTTCATGGAAACCATTCCCAGCCACCACACGAATCCAGGCAGACCACACGGGGCATCCATACGACGAGATCTCCAACCAGAAGCAGGACTCCAGGACGGGTTAGATGGGTCCAGAGGGCAGAGGGGTCTGGATCACTGGCATCTCAGGAGTGACATGTATAGCTCGACAGAGAGAGGGAAAGGAGAGAGGGAGAGAAATGGGACTACTTATGGCTTTCTTTCAACAATGGCCTTCTTGCCAGCCTTCCATATAGGCCAGATTTGTAGAGTGCATGACAAATTTTTGTCCCGTGGACAGATTCTCCCACCTGAGCTGTAGATCTCTGTAGCTCCTCCAGAGTTACCATGGACCTCTTGGCTGCTTCCCTGATTAATGCTCTCCTTGCCCGGCCTGTCAGTTTAGGTGGACGGCCATGTCTTGGTACGTTTGCAGTTGTGCTACAATCTTTCCATTTTCGGATGATTGATAAAACAGAGCTCCGCGAAATGTTCAAAGCTTGAGATATTTTTTATAACCTAACTCTGCTTTAAACTTTATCCCTGTCCTGTCTGGTGTGTTTCTTGGGCTTCATGATTTGTTTGTTCACAAATGTTCTCTAAGAAACCTCTGAGGGCTTCAAAGAACAGTTGTATTTATACTGAGGTTAAATTACATGTAGGTGAACTTTATTTACTAATTAGGTGACTTCTAAAGGCAATTTGGGGGTAGAATACAAATGCATGCAACACTTCATAGATTTTAATCTGTAAAAAAAAAATCGAAAACCATTTATCATTTTCCTTCCACTTCACAATTAAGTGCCACTTGTGTTCACATAAAATAAAATACATTTACGTTTGTGGTTGTAACATGACAAAATGCAATACTTTTGCAAGGCATGGTATGTTTTTAACATATATGATTATATATATAATTTATCAGCCACAACATTAACACCACTACCAGGTGAATTAAATAACATTGATTATCAATTACTGTACTTACCAGTAAACTGGGGATGGATTATGGGCACCAAATCTACACCCATGTGGACTAAGGGATTATCCCATAGAAAAGCTAGTGTGGCACAAACTGCCGATAAAAGTCAATGATGGCCAAGACAGAAACGCACACAAAGAACCGACTGCTACTGTCCTAGTACCAGACACTGACAATTCACATGCTGGCATCTCTACTTCTGAGGTTGTTGCCAGTGTTTCTGATGGCACAGTGCTATGATTCACATTTTATTACAAAAACACATTTTGGTTAAGATTTGGTTAAGATAAGGAACATCTGGCCACTTGCCATTGCATTACACCAGTAACTGACACGCAGTCATTCCATACCATGTGTCCAACAGGAGGTGTCCAAGTGACAGTGATGATACGTCTATGACCTGCATCTACACTTCCTTTAGTGGGGTCCACACTGAACCCATGCTGCTGAAGACCAGTTAGGTTCTCCCACAAAAACTCTCCATTCTACAAGTGGTAAAAGAAAAGGGAGATGAGATTAGACAAACATTGCAGGGAAGAGGAAAAAAGAGAAAGTGTTTTTAACATAATTACTTATGACAATTCTTTAGATATAGGATATACAATCCTAAGACAAGTGTACCTTCTTGTTTTGTTGTGGTGAGCTGTGGATACAGCCCACCTCTAACTCTCGCACCGCGGCTGTCACCTGGCCCTCACGATACACACTCCTCAGAGTCAGCAACAGGGGTGTGGGCAACTTCTCCCTCCCTGTGTGTGAGTGCCAACCAAACAAGGAGACAACAAATAAGCACATGCTTCTTTACTAATAGTTTCCAGGCCAAGCATACATGATGGCTGCACTAGCATATAAACACATATTTAGGGACTAACTAAGCTTATTTCTTATAAGATTAACTTTATTGTATTAAAAAAGGGTGCACATTTGTTCAGTATAAAAACATCTACTGTACAGTTGGCATCATAACAAGACTAGACAAAAGTGGTAAAAGAACAATGTTTAAGATAAATAGGGGGAAAAGACATTTCACAGGAATATCACACAAGCATTGTGGCGTACCTTTGTGTTCTGTTTTGTCTGCACTGTATATATTTGGAGGGATGAGTGATTCAGAGCACTGGTCTAATGGATCACCACCACACACAAATATATTGTGGCACCGTGCTGCACCGCGCAACTCCAGATTGCACACTGTTTGCTGTCACACAGTATTAAAATTATTAAATCACTAATATGATAATATCAGAAGTGAGTCACAGATGTACCTACAATATAAATGTGTAAACAACTGTGTCTGCCAGCCTGGGAAAAACCTTCATATGGTCAAATTCTGATATTTCATCCAATATGTGGTTCTCAAAACTCAGAAGTGAAGTCAGGTATGGAATAGCACATTCCCCCACAAATTTACCGTATCATTCCTTTCTGCTAAAGTTAAATTAACAAAAATAGGCAGCTTGTCATTTTACTGAGAACCGAAGAAGCGCTAAGTCTTCTGTCCTGAAACTTTAAAATTACTTTGGCTGTTACAAATTACAGACACCTTTATACTAAGAGTCATTTAATAAATGGTTTATAAATGTCTGCTAATAAAACTTCACCATAGGAACTGTACTGTGTCGAAAAGATGCACTGGTAAGATTATAGGTTTTTGTGATGTAAAAATGAATGGAGCAAAGATAAATCACCAAAAGTCAGGCCAAAAGTCAATCTTAGCTGTTGGGAGACCTGGTCCTCCCAGTAACAACCTCTCATATTCTTTACATTCTTTACATATCTGGGCAAGAATCTTTGTTATAAATAAGTAAATCAATCAATCAATCAATCAATCAATCAATCAATCAATCAATCAAACATTCGGACCCAACCAGAACCCTGTGGATAAAATGTGTTACGGTCTGATGAACCCATGGTAGAACTTTTTTACTGTTTCGGCATAAGATACTAATAGATACCTTATGCTTATCACCCAAAGATCACCTTACCCATGAGAAAGCATGGTGGTGGCAGCAACATATTCAGCTGGGACTGAGGGCTCTAGTCAATATAATGGGAATCATGGATAGCACCAAATCTGTATTGGCACAAAACCTTCAGGTCTCTGTTAGACAGCACTTTAAAGGTGGACAAAGATCTCATGATTTATCCTCGTTTCATTATCTACATCACAAAAACCTGTACTTTTAACACGAGTATCTAGACTTTTTATATCCACTGAACAGTATGTTTTTCTATTAAACAAAAGGCATTTATAAATTAGGCTTAGATTATATGGAGCCTCTGCCACTCTCTCTGGAGTAACTCCACCCTCGTATCTATAACTGCATCACGGCCGTGCTATATCCTGCAGTACAGCACTTGAACAGCTAAAACCATAAAAATTTGTACTTCAATTATAATTAAATAAAATTTTGTGTTTGCTTTTCGACTCTGGATGTGTAAAACTATACATGATTTCATCATCATCATCATCATCATATTATTATATATTTTTTTTAATCAGTTTGCTGGAGGCGATTAACTGACTGAAACTCTCTCACATGGTTCATAAGTTGTACACAGAGTGCGTCTCGGTAATGCAGACCCTCATGATCAGGTTGAAACATTACAGTGATGTCCTGAATTGTACCGGGGGCGATGATGCCCTCTGTGGGTGACACACTGAACACACTCTGACCGCTGTAATTCTGAGTGCCTGTGAGGAACAGTAAACAAAAACAATTTTTTAGAGAGTCTGATAAATCAGTGCTGGTCACATGAAAAAAAAAAAACATGATAGCATGTTTGCTTTGCCAATAAAATAAATGTTATTCACAACAACAAGCATAAAAATGTCCAAAAATGTTCACTAAAGTTTAAATTAATAAATTGTATTGTTAACAGGACTGAATGAATTTAAAATTCACTCGACTGCATCAGCATTCCTAAAGACATAAATACTGTATTATGCTACAGTATATCACGTCTTTAGTGTCCAGAGTGAAAGTGTATCTGTCATCGTGCATTTACCCAGAGTTGTGCATGGTGTGGAATACTTGGAGAGGAATGATGGAAACAAGCGTGTGTCTTTGTCTTTGGAGAGACTGAGGCTGTCCAGCAACACTCTGAACTGTACAAGCAGATCAGAAGAGTTCTGAAGCTGCACAGTGAGAAAATAACAAGAAAAGGAAACAAGAGCATTATGCCTCATTAAATTCTGATCAAGAGTATTCTCAAGCACACTTTCATAAACAGTATTTCACAATCAATCATCATTTAATCATATATCCTAAAAAAATGGTGTTAAAATACACATTATCACTCACAGCAATTAACTGGTTAGGTTTAAGGGCATGGCACATTTAAATTTCTTAATCCTACTACCACCACCAAAAGAATACACAAAAACAACAGGATATGACCTCAGAAGAATAAATTTTTTACCTTTATTTTGATGTTAAAAGTAGTTCTAGTTTTACCGTAAGCACTTGACTAGAGCTCCGTTTTTCCAGCACATATCCAAAGTCCAGGACCGGTCCGTCATGTGTGCAAGTGACGAGAGGCTGGATGCCTTCCCCACAAAGCGTGAACTCCAGAGTCATTTTATTGCAGCTCACCTCCAGTATTTCACGATACTGATCCAACAAACAGCAAATCACATATTTACAAACATATTGGATGACATGTAACACTAATGGTCACATACTTTCACTTCCCATCAGAAGCTGTTTATTTCAAATCTACATGTTAGTAACTTATAAACAAGTATTGATAATGTCACCTGGATGTTATCCACAATTTAAACAAAAGAAACAAATCCTCTTAATAATAAAAAAAAAGTATTATCAAATTACCTTGTGGTTTAAACACTAGGTCAAATGTAAGGTTAATTGTTTTCTACCTTAAGGCACAAGCAATAATTAATAATATTTACACATAATCACAATTCTTATTTATTAGACTAACTTGAGCGAAGATGGATGCCCTACCTTAAATACTCCATGCATATGTTATTGAAATCCAACAATCTCAAGCTATTTTTGATAGAAGTACATTTCATAGAACAATTCGTACTGAATCTCTTACTACCCTACACACCACTAGAGGCCAGTGCTGTTTACCTTTTTGCTCAACACTGGTGTAAAAGCCAGCACAAGTGTGTGTATCTCTCCAGGCCTGACTCCTCTCATCGCATTCAACACAGCAAATGGTCCGTTTATGTCCAGCAGTGAAGACGTCAGCTGCAGCTTATGTTAAGAAAGACATGCTGCTGGCACAGCAAGACAATGCTCATATAGTTATTTTAAAGCGGCGTACAAATCAAACTCGCCAGCAACCAAAATCACGGCTTGTTGTCAGACAGGACACACAGAGAAAATGTAAACTTGTTGTTGACTTCAATTATAATGGAACAATATGCATATTAAAAAATTTATTCCAAAAATACACCTCAGCACTGTTTAATTCTAAAATGTAAACTTTATAGAACAGCTTGAATATTAATCATTGCGCAGCATAAAAAAGAAAAAAAGAAAAAAAAAGTCTTTGACAGAGTGAAATGTTCTGAGACGAAACACTTCTTAAATATTTATTCTGAGTCTTCTGAAATATTAGAAGCATTATAAGAAGTCTAATAAACTTAGAGAGAGAACAAAAGAAGCTTTTTGAGGCAGTGACTGCTTATAGCTTCTACAACATTTATGATACTAACTTGTCTCATTGAAGTGTCACAAAATTTAATGCATGCTATCAACTATAAACTAATCAAAATATGACATGGTGTGCTTTAATAAATTAAATATCGTAACTTGTGTTACCAGCTGTAATATTGCAAATGGAATAACAATAAAACAGCAATAAAACATGATATATTGCTCTTATAGGCAAAGAATTAACTTTGGTGACTAATTTTGCAACGTGTTAGACTGCATAAGGCCACCTAATTGATAATCTTCTTATAACAACATGCCAGGTAGTGTAAAGGATTTAAGGATTTAAAAAAATTAAGTACAGTAAGTTCTCCACCTACAAACATTTGAGTTACAAGCCTTGGATGAAACGAACATGCATTTGCGCATGTTTAATCACAAATCATTTGTCTGGGTCACATTGTCAGGTGCATGTAGCGTGCACCCGAGTATGTCCGGAAGCAAGTATAAAAGCAGTGATGAGGAAACTGGTACTGCTAAGAAGCGGCAAGCAATGGAGACAAAAGTGAAAATAATTTAAAAAATGGAGCGAGGTGAAAAAAATAACAAAACTTGCTCATTCTTTTAACATAAATCGTTTAACCATTGGCACGATTCTAATGAACAAGTATAAGATCATGGAACATGTTAGTTGTACACTGTGTATAGCCAATTGTGTAAGTATCCTCGTACCTAGACAATGTTTGTTGCACTTCGAACAAACAAATTGGACTTAAGAATGAGCTCTCGTAACTTGTTTGTATGTTAGAGACTTACTGTATTTTCTCTAAGATGTTTATTATGAATTATAAAACCATTGCAACTATAATGCATGTAACACTACTGATGATAATAATAATTGAAGTCTGCTTCAGAAGGATACCTTCACAAACTCTGAACAAATGTTCTGTACTGTCACTTTTTTCAAAACCTTCTGACCTAAAAACAAACAAATAAAATAAATAATTAAATAAACAGATAGATACAAATCTCTCCATACACAGTAAAGCTAGTATTTGTACACAGATAGACATATCTTACCTAATGCCACCTGGTTGAAGTTGATAGTCGTTTCTCCGCAGTCAGAGATGACCATCAGCATGGGTCGAACTGCTGGGCAATGCAGCTCCAGATACAGTGTGTTATATGGGCTGTGAAAAGGGTTCGATTTATTAGGAATCCAGCCCGGGTCTCAAGCATACTGACACAAGAATATATTAGAGCAATCCTTTACTAGTCTCTGTACACTGCACAATTCTCCTCACAATTTGTGGCAATATGTTTATGAAAGGGGGCATCAAGACCACTGGAAGAGAAGATTTTTCACCAAACAGCCAAGAGGCTTCAGCACCTTAACGTAGAAATATGTCTAACTACATTTCATTGTGACTGGCTACAGTGAACAATATATGCATCAGTCACACACATTATATGCAATATTATGTGATTTTATTACATTTACAATATACACACAGAGTCAGCCAAAAAATGCATACACACTTCAGGAAAAAATATTTTCAGGAAGTAAAGACTAAATTTACTGCTATATATATTGATATAATATTATGATCATAATAATATGATAATATTATTAATATTGTATAAATATAATATACATATAATATACTATTTTTCTTTATAGATTTATTTATATTATTTATGTATTTATAGATTTTTTGGCTGCCTCTGTACAGTATATAGTTCACCTGTATAAGGGTTCCCCTGTCTCCTTTTGGTGTGTAATGTCTCCATTGGAAATAAAGCATGGGATGATGTAACGGTTGCATCTCTCTGTGAAAGTCTGGAGTAGAGAGGCCTTGGCAGCAGCATACTCATTTAAGCTAGACAAACAAATAATGTATTAGTAAATACACTATATAGCCAAAGGTTTGTGAATATCTGAACATCACACCCATATGTGGACCTTTTTGCAAATGTTCTCAATGCAGTCTTTGTATTAAGCACCACTGGAAATATAGGATGATAATACATGTCCCCAAGGTGAAAATATTTGAGTGGCCTGCACAGACCTCAACCACACTGAACACCTTTGGGATGACATGGAACCCTAACTGCAACCCAATCTCCTCAACCTGACAGTACTTTATTTGTTGCCGAATGGACAAATCCTCCAAACAACCCTCCAACATACAGTAGATTGAAAAGCCTTCTCAGAACAATGGAAGATATAAAAACAAAAAGGGGCTAAATCTGGAATATAATTTCTGAAATGACACAGGTACATATGTATATATTATAGGTCTGTATACTTAAAATGAACACTTACTCTTTCTTTGTATCCTCTGAGGTCAGTGCCTGCAAAGGATTCTTACTTTTGGGAGACAGAGACCCTTTCTGGGTTTTCTCATTCAGCTTGCTTGAGTTTAGGGCACTCTTCACTTTCTTTGGTTCCTCCTGTATCTCACATTTGTTCTGCCATAATGGAAAAAGAAAAGCACAAATGTCATCATAGCTATCAAGATTAGAAACATGACAGATACCCAATATATCATGACAGATTGTTGCAGCATCTATGCTTTTGCCAAAGTTGTCCTCATCTTCAACTTTCTTAACTACCTGTAGCTCCTCCTTCTGAGATAGCAGCTGAGCAGCCTTGGCCTTGATGACGGCATCAGACAGAATTGGGCTAAACGTAACTTGAACCAGACACCTCTGTTTGGAAGAAAAATGAACAGCTTAGATTTTCTTTTCTAGAAATGAATGAAAAATGAATGACTGCCAAAATCTGATAGGACTCCGTGGGAGCATAATCTGGTTGGACTCCCAGGGAGCCCAATGAGTTTCAGCTGAACTTTGGAATGCATTTCAACACAGAATGAGTGGTGTGGAATTTGGCTTCAATTACTTATTTTGTACTCGCATTCTGGGTGACAAACTGCTTGGTTGGTGGGCAGAGCAGGAAAACGACCAAGACGATTTTAATGTACTTATATACAAGTCAATTAAGACAGACTTGACAAAACAATCCCTTTAAATTCCTGTGTGTGACAGGAGATTAAGCAGAAGGATCAGTACCTCTCCAGGTAGCACACGGCCTGTAGTGGGGGTCAGTGTAATTTCAGAGTTTTCTGGAGGAATGAATGTGAAGAATCTGGCACCCACAGGAGAGACAGGGCCCTTGCCAATTCGTGGCATGGGGCCTGTAAAGTCATTGAGGCTAGTGTGAGAGTTCAGTATGTGAAGCACAGCTGTGGACCGATCTCCTACTGCTGTGGCTCCAAACTGCACCAGTGAATTAGAGAGCTCCAGCACGGGGCACACACCAATCGCATGGCATGGCAACACAAAGTCTCTGTGTGGAAAAGAGAATAAACTATTTTATGGACAAAATGACTTGACTAATAATACGGTACGAAAAATAATAGGTTAGTTTAGTTACATTAAAGGTGCATCTGGTTGAATTTATAAACAGTGTTTATGTTTAAACAGCAATAAATAAAAAACAAGGATAAAGATAAGGAGTTCCCTTTCAAAAGCTACACTCGATGCTGCGTGAAAACGCTATGGGAACATCTCTTTGTTCTCCGGTTGTGAAGCATGTGTGTATCAAATACGCCAAATATTTTTGGCTTATAACCTCGGTCAGGTGACATCATCTGATACGATGCACCTGCAGGTTATAAATAGGAGTTGAACCGGAAACATCCTCAGATCTTTTTGTCTTCAGGACCGCTTTGTGTTTGCGTGTGTGTGCAAGCAGATTACAAAGGAAAAGTAAAATAACAGCGTAACTTACCGACATGGCATAGATTGTTAAGAGATGCGTGCCTCCGTGTGATAGATCTCTTTCGGAGGGCGATCTCCACAAATTTTGTTTTGGGTGTTTGGGGGAAGAACACGCTCTCCTCGGGCTTCAGGGAGACTGTGAGTATTGTGATCTCCTCCCTATTAAGGTGCTACACGTCAGGGGCTTCATACCCTTTCTATGTGGTTCAGACCCTGGTTTCTGACTTTGGGTCCCAATTTAGGTCCGTCTTGTCGTCGCAAGATGCTAACGACAGACACTTCCCTCACGGGCTGGGGTGCGGTCTTATATGGCCGTCCAGCACAGGGGAGCTGGAGAGGTCATCTTCTCGCATGGCACATCAATTGGCTCGAAATGATGGCTCTGTTTCTGGCCCTGAAACACTTCCTCCAGCAGTTGAGAGGCTACCATGTCCTAGTGAAGTTGGACGGTACGATAGTGTCGTACATAAATCGCCAGGGTGGACTGCGCTCGCACCGCTTGAACAAGCTAGCGCACCAGGTTCTGCTTTGGGCACAGGACAAGTTCCTGTCCCTCAGGGCGATTTACATTCCGGGGCATATGAATGTGGGAGCGGACTTGCTATCCAGACAAGCTGTGACACATGGGGAATGGAAACTCCACCCAGAAGTAGTCAGTCAAATCTGGGAAAGATTTTATGTAGCAGAGGTGGACATCTATGCCTTGCAATAAGCAGCACAATGTCCCCTTTACTACACTCTGACTCCTCTAGCTCCCCTGGGTCTGGACGCGATGGCCCAGATTACACCTATGTGTTGTTTCCTCAGATAGTTCTGCTCCCAGGAGTCCTAGCGAGGGTCTGTCAACAGGGTTTGCACCTCTTATTGATAGCGCCCCGTTGGCCGTGGTTCTCGGATCTAATATCTCTCCTCGAAGGCTTACCCTGGGTGATTTCAGTGAGGAGGGATCTTCTGTCTCAGGCGCAGGGGACAATATTTCATCCCCTGCCCGAGCTCTGGAACCTTCACGTCTGGCCCCTGAAGGAGACCAATTAAGAAATGCTGGTCTTCCAGCCAGCGTAATGGAAACTACATTCAGCTTGATGTATTCTAAGTGCTAGGGCTCCCTCTACTAGAAGAACTTATGCCCTCAAACAAACTATTTGAAAGTTGGTGCATGGCAAAACATGTAGACCCAGTCCACTGCCGGATTGTTTCAGTGCTGGAGTTTCTGCAAGAAAAGTTGTACTTGAGTTTATGCCCTAGTACTCTCAGAACGTATGTTGCCGATATTTCGGCTTCTTATGTTCTGACCGACGGGGTTTCTGTGGGAAAGCACCCTTTAGTTGCCCATTTTATTCGTGGAGCTAAACAGTTGAGGCCACCCACTAGAGCAACGGTCCCTTTGTGAGACTTAGGTATTGTGCTCGATGGTCTGGTTGACACCCCTTTCGAACTACTAGAGTCAGCGCCTGTCAGGCTTCTGACTCTTAAGATGGTTTTTCATATGGCTATTACTTCTTTGAAGAGGATTAGAGATCTGCTGGCTCTGTCAGTCTCCCCATCCTGTCTAGACTTTGTCCCTTTATATGTACTGCATTGCTTTCAAATTCAACCACTGATGTCTCTTGAAAACTTGAAACTGCATGATCTCAAGATCTCTGGCCAATTTAATTTATATGATTGTTGTTCAAGTCAAACCAGGACTTTCAAATGTGCAGAATAATAAAACACAGTTATAAGAATAAGGACTACCTTTAGTTCTCTATATAATCCCCTGCTACACTAATGCATTTCTCCCAGTGTTTAACTAGTGCTTGGACACCATCAACGTAGAAACATTTCTCAGTATGCCAGGACCATGAATGGACCACCTGCTTGACGTCTGAAACTTGTGGAGATCAAGACTGTATGGGAGTGTGGCAATAACTCCCAGCCAAGAGTTACTGTAATGTGCAACTGGTGTTTGTGAATGTTTGTGAGTACAGTTCCCACAGACTGATTCGTCTCTTCCGCAAGTTGGCTACAAGTTTCCATAAATTTACTTGAGGCGGGCATCCCACTCACTGAATGTTCACAGGAACTACTGCCGTGGGCTCAAAGCCACAGTTCTATGGCCTTCTTTAAAACATTTGCACCATTCAAATCTTTTATTGCGAGTAAAAGTCTCATTACCATACTGTGCTTGAAATTTTAAATTAAAAGAAGTTCCAGTTTGACTTTAACGCCCCTCGTATTTTTAAATATATGGAAACCCTTTTTGATCCATGAAAAAAGGATATAATGGTGGCTCACATTATGTATTGACCATATTGAACATCTGAATGAATAAACAACCTGACCTACCTGTTAATTCCTGACTTGCAGGTGATTTGAAAGTTGTAATCGCCCGGTTTGGGAGCGCTGAAGATCAGATCAATTTCCAGCGTCTGCTGAGGGAGCAGCGTGCCAAAACCATCATTAGGCTGGATATCAATGAACTACACAAAAGAAATCATCGGATCAGACAATCAGAGACTCTTGCAGGCTTTGTGGGAAATCATGAATTCATGCAAACCATGTCATTTGAAGTCTCACAGTTTTGTTAGTCCTCTGCATCTTGAATCAGTTTAATAAAATGCAGACTAAATACACATAGAAAATAATTTCTATTTGAACAAATATAAGAGTATATCTGGAAAATTGCATGGTTAGTGATGATGCAGGAATTTTAAGGCTACACATGAGGTCAGGAAAACACTACTTGGCATCGCATTTGTGTAAAGAGACATACCATTCTACCCATATCCTACACAGCTTTCCGGAAACAGACAATTTAGTGGCAGATGGATTCTTCCCCTTAGTGAACCCCTCTACACAGGGTGCCAGTGGAAATTTTTATGCTGAGGTGGTCAGTTTATGAAAAAAAGCTCACAGGCATGTGCCATATTGTTGACATTTACAATGTGTCCTCTTTTTGGCTGTAGATGTCAGATAAAGGCTGGATTCAAAGACTATTTGGCAGCCATTTTGTCTTGCCGTAACGACTCATTTTCTTTGCGTCCCAGTTTCTACAAAATATGTCAACAAATATGCGGTATGCCTCATGTTTGGATGACTACCTGACGAGACATTTCAAAAGATGCAAGCAGTCTAAATGTTCTACACAGAAGCCACATGAAAACAAAGCAGCAATAGAAAATAACCAAGTTACATGTGAGTAAATTCTCATATACAGTATATTTAGCAAACCTCAGTTAAAACTAAAATGATCTGTAGCTATCGACAGTAAGAAAAGAGTGGGGCATCATCTTGCCCTACAGACTTTTGCAAGTGTTGGTGTAGCCCAACCAAACATCTGCAAAAGCACTTTTACTTTTGCCTAATATATGAGTTGACCCAGTGATGTAATGGATTATATCAGTTGTAAAACTGCTTCCCTAACAGTTTTGTAATAAAATTGCAAGTAGAATATTAGCAACCAGATAGCAGCATTCTATGACCGAAAATGATGGTTGGACCAGATGACCCAGATGGGCCATTATACGCCACATTCCTCTACTGTATTATAATTGTACAGTCCTGTGCAAATCTCTTGAGCCATCCCAAAGTTCTTCATATTTTGCTTCTCAAGAGCCTGACTTTCTTGTATTTTAATTTTAATCTTGAAGAATAGTTTCCCAGGCTTCCTGAATTTCTTTTTTTGGTTCAGATTTTTTGGCTGAAGTTTTTGGCTCTCATTTTCAGTCCAGTCCCTGTACCTGACCAGTTTCAGCAATGATTTTTGTTTGTTAAGCCCCACAATGAACTATGAATCATTCAAGCAAAATAACATCTAACTTACGGTGTATCCTAGATACCATGGAGTTACTCATGTTTCCACAATTATACCAGAGAAATAAAATTGGGAGGGATTTAAACATTTCTCGGAATAATTACATTATTCATGGCATAAACATCTTATTATGTGTAGGACATAATATTAAATATCACCATGTCACCAATATACTGTAATTAATTTATCTCTACATTATTAAAATAATGTCTAAAGTTGCCAGATTTGTCCAATAACAAATCACAGCTTAGAAAAGCGTCTTATTATTTTATGTAACATGATGTAGCAAAGAGTGGGCCTTTTTACAACCTAAACTATATAAATAAAAGAAATTTTTGTCTGCACATTGATTGAACTTGCTCTTTCAACGATATCTTTTCGTTTTAAACATTGGAGGATCCAGAACCAGTTCCCGTAAACATTCTGCCTGTCTGCTATGTCTATCTTTCCAAAAAGATTTTTTCATAGCATCATGCAAAACTGTCTGGAGTGCTTTTTTGGGATAAATTTAGTGCTTTTTCTCTCGATGTGGGTGTGGCTATACGCTTCACACAACAGAGCCAATCAGCGCTATACTTTACTGTGTATAGACAAAGGACGTGGAAGATACAGAAACACCAGTAATGCACCTACACGTCACCACAATCCTTACCAAAAACAAATAAAAGCGCAACACAGCATGGCTTACTAATTAAAAAAACAAAAAGGCAAGTAGACTATGAAAACTGAACCTTCAAATATGAATGGACTGATCAATGTATGTTTATTCTTCCTGCAGGAAGTTTTAAAACCATACTTTGGTATTTGCCTGATTATATTAAATCTAAATGTGTAGTAGAAGAGAAATTATAAGCAGTTACGTGGCAAATTACAAACCGAAAGTTCTGATAGCATACTGTGCATGTGAAACTGTGGGCACGTCTTAAATCGACCGCTGGACAGAACTTAATGAAACCTTTGCTTAGATATCTGCCTGAGGTGTAACTTGCACCATAAAGAACTATTGATTAAAAGTGATGTTATGAACAGTTATGTGCTGGATTTAATAATCTACTTTAAAATAATCTTAATCAATGTAAACACCTGCACCAATCAATAATTAGAAAAGCTTAACTGAATATATTTAATGGGATTAGTTCATATTAGTTCACCACTAAAATAACAGCGCTAAAGTGGTATAAGTGAATTGAACTGTGAACATGCTATAATAAATAATTCTTTTTTTCGAATTAATGAGTTAGGTAGAGAATTCTGTCGTACAGAAAGACAGGCAGACATGTACGTGGACTTCAGCCTTAAATAATAATATCACTGATTACATTAAAGCCGATCAGCTTATTTTGAGCTTTAACATTTTAACTATTTCTAAAAACTCTGTAACCATCAGCGAAAAAAAAAAAGACTACTAAGAATATGAATAAAAAGGTTGAAATAAACATCCAACAGGAATGTAGTATAATGTTGGTATATGAATAGTCTCAGCGGTAATCACATTATAGGCTGCAAATGTGGTACAGCTTCCATCCACATTATTTGGATGCTTATAAAATAGCACTTGATCCAATCTACTATGTACAAAATTATGTGCCTGCAGGATGTTTCTTTCACTGTGCTCCCGAGAGTAGAAAATGTGCCCACTGTTTAAAGGATAATCTTACCAAGCACACATCTGCTACAGTTTCAGCTCACTAAATAAGAGCAGTTCCTAAGTTTATGTTTGAGAGCAGTATCTCCAGCAACCTCATACTTGTCAATTGATTTAATTAATTAATAAGTAATTCAATAGTTATAAAGATTGGAGATTCAAGTTTTTGCCAAAAATTTTATGAATTCTCATTTATTTAAAAAAAGTCTTTATTTAATGTTTTAAAGTATTCTTAGATCATGGGCTATTTTACTAGCCTAGGGAAGTGTTTGTAAACTAAAAACACTTGATGTGTATAAGAGGATCTGCCAGTGCTGTACCACACTGCATACACCACTTGCTGCCCGAGTCTGTAGTTTGTGGTCTGAATAGAATATCAATATTGTTGATTTCTGTATTATCTCCTCACTACTTAGTGCCTAACTCCACTCTTAATATGACCCTAAATATCTATTATACAGAATACTATTGACACAATATACAATGGGACATCTATACTACACTAAGGTACAAATATTTTACATAATATAAGTATGACCCTTCTGTTTTAAAATGTCATCAGTTGCTTACACATGAATATGTGACAGCTGGAACATATTTCCTCAAAACGTGTTTGCAGTGTGTGATTTCAGAGAGCCAGAAATAGAGACTGTGTAAAACGGTTCACATTAGTAATGCCTTCAGGCTGGTCTATCAGTGAAAATGAGTGTAGCCCTATTTCCAGTGTGCTCTAATAAAACAGCAGCACACTTGATGCATATCAGAACCAGTACCCATAACCATCATAATCATCATAATTGTCTTTTTTGTTTACAGACGTTTATTTTTTATATATATTTTTGTATACATGTACAAAATACCAGTATATTTGATTAATACTCTATATTTACCTTGGGAATGCCCACAAAACCGAAGTCCTGTGGCAATAAAGAGAGGTTGGTGAGACGTACGGTGGTCTGAACAGACTCGAAAACGGTGCAGTGGCCAAAATCCACCTTGGTATGGTCAAACTTCAAATCAGAAGTGGTCACAATCGCATGGACAGTGAAGAGAACAGGCTTCACCTGTTGAGAATTGATCTTATTAGCCTTATTATTTTATGGATTCCTCCAAATATTAGACTGCTCATTAGAAAAATTTAATTAGGAGATGTCCACAGATTAATTCAACACTGTATATATACAGAATTATTTAATATTTAATATTCAATCTACGAAGGGTGCTCAAGTCAAACTGAGATGTGTGATGAAATTTCCTGCAAGTGAAGGCGTAATACCGATTGACATTTGCAGAAGGCTTCAAGCACAGTACGGTGATGAGATTCTAAGCCGCAGTAAAACATTTGAATGGTGCAAAATGGGGCATTAGTGTAGCAGGGGATTATATACAGAAATAAAGGATTTTTTTTCTGTGTGCTTTTATTCGGCACACTGCAGAAAAAGTCCCGGTTTGACCTGAACACCTGTAAATATTTCATATATACAGTAATGTGATATTTCATTCTCAGATGAAACGGATGTGACAGTAAATTTTCTTTGGCTTCTGCTTTACTTACCTTGTTTACACAATGACACTTATTTATAGATTGAAAGCAATGAAGCGAGGCAAGGTGAGAGTGTGAGAGTGAGAAGCTGTGTGCTGATCAACATTTGTGTTGATTTTGAACATCAAAGTGCTGTGGCGTCACTACAATTGTGTGAATTTTGTAGATGTTACCTTGAGTCAGAAGGACAAGAGGGTAGGAAATGTAACAAACATATATAGTAAGTGGAAAATCAAAAATCAATGTGAATCAATAAGTTGTTCTGTCTGCGATGACATTCTATGATCAATGGTTCTATCCTGAGGGGCGTGTCCTCTTTCAGGATGACTCTGCCTCTGTCGACAGGGGACTCAGTGGACCATTTGAAGAGGATGATGTAATCGTATGGTACGGCTTTTACAGCCACTAGATCTCAAGCCAGCTGATTATATAGAATTGAATAGAATCGAATAGTGTCAAATGTCCTGAAAATCACCCAGGAATTTGGCTCACAAAGAGAAGGGGCTCCTTATAAGGTCCTAGAAGTGTGTTTGTGCCTGTGTATCTGTGTATTTGTGTGTGTATAAGTATCTGTGTGTGTGTGAGTGAGTGAGGGAGGGAGAGAGAGAGAGAGAGAGAGAGAGAGAGCGCGAGAGAGAGAGCGTGTGTGTGTGTGTGTGTGTATATCTGTGTGTATGGTTTTGAGGAGTTGCCATGGCCAATGTTTTGGTCAGGAACACAGGTTTGAGCGCAGCATGAGTCCTGGCCTGGAAGCTGAATCTGAGTGGGTGATAGGACAAGCGGATGATGTTAGATCCTGTTCGCCAAGGATGGTGTGGTGGAGGGGGGCTTTTTTTGGAAAGGGAAAGTTAACCAGAATCCAGGTCGAGGGATTATGGAAGCCAGTCCTGCATTCTTACTGATTCTGCTATATTACTCAATACACAGCTAGAAGACATGCAGTGCTATAAAAGGCAAGGCATACAGAAATATTTATAGCATCATATCTTAAAGCAATACAGCGAGGTAAACTCTGTCTTAAAAAAGAGAGTAAGTGAGAGAGAGAGAGAGAGAAAGAGAGAGAGAGAGAGAGAGAGAGAGAGAGAGAGAGAGAGAGAGAGAGAGAGAGAGAGAAGCCAGCCATGATCTATTTTTGACTATTTGCCCCTACCTGATCAGCCACCTGTATATTCAGAGGCACCTCCAGGACTCCCGTGTCCTGGTCAAAGAAGGACTTGGCGTCCTCTGGCAGGCTATATCTATCAAAGAGACATGAAAGTCAAGACAAAAATAAACATAGTATTTGTGTAAATGTACTGCTGATATGACCAGAATTAAAGTTAGACTTGCCTAGTCAACAGAGTCATTCTTTAAACTTCATATCTGTACATTTTTTTCTATATTTCTATTTGTAACACACTGAAAGAAATACTAATCTATATGTTTGAGATTTCCTGCTTTCAGTTTTCACCAAAAAAAGCTAAGCATCAGCTATGCAGGGACATTAACCAATTTTATAAAGTGAACACGATGATCTGTAGCAAATATCAAAGCTAAGTGGGAGGGAGAGAGAGAGAGAGAGAGAGAGAGAGAGAGAGAGAGACAGACAGACAGACAGACAGACAGTGTGAAAGACTGTGCAGAGAGCGAGGGAGAGAGAAATAAATAGAGCAAAACCAGAGATGCATTAGTAGTTCCACATAGTCCAAAGGCTCTACCATGTGAGAGCATGGTAACCATGGTGATTGTGGGTGTAAGGCGCAGCGGAGTGGGATTTAGAGAGGGACACGCAGTCAAATGTCAGATTATGTAATACAATAAGCTCCGCTCAGTGATAATATGTCTAAATTAAACACCCTGTGGAGTACAAAAGCTGCTAAAGGCCAAACATAAAAACAGGTTAAAATGCTTAATTAGATTTGTTGTTGTTGTTGTTTTTGTGAAAAATAGTCAGATATAACATGTGAGCAATAAGCTAAATTTTACAACATAGTTAAAATAGATAGAAGTCTCTATTCCTTATATAGAAACAGTGTAAAGATATCGTATTGGTTTATATATACTATTCTTTTAAATGCTTCGTATAAACAGGAGACTACTGCTTTTCTCTGTGTAGCCAGAGAAATAATTGGGCAGATTTTCACTTGGAATTTTCTATTTCGTTTTTTTCTGGTCATGAAATAGCTGATCTTAAATTTTGTGAATTCCTCTTTAATCATGCAAGACCTCCATTTATAATGAGCAGGGCTATGAGCAAGGCTAATACAACTTTTTTTTTAAACGTTTAATTCAACGTTTTTTTCTCATTTGAAATCCTGCATTTAACAGTACAGTATTATCCAAACACACCCAAGCAATAAAGCGTGGTGTAATTCTGCACATATAGCTAAAGTGTTAAGTGGAAACTAGGGCTCTGCCTCTCATCTCCCCCCAAATAAATCCAATTGGGCTGAAAACATTCTGCTCAAACAGGGTAGCTTTATTAATTCAAAATATTTAAAACCTTAAATTTTTCAAAACCTTTGTAAAAAAAAAACAACCAAAAAAAAAACACTATGAACTTTATAGCTCTTTTACAGATAAAATAGATTTTGTACTTCTGTACACCGATAATATACCCACTGCCCGTCTTATTAGTGGCGAAATGAAGACTAAATCAAATCCAATAAATGTACAGTAGTATGTTTTCCGTTACGCTAAACTGATTAAATGATCTAAACTGAATTTCAGGTGTCCCCAGTCTAGGATCTATGTGCCATTCACCCCATCCATGTTACCATCTGAGACACTGGTGTTATCAATCCCACACTAGCACCGATTTATTTAAGGAATCGCTTGTTCTCGGTTAATGGAGTCTCGGTGGGAGCGTCACTCCTGAATTAGCTTGGCGTGGTGCTGCGGAAAAGCCTTGCGGGGTGTCACATGGCCCATCTGTCGGAAAAAAAACAGGCTTGTAGCACAGTTTTGGCTTCTGATATGAAAGCACCCCACGCTAAATTCCAAATGATCAGTATAATTCCATTTCCTTTATTGCATTATTTAAAAAAAACTACTGCCTAATCCCAGTCCCTGGAACCAACTTAAAGACAAAAGTCTTCTAAAGGCAGAGTTAAGGCTTGTATGAAGCTTTTCTGTTGACTATTTAAATCACCTATATTTGATCATTTTCAGGAAATGTGTATGAAACCGTGATAAATGAAGTGAAGTGAAAATGATACCTATGTTTTTTTTAAATAATACTTTTTTAAAATTATACACTTCCTATCCTCCTTCTTTAAATTACAGTCCATGACATATCTCACAAGGAGGGAACATTCATAGAGCAGTCCTTTCAAGTTCATTAATATTACATTGAGTTTGCTACTAGCCAACAACAAAAGTAGGAGCATGTTGTGTTTCAAGACAAACGCATCGTGTATACTCTCTGCTGATTCATTATTTAATGCTATGTAACTATGAGACTAGAACAGTTGCTTGCAGCTACACTATACTGACTAGTTCTTCTGGAGAAAGGAGCTGTGCATACCCGAGTTTCAGGAGTTGAGAGAGCAGTTGGAGGATCACTGAAAAACTGAAAACACACTTTACAAAGAGATTATGGAGAGTTTTGTGTTTGCGGAACAAATGAATGTTTTTTTACAAAGCAGTATGACTCAATTCTCCAGGCTCTTTTACTCATCATTTTGAATTAGTGTTATCGCTGTTAGGGTAACTTGAAATCTGTCCCAGTAGTAATATGTGGCATGGTTCACACCCATACAGTCCAGCAAATGGAATGGAACTGCCACTAACCATAACCCTAAACCTGATTAATTTGTAGGAAGGAATTAGAGTCCTTTATAATGCATTTTGCTATCTGCTTACTCCTCCTAATACATTCTACACCAATCTAGCCATACCCGATATTGTAAGATTCCCCTGCGCCACCAAAACAGCCCTGTCCCCTGAATATGACTCCACAACATCTCACAAGGTGTGCTGTGGTGTCTGGCATCAGGACATTAGAAGCAGATCCTTCGAGTAACCTGCTAGGTGGAACTTCCACATTGTGTGTTTGGGTTTTTCTATGTTTATAGCACACAGACTAAGAGCAGCATGGAAACATTTCTAACTGTATTTTTTGCATAAAACTGG
Organism: Clarias fuscus; assembly: GCA_030347435.1. Lineage (NCBI taxonomy): Eukaryota > Metazoa > Chordata > Actinopteri > Siluriformes > Clariidae > Clarias > Clarias fuscus. The sequence goes on along the minus strand of CM059213.1, from coordinate 12,214,283 downwards.
ATAATGGTGTCACACGAATAGACAACTTGTTGAGATTGTAAAAATTATAGCTTGGACAGGAAAAATACATTCTTCTTGCTGTATACTGGTTAATAAAGCCTCTGCTTAAGTCTAAGTTGACATCTGACCAAATATGCTATTAAGATTAGTTGTGAAAAGCCATGCAACTGGACACTAAAGCTTTCTTAGATAGCAATATGCTTTAACAATAAACCAAAAAGAAATCATACATTTTAAATCTAAAACAATAAATACAAATTTAATCTAACTGACTAATTTTATGCTATTTTAAAACATTTCTATCTTGCTGGAAGTGGTCAGTCCCAATGTCATGAAGACTCACTGAATGGTTTGATGAGTATGAAAATGATACACACGTGGACAAAATTGTTGGTACCCTTCGGTCAATGAAAGAAAAACTCACAATGGTCACAGAAATAACTTTAATCTGACAAAAGTAATAATAAAAAGGAATTCTATGAATGTTAACCAATGAAAGTCAGACATTGCTTTTCAACCATGCTTCAACGGAATTATAAAAAAAAATGAACTCATGGAACAGGCCTGGACAAAAATGATGGTACCCCTAACTTAATAGTTTGTTGCACAACCTTTTGAGGCAATCACTGCAATCAAACGATTCCTGTAACTGTCAATGAGACTTCTGCACCTCTCTGCAGGTATTTTGGCCCACTCCTCATGAGCAAGCTGCTCCAGTTGTTTCCGGTTTGAAGGGTGCCTTTTCCAGACAACCTGGAAAGCATGGAAAGCATGTTTCAGCTCCTTCCAAAGATGCTCAATAGGATTGAGGTCAGGGCTCATAGAAGGCCACTTTAGAATAGTCCAATGTTTTCCTCTTAGGCATTCTTGGGTGTTTTTAGCTGTGTGTTTTGGGTCATTGTCCTGTTGCAAGACCCATGACCTGCGACTGAGACCCAGCTTTCTGACACTGGCCAGCACATTTCTCTCTAGAATCACTTGATAGTCTTGAGATTTCATTGTACCCTGCACAGATTCAAGACACCCTGTGCCAGATACAGCAAAGCAGCCCCAGAATATAACAGAGCCTCCTCTATGTTTCACAGTAGGGACAGTGTTCTTTTCTTCATATGCTTTCATTTTTCCGTCTGTGAACATAGAGCTGATGTGCCTTGGCAAAAAGTTCAATTTTTGTCTCATCTGTCCATAGGACATTCTCCCAGAAGCTTTGTGGCTTGTCAATATGTAGTTTGGCATATTCCAGTCTGGCTTTTTTATGATTTGTTTTCAACAATGGTGTCCTCCTTGGTCGTCTCCCATGTAGTCCACTTTGGCTCAAACAACGATGGATGGTGCGATCTGACACTGATGTTCCTTGAGCATGAAGTTCACCTTGGATCTCTTTAGAAGTCTTTCTGGGCTCTTTTGTTACCATTCGGATTATCCGTCTCTTTGATTTGTCATCAACTTTCCTCCTGTGGCCACGTCCAGGGAGGTTGGCTACAGTCCCATGGATCTTAAATTTCTGAATAATATGTGCAACTGTAGTCAGAGGAACATCTAGCTGCTTGGAAATGGTCTTATAGCCTTTACCTTTAACATGCTTGTCTATAATTTTCTTTCAAATCTCCTGAGACAACTCTTTCCTTCGCTTCCTCTGGTCCATGTTGAGTGTGGTACATACCATGTCACCAAACAACGCAGTGACTACCTGGAGCCCTATATATAGGCCCACTGACTGATTACAAGATTGTAGACACCTGTGATGCTAATTAGTGGACACACCTTGAATTAACATGTCCCTTTGGTCACATTATTTTCAGTATTTTCTAGGGGTACCATCATTTTTGTCCAGGCCTGTTCCATGAGTTTATTTTTTTAAATAATTCTGTTGAAGCATGGTTGAAAAGCAATGTCTGACTTTCATTGGTTAACATTCATATAATTTTTTTCAATTATTACTTTTGTCAGATTAAAGTTTTTTATGTGACCATTGTGAGTTTTTCTTTCATTGACCGAAGGGTACCAACAATTTTGTACACGTGTGTATAATGATCTTGTTGTCGAACCGAAACTGTTCTAGCTGTTTGCAATGGTCCGACAGACCCTATTCTGTTGTTAACTTTGATATTTTAGTTCCTTGTAACTCTTCTAGTCCACCTGAGAGTCTCACACATCAATCAATAATACAGGATTTTTTTTGTTGGTTGCTGCTTTGTGGTTACCTGGGCAGGAATTTGAGCTGGGCTCGAAAGCTGGATTTTGCTTGAACATAACCAGTTTTAGGCAGGATGTCTAGGTGATGCTTCAGCTCCTTACACACTTCGAATGTCAATCTGAGTGCTGTGCTGGCCCTGAAATACAGAAAGACTCATACGTGAATGGACTGATTTGAATTGATTTTGGGACATCCTCTACCTGTCCACATATGAGACATTTAGGGAACAATTTTGCTGTTGTATTAAAAACAAAGCACATACATAATTTCTATTATTAGTATTATTATAACAACAATTATCCTAGGTGGCACAATGAGTTTTAGCTCCATTAGCTCTGAGAGTACTTCAGATAAGCTGCTTTTCCAGAACACCATTCAATACCTCTGTTTATTTGTATAAAGTCCAGCAGCTGTGCTCTGTGTTTTTTGTGTAAAAGCTGTAACACATACAGTACAGTACATACACTTCACTTGTGCAACATACACTTTTTCCCAGCAAGCCAAGCAATAGTAATATGACTAGCTCAAACCAGAGTACACACAATCCACCTGAATAGACATTAATAGCCTCACATGATGTAGTGTTCCATTTTCTCGACATTTTTGAGGTGACCCAAATGTTATGAGAAACCCACTTTGCGGCAAAAAGCTTTTAGATTGAGGAATATAAATGGGGCTCTATGGCAGGGATGTTCTCCATAGAATTCTGACTACGCACACCTACTACTGCAGTGGCATCATGCCAACAGATGACTGACTCACCGTTACTGGATGTTTTTGTTATTTCCTAGCTTATGTAAATGGTTGTGATTTTACTCAAGAAGAGGAGGTCTAAATAAGTCAGTTCTCGTAATCTTGGACTCTTGTAATTAGGAAGAGCAACTGGCTCGGTTTGTTGTTGTTGTATACTGTACTGTAGATCAAATAGCATATTTATAGATATACAGTCTATACAGTATATCTATATGTTTGTATTATGACTATGTAAATAACTACTTGTACAGTGTCCTTCAAGCTCAATAGTTTCTCAAGGGAAGAAGAGATGGGATATTTTAATGAGGCGCCAGAAATTCCCTGACATTGCACTATGCTGTCAGCACTTACTATAATTTTCAAGCCTTCAGAAAAGTGACCTACATAGTAGAAAACTCAACAGATGTGCTTGTGCCACAGGCAAGGGCAGCGGCAGTCCATGGATATAAATGGAAAACTTTAATGGTACACTACGCCCTAGTCACAGAGCTACTCCTGAAATGTTTCAGTCACTGCAGTAACCACGTTGGCTTAAACACTTACTGTCACATACAATTTCTTTCCAGCATGCCACATCTGTAGTTTCTCCCTCAGCAGCACACGCGCTGTGTTGTGTCTTGCTCCAATTTTAATACTTCATTTGATTGGCTTGCAATTTCTCACCTCTGACAAGAAAAAGGCAAAGAAAATGCGCCAACAAACTGCATTTTCTTCTTAGAAACTCACCGGAGTTATATATGCACACACATATATGCATAAATATACAATCAGCTCTATGAATTTTGAAACGATGATAAGGTTTGTTTCGGCATTTGGCCTCTGTGTACCACCACACTGAATTCGGATATTGAAATTAACACTACCGCTCTAAAGTTCGGGAACACTTTCTAACTCCATTGTCTTTCCTGATTTTTATTTCTTCCTACATTGTAAAGCAATGCTGAAGGTGTCCAAAATATGCAATAATCTGATTTTGAACAGTTAATGTTGAGATGTGTCTGCTACTTATGATCTGCAAAGACTTCATAAACGTCTCTAATACGAGGTGCTGTTAATTGGTGATTTCTGAGGCTGGTAACTCTAAATTAACTTCTCCACTGCAGCAGAGATACGGTTTTGGTCTCGCTTCCCTGGGAAGTTCTTTTTGAGAGATAGTTTCATCATGGTGCTCGATGGGTTTTGAAATACACATGACATTACTGTTCTTGCAGGAATGTCTTAAAATAATGACTGACTGTTGTTGTTGTTGTTACTTAATTACTAAATTTCATAATTCCATATATGTTATTTCCAGTATTGTTGTACAATGTAGAAAATAGATGACTAAACAAAACAAAGAAGTTTGCAAGTGATCCCAAAGGTTTATGTGGTAGTGTATACTGTATATTTACTTTTACATTTAGGCATTTGGCAGAGGCTCTTATCCCGAGCGACTAGCCCAAATACTGAAGAAACAGGTATGCCTTAAATTGTCATTTAAAGATTGCTGAAGACTCAGCTGTAAGGACATCTAGAGGAAATTCATTCCACCACCTAGGTGCCAGAACATGGTGCGGTGTGAGGTGTGATTAGAGCTGAGAGGTAAGTGGGTGCTGGGGCATTTTTATCTTTGTAGGCAAGCACCAGGGTTTTGAATTTGATGTGGGCAGCTAAAGGATGCCAGTGCAGGAAGCGGAGAAATGGGGTGCACCTGCATTCTGAATCAGCTGCAGAGGACGAATAGTGGACAGAGGCAGACCTGCCAGGAGTGAGTTGCAGTAGTCCAGCCTTAAATATATACCACTTTAAGATTTAGGATTATAGCAGTATTTGCTATAGAACACTGGCCATACAGTAAATTAAACTAATTACTAATGTGAGCATTCTTGTTGCAAGCAAATACGTGCTTTTATGGAAACATTTTTCAGTCTCTAACACACAAAGCTTGAAAATTTCTTAAGGTTCTACTTCTGAGTTAAGTTAATGTAGCATAATTCTTGCAGCTTCTTCCCAGCTAATTACAAACTCGATATTATGCAACCACACACACACACACACACACACACACACACACACACACACACACACACACACACACACACACACGCACACACACATACACACACATACACACACACAAACTCATGCACACAAACACAATTTGTTCACAGCTTTGAACCTTTTATGTGCTTCAGCATCCTTTGCGTCATCATATCTTTCTAATCATACCTGTCATTCTTTGTCTATTTGTTTTATTCTAGGGCATATTGTTTTAAATTTGGCTGTGACATGAATGTTACTCTGGGAGGAGAAAGAGAATTAACAAACATGTATTGACTTTAATTAATTGAAAAGTAATACAAAACAACAAAATTAAACCAGCTAATCAAAATGGCTACTTAATTTGATATGTGCAGATGTGCAAAAGCTATAAAACCCATAGCTGCATGATAAAACATACAATTGTGCTCAATTGTCAAACAAAACATGACAATAAAAAATTAGGAAACAATCTCAGTTCCAAAGTCTGCAAACCTTCAGTTCTTAATATACAGTATGATGATGGCATGTAGTCTTTTGTAATAATTGTATTATTACAACAAATTGTATTGCATCATTGTATTGACAGCATGAGGTCCTTAATTCTCTCAGGTGGTATAACCTATACCCATTCTTCTTGGCAAAATGCCTCCAGTTCACTTCCCTTAACTGCGTTTAAGAGCTCCCCAAAGTCGATCAATGATATTGAGGTTAGGAGACTGTGATAGCCACTCCCGACCCTTCACATTTTTCTGCTGTAGCCATTGGAGGATCAACTTTGCCTTGTGCTTTGGATCTTTTACATGTTGGAACATCCAAGAGCACCGCATGCACAGCTTTCTTGCTGCAGAATGCAAATTGTCTGCCAATATTTGCTGATAACATGCTGAATTCATCTTGTCATCAGTTTTGACTAACTTCCCTGTGCCACTGGAGCTCACACAGCACCAAACTTAAAAAGTCCATCAAGTCAAGTCAAGTCAAGTCAATTTTATTTATATAGCGCTTTTAACAATTGACATTGTCGCAAAGCAGCTTTACACAATAAATTTTTTCCCCTAGGAAAAAATCACCATGCTTTACAGTGGGGATGGTGTACATTTTATCATAAACGTAGCATTTATAAATGTATAAAATTTATTTTGGTCTCATCACTCCATATGACTGTGCTTCATAAGCTGTAAGACTTGTCTAGGTGCTGGCTGGCGTACGGTTCAAGTACATCTTAACATCACTTTTTTCCCCCAGAGCAGCCTTTATTTCTCTTTAGCTCTCAAGTTATTTGTGGATTTTTCTTTGCGTCCCAAACAATTCTTCTAGCGGCAGTGGGTGAAATCTTTCTTGGTCTATCTGACCGTGGCTTAGTATCAACAGACCTCTTAGGTTAGGTTATACTATGGGTATTTTCAGGTTTTGAGATTATCATGCTTCAAAAAGGAGTGAAATTGCTATCTGATAATTAATGATTTCACGTGACGACTATCCTTAAATAAGAAAAAAAGAATCTTTTGCATTATCAGTCATATTTTCCAAATAAATGTTTAACATTTTCTTTCAGGGTATACAAACGTGAGCACAACTGAGCACAACTGAGCACAACTGTATGCTATAAAATATGTTGTTATTATGACTATTATTTTTTCCCTTTATTTTCAGATTGGAATCTATTCACATTGAAGCATGCCATAAGATTCTTAAAGAAGAGGACTGTGTCAGAGAAAAACAGTCAGAAATTTTGAAATTCTCATTTCTGAAAAACATATTTTTGTAGTTGGAAGTTCTGCTGAGAAGTTCAGCCCTGTCTCATTGTGTGTGTCAGCGAGTTACTGCTCTTATAGCCTCTAATGTCAGCAATATATTAATAATGTATAAAAAGCCAAACCTTACATACTTAAAAATTTAAAACATTTCGGCTCAAAAATATCATAAAACCATGCATGTCTATTTTCGTCTATCATGTCTGTATATAAAAAAAGAATCTTAATAAAACAAAGTAAATTTTCTCTGTTACGATGCTTTCAGATGATACAAATACAGCTCTCCTTTCATGGACACTGCAATCATGGACAAGTACCGAAATAAAGCTCAGGTTGGTAGAGGAAGAGGGATTAAGCTGATGATACATTGCTAACTGTTTTTTGTGGTGTCATAATATTTAATATGTTTTTCCTTGTCTAATCTAATCTAATCTAATCTAATCTAATCTAATTTTACTACAAAAACACAAGTTTGGTATAGTTGTTAATTAAAACTCTACCAACATATTTTTGATAATAAACTGCATATTAATATTGCCACAAACAAAACTGCAGAATATGACCAAAATAATATGACCAAAATAATTTAGGGACTATTAATCCCAAATCTAAAAGCATTCCTATTAAAGGTGCCAGTGAGTGTTGTATATATTCTGTGCTGTATATATACTGTATATATTGCCACCTATCCTGAATCAGGCAGGGGAAAAAAGCCCCCAAAAATCTCTTCAGTGAAAAATAAAACAGTAACGTCCCTTTTCCCTTCGAATCCGGTGCTAAATTTGCCACAGAAGCTAGAGATAACAACAAGAAGCTAATTATGAAAATGTGTTGACAGGAGTTTTAAACTTTAAGCCTAATTAGACAAATCCATGCTAGCCATTGTTTTCTCTATAAAGCATCTCTATGCTGTCATAAGGGTTCCAAATGAAGTAAAGCTCATCCAAAACTAAACACCGCAAATGTCAGGTCTGAATTTAATTTTAGCCATTACCTGCACTAGGAAATATATTCTGACATATAAAAATATCATTGTAAATATCATGAAGGATAGAAGAATTATCTGCATTATAAAGTATTATTACATTTCGTCAACATTTCAGTAGAAGGCAGCAGGGAATAAAATGAAACCAGTCCAACTACAGCTGTATAGTCATTACAAGTGCTTCACTTACTGTGTGTCTTTATTTTCTAATTCTGTAATTATCTGTGGGGGAATATTGTATATACAGACATACTTTTTTGTACCTTCAAATACTTTGCACCTTCAATTGTTAATGTTGTATTAATATATATAACACAACATATACTGTAAGGTGAACATGCTTCTTTAGTGGGCCTTCAAATTTACTGGAGATGTGTGTTTCTGGATTGAGCAAAAAACACCCTCTTTGCTTTTGTAGCACTGTCACTTTCAATGCTTAACAGGTCCATAGGAAGCACACACAACTTTCATTACTGTATTCCACATTTGCACTGACGTAGTACAGTCTAAAAAGCTGCTGCTGTCAACCCACTTAGTAAATATGCAGCACTGAGGGGAAAACTCAGAGGATTTTCTTTTACTCTAACACATACACACACGAGCACACACACACACACACACACACACACACACACACACACACACACACACACACACACACACACACACATCTATATTAAGAATTCTGCGGACCAATATCAAAAGGAGTGCACAGCTCATAGAGGGGGGACAAGAAAAAGGAGCAATAGAAAAAAGAAAAAGGAATGTAGCCAAGGATTGCTCCAAGCTCATGGGTTTGTGTGTGTGTCAACTGGGAGAAGTGGGTTGTGTTTGTGGACGTGGGTTTATGTTTGTGCAGTGTACATTTGTGTGGGTGTGTGTAACTGCGTGAAAGATGGAGAGTGTGTATGTGTGTGTGTGTGTTTGTGTGTGTGCGTGGGAGGGGTTGTCAGTAAGAAACGCCTGTTATACTAGGCAGAGATGACGGGATGAAGGGTTTCGTTCTAAGCCGCTTTCAGAAAGCACTGAGAACCATGTCAACATTTTCTCTCAGAGTGTTGGAGTTCAGCTGATTCCTTTTGCCCGAATTCGAATGCTTTAATCACGTGATTCACATGTAGAGGTTCACACACTCGCAAACCTGTTTTAGTGAGAGCTCTGAATCCTTTTTTAGCACTGTTTCCCGCGAGTAAACATACATACCGTAACATGGGTGTTGTGAAGTGAATCAATGACGAGGGTGGGCTTTGTTCAGAGGTGGGCACACACGTTCTCACTCACACACACACACACACACACACACACACACACACACACACACACACACACACACACACACACACACCACACACACACACACACACAGAGGCAAACATGCACGATACACGCTCACCCACATAACTACCTACAGTAAGACTATAAATAACACACAGTAGACACTGGGCATTAGTCACCAGTTGTGTAAGATACATAACAATAAAAGGATTTTTTTATATTATTATTATTTTTACATTTCCTGTGTGAATCTTCCATAAATCTACTGAATATTTAAAACACAATAATGTAAAAAAAATAAAATAATAAAGCCAATATTTCTATGGAAAGAACTTAACGCTGTTGTATTTTAAGCTGACGAGGGATTTTCTGCAAGGGTTTAAGTCTTCCTACAGACTCTTGATTCATGGCAATAGTGACAGGTTTCTAGATTATAAAATCCTCCTTGTGCCTCTTTCCATATGGCAGATGAGCGTGATTTCAACTGACAAAATAAAATATACACATCAGCAAAGCTGAATCCACCTGGATAATTTTAACTATGGATGAGTTATCATGCATTTCCAAGGCTTACCTCTGTTTTAAACAGCATTTTATGTTGAGTTTACATTTTACATCTGACATGAATCGCTCGTTACGTTTCTTACTACATGCAAGCATTTCCACCAGTACATTTTTTTAAAGGTCAGTCTGCCTAAATATGTGTTCACCTCTAGCTGGCTCCTTAAATGTATTTTCCTCACACAGTCAATATCATGCTGTGATCGAGCTTTGGATGTGTGCCCTAGAGAGGACAGCACCAGCATTTAGCAGTGGTGGATGAAGTACACGAATCCTTTACTTGAGAGGAAGTAGATTTCCCCTAGGTAAAATACTGCTCCATTAAAATGAAGGTTTTTCAAATCTTTCCACTTGCCCTCAAATGTACTGCAAACCTAGTGAGCTGGTATTTGCCCATTGTTGCCCGAAAGTCATGATAAAAGTGTGTAAATCTCCTCCCACCCCTTTCTCTCTCTTTCTCTGATGTTGACGAGGATTTCTAAGCATCTCTTTCTCCCCCTATTTTCTTGCTATGAATGCTGAAATGCACAAACATAACAAGGGTAAAAGGGATTCTACATGTTACATAGCTTTCAATTTCACATTATTTAGGATTCAGTTTGTTAGCTGGGGCTAATCTAAAGACGAACACATGGAAGAATTTAAAACTACTCCACCTCTGTATACTGTATACTCTGTAACACTGGCATCCACAATCACAAATGCTAATGTCTTTATTAACAACAGTTTTTATATTGCACAATGTTAAACTACACTATTTTAATGGTTAAAAAACGAGAACTGAGACAAGTACTAACAAGACTTATTGAGGAAAGAATGTTGATGCCCCATGAATCGTGGAGGAGCATCAGGCAAAACAGTTAATGGGGTTGCCATTTTGGTCAAGTTAAATAATAAATAAATAATAAATAAATATAAACTGTATCCACCATGATTCTTTTAAGCTAGACTTAGTCCTTTTGGGGGGCTTATGAGAAATAGATGTGGTGAAAATTTTGCTGAAAGTTGCCAACCCTTGTTAATGAGATTAAGTCTTCCGTGTATGCCTCACTGGCTATGGGAAACACACCTGCTGTATTGGAAGGCTGTGTTCGGACATATATTCCATTTCACTGTATTTTCCTTTAATTTCTACATTGTATAACAATACTGAAGACATCAAAACTATGACATAATGCACATGGAATTATGTAACCAAGTACAGAGAAACAAGAGTCCATCATAACTTTAAGACATGGGGCTGAGTACATCAGTACAAATGCAAGAATATATAGTATCTTCAATAGCTGTTGCAAAATCCATCAAACGCTATAATGAAACTGACTCTTATGAGGAGTATCCCCAAAAAAAGGAAAAGGAGCAGAGATGAGTTGATTTGGAAATATCAACCTCAGGAAAGTCAGGTATAAAAAAACAGAATAGAGCCTACATGAATGCTTCAGTTCTCAATCTCAACTGTTCTGAGGAGTTAATTTCATATTTTGGATGCCTTCAGCCATGTTCCACAATGTAGAAAACAATTCAAATAAAGAACAACCATTAGACTAAAGAAGTCAAGGTTGAAGGCCTTTTGTAATTATTACATTATATAATGTAATAATCATTTTGTTTGAGGGTATGTTGCCTTAGCCCATGTAAAATCTATGGTCATGCTCATTATGCTGCTAACGTGTTTAACGCATAACTAACTGTAGGTCACTTTGGATAAATGAATCAGCCAAATGAGATAAATGCTAATACATTGTGATTTAGTTTGTACTGTACATGGTCAAAATAAACATAAAACATTGTGGACAATGCAAGCTCTAAAAGTTGTAATCGCTGAATAGTTATACATAGACACCGATCAACTATGACATTAGAAGCTCTGACAGGTGAATTGAATAACATGGATTATCTTATCCATATTATATTGCCATCTGTCGAAGAGTGGGATATGTTAGGCAGCAAGTGAACAGCCAGTTCTCGAAGTTGATATGCTAGAAGCAGGAAAAATGGGCAAGCATTTATATCAGAGAGACTTTAAAAAGGACCACATTGTGATGGGTAAAAAGCTGGGTTGCTTGTCCTGACTACTTTTAGACAGTACTAACCACTGCGTGCCAGGGACACCGCAGAAGACCAATTGATGAACTGGTGTATTCAAAGCTTACTAATCTACATGAGAAGCAAATGTTAATCAGTTTGGGCAAATCCCACAAAAGAGCTGCTGTGGCACAATTTTCTGAAAACGTTATTTCTGGCTATAATAAGAATGTGTCAGAACACACACTGCATCACAGCTTGTTGTGTATGGGACCCACTATGGGAGGGAAGCATTGTCTTGAAAACAGTCTCTGGGCAATGTTCTGCTGAAAAACCCTGGATTCTGGCATTCATGTGGACACACTTTGACACATACCAAAACACCTACAAAAATGTTTGCAGACTAAGTATTCCCTGATGAGTGGCCTCTTTTATCAGGACAATGCACGCTGCCACACTGCAAAATCATCTAGCAATGACAAAGGTTTTTGACTTGACCTCCAAATTTGACTTGGCCTCCTTACAGGTACTCCTTACCATTGTACCAAATATCACAGCACACTTGTAAAAGGTTTTGTGGAAACTTAATGGGTTTTTTTTTTTTTTGTGACACATGATGGACCAACACAATATTAGGCAGATGACTTTATTTTTATGGCTGATGGGTGTAGGCTTCAGTCAGCTTCAAACAGACAATACAAGAAAATATTTACTATAAAAGGGTTTCACGTGGATTTTATATAATATGGCACCAAAAATATAAGATTTCTGTCCTACCTGCTTTGCACTTCAATGCTGTCTTGGTAAAGACGTTCATACATGCAGATCTTTAGGTCCATGCTCGGCTTGGTCACCCACACAGGAACACTCTCAGCCACTCCATAGGCTGACACCACTAACTAGATTTTTTAAAAGTATGTCCAGTTCACAGTTGCGAGCATACAACAAAAGTTTACTCAATTTGCAATGCTCCTTACCGCTTCACAGTTGGGTTGTGAAAATGTGATCTTAATATCTAGCTTAGTGTCTCCTGGGATGGTCGGTGTGAAAATGATGGGCAGTTTGACACTAGAGAATGGGCCCACCTCACCCTCAAGTACCTAAAAAGGAAATTAATGTGCAAAGTTTCATGTTAGCTTCGGTAGTTTACGGAAAACTGAAGCTCAGAGTAAGCAGCACCTAATGGGTCACTGATTGGTCAATAATATAACAATATAACAGCATACTGTTTCTTCCCTGTCTAAATTTCCATCATTTTATTCCTTTCTCTTATTTTTCTTTCAGTGATGCAGATGATATTGTATTCTGCCTTTCGCTTTTTTCACTAGCTTTCTTTTTATTCTTATACCAGTCGAATCCTGAATATGACTGAATCAATCATATGGGTAATTTTCTGCAATTAGCCAAGGTTATTTGTGCTTGTGTAGCATCAGTGTAATCCATGCTCCAGTGTAATTTTAGTGGCTGAACAAATACTGTAAGCCTCTCACAATAATCAGCATGGCATTAACACATCAAATGAGAAATCACAGAGATATAGCAAACAGGGCCATAACTAGCAATGACGACACCACGGTCCAGACTTGGGTAGTTTCTCTTGTTTTGTTTCACCTCCCACATAGCATCTCCAGGTGTCACATTCAATATGGACACAAAGAAACCATGACAATGTGGTGGCACTATGTAGCCTGTTAAGCAGGAAAACTTGCAATCCAGAACCCAATCAGCATCCAGCTGATCTCAGGAGAGCTAAGGAAAATAGCTCTTACAGAAAGAAGAGCAAAGTTAAAATTAATCAGTGCAACTTGTAAGAATAGTTTATGGGTGAATAGAAGTACAATACTACAGAGATTAGAAATTAGAAATTTAATTAGAACACATTCATCTTTTTAGTATAACTGTAAGAAGTAGGTCACATTTCTGCAATGTGGGCCTGACTAAAAATGGAAATCCCTCATTACTGTTATCTTTTCTGGTGCTGTTTTTGGAAATCTAAGATTGTGCATGAGTGATATGAATGCATGTTTGACATATGTCATTATTTGACTCTTTTTTGGTTCGAAAATGCCAGACCTGTCTCAAATTTCTCATTAAAATGTGCCTGTGGCTAAAAAACCTAAAGTAGAAAAGACAAAAAAGGAACAAGCTGTGTTTTGCTTTCCAAGAATTATTTGAATATTTTTGTGTGATTTTGTTTCACATGCATTTTAGTCAATTATGCTGACAAGTGGATGAAAAATTAGTTAAATCAATCTATTATAACCAGTTTACCTGCAATTACACTTTTATACCACTAGGAACTTCTGCATACAAAGATCTCCCATACCAATAAAACCATTAACATTAAAACAGCCTAGGTTTTAAAGTCTCTTTGTGTCTCTGGGGATCTGCAGGATCTCTGGAATTGTGCTGTAATGTCTGTCACCACAATGTTGGGTGCTGTGTGTCTTGGGCAATTGGGGCCTTGGGACTTGTTTGTCTGGCACATTCCAATGGATTGGGATCTAGAGACTTTGGAGGCCGGGACGGCGTACTTGGGCTCTTTACCTACTGAGCCCCTTGGTACATTTCTATCATGGCTAGCATTGACTTTTAGTGGTGATTTGTGCTGCATTGGCTTTTCTGTGCGATTGAATGGGACGGTCTGGGACGGTGAGCATTGGGTGCTCTTCATCCTGTCACCATACTACTGATATATAGTTAGTAATCAATGTTATTCAGTTCATCTGATAGTGGTGTTAATGGCATTCTATGAAATGTGAGCAAGGAAGGTTTATGCACAAAACTGTGCATACGCACGGTAGATAAACGAGTCTCCCACACTGCTGTTCCAAAACTGTCAGTAAATAAAAGCCAGTTTTATATTTTAGCTTGTTCACCAAAAGGCAGATACTGGCATCTAATATACAGTGTCTGGCAAAAAAGAAAAGTGCCAAATTATTGGCCTGCATCAAGCAAAGACAAAAATTAAATTACTGGAATTATGTTAAAAAATGTCCAACGCATTAATACCTGGATGGCTGGTGCTGAAGCATTAGCTTCACTAAAGAAATATGGTTCGAGGAAAAACATGGATGACAATGATCACTTAAACACTTGGTGCACAAGTGCATCGTTAAAACAACAGTAGAAATCACAGCTATGTTTCTTAGTAAGTCAGAGCATTTCCACATATACAAAAAGATGAGAATTAAAATTACTGAGGATTAACAACTGTGAGGCCATAAGAAAACCACTTGTTAGTGAGGCAAAATGTTGGAAAAAAAAAAATTGGAAAAATGTTTCAGTTTGCTATGGAGCATAAAGATTAGGATCATATGGGTCAAGAAAAGGGTCGTATGAGTCCAGACGAACCCTATTCCAGAGTGATGGGCGTGTTAGGATAGGAAGGGGAGCACATGAAGCGATGTACCATCATGCATAGTGGCCGCTGTACAAGCCTCTGGAGGCAGTGTTATGATCTGGGGTTTCTTTGATTGCTCAGGTCTAGTCTCAGCAACGTTACGTGGCAATGAAATTAGGTCAGCTAACAACCTGAATGTACTCAATGACCCGGTTATCACATCAATGTATTTTTCTTCCCTGATGGCACATGAATATTCCAGGACTCATATTGTCAAAGAGTGGTTCTGGTAGCACGAGAAATCATTTTCACACATGAATTGGCCATAATATCACACTCTGTAATCAAAGCTGAAGGGTGTTAAATCAAATATTTGAGTGTGTTTTTTTATTCATTCATTCATTCATTTTTTGACTGACAGCTTATAAATTCTGCACATATCTAATAAAAATATATTTAAGCATGTCAAATATCTAGGAAGAAACATACTTGGCCAATGCTGATTTCAGTGATCTCGTGGTCATGGCCCTGCTCAACCTCTATAACCTTATCCTGCTCCAAAGCATCATCTCCAGAAGCCTCAACACCTACAGATGTGTCACAGCTGGTAAGGGATGCACCTGAAATCCAGTTAATTCAAGTTATTAGTCACTTAGACAAAAAAAACATATTGTTTGGTGAACTTTTAAACATTGCAAAACCTTTTTTTTTTTTTTGGCACAGAAGCGACATTTTAGTTTAATGTTAGGTTCACCTGATTTCAGTTCCATCTGTGTAATGGAGTCAGAATTTTCTGCCTGAATTTCTTCCTCATGACATAAAGCAGCATCCTTCATGCTCCTGCTCTCAACAGACTCCTGAAAGAAGCAATATAATTCACATACTGCAGTATAAACATACACTAAGTGTAAAGTGTCTATTTGGACACATCTGTGTCAGTAGACAGATGTTAAGTCAATGTGCTTGTTTTGGTGGCTAATTGCAAAAGTTACCTGTTTGCTAGTTGAGGAATGCTGCGAGAGACTATGCAACTGAAGGCAGTTTGTGGAGAGGGGAGCCAGTGAATAGCGAGTACCCAGTGCCCCCCTGTTGGTCAGGGTGATTACCCGTGAAATTGTCTCCCCGACCACATGCGTGCCGAAGTCAATGAGGCTGCTATCAACAACCATCTGGGGAAAAGAGAGAAAAGACATAACATTTGTTGAAAAAAACAAGACTTACAGCACCATCTTATCACTAAGAATATTCCTTTATATGTGGTACCAGAATTACTTGAAAGGAAATTTTAGCAGTGCTGACCTCACATTTTTTTGTTCTGCACTTGATTGTGACAGAAAAGGGGCCGACAGCTGACTGAAACTGGATGTCACCATCCAAATCTTCATTTATCTGTTAGAGGAAAAATGTACAGCATGTTGCAAATTCAGATATCTGATTATCTAGAAGGACAGAGTAAATTATACTAGTACATAAACAATGGCCATCATCTGGATTTCCATTGTGTTTAACACCGGACATGGGGAAAAGGAAAAAAATTGATCTATAATCTATCTGTGTGTTTCTCTATAGAAGACCTGTCACTGTGTATACTGTATACAGTACTGGGCAAAGGTTTTGAGCCACCCCTCATTTCTTCATATTAAATCAAATTAAACTGCTCATTCAGCATCATCAGTATACTAATCACCAGTCTGATCACCTGTCATCTTCTGCACCTTTCTCACTAATTCATGCCTTACGTGAGATGGTTTTTATGCTTTATTGATTCATAGCTCAGTGTGTGGCTTACGAAACAAAAACACTCCTCTGAAACTGGATCATATACAGGGACAGG
Organism: Clarias fuscus; assembly: GCA_030347435.1. Taxonomy (NCBI): domain Eukaryota; kingdom Metazoa; phylum Chordata; class Actinopteri; order Siluriformes; family Clariidae; genus Clarias; species Clarias fuscus. The sequence continues at coordinate 12,197,534 of CM059213.1, read as the reverse complement.
AGTGAAAATGAGAGCCAAAAAAGATCTTCAGCAAACCTGGAGAACTATACCTCAAGGCTACATTAAAATACAAGAAAGTCTGGCTCAGGAAAAATCTGATAAAATAAGGGATGGGTCAAGACTTTTTGCACAGTACTGTATATGGCTTCAACCTTGAATAATTCACCCTAGCATGCTGCTCTGATGGTTTGTGCTAAAATTACAGCTTCTTGTAAAAGTTATCTTATCTTATCACTAAGAATGTTCCTCTATATGTGGTACCAGAATTACTTGAAATAAATTTGAGCAGTGCTGACCTCACATTTTTTTGTTCTGCACTTGATTAGTTTGCTTTAATGTTTAGGGTCACACAAGAACTTTGAAGCCTATCATTTTATTATTTTAATGCTGAAGCATCTTAAAATATGATCTGTTAATTATTGCTATGTAAGCCCTGTGATGTTTTTAACCTTCTTTCTCAAAAACATACTATATGAGCTACAGTATATGGCGAAGCAGGATGTGAAATAAAAGTACTTACCAAAGGTCTAAAAATGGCCTCTAGTTCACATGCCATGCCTGCTGACATCGGTCCTGGAGGCTCAAAACTGAAGTATAAACAATTATAAAAAATAATCTTTGCAATGAAAAAGGATACATACAAACCACAGTATGAACAAATAATTACATGCCAGTTTTCACTGGAAACATAGTAATTACAATAAAACAGAAGGAGCATGACATACTCTATAACTCTGAAATCTCTCTTTTCAACTGAATAAAAGTAATCTCTCTTTTATTTTGTTATTATTCTTTCAACAATGAGATAGCGTTTCGGGAAATGCTATACAAGTTTAATGTCTGGCCTTTATAATAGACTGCTAACACTTGTTTTTGTGTCATGGAACAAAGAACAGTCTCAGTGATGTACACTTTGATTTAAAAAAATAGACACAGGATTGTAGATTGTTTGCCTGTAGCTGTTGGCCCATCAGAAAACAGAGGAATAATCAATACAGCATTTTAATAAAAGTGGCAATGAAAAGCAATGTGCTTGTTAGCATGGATGGCTGATGAATAATTGGATAATGTCCAGTATCATACAGTAAAAGCTGTTTTCAGGTTATCCCAAAGTCTGTTTTAATTTGATCTATTCCATCTACAGTATGTCTATGCACGCAAATAAAAGGATAATTCCACAGGAAGTCAACCAGTGTATGGCGAAGAAACTTGAGTCTAGCCCAACTGCAGCATGCACCTTTATTGTGAATACTGATAGGTTGATGCAGTGCACATCCATTTGGGAATGAGTACAGAAAATGTGTAATAGAGATGCCTGTGAGGCATTCATTCATCTTGGGTAACTATTTTAGGAGGTTATCCTGGGAAGGTTGAGAGAAAGGAGGGAATACAGACTGTGGATGGGATGCTGAACAAATACACTTATATTCACATACTCAGCCACAAATAGAGGTAAATTAGCATACCCAATCCACCTATTGGAGATGTAAGTAAGCCATAGATCTAGAAGGAACTCACAGCAGACTTGGAGAGAACATGCAAAACTCGACATAGCTCAGACTCGAACCCTGAATCTGTGAGACAGCAATGCTTGTTGTTGAACTTACAACAAAACACTACCTATTTACATCCATTAAGTCTACATTAAGTAAAAAAAAATACTGTCTATGAACTCTTATTTAAGATATTGACATCTTAAGAGATGGAAAAGTTAAGCAACATATTAGTAGTAGAACAGAAACTCTTAACTCTATATGATTTAACCATCCTGAAACCGCTCCGCAGTATCAATCTGGCATCAGTGACATTCACACCTGTTTGTGAGACTCATGAGTATAAAGCATAATGGTTTCAGAACTTTATCTGCAAATCTGGCAGGGGAGGAAAACGTGCCTAGAAAGGTGTCTCCACATAGACTTCAAATGTCTCAAAATATATCATCCCTCCCTCGCCCCCCTACAGTTTTACATGGCTTGTTTTATTTCAGCAGTTCACGTCATACAACAATCTGTCATTCAGTTAAATTTAGCTCCCAAAGTCACACAGGCTGATACAATCTGCCTAATTTATCCCATGTGAGCTGAAGGTAACAAATTCAGCTGAAAAGGCTTAATTAATGAGCTGGCTTGCAGCCTAAAGAGGCAGTAATCTGCTGAGTTACCCTTTAGTGTCACCTGTTCAATTATTACAATGTTAAAAGAGACTTTGGGCTAAATATAAAAGGGAGAAAATCTGTTCTTGAGGTCTCGAATATCAAGTCTGATGTATGGACAGATCCGCCATTTGTTGTGTGTAAAATCCGCCTGAGAGGATGTAGTAGGAAGTGATGAGCACATGCTGAGAGACATTTATCATCTGCAGATTTTAGAGAAAAGGCTTAGAAAAGCAGCAGGTTATATAAAAATAGATGAACTGCTTTAAAAGAGTATGTGTACCAGTATGTGTACCATCAACCCATTTCCTGTTTTTGGTGAACTGAGACATAAAGCTTTGTGCATGTATGAGAGAGAGAGAGAGAGAGAGAGAGAGAGAGAGAGAGAGAGAGAGATTCTGATACTCTGGAGAAGGGAGCTCTGGCATAAACCAAAAAAAAAAAAAAAAAAACGGGAGAGAAAAAGCCAGAGAGACAAAGAGTGAGAGAAAAGAGAGCCGTTTTTAGAATTTCTGGGGGCGTCAAAGGATGCATGGACATATGGCAAACAGAGCAGAGTCTTACTACTGCTCCTCACTTCCACAGATTGGTCTTGCTTACATAGATATTGAACTTGACAGAGTATGAATAATGTACATGAGTAATAAACTTCAATGGTGTATGATTTTTTAAAATTATTTTCAATATTTGTAATTGTTTGTCCTGTCATTCACTTAGCCTATCAAAATCAACATCTTCTGATCATACAGTAGGTCATTAGTATTTAATTCTTTTTTTTCTTTTGTGACTTTGTCTGCAACTTAACCCCTGACTTGATATGACGAGTAACATATTAAACCTCATTTCTCATTGTCATTCTCACCTTACAGATAGGAAATCCGTGAGGTTCTGTGAAACTCCCACAAGCCTGCAGTAATTTGTCACATTAGAGATGTTTGTAAGTACAACCTTTCTCTTATATGTCTTTTCAAGGTTAAAATCCTGCAAAACAACATGATAATATATTAATGTTTATACAATGTATAAAATAAGAATTTGTGCAATTATTTATTATACTACATAAGAGAGAAGTGCCAGTGTGTACCTACCTTAAATACCACTGTTTCTGGTTTGCTGGCAAATGGTGGACCTTTCCGGGCTTTGCCACTTGTGGTTTTCTTGGTTGTTTTGGAAGTCAGAGTTTTGTCCGGGCCTGTCTTCTTGAATTGTGACAGAGATGATTTGAGAGAAATGTCTTCATCAGACTTTATCTGAAAACATTAAGCTGATTTTGTCATTTTGAATATTTAAACATGAATACCTCATGAATATCTCACAACTAAGAGAAGCTGAATTTCAAACAACAGGAATTACTCAAGTGGTCCCAAGTGTCCTGTTCTGAAAAGTTTGTGTTAAACTGCATAAATATGAAAGTCATTCATGCTGATTTTGTCTAGGGGCCCCCTGGCATACACAGACTAGGTACATCTAGGTATGTAAAAATGTTTATCATGCAGCCCCAGTTACACTGTATATACAGTACAGATATATTGATTGATTGTTAAATCTAAAACATTGACTACAGAAGGGGGCAACCATGCCTGTAACTTAGTCTGTTAAAAGTTGGAAATTACATAATCCTGACTGGCAAATGATAACATGTACAAACTCCATATCTCTGAAGTGATATCTTAATATTTTGCTATGCGTCCTCAGTGACATGCTGCCTGTTTTATTGATTTTAATTAATCAAACTAATTAGGAAAATCATCCAGCACTAGTTAAAGGCTATGTGACTGTTTTCACTCTGATCACAACATGCACCAAACTGAATGCCCTGTACTGAATGATATGTATATGAATATGTGTACTGTAACACCCCTACTACAATCCCATGACACTATCCAGCTGCCATCAAGGTACTTTTACCACATTACACACAAAAAATGATTCTGAGGCTTTTACATACTGATATTACGTCTATTCACCTAGTTTGCAATATACTTTAATTTGTTTAACCTAAACATACCAATTTTAACCATTATTTATTTTTGTTAAACTTACATATTTTATTTAAGACGAAATTCTGCCTTTAATTGAAATATGTTATTACATGAATCATGAGGGCACTCTCAGTCTCTGCTACTGAATGCACAGTAAACACATACAATTTCAAAATGCTTTAACTATTAACTATATATGCTTTAACTATTTCTAAGTCTTTTAAAGTGTAATAACCATCAGTCATAATGCTTGTTGATATATTCTGATGAATATTTAAGTAAATAATACATTAATGACCATAACTATATAATTAGTTTGTGTTTTATCATTACTCTGTAATCCCTACAGTATGTTTGCGATCCCAAAGCCCGGTGAACTCAGGTTGGACCAGACACTCTTGGTCTTCATTTCCTTCTTTTTCAATTAGCAAGTCTGCCTCAGTCCTTGTTCTCCGGCCTTGTTTCTCCATGCAATCAAGAGAGGTGCTGATGTCACTTTTAGAGCTTGCAAGAGAAGACGCAGGGCGAGATGGGAGCCTATTCTGAATTATCTGCAAGAGTAAAATAAGGGCTGTGAAATGTCTGCCATGCAAAGGAGTCAGAATAAAAATAGAATGACCTGCCTGTGTATTAGCCATGGTAGATATTTTATGCATAGTAGACAAAAATACAGAGAGAACAATATTTTCAGGAAATCCTACTCAGAAAAAAAGTAAAAATGGACCATTTTACCATAGAATTGCTATGGTCATAGACCATAATGTAAAACACGCTTATATTTTCAGCATCCCTAACAACTTTATCAGCTTCATTTCTACCTCTTCCTCTGAGTGTGCTGGTAGAGGCAGTAAGTTCTGCAGCAATCTTTGCTCATGTCGCTTTAGCATCCTGCTCTGAGTCACATGTGCTGGTGGATGTTTGAGGAGTGTTTGCCGTTTTTTCAGTCTTTCCTTGTGCTCTTCTTCCAGCCGCAGTTTGGAGGCTATCTCCATACGTCTGGCTTTCTGCCTCTCCTGGAGTTCTCTACAAAATTCAGGAAATTCAGGTTATATTCCCTATTGCATGTTCAGATTTTTGTAGAACTAACTGCCCCTATTGATCTACCCCAGCGGTGCATGCTCAGTTTTTAAAGTATGCATCCAGCTCGCTTCCCCACACCCAACCCATTTTACATCTGTGCCGCTCAGTGCCATGTTATCACCTGAGGAATGGTGAAAAAAGATACCAAAAATATACATCACTGTGACACTTTGCTTTTGTTCATTTGATTCTATCACCAAAATAGAGTGTGACATTTAATGCTGGGGGGCGGGGGGAATGCATGATTTCTTACTCTTGCTTTCTGTAGAAGTTCTCCTGTGCTTTGTGCAGGTGGATGAGCTTCTTGCTGTCCATTCCTGCTTCTTGGAGTAAACGTTTTTGGCAATTTTCATCCTCTTTCTGCTTCTCCAAGCAGGCTTTATCTTTAAGCTTTCTCACACGCAAAGCCTCCTGCAATGAGAGAGATTATGTGGTTGCACTGATAACTGTATGGCGAAACATCATAGGTAAAACCAGAGCAATGTTTAATAGTGAAAGTAAGAGCATTTTCCGATACACATAATTAATGAGAACTTACAGGATTGGGACTAAACAGCTGTGTGTCTATGAGGAAACCACTTGTTAGTGATTCTATTCACAGAAAAAGGTTTGAATTTGTTAGCGAGCAAACTGGACTTTGGAGCAATGGAAAGAGGTCATAATTGTTCAATCTGTCAGGTCAGGTTTAGACTCAATAAAATGAAGTGTATGAGGAATCATTTTGACACATGAACTGGTCACCAGGCAGTGTATTAATAATACTAGTACGTTTAGATGTTAAACATAACTATTTGTGCTCATTTAAAAACACAAACACAGGAATTAACCTTCAAACTATGGATCCAATTTTTTTGATAAGTACAATTTGTGAAATGCCCTGAAGTTCCACATAGGCTAAATTAATGAGCTGTCACAAATCCTGTAGGCAAATCAAGCTGAAGCAAACTAAAGTGCATGATTTCTTTTCTACTTTTAGAAGAAAAGAATCAGAAGTTGTATAAGAAAATTATAAAATAAAGCCTCCAAACTGTAATAAGAGTCATATATTTAATTACTGACTTGCTTGCCTGTCACATACCTGACTGGCCGATATATTGGCCTTCAGTGATTTTGCGGCTTCTCTCCTCTTCTTCATCAGCTCCTTTCTTATCTTTTCTCTCTCTTCCTCTTTTTCACGCATTCTTCAACATAATAATACATTAGTTTCATGTATGTATCAGGGGTTCTCAAACTTGGCCTTATTGTTTCTGAACTGAATTCTGAATTAACAGCCTTTTCTCGATTAACCTGAGTGTAACAGAAAACACTAAAACCAGCAGGGAAGGTGGTCCACCAGGGGAAGGGTTGGAAACCACAGCTATATGTGATCACTGTAGGAAATGAGTGTGACTGGGGTCATACAGTACCTCTTAAGAGTCTGTTTCAGGAAGAACACTGCTTTTTGTTGACACGCCCGAATCTGCTCCTGCTTCTTTAGGTCAAGCGCAGCTTGCTCTTGTAAAGCTTTTTCCTGCTCACTTACACACAGCAACAACATGTCTACATTAATATTTATTAATAAATTAAATGCATTATTTGCTAAATGAAATCATACTTTACATGATTTAAATTTGCTCATAAAATATCATTTGAATAAATCATTAATAAGGAGTGTTTTGTGTGTTTAAACTGTATGTTGTGTTCAGCATCGGCATTAAGGACATGGGACTAGCTGGAGTAAAGAGTAAAATGGGTACTTTTTGGCACGCAGTGCTTTCTGCCTGGCTCCCTTGGCGATGTTCTTCTCCCTTTTAAGTCTTTCACTGTACTTCTCCTGTTTCAGGGCCTGAAATTTCTTCTCTTCATCCTCCACCTCCTGACGCAGACCTAGGTACTGACCAAGTTCTACCTCCACTTGACAAAGCTCCAGCCTGGATGAAAAGAATGCAAAATTTATTGGTTTCTAGGAACGGAGCGCGTAACAAACCTTGAGAAAGTTTGTTGCCGAAGAATTTGTCCAAAAGTTTTAAATTACATTACTTCAGTCTGTTCTACATTTATTTCAAAGGCAATTAAATTAAAGTTGAGACACAGTTAGACCCAGTTAGAGAGAAAATGTTATTTTATTGGCTATTTATAACCTGATAGTGTGTGGTGAGGACTAATTAGCTAAATGGTATGTTAGGATGACTGGAATTCTTGTATAGTGTTGAAAATTATTTTTTACTTAGGCTTTAAGCCTTTTCCTGGTGAGGGCAACTTCCTAGTTTTTTGAGAACTTGACCACTTTTCACTCTATATGCCAACCACGTTTAATGCATACATTACTGCTAATAAAATAAAATAAAGTAAAATAAAATAAAGCAAAATAAAATGCAAAAAAAAAAAAAAACAGCAATAGAACAACATGGATTAAAAATGTTCTTATACAGTATTTCTTAAGCTGTTGGACTACTGATCACAGTTTCAAACCCCCAGCAGCACCAAGTAGACCTTGAGCAAGACCCTTAACCTTCAACTGCTCCGACATGTAATGAAATAAAAAAGGAAGTCGCTCTGGACAAGGGCATCTGCCAAATGCCGTAAATGTTATACAATACTACAGATGACCACATAGAAGACTAATGCCTAGCCCCAATCCTCTGAGTTGCATGTGTGTTTGGAGGATAGGTACTTTGGGTTAGACACAGTGAATGGTAAAAAAAAAAAAAAAAAAAACGTATATTTCCGATAGAATGATTTTACAAATTGTTTGTCTAACCTCTATTGTAGAAAATACATTTTTGATCATTCTCTGATGAACATTCTCACTTCTTAATAAATATAATTACTTGATGTTAACTATACTGTATATACAGTATGTATCTATTGTAAGGTAAGTCAAACACTGATAGATTTTATTTCACACTGGCGATCTCAAAGCATTCTCAGTTGACCTTGACAGAAAAGAAGGGAGCTGCAGCAGTGCTTTTCCCACGCACTGCAAACGCAGGCCATAGCATTACTAATGTAGTAGAGAAGAGTGAAGGTGGTGGTGCTTCCAGAAAGAGTTCAAAACGCCTGCACAAATGATGAGATTCACGAGTAAATAAATAAAAAAAAACAAGACAGTTTTTTTTAGGCTTATCTTTGAGTATTCTTCTTGGTAAATATATTGCAGCATACTCCAGGGTAAAAACCTGAAGGTCATATGTAAAATGTATAAAACTTGACAGGTTTAAATATTTATTTTTTGGTATTTTCCATCTCACCCCTCACACTTGCAAATTCCAGCATGAATAATTTGGCACATAGGTTGGATGTTTCAAACTGACTGGATTGTTTTTGAGGTGCAATTAATGTCTCTTGCACTGAGGTCAAAAACTCACTCGTGCTCTTGCAGGACCATGGCTAGATGAGCCTCCAGCTCCTCCTCTGCTTGAAGTTCGGCACAGACACACTTGTGTTGGGCACGTAGGCGGAATACGGCTACGCTGTGGACAACAGCACACACTGAGGTTGAAGTAACAGCAGATACTACTCCTTCCCACCTACGATGTATGATTTTTTTTGTTGCATTTTACCTGTTCCCTGCCTGCTTCTTCTTTTCTATGTCATTTTCTAAGTTGTCTCTCTGTTTTTCCAGCTCAGTCACATGAAGACGACAGGCTTTCAGTTCCTCTCTGTAAAAGAACGCATGAGAAGCAGGACGGCTTGTTAGAGTTTAAAAATAAAACGCTTCCAAAGCTTTGGTGGCAAAAAAACGTGATGCTCCAAATTAGCTTGAAAAGTAGTTCTTTTAGCAGCATTCACAAGGGAGCTGGGAACTGATCACACCTCGGCGCACCATAGACAGCAACACGGAGAAGAGACGGGTGGGGGAGAAAATTTTTAGTTTTTCTCAAATTATATAAGCTTGATGATGTGAAGCACATCAGCTCTTAGATTAATCCTGGAGAATAAAATATGTCAAAGGTACAAAAGATTAAAAGGCTTGTTAATTAAATAATATAGAAATGTACGGTACAATCAAGATTCTACAGTTTTGCTGTAAATGTAATATACGATAGTATAAAAAGCTCATTAAAAGCGTGTGCAGCCAGGGAAAAAAAGGTTGAGTGGCTTTTCCAAAAAAGCCCAGACATAGAGCTTGATAGAATAGTGAAGCCCAAGGGTGCAATTGAAACACAGAGGGCCATCTAAATGTGCACAGCACTGTGTGTGTGTGTCATGTCAGAATGTTGCAGATTTATGACAGAATGTTTGTTCCACACTGCTATTCAAACACAATGTAACCTGTGAGTCGTTCCATCCACCCACCTAACAGCTTCTCCACAGCTTGGGCTAAAGGCTAAAAACACATATGGAAAATACTTATGTTTTTTTCTGGCTCGAGAGCTCGGGTTTTAAATATATCTACCAATTAAAGTGCGAGGTTTCCTTCTGTTAAATGCAGCAGTAGGAGAGATTATGGTCTGCTGAGCTAACTGAGGAGCTGGTGTATCCACTTGCATGAACAGATGTGTGCGCATACATATACAGTACCATACTGTATATACATATATGTGAGTATGTGTATGGAGGCAGACCTGGCTTTTAACACATTAAGCTCCTTCTGTTTGTAAAAATGGTCCAGCTGGTCCAGGTCCCTTCTCAGCTTGAACATCCGAGTGCTGTCCATGTTGCTTCTCTCTCTCTCATCAAACTCCACATCTCCAGACCCTAGGCTCAAATCCCTGATGGAAACACTAAAGGTCATAAAGAGCCTTTGGGTGTCCTTACACTGGAAATTCAGATATTAGGCTCACCAATCTGGGTCATCCATATCCACAGAACAATCAGCAAGAAATCCATCTTCATCCATGAATGCAGCTTCTGACATTCCAGCTTCTTCTAATTAAACAGAAGCAGGTGTGTACGGATACATGACTACCTTCATTCATCATAATACAGAAATTCTCTGATGTACAGTATTGATGTCTACCTTTCACGTCTTCATCAGTCGAGTAGTTCTGTCGTGCTTCATGTTCAAAGTCCTCGGACAAACTGCTGTCCATCGCGAAGTGCTTATCCATTGACCTGTAACATTTAAATACTTACTTAAGTACCATTAAACCTCATATCTAGTCAGATGTATTTATTAGATTATCCAATCTACCAATCATGTGGCAGAAGCGCAATGCATGAATGGATACAGATGCAGAGCTTCAGTTCATGTTGACATCAAACATCAGAATGAGGATATATGTGAGTTTTGACCGTGGCATGGGTGTAGGTATTTTAGAAACACTACTTTTGACTATAGTAACTAAAATATTCACTGTTTACAACGGTGGTGAGGAGAAAAGCATCTCAAACTACCAAATATGTGTAAATTCTACAAAAGCAAAAGGCTCCAACCTTATCTGCCAGGAACAGGAATCTAACTCTTTTCCAGTGAGCAAGTTTCTGGTAGCCTGTGCTCAATGAAGCCTCAGATTCCTGTTCTGATAAACTCATCTGACATTGACAGCTCAGCCAGTGAGATCATATTTTTTTCCCCATTCTAACATTTGATGTGAACATCAACAGATGCGCTTGACTTGGATTTCTGCATAGTGCTGCTGCAACATGATTAGCTGGGTGGATATTGCATGAACAATTTAGTTTAAAGATGTTTCTCTTACAATGTGTATTAGGGACTTGTCAGCACCAGATATGATTTTAACACAATACCTACTGTAAATTAAATTAAATTTGTATTGCGATTATATGTCTATCACAATTTTATAAATTTCCTGAAAAACTTAAACGCTATGTATATATACTGTACATAAATTAAAATTCATTAAAAAAATATTCTGGAGTCAGTGTGGTGATATATGAACTGCCATATGTAACTGAATCTATTTCCCCCCAGCTCAATGACCAAAGGACGGGGTGGATTGTTGGTTATTTGGGGCACTGGTCATAATTTGTTAATTGTGTAAAAATAACGAACGTATACTTTTTTTGGGCTCTCGCAGTGATTTTACCTTTAAACTGCAGTAGTAAAAATATTCAAAATGATGAAGGCTTCAATCTCTGCAGCTGTGTTTTTTGTAACTGTGTATATGTGGAGACAATTTACAGCAGTTTGATTGTGTTAGTCTAGTCAATTTCTTTCATACACCTTATAGATTACATTTATTAGAGAGGAAACACATTAAAAATCAGTTTGACCTGCATTTGACCTGCATTCATCCAAAATCAAAACATTTCTGTTTATAAGGATATTATAAGAAGATTGTTGAAATTGTAATAACCAATATTAGATTAAAAACATTTTTTTTCAAATAAATAAAGGGAACACTTAAACAACACAATGTAACTCCAAGTCAATCACACTTCTGTGAAATCAAACTGCCCCCTTAGGAAGCAACACTGATTTACAATCAATTTCACATGCTGTTGTGCAAATGGAATAGACAACAGGTGGAAATTATCGGCAATTAGCAAGACACCCCCAATAAAGGAGTGGTTCTGCAGGTGGTGACCACAGACCACTTCTCAGTTCCTATGCTTTCTGGCTGATGTTTTGGTCACTTTTGAATGCTGGCGGTGCTTTCACTCTAGTGGTAGCATGAGATGGAGTCTACAACCCACACAAGTGGCTCAGGTAGTGCAGCTCATCCAGGATGGCACATCAATGCGAGTTGAGGCAAGAAGGTATTCTGTGTCTGTCAGCATGGAGGCACCACCAGGAGACAGGTCAGTACATCAGGAGATGTGGAGGAGGCCATAGGAGGGCAACAACCCAGCAGCAGGACCGCTACCTGCCAGAGCCCTGCAAAATGACCTCCAGCAGGCCATAAATGTGCATGTGTCTGCTCAGACGGTCAGAAACAGACTTCATGAGGGTGGTATGAGGGCCCTGACGTCCACAGGTGGGGGTTGTGCTTTCAGCCCAACACTGTGCAGGACGTTTGGCATTTGCCAGAGAACACCAAGATTGGCAAATTCGCCACTGGCACCCTGTGCTCTTCACAGATGAAAGCAGGTTCACACTGAGCACATGACATGACAGAGTCTGGAGACGCCCTGAAGAACGTTCTGCTTCCTGCAACATCCTCTGGCATGACCAGTTTGGCAGTGGGTCAGTAATGGTGTGGGAGGCACAGCACGCACAGCCCTCCATGTGCTCGCCAGAGGTAGCCTGACTGCCATTAGGTACTGAGATGTGATCCTCAGATCCCTTGTGAGACCATATGCCAGTGCGGTTGGCCTTGGGTTCCTCCTAATGCAAGACAATGCTAGACCTCATGTGGCTGGAGTGTGTCAGCAGCTCCTGCAAGACGAAGACAGGACCATGACAGGTCCTGCGTGATGTGAACACTGAGGTACTTGAAGCTCAGCTACCCCAGCAATGGACTGTTCTCTCTGTTGCGGTCTGGAAAGCGCTTCCGCACCCTCAAGGCCAATACAGAGAGACTGAGGAGGAGCTTCTTCCCGCAGACGATACAGTCTCTCAATCAAACCAATACACTGGACTAAAACACCTCTGCATTTTTTGCACACCTCACAGAATGGACAATTATGGCAAACGCACATTTGCACATATATGCACATTTGCACACTTCAAGGACTTTTTCACATTTCCCCTCTCATTTTCGATAAAACTACTGCAATATTTGTACAGACATAAGTTTTTATAAGTTATATTTTATATTTTTAGATTTCCTATATATTTTTGAAAATTTTTGTATCTGGTATCTTGTTTTATAGTTTAACTACTCTATTTTCATTCTATTTCACTATTTATTTCCTTATTTCTTGTAAAAAAAATTTAAGATCACGGGCGGTCGTATAAGCATTTCACTGCATATCATACTGTGTATGACTGTGTATGTGACAAATAACATTTTAATTTGAATTTAAAGGCATTGATGCTATGGACTGGCCCGCCCTTTCCCCAGACCTGAATCCAATTGAGCACATCTGGGACATCATGTTTTGCTCCGTCCCTACAATGCCACATTGCACCACAGACTGTGCAGGAGTTGGTGGATGCTTTAGTCCAGGTCTGGGAGCAGATCCCTCAGGAGACCATCCGCCACCTCATCAGGAGCAGGCCCAGGCGTTGTAGGGAGGTCATACAGGCACGTGGAGGCCACACACCTACTGAGCCTCATTTTGACTTGTTTTAAGGACATTATATCAAAGTTGGATCAGCCTGTAGTGTTTTTTTCCACTTCACTTTTGACTGTGACTCCAAATCCAGACCTCCATGTTAATAAACTTGATTTCAATTGATAATTCTTTGTGTGATTTTTGTTGTCAGCACATTCAATTATGAAAACAACAAAGTATTTAATAAGAATATTTCATTTATTCAGATCTAGGATGTGTTATTTTAGTGTTCCCTTTATTTTTTTAAGCAGTTTATATATATTTCAGCACATGTTCTCTTGATTAAATTCTATTCTATGTGTGAAAGTAATATTTCTTTAAGAAAGTATTTAATGAAAGTGTACTTTCTCTTAAAAAAAACAGTTGTGCAATATTGATCATCACTCTGTAAATGACACTAATCATCTGATCTTTGTACTGTGGTTAAAGAGCTATAAGGGTTTTCCAAAACCTATTACTGTTGTTTATTATTTTTTGTAAAAAAAAATATTATAAATATTCTATGTCTAATAATAAGAAACATAATACTATCATCCAAATAGCAATATGCTTTTCTCTTAAGAAGGAGATATTTTTCTTATAATTACATGATTTTCTTGTGTTTCCCCTTATTAATGAGATGATTTCTAATAGCAAAAAGAGAGTTTTTGTTTCTAATAACAAACATTGTAGGTGCAAGATGCTTTCCTCATAATAACGAGATGCTCTATGCACAACAATTATATGCTTTTCTCATAATATCAACATGTTTTTAATTTGGAACAACAAGATGTTGTCCTAAAATTGGAAATTTTGTTTAAACATGTAACATTCAACATATTTTTCACCCTCTTAAATTTTCACATAATCATTAATAAAGTATATGTTTATTGGGAATGCGTATTGGGACAAAGGTACGGAATAAATATGATGCAGGCATAGAAAAGTAAAAAAAAAAAAAAAGCATGACTTTAAGCATTCACACAAAACCTCAAGTAATGCTGAAGATTAATTTATGCAAATCTATGAAAATGTATGCAAATATACAGTATGTGCAAAATCACATGACTCACATGAAACTCCTCTCTGCAAAATATTTTAGTGTTTGGATGCTTCATTTTTAACTCTGTGTCTGCTATGTTTCTTCCTCAAATATGATATGATAATAGTGCAAAGTCATGCGACTAAGTCAGCTAAGTTTTCTAATTTCAGAAAAATGCTCAGAAATTGTGAAGGTAATTTGTCATGTTATGAAAATAGTTTTAAATAAATGAGCATTGCTCTCTTCATTTTACTTATTCAAGCTTTATTTTTATTATAGATATTGGGGTAAAACAGCCTGATCTTTAAAGGTTTCATATTTTACTATTTCTAAAACAACTATTTCTAACACAGGTCTCAGAGGCCCCTTAAGATGTGTGTGTGTGTGTGTGTGTGTGTGTGTGTGTGTGTGTGTGTGTGTTAATGCTGAAGCTGAAATTCCCCTAAGACAATACATTTTTATCATACCTCAAACTTCATTTGTTTCCCTTCTTAAAAGCACTGTTTTAGTGTCTATGTAAACCCTGTAACAGTCCAGAGGGAGGGTCTCTCCTATATGATGTCACAATAGGGGAACTCTAACTTGCTTGTTTAAGCCCTAGCCAATAAAAACCTGAAAAAACACCCAGCCCTTCTCCTTTCTCATCCAGGTTAGAGGCAGTGGCAGTGGCAGAGTTGTATGCCTCTATTGTCCCCCCAAGCGCAATTTATGCATAGGCAATTTCTCTCAGCTAAAAACTCTCAGCTAAAATCATGAGGAAGATCAACATCTTGTTGCTGAGCTCATCCTGACTCCTGTCTTCCAGGGTCTGAGACTTTGTCCTATACACCTCCTATTTTGCGTAGCCCAACAGAAAATAATCACATGGAGTGAGATCTGGATTTCTTGGAGGTCCCAGCCAACATCAAGGAAAATCCTGGTCTAACCACACACGGACAGTAAAAGCAAAAAGGTGTGGTGCACCATGGGGTGGTGCTCAAGTGATACTAAAATTGCTACATCCATCAAATATTGCCTAATTAATTTTCACCCACCCTGTTTTTATATATATACAGTATATAATTTGTCCACCTACAAAGAAATTAAGGGTCTATCATTTTTATCATAGGTTTATTGTAAAGGATAGAGACAGAATATCAACCAAGAATACAGAAAAAAAGCACATTATAAAAATGTTATAAATTGATTTGCATTTCAGTATTTGATACCAGCAAAACAAAACTCAGTGGAGAAACCTTGTTGGCAATTTGGCATGCACAGAGGTAAGATGTGTCTTGTAATTGGTTACCAATTTGCACTTATTTGGTCCACCATTCTTTACATATCTTCTCTAAATCCTGAAGGTTTCTTGCCTGTCAATTGGCAACTCGAAATTTCATCTCCCTCTATAAATTTTCTATGAGATTAAGGTCTGGAGACTGGCTAGGCCACTCCATGACCTTGATGTGCTTTTTCTTGAGCCACTCCGTTTTGCCTTGGTGATATGTTTTGGGTCATTGTCCATAACCCATCTTCAGGAGGTTCTCATCCAAATTTGATGGATGGTCTTGTAGCCTATTTCAGACTTGTGAAGGGCTACAATATTGTCCCTGACGTCCCTTTGACAGCTCTTTGGTCTTGCCCACAGTGTTGAGGTTTAAACAGACGATAGAAATTTTGTGGACAGGTGGCTTTTATACACGCAACGAGTTGTTGTTAGGAGCACCTTCTTAAATTAATCTGTGTACCAAAACAAAAACAGTCTGTTGGAGTCAGAATAATATGTTGCTTGGTAGGGGATCAAATACTTTTTCTCACTGAAATGCAGCTCAATTTATACAATTTTTATAATGTATTTTTTTCTGGATTTTTGATTAATATTCTTCATAGTCTTCATCCTTTTAAATAAAACTATAATAAAAATCATAGACCTAATAGATTTAATACAAATTTTTTTTTTGTGTCAAAAAAGTGTCTATAAAATATTTATAATAACAAACTTACTGTGGTTTATCCGAGCTTCATATTAAAACCTTTCTGCAAACCTTCACATACATGCTTTAGCTTTAATTCATGTCTAAGGTCTGAGTGCAGTGTTTACACTGCAGTACATTTCCACACTGCATTAACTTACCTAGCTAGCTAGATTAGCTTCTAACATCACCCTGATTGTTTTTATTAGACTTAAGCTAAGCTAACGTTCTTTAATTCTAAAACTAGTTGTTAGAGAGTGAATGAATAGTGTTTGTTTACATGTTTTTCCCCTTTACGTTTATTTGTTTCCTTACCAACTTCTGGAACTTTCGCCGCTTAAGCTTCACGCTATCCTTTCTACTGCGCTCGAGCCTAGTGTTTGCTTTTGCGTTTCCATGGAAACCGGAGCCAGCTGAGCGCCGAAACTGCCGGTCTAATTCCAAACAGCGTCCTGCTGGCTGTACAATGCGCTATATAGAGTGCACACGCTGTTAGTTTATACCGGATGTAGGTCACCTCTATAGGGAGTGAGGAGCCATTTGGAATTCAGTCGTCTAAGCGTTTAAACGAATCTGTGTCTTCATCCCATGTAACATTTAGATGAGCAATGGGTTTAAACAGGATGGATGGAAGAGATTATTGAAGTTTAATGGTTCGGATTCAAAACTATAAAGCTTGTTGTTTGTCATGAATGTGTAACAGGAATAAATAGGATGAAAGCTTTGTAAAAAACAAACAAACAAAAAAAAACATCTTCATGGGCAGCCCTGTTTGAGAACAAAAATAGAGGCAATATGCTCACTGCATGACTTGAGGCAAAACATGACTTACACTAGCTCATACGATGTATTTCAGATTTTAGATTTATGCTTAATGGACCATGGCAGGGTTTGTGTGTGTGTGTGTGTGTGTGTGTGTGTGAGTGAGTGGGTGATTGGTTTGGTTGGTAGTTTGGGTGGGTGGCTGGGGATGTTCTTGCTTTTTCTTTATGTGTTATTTTTTCGCATTTGTAAAAGGAAGATTCAGGTCTTTGTTAAAATGCACAAAAGGAGAAGAACATGTACAAGAGGACAATCACAAGTCCAACTCATTTACACTATCAGAGTTAATTTACCTGCATGCCCTCTGTCTTTTACTGTAGGTGTTGATAAGGATCTTCTTCTCATCAGCAGAATTTCTAGAATACCCTGAGGAAAAAGCACTGAAAAAGCTGAATATCAGTTTGTTAAATCCTTCAAATGCTTTTGATTGTGTGTGTGTGTGTGTGTGTGTGTGTGTGTGTGTGTGTGTGTGTGTGTGTGTGTCAGATTCAGCTTCGTATCTTACAAAGTATGTACCCTGAGTACATCCTGAGCACCAGCATTTGTGTCACAGCCCACGGCAGGACTAAATGAGCAGTACTGTATCTCGAATTATGACTCCATGACACTTCTTATGGTAAAGGTGTGTAGTGTCCTGAGGGCAGAAAACAGTGTTCTTCACGCTGAAACACCTACTGTTATCTCTTGAGGTATGAAATGTAGAAACCAGGGCAGAAAGGAATACACGAGGAAACGCAGGCTGCGTCTTAAACCTCAGGAGAACTGCAGTGACACAGATATTTTAGTCGGTAGCTGAGAGCTCCCTCCACATTGCTGGGCAAATAAGTGGAAAAAGCTTATCACAAACTTAAGCTGGTGATGTTTTGGCAGCATTTTAAGGACAGAGCTGTACTGCATTTTAGACTATTTGTGTGGTCAGTGCCAAAAAGTCTGAATTAATTTATACCAATCAGCCATAACATTAACACCACTGCCAGGTGAACTGAATAACATTTCTTATCAATTACATACCAGTAAACTGGTGGAGAGCGAAGGCCAGCCCACAGGAAATCCAATCTAGCACAAATCGATGAACTAAAGTTATTGCTGGCAATGATAGAAAGGTATCGTAACATTCATTACATCACAGCTTGCTGTGTATTGGGCTTAGCAGGTGAAGAGTTCAAGGTTGATCCGACCTCCAAATTCTCCAGCATCTTTGGGATGTGCTGGAGAATCAAGTCTGATGCATGGAGTACCCATGTTGCAACTTGCAGGATCTGCTGCTAACATCTTGGTGCTAAATACCCAAGTCATGCCTCAAGGAGTCAGAGCAAAAGCAAAATGTTTTGGTGGCAAAAGTTAAACCTAAAACCTTGGTGGTTTTAATTTTATGGCTGATTGGTATATTTCTGTTATTATTTTAGACGCAAAATATGATATTGCACTTCAATGGACTATAAGTTGTTTTGACTCACGAAATCTGCTTGCTGGACATGATCCACCTCAGCCGTCATGATGATTTATTACAGCTCTTAAAACATAAAACGGGCTGTTTCGTGATAAATGGCTTGCTGGCCTGTTTTGAGTGATTAAGCTTTCAGTACAATATTAGTAATCCAGGATGCACTAAAGACATTTCTTTCTTTTGGAGGAAGCAGGATTTGGGTTGCACATGAAAAGCACCGAAAACAGGTCAAACTGTTGCAGAGGAAAGTATAGAATATGAGTAAAGGTAACCTAAACCAGCCATAGATCACCAAAACCCTGACAGATGATCATTGTACTGGAGTTTTTAGTTGATTAAAGTTAGTACATAATCTACTGTATACACTCTCTATAACTGATCTGATCACATGTATTATTGTAAATGATTCAGCTGAATGTTACTAATCAGACCGGAGACTACTTACATCTATTACAGACATTATCTCAGAAAGGGAAGTGTTTACAGATTTAAATAGATTTCTCATTCTCATTTTCTTTGGAAGCTGATTTTACCTGCTCCAAAACAAATCCTGTTCAAAAGTGAGAACCCCGTTAAACCAAATATAAGCACAAACTATAATTGTTGGCTAAATATTTACGGTGAACTGCTGTCACCATTTAGACATGATAGTTGCTTTTGTAGGCAATGAATTTTAGGTACCTCATACAGTAGCTGTAAACTGGGTAACTAGTTTAATAGATTGTAGAAATTACCAATGTGTTTATTTTATGCCATGTATATAAATTATTTTATGTCATTTGTATATTAAAATTTACAATGTAGATGCAAATGATGATTTAATTTAATACGGGGAAAAAAATGCCCAAACCTACCTGATTTAATACCTAATGCATTAAATTGCATTTTGTTTTTATTCGGGTTATCTTTGTTTAATATAAACATTTGTGTGATGGTCCGAATCATTTAAGTGTGGAAAATGCTTTTTCAGGCCACTGTAAACTGATCTCTTACAGTATATCCACTGCCTGGCTAAAAAAGCGGCACACTACAGTATAATAAGTTTAGTTTAACTCCCATTAGCTTTGATTATCGCACTCAAGGTTGTTTCTTTCACAATTTGTGGAATATGCGTGGAATTGAGGGAAATTCTTGGAATATGCCCATGCCATCAAAACATAATAAATAAAATAAAATAAACAATAATTGTAAAAAATAATATGGTTTTCTTATGGCCGCACAGCTGTTTAGACCCAATCCTGTGAGTTCTCATTGCACTGTGTGTGGAAACGCTCTTACTTTCATAAGCTGTAATTTCTACTGCAGATTCTTGTACATTGCAACTCTTAAGAGATCTCTTCTTACCATCATTCGTGATTTTTTATGACCACATTTCTTTTGCGAAGTTGATGGTTCAGCATTATGCTTGCAGGATCTACAGTAACAATGCTATGGACATTTCGTTCAATGTTTTTTTGATGGATGCAGGCCCTTCTAAACCAGGGCCTTTTTTTTTTTTTTAGCTTGGCAGTGTATGATACAAAATTCTTGTTATGCTAAGATCTAAAAATGATGCACATTGTAAAAAAAAAAAAAAAAAAAAACCTGGAGCTCCACACTGGCCTACATATTTGCTTGAACAGAAGCTACAATGCTTTAGCAAGACCTTCATATAGAAACTCATGCAGTAAGAAGATGCAGTGAGGCACATATACCAGGATGTGTGCTCATTCTTATCGTAAATGAAAAAAAAAAATATATATATATAAAGAAGGAATAAAAAAATAAATATGAGTAATAAAGGCAGCAAGATACCCTCCAGCAGATGCTCACATTCAGTAAGCAATTTATCAAGGTGTAATGGATCTGGTGCTTACTGTATACTGTATCCCTTGAATACTGAGTGTGAGGTGATATTATATACTGGATAGAACGGGATCAAACTGGGAGCACTGGAGCTGTGTGACAGCAGTGCTACTCACTGCACCACCATGCTGCCTTCCAGCATGCTTACATATAGCAAATAATCATATTTTTAACAACCAAATAAATAAATAAATACATGCATAACTGTGAGATCCATCCATTCATCCATCCATTGTTTATACTTATTTAATTGTATATACAATTGATATACAATTAAATATACAATTGATATACAATTAAATATACAATTAAACTTACAATTGTATTTACGATTAAATAAGTATAAACAATGTCCTGGATGAATGGATGGATCTCACAGTTATTCAAACAAAATGTCTTTTCAAAGTAAAGGGAATCAACTGACACACATGTAGCTCTTTTGATCGAAGATCCTAGATCGGCATTATGTTAGTGCTTTGATATACATCAAAAACTTTTTCAGCAGTAGGAAACAAACAAATTCAATCACAAATGGAACCAGCAAAGCAGCACACTAATGAGTGTGCAGAGTAGACTGTGTTTCTATTCTATAAAGACAGGAATGTGAACAATGTTTTTAGTAGAAGATTGGATTTTGTCTTGATGCTTGCAGCAATTTACGTCCAAAAACACACACACACACACACACACACACACACACACACACGCGCAAGCACGCACGCACGCACACACGCACACACACACACACACACTCACACACACACACACACACACACACAACACACACACGTGTCTCTCTCTTCTTTACCTGCTCTTTGCACTCCTATAAACTGAAACCTACAGTTACAGTTACTGCATATTCATCTGTGGAAATACAGTTATACAGAAGCTAAAACAGACTGCAGAGACTTTTTTCCTTAGGTTGTTGTGGCAACTGCATTACATTGCATTGTATCTCCAGGAGTCTACAATATACAATATACTGAGAAAATCGGAAAATTCTAAACATGCACACACACACACACCAAACACACGGTGCACTTTAGTGATAATTTTACATCATGCAGTGTTGAATTTGGTTTTACATTAATGGTTTAATCTGCGATACAGTGGTGTGGAAGGTAGCGTTGTTGCTTCACTGCTCCAGGGTGCCTGGTTTAATCTCGAACTCGGGTGCAGAGTTTCTAGGTCTGTGTATTTCACTTGTCTATTTCATTCAAGTCTCTGGTTTCTTTCCTTGATTGGCAGTACTTAATGTAAATATAATAAGTGTGTGACTCTGGGTGCATGGTGTACTGTAGTGTACTGACATCTTGTCCATTATATACTGTATTGTTTATTATGTATTGTTGCTCCTAGTAGTCCTGGGCTATTCCCACCTCACCTCAAGCATTTGCTAGATATAACTATCTTGCCCCCAGTATTCCCAGATTATACCCTCTTTTACCAAGTGTTCCAGGGACATACTAACATTACTCCTCAATTTTCCAGGATATTCCCACTTCACCCTTAATGTTCTGGAGATATTCCCACACCACCCTAAATGTTTCAGGATGTTCCTGTATCACTCAAAATGTTCCAGGGATATTTCCACTTCATCCTCCATGTTCCCAGGATATTCCAACTTCATCCTCAATTTTCCGAGGATATTACCATTTCAGCTTCAATATTCCCAGTTCAACCAAAAATGTGTATGAAAAATCCCCACTTTACCCTCATTGAGTACGGGATAAAATCCTCACTTCACCTTTAACATTCCTGGGAAGTTCCCATTTCACCCTGAATGTTTTGCGAAATTCCTGCACTTCAGTGTTCCCAAGATCTTCCCACCTCAACCCCAGTGTTCTTGGGATAGGCTTTGGATCCACAGTGAGTTTGACCATGATAAAGTGTTTTATCAAGATTCATATTTTTTTTCCACTTTGGCTTGCATCATGGCAGCATGGTGGTGTAGTGGTTAGCGGTGTAGCCTCACACCCCCATATCTGTTTTCATCGAGTTTGCATGTTCTCCCTGTGCTTGTTGGATTTCCTCCTCCGTCCGTTCCAACATTTCCCATAGTGTGTGAGTGAGTGTACTGTATGTATGTGTGCCCTGCGATGGATTGGCACCCTGAGTACCCTTGTGCCCTAACCCTCCTGGGATCAGCCCCAGGCCCACGCGACCATGAATACAGGATGAAGCAGTATATATAAACGATGAGTGAGTGTGTGAGATTGTGTGTGTGTGTATACTGTACAGTATGTGTGTTGGGGTGGTTGGGTTTCCTTGTCTTAAAGTGTACTTCAAAAAGGACGAGAATGTTCGAAAGGTTTTTATAATCTGTGTTGAAAACTGGACAAGACCAAGAAGAAGAAAAATGATTGGGTTAATGGTGCTTTTATTAGTGAAACAAAGAACAAAGGGAATCGAAATACCACCATTGGTTATATAATGATGATGATGATGATGATGATGATGATTGACACTTTTGTTGTTGTTGTTGTTTTATTTTGGTTCCAACCAAAATGGCAAAAAAAAAAAAAGAAAAATCATAAATGTTCTATAAAAAAAAAAAAGTGTCTCTATGGAAACAGATTTTATTCCCGGGGACACATGAGAATCTGTTGTGACACGGGTAATGAGACTGATGGACTAGAAAGAGCACGGTTCTGTTCTGCTCTGTTCTGTTCTGGCGCTGAGAAGCCGAGCGCATATGACTCTCCGAGTGCAGCAGAAAACTGCGCGTTACATAAGAACCCGGGTTCTCCGTGCGCGCGATCTAATCTGACGCTGTTCTCCGGCTCAGATGGGATGGGATTACTGCTGATCTAAGGGAGAGAGAGAGAGAGAGAGAGAGAGAGAGACACACACACACACACACACACACACACATACACACACACAGAGACAGAGAGAGTTTCCGTTGCACTTGGAGCGCTTCAGCACTTGGGACAGTACCGGACGCAGGGACACAGGGACACAGGGACGCAGGGACACAGGACTCTCTGACCGCAACATGGATCAGCTCGAATCTTTACTTCCCTCACTTCCTCTCTACACCACATAGGAGCTTTAACCCCAAACTCTGGTTCGATCGGGGATACTTTAGTCCCACTCCTGCACAATATGGAAGTGACATTCGCTCTCTCGACGCTTTTCTCCCTGATCCTCGTGGGGAACGAGCTGGCCAGGTAAGAGTTGTGCGGAATGATCTCGCTGTACAGCAGGAACCGTATGGAATATATCCTGCTGCATGGGTTCGAGCCTCATGTGTGCGCGCGCACTCGCACCCGCTGCAGCACCGGTCTCTCTCTATCTCTCTCTCTCTCTCTCACACACACACACACACAGGGATCCAGTCACTCCACACACTTTTAGGCGCTCACTTGGATTTGTCGGTGTTTTTAAATTTCATTCTATTCATATTTCATTTTTTTTTAATGTGTTGTTCCATGTTTCTGCTGATCGAACCCCAGAATTAACAGAGCACTTTGATTCTGTTATCTGATGGCTGAGCTGACAACGTCCTTTATGATCTTACGTAAAGCTCTCCAAAGAGTTGTGCGTAAAGAGGAAGAAAAACAAAAAAACAAAAAGTAGATGAATAGGATGGCAACCTAGATCATGAGATAAGAGAACACGCGCAGAGAGAGAGAGAGAGAGAGATTGCAGTACTATCCTTTGATTGCACAAGAATCGATTACATCTTTACTGCAAAAAAAGAAAAGAAAAAGAAAAAGCAGAATTGTTTATATTAGTGCCACCTGAGAACTTACGGGGATTTTTTTTATTGTATTTTATTTATTTATTTATTTATTTATGTTTTAAATGCTAATTGCATATAGTTCTACTACTATATCAAGATAATGTAGAAAGTAAACAATTAGATAGATAGATAGATAGATAGAAAGAAAAATATAGATATATAGATATGTACAGTAGAGAGCCACAAAAAAATGTATACACACTTCAGGAAAAGAAAAAAATATGTTACAAAATATTTTAATACATAATTTATATATATATATATCATACTATTTTTTTGGCTTACTCTGTATATATATATATAAAGAGTTGGGTTACTGCATTACTGATCGGAAGGTCAGGGGTTCAAGCCCCAGCTTTGGCAAGTTGCCACTGTTGAGCCCTTGAGCCAGACCCTTACCCCATCTGTTCCAGGGGCGCTGTATCCTGGCTGACTCTGCACTCTGACCCCTGCTTCCTAACTAGTAAAAAAAAATCATTTCACAATGCAGTAAGGTGCACATGACCAAGAACTGAATAATTATAACTCAAAGTTGTGGTGCTAACATCGAAGGTATCTGTAACATCACTGGGAAGTGCTGATGAATTCTAGAGCTTCACAGTTCTAGCCTCAGGTCACTGTCTACATGAAGAAACCTGTCTTCTCATAGGCTTCCTAGGGGATCTTCAGTTTCCTACACCCCTCCTGAAAATATTGCAGTAGATTGATTACTTACAGTAAATTGTGTGTGAATGTGTTTATGTGTAAAAATGAATGGGTATGTGGTGACAGTCTGTGATTATGGGATAGGTTCATGTTAAATGCAAACCCGAACTTGGATAAAGTGGTTACTGACAATAAATAAATGGATATCAATGGAACGGTGGCTTAGTGGCGTCGCACCTTTAGGGACCAGGTTCGAATCCTGCCTCTGTGTGCATGGGGTTTGCATGTTCTCCCTGTGCTTGTTTTCCTTCCATACTCCTTCCCAAATTTGCCTGTATAGTGTGTGTGTGTGTGTGTTTGTGTGTGTGTATTTACATGTGTCCTGCGATGGATTGGCACCCTATCCGGGGTGTACTCCGTATTGTGCCCTAAGTCTCCCTTAGTACACCTTAGATATAGATTAGAAAGTCTGTGCAAGTGTATAGCCTTTCAGAAAAAAATGGTTGTTTATGTGTTCCTCAATGATGGCTAGAAAGAGTTCCAACTTTCTCTAGTACGGTTCCCTTTGTATACTGTAGCTCTACAGAAAAACTTTACCGGTTCCCTACACTGGCAAACGGTTCTCTGAGAGTGTAAAAAAAAGTATATTTTTCTTAAGATAACCGTTATTTTTTTTCAAATAGCAAATAAATAATGCCTTAGCCATACAGCAAAACAGCAAACGAACTCATACAAATATGGCCGCCACAGCAAAGTTGCAACTCAACCCTAATGCAGTGTCCATTATCTCCAGCCAACTAGCATTACTAAATTTTTGCACAAAAAGACACATAACCGAATGCCATCATACTTGCTTGTTGAAACTGATTCATGTTCAAACTGATTCTGATGTTACTGAGTGGCACGTGTTAGTTGGTTCCCGCTAACTATAAATATGACTGCTTCCGTTTGGGCCACTGCTGCTAGTCGTCTGCTATCTGGAGCAAAATTACACATTTTAGACTAGGCCTATAGTGGAAAGCACACTTTTGTAGAAAACAAGCTTTGTGTCTCTTTTACGCAGAGTAATCGGTAAAAGGTAGAAAACATTTCGACCATATTGTTTGCAGGCCTCTCACTTTCCCAAGAGCAATGAGTGCTGGTGAACTTGTCAATGACACTTTAGTAGAACATTTGTCAACAGAAGGGAAGAGAGAGTGTGTAGCACATCCTCCATTATTGTACCATGCCATGCACAAATGCAGTAATCAATCATTAATTACTTTTGATTAATAATGATTTCATTATTGCTTCTTTTCAAGCAGTAATCATTATTTATTTTTCATTCTTAAGAATTTTAATCCACTACATACATTGATTTTGGCTCAATAGGTATGCAAGTATGGTCTTATGAACGTTCATGGTTTAAGGGGATGAAAGGTTTGTTTTACAGTGTACTCTCTTGAATGTAAATGAAAGCAGTGTTGTTTAACGTATCTGTTATATTGGGTTATGTGAACTTGTGAAACAGTGTGAACCCGTGTCTTTCACTCCCATTCCATACGCTGCATCTTTATTGACTCATTATGGCAGTCACGCTGTTTCCCAATGATTCACTCAACACATTTTTTGCTCACACTTTGAGTTTCATTTGTGTGATTTATTTCTGCCAAGTGTGTAGGGTTTATTATTATTATTATTATTATTATTATTATTATTATTATTATATGTTTTTAAAATATCCCCTTTTTCCTCCCCCTCACCTTTTTTTTGTGCTGCACGGTACCAGTACATGCCGGGAGAGGGTGAAAGCAGCTGGTGTTACCTTGTTACCTTCTGTGAACTACAGCTAACAGTGTTTCAATTAACCCTCCGCACTTGAAGCAGGGCTGAAGGTCCCTCGATGCCTTACAGGCTTTGCAACCTGCGAAATGTTTCCTGCGGGAACTTTTTTATATACATACTGTATACACTTATAAATTGTGTTCACACGTGCACACAAACCTCTCTCATAATTTATTGCTACAGGAGTTTATGTAAGTTCATATTTACATAAAATCGCATGATGATTTATGGAAATTCATCCGCAGGGGGCTGCTCTCTTCACTGCTTTAGTGTTACGCTGCAGTGTTTATCAGATTCGGGTTGGTGCTTGTTAGGATTTAAGAAAAAGAAACACAATCAAATTGTTGCTTTTAATAGATATTTTTAAGGGGGAAAAAAGGCCTACTAATGCACAATGCTTGTTGGGCAATTGGCTTAAAAAGAATACAAAAAACATTTAAGACATTACCGTACACTCTGTTCCATTATACATTACATTACCCCAGACAGGATGAAATTACTTTACTAGTAAATTCCAGATTCGATCATGTATAGCAAGAAACAGAGCTAGTAAGTGTGCAGTTCTTGATTAATTAATTATTAACTCATATTGAATACAAAAATAGTATAGTCATATTTTAACTATTTAATTTATTTTGTGGAACTAATGTACACCTTTAAATGTGAAAGGGGTAGCTCAGTGGTTAAGGCATTGGACTATGGTTCGGAAAGTCTCAGGTTCAAATCCCACAACCGCCAAGTCCCTGTTGGGCCCTCTCAACTGCTCAGATCTCTAATGAGATAAAAATGTCTGTCGCTCTGGATAAGGGCGTCTTCCAAATACCTAAATGTAAAAGATTTAAACAGCTGGTTCAGCGTATGTATAAAATATTCTTATAAAAGACAGTTAATACTTACACATTACAATTATTAATAGCTAATAGCTATTCATAGATAGATGCTTTATTACTTTCTGATGCGTTATGCGTTGTGCATTTATTAATTGATGTATGCCTATTCTTGTAAAGTGTCATTTGTCACCAACTATGACCAGTATGACCATCATGGCCTCTGTAACCCTCTCTTATTAGTCTTGGTCATGGACCGTTTTATGAATTTTTCCTTCTAAAAAAAACAAACATTTTATGTTAGATATACTGGTAGCCTATTTATCACACTGTCATTATATTGGTAATACAACTGATGGACCGTATCATTTTAGTTTATGCATCATCACCTGCAGTCAGCTCGCGCTGTTTTACTGTTGCATGATAATTTATGCTCTGTTTAACAGTCATGGTTGAAGCGTTGCAGCGATGTCGGGGGCGCCGCCGGCAAAGAATAAGATTTAAATTCTTTATACAGATTTTAAAATGGTATAGGATCCTTTATGTTTCATATTCAAATTCCTGAAGATGATTCTACCATTTTAACCATTACCTTTTCACTACAGTAGACGAAGCCAATATTTACTGTATGTGTGAAAGATTAACCGAATACTTTGTAACTGCTATCTGTTTCATGAAAGAGGTATACAATTGTTTGGGGTTGTTTAGAAAAAAATCTTAAATAGAATTGTTAATAGGATCTCAGTGCGTCGGAGGTAATCAAATATCTGACCACACCAGAAAAACACTTGTTATTTACAATGGATTGGCACCCTGTTTAGGTTGTACAGTACCCTGCATTGCTCTAAAGCTCCTGGAATAGGCGTGACCCTGTACACAGGATAGGCATTATAGTAGATGCATGAATTTTAAATGTTGGCAAAAAAAATGTGGTACAATAAAAAGATGCTCTATGTTGCATGGGAATAATCAACTCATTCTGACTCATCGTACCAACACACTGTTGATTATTCTCCTTTATTTGGTGGTGGTGTATAACTGTAGTACCCTGTCTTTTTTTATTCCTTATGTAAGGCCAGAAATTATGTTTTTTTTTTTTTTTTTTTTTAAAGAGTGTGGCATAATTCATCTCAATGCAGTGGAGTTAATGGCTCAAAAAGCATAAATTTTTTAAAATCTCTAACACAGAACTTTTACAACGACACTGCACTACCCTATATGGTCTCATCATAGTGTGTTCATCACTATGGTTTTGCTCTTGGTATCTGAAAATAAAACTTGGAATTGACTGAGGTGTTGAGCATACAGTGTAATGGCATGTGTTTGCATCTCTGTTCTGTTCTTTTGAACTTCCTCACTGCCACCATGCAGGTTATTAAGGGACAGTTAAAGCATTGAGGAAGACTGCATTAATGAAGAGAAATAAAAGAGCAAGAGGCGTGGAGATGGAGGGGAAATTACCTCTTAACAGTTTCGATCAAATGAGGTAATTGAGCTGTGAATCCAGACATTTAGCAATACTGTACTCCAATGGCCAAACAAATGGATGGCATTGTGTTTTAAAACCTTGCCAATTTTCTTCCAAAACTTACATTTCTTATTATAATTCATCATATTAGGTTCAGTATCGTATAATTGTAGGTACAGTAAATATTATTATAGAGTGTATATTGTGGTGTTAAAGTAACTGTAAATATGCCGGGATTCATCAAGTTTAAGTTTTATTGCATTTTAATGACATATAAAATACAATCACTTCTGAACTGTTAAACCTATTGCTCCTAAACAACTCTTATTATATTGTGCATTTTCTACAAAATATATGACTCATAACTTTTGAATGTATTACTGTTACTGAACATGTTTTAATATCGGGGCATTTTAATGAACTTGTTAAACTATAACTATAACAGCAAATTCAAGGCACAATACAATTACAATAACAGCGACAGACTGAACTATATTTGTTTTTGTTTGTTCTTGCTTTTTCATATGTACAGTATTTTCGGATACAGTGGAACCTTGAATTTTGCAAGACGAGCACAATTTTAAAAGGAATTTGAACTTGA
This sequence comes from Clarias fuscus, assembly GCA_030347435.1. NCBI lineage: Eukaryota > Metazoa > Chordata > Actinopteri > Siluriformes > Clariidae > Clarias > Clarias fuscus. Next base: position 12,168,014 of record CM059213.1, on the reverse strand, counting down.
TATATGAGCGAGGTCTTGATATATGTATGCGCTTTGTCTGCTGAGCGTCATGTGATCACAACTGAGCCAATGGTTCATGTCTCGCTCTCGCTGTGTGATTGTGGGTAATCTTCTCCCATGCTCAGTGCGTGTGCATCATTCATATAGTAAGCGAAAGCAAGTGTCATTAGAGAGGTTCCTTGTTAAAGACGTTTACCGACAGAGCAGTGATTCCGTTAGTGAGTGTGTGTGTTTGTGCCCGAGCCATTCGTTCTTTTGAATGTAATTTGCACTGCATAGCATCTATGGGAGTCACGTGACAAACGAACAAATGACTCGGACTAGAAGACTCAAAGGTAATGACTCATTTCTGTTTCCTGTACATAACATACGGAGGTTTTGCAATTCTTTGCGCATGCGCGACCAGTAGAAAATGAAAGGTCCATAGACTAAAGGTTTATTACACGTACATTAGCGTTACCGGAATCCACCTCTGGAGCCATGCACATAATCCAGTCGGGCATGGAATAGCTATGTACAGTAGAGCTGTGCTTTCACCAAATACAAAACAGAGGGTAAGATTTAGGGGCAACACCATTTGTGCACCAGGCAAATGATTTACAGACCCTGGCTATGGCAGTTTGCCATGCTGAATGTCACCTTTGCTAAAAAGTTATTATGTGAGGTGAAATGGTATGGAGTAGATCTAATGTAGTAAAAACCTATTTACCCCCTTTCTGATTTCTTTTATTTTTGCATATTTGTCATATACGTATATTTGTTCCAGATCCTCTTTAATATAGGACATGAGTAAACAGAAATTACTGTTTTTACTTTTTCAGGTGATTTACTGAGGGTAAAGGGTTATCCAGTATTAGACTGGACACGCTATAGGCTTGCTATCACTGCCATCACTGTTGAATCTGCATCACTTAAATATAAACTTTCCAGCAATGTTATGCAAATTCAAATTGAACCAAATTCTAGAAGGGATCAGAATAAAAGTGATTAAAATATATACAGTTGAAAGCCAGTTCTAAGGCTTTGGGACTGCAGTTAACTGAGCCTTTATTTGCAAAAAAAAAAAAAAACTTAGAACAATGGTAAATCTTCACAAAAGTGGCCAGCCAGCCTACCAGAATTTCTCCCAGAGGACTCCAGTGATTCAGAGACTGGGCAAAAATGGTATCCCTGCGTGAACTGCAGTGCAAGATTCACTGCTAATATCTTACCTTTGCCAAAACGCTTAATGACCCCCAAAATATTTTGAGAAAATGGTTTATCTACTGAAGTGTCAGTATTGTAAAGAGTATAATACTGAAGAGTCAGACACTTGGGAAGACACGGGTCTTCTTACAGTTTGTGCAAACCCAGCACAGCATTCCACAGTAAGGACTTCATATGAATGTCTTGGTGATTCAGGGCCTGGAGCATGATTGACTCCTAAAGGAGAAACAAGACAATAATCTGACGCACAATAATGACTTCACCTCTGAATGCCTTAAAAGGATCTAAAAGAAGATTTTAGAGTGGCCTAGAAAAAGTTCTGACTTTGAGATGTTATGACAGGATCTCAAACTGGCAGCTGAGAGCATTCCAGTGTGCCTGAACAATTCTGCAAAAACAAGCGAGCCAAAAATTCTACACAACAATGTGAAAAACGGATCTCCAGTTATTGAAAATGTGCCGGCTTCTGTTGCTGAAATAACTGGAATAACTTTTTTTTTGACATTTTTTTATCTTAGGTGGGTAGTTACTTTTTCACAAGTGTAATATGTATGTGTTGCGTAACCTTTTCGTTCAATAAATACAATAATCATTTAGAAACTGTGTTTTGTGTTTTTCATGTTCTTCTTGTCTTACTGTGACAAATGTGCAAAAATAGAGGAAATCAGGAGGGGGCTAATACTTTGTCATGACACTTTCTTCACTGAACGTGATCTCTCTCCCACAGGAGAGAGGCCTCGGGCTGGTGTTGCTATAATCACCAGTCCCGGGCTGAAGGCCTCACAGTAGGAGTTTTCCCTAGTGGACCAGCAGGATGTCTCAATGAATCTTCATCAAATCTCACTTTGTGCATATTCACCAAAAAACACTTCGGGGTAGTCAGCCTTTTTGGTGATGAGGGTTTATGAGGTTACCTGCTATCACTCCACACCAGTGATTCTGGTGGATTTGGCCCTGCTCATTTTTTTGGAATAATACAGATACCTAGAAGGGTGTGATTGAGAGAAGTTACTGTACTGTACCTACCTGGTCTAAACCCATGCGATGAAATGTTACGGTCAGATTGTAAATAGTAAATACTTTTTTCAAACACAACACTGATAGTTTACTTGGTAGCAGAGCAAAAGGTGAATGATTGACGTTTGGTTGATGAGTGAAGTTGGATGGATGAAGTTTGAAGAGCATGGACAAAGTCGCACCAAATACTGTTTATGGTCAGTTTAATATTTCTGGAGATAATGAACATGCCCTGCTAAGCAAGTGTGAGTGGAAGTGCTGACCTCTACTAGGGATATTAATGAGCGATAAAGGAGCAATTTGAGGGACTCCTTAATCCAGTGTTGATTGTTCCATGCGGTGTGGCTGAAGTTATTACAGCAATTAGAGACTTTTGAAGTTGAAGTCTGCAAGGGAACAGAGAACAAAAGTTTGGCCAGAGAAAGTTAGGATTCTGTGTGTTTTCTTAATGCTGCGTGGCTATTGGGGGCCTTTGGACAGAAAAACTGAAAGGCTGGTTCATAATTAAAGCGGGGTGTGAGGGAGGGGGTGCGGGTTTGGAGACCAGAGTGTGTGCCACCATGGGTGTATAAGAGTGGAGCAACTCCGTGCATACTCTATAGTATGTATTGTGTAGAGTTTGAGATTTGGAAAAGGCTCATCAATATTTGTTGTTGATACTGCATGAGTCAAAATAGTTTACGCTGAATATTGGACATACCCATTGTAGGTATACCCTTGTTTTTGGTTTTCATGGACATGATGTCAGGACATAGTCAATTGAAGTGAGTGTGATGTGGAACCTGGAGTAATTTGAGCTGCTTCAGCTCTTTAAGGAGGGTCTCTCTTTCAGCTACGTCTATAAAATTAGCCACGTCCGATTTGACAATGACCCTAAATAAGATAAGACTAGGAATTCTGTGTTTTTTTGGCTGGTGGCCTTGTACCTCCAGGGTCGAGGGCTTAATTCCTGCCTTGGGTCTAAGTGTGTGGGTTTGCATGTTCTCCCCGTGCTTGGTGGGTTTCTTCTGGGTAACCAGTTTCCTCCAACAGTCATGCAGAGCTAACTGGTGTTCTCAAATGGCCCATAGTTTATATGCGTGCGTGTGTGTGTGTGTGTGTGTGTGTGTGTGCGCCCTACATTGGATTGGCACCTTGTCCAGTGTGTACCCCACCTTGTGCCCAAAGTTTCCTGGGATATGCTCCCGGCTTCCTGTGACCCTGTAGGATAAGCAGTATAGAAGATGAATTAATTAAGTAACTAATTAATGACGTAACATAACAGCAGTGCCTAATCTTTTTCAAAGTGACCTTGCTGCTTTTTCGTCTGGGATGTGTTCCACTTTGAAAAACATCTCCAGCTAATATATATTACAAGATGTTTAAGCTGTTTTGTGTCATGTACGCTGTAATATTGATAACCAAACCAGCTCCTTAATCAAAATCTTTTAGCCTGTTTCACTTAAAACATAAATGTCTTAAAGGTCTACTAATATGGAGCAAAATGTAGGTGATCTAAGGCTCAGTGCATCACACCTATAAAATGATGTTCCCACAACACCATTACAGTCTTTTTATTCACTTCATTTTATTTGGAGTGTTAGACAATAATGATATCATAGTATGTCACTATTTAGAATACACTATCTATTTTTCAGTATTGTTCTGTACAGTATAGTGTAAATTCAGTATTATAGTTATGAGCTTAATGCCCACCGTTGTATTCATTTATGTTTATTCACTTGGCATATGCTCTAATTCAACAGAAGCCAAAAACAAGCATGAGAGAGACAGAGTTGCTGGAAGAAGGACTAGTCACAACTAAAACACAAACCCACAATCAGAATCACAGAGAGATACAGACTGAACTAAATATGAAGATTGGGAGCATGTGCTCCAAACAGCAGTCACGAAGCAGTCAGTCAAACTGATTGCATGATGCAATCGTACAATTCGAAGAGGACTTGCACAGAAGTTGCAAAGAAATACACGTAATCATGAGCAACACAGCTTATCAGTCGCCTCTACGGGTAACCCTATTGGAAAAGAAAACACAAAAGGGAAAGCAGAGGATAGATCAATGTTTAAATGACTCTAGTCACATTTTAGAGGTGGATAAGATGTATGAGGGCTGTTCAAGTCAACATGGGACTTTTGATTGTTTAGAATAAAACAACACAGTTATGAGAGTAAAAACTTCCTTTATTTCGCTACTGTATACAGTATATAACCCCATGCTACACTAATGCACTTATTGCAGAGTTTCACTAGTGCCTGGATACCATCAAGGTAGAAAGGTTGATCAGACTGCCTGCTTCATGTCTGAGCAAGGTCAGGACTGTACGGGGATATGACAGGAACTCCCAGCTGAGCTCCTATAATGTGCAGGTGGTGACCAGGATCGTCACTCGCAGACATATGGGATTCTTTAACATGTTTGCACCCTTCAAATGAGTCTCATCCCTGAGCTGTGCATAAAGTCTTCTGTAAATGCCAGTCGGCTTTAATGCGAAATTCACGAGAAATTTCATCACATGTCTCGGGTTGACCTTAGCTCTCTCATATATATACACACGTGGACAAAATTGTTGGTACCCTTCGGTCAATGAAAGAAAAACTCACAATGGTCACAGAAATAACTTTAATTTGACAAAATTAATAATAAATAAGAATTCTATGAATGTTAACCAATGAAAGTCAGACATTGCTTTTCAACCATGCAACCACGGAATTATAAAAAAAAATTAACTCATGGAACAGGCCTGGACAAAAATGATGGTACCCCTAACTTAATAGTTTGTTGCACAACCTTTTGAGGCAATCACTGCAATCAAACGATTCCTGTAACTGTCAATGAGAGTTCTGCACCTCTCTGCAGGTATTTTGGCCCACTCCTCATGAGCAAGCTGCTCCAGTTGTTTCCGGTTTGAAGGGTGCCTTTTCCAGACAGCATGTTTCAGCTCCTTCCAAAGATGCTCAATAGGATTGAGGTCAGGGCTCATAGAAGGCCACTTTAGAATAGTCCAATGTTTTCCTCTTAGCCATTCTTGGGTGTTTTTAGCTGTGTGTTTTGGGTCATTGTCCTGTTGCAAGACCCATGACCTGCGACTGAGACCCAGCTTTCTGACACTGGCCAGCACGTTTCTCTCTAGAATCCCTTGATAGTCTTGAGATTTCATTGTACCCTGCACAGATTCAAGACACCCTGTGCCAGATGCAGCAAAGCAGACCCAGAACATAACAGAGCCTCCTCCATGTTTCACAGTAGGGACAGTGTTCTTTTCTTGATATGCTTCATTTTTCCGTCTGTGAACATAGAGCTGATGTGCCTTGGCAAAAAGTTCCATTTTTGTCTCATCTGTCCATAGGACATTCTCCCAGAAGCTTTGTGGCTTGTCAACATGTAGTTTGGCATATTTCAGTCTGGCTTTTTTATGATTTGTTTTCAACAATGGTGTCCTCCTTGGTCGTCTCCCATGTAGTCCACTTTGGCTCAAACAACGACGGATGGTACGATCTGACACTGATGTGCTTTGAGCATGAAGTTCACCTTGGATCTCTTTAGAAGTCTTTCTGGGCTTTTTTGTGACCATTCGGATTATCCGTCTCTTTGATTTGTCATCAATTTTCCTCCTGCGGCCACGTCCAGGGAGGTTGGCTACAGTCCCATGGATGTTAAATTTCTGAATAATATGTGCAACTGTAGTCACAGGACCATCGAGGTGCTTGGAAATGGTCTTATAGCCTTTACCTTTAACATGCTTGTCTATAATTTTCTTTCGAATCTCCTGAGACAACTCTTTCCTTCGCTTCCTCTGGTCCATGTTGAGTGTGGTACATACCATGTCACCAAACAACACAGTGACTATCTGGAGCCCTATATATAGGCCCACTGACTGATTACAAGATTGTAGACACCTGTGATGCTAATTAGTGGACACACTTGAATTAACATGTCCCTTTGGTCACATTATTTTCAGTATTTTCTAGGGGTACCATCATTTTTGTCCAGGCCTGTTCCATGAGTTTATTTTTTTAAGTAATTCTGTTGAAGCATGGTTGAAAAGCAATGTCTGACTTTCATTGGTTAACATTCATAGAATTTTTTTAAATTATTACTTTTGTCAGATTAAAATTATTTATGTGACCATTGTGAGTTTTTCTTTCATTGACCGAAGGGTACCAACAATTTTGTCCACGTGTGTGTGTGTGTGTATATATATATATATATATATATATATATATATATATATATTTTTTTTTTTTTTTATTTACATACTGTAACATACTTACAATAAACTTAGTCGTGACATTCTTTAAGCTAGCTAACGTCAGCCTGCTAGTTGAATCATGCCACATTTTCGCAATCTAAACACTAAAATCCAAACACCTTTTCGCATGTATCATTTTATTCACCTTTTAGATTATACCTCACTAACAACCATCAAGCTAACAAAAGATGATTAGCTTGCTAGCGTTGACTCTACATGCGTTCAGCCAGTTTTCTTTTAGCACGGAGGCCACCAGAGACACAGAGAGTAACTGTGCTCTCAGTCAGCAGATGTGTTATTTGTCTCGAGGCTTCGCAGCATGTGCACCATGGCAGTTGTGCTGCTTGTTCCTGCAAGCATACAAATTTTGCATACACTATCACTTCTTTCAAACACTTATGCTACCTAGTGTACTTCTGAATGCTGACTTCCCTTGGTTACATAACTAACTATACCGGCTGTGTTTTTTCCCAACGCTAGGATAAATAATTCAACTAGGACTAAGTAAATGTTCCAGTATTGTGGAAGTTTTATTTTTATACCTCTTCTGTAAAACTAAGAAGACCGCAATTACAGCAGAAGATAATAATTACATGCACGACAGCCGTGCGCACAAATCCCGTGCAACTGTCTGAGCAGTCTGGAAGTCCGTAGTTCTGCCTGAGGTCTGAATACCAACGCTAATTTCAGCATTAGCTCCTCATTACATGCCTGTACGTCAACGCTGAACGGGAATGATGCAAACCATGATTCAAATACTGAAACTTGAAGAGCATTGTGCGCAAACACATTAATATGCGCTACGGTTTACAACATCTAAAAGCAATTCAGCTTCGCTAATTCAACTCCTGGTATGGTTTTTAGGAGGTGGGATGAAATTGAGGAGCCAAAAGAAACCCACAAGTAAACAGGGAGACTATTAAAAAAAAAAAATATATATATATATATATATATATATATATATATATATATATATATATATATACAGTATGACAGTAACCGAAGCACAGGATCGAACTGGAATTGCATCAACATGCCACATAGTGTGCCAACTATACCCATGGAAAAAAAGTAAAATGTTGGAAAGGCATCAAGTAATGTTTACTTAAATATCCCATAATATACAGTATCTATAGGCCTGCATGTATACACACAAATGATCATCATATATTAGTCACGGGGTCGAGGCTTTCTCCGTTCTTTCGTAAATCATTGTTTTTGAGAAATTGAATCGATGCGTATAAGGTTTGTTTTATGCCCTGAATAACTTTGGTGCCAGCAGCAGAATGTACTGTATGTAAAGATTGAATGTTCGACTTAGTTTCTTGGGCCTTTAGCTTCACACTGCCCTCCTGTGGCAAAATTCTATGCTATTTCTATTGTACTCTATATGGACCCAATAATGTGTCCTAGCAAATACAGTTGTGGATGAAAAATAGTTATAGAAAGGCCACAAAAAAAAAAAAAGAAAGGAAAATAAACACACGAAACACACAATATGGCCAAAAGTATGCGGACACTGTTGTGGCTAGACAACACTGCATAGTGATGTTTTCTTCTTAAAGCTCACAACGTTTAACAAAAACTTCATAAAAATAAAAATCACCCAAAGACTCTACCTTGGGAAAAAGAATGCAATAAAAATTGCATATACTCCATCACTTAATTTTGACTAATCAGCAAAATACCATTAAGTCAACTCTCAGTTATTCCCTCGTACCTTCCGCCCACCATTTTTATGTCGTAGATAAGGGGAAACCTATGGTTCTTAAAAATGTGTTCAATGCAGAAAAGTCAAAGCGTGCATTTAGTAAAGGCAAAAAGTGAATCAAGGCCCATGTTAAAATGTTCAACATTACATAAATATGTTTGTAGCCTTGTTAAAAAAAAACCCCGTTATGGTCTCCATAGCTGCACTACAGGTTCAAACCACTATCTGTCTGCTCTGCAAATGATTGATTCAATCATTTGAATGCATTAAGTATCATTCTGTCTTCCATAGTGTATGTGTGTGCGCTGCATTCCTTTGTGCTGCATCTCCTTCACCTAATGACCCTGCCACATGCAGGAGACATTACCATGTCCGGCTGTCCCATTTGACTGTGGATCTCACTATGTTTTTGGATAGGCTTAGTTTGCGCCTCCTCCTGCTGATCCCTGCAGAGCTATTCTCCACATCATTAATGTTAACAGTGTAGCTGATATCTCCACACAAACCCACCTACCCAGCTGAGCAGCTCCTAGCATGCAACATGATAGCCCAACTCCTTCTGCTCTGCAGGTGTTGTTGAACCTACTGTAGTCTTGACAAAGATTAGAGCCTATTAGAGCCCTGTCAGCACGGACTACAGGCCCACCTCTCCTGTTATACGCATTAAGGACAGATTCAGATACAGATGATGCACATTTTCACTGACCGTTGCTTTTTTTTTTTTTTTTTGGAACATGTGTTCCCTACTCATTAAAAATCTTGATTTTGTTTGTCTCATTTCATATTTGCTTAGATACCATTACCATTCTGTCAAGCTTAATTTGCTGTTTATAGTATTTCATTACGGCGGCACGGTGGCGTAGTGGTTAGCACTGTCACCTTGCACCTCCAGGGTCCTGGGTTCGATCCCCGGCAAGGCTTGATTCCCGTCTCTGTGTGCATGGAGTTTGCATGTTCTCCCCGTGCTTGGTGAGTTTCCTCCGAGTACTCCGGTTTCCTCCCATAGTCCAAAGACATGTAGGTTAGGCTAATTGACGTTCCCAAATTGCCCGTAGTGTGTGAATGAGTGTGTGTATGTCTGTGTGCCCTGCGATGGATTGGCACCCTGTCCAGGGTGTACCCTGCCATGTGCCCTAAGTCTCCTGGGATAGGCTCCAGGCCCCCGTGACCCTGAATACAGGATTAAGTGGTAATGATGATGAGTGAGTGAGTATTTCATTACATTATTTTATTTCTCTTGATTATGCTATTACACTTTTCAAGACACATAAATAAGTCAGCGCTTGAGTCTGTCATGAGTGTGTTTTTTAGAGCTCTTTATTAAACAATGGTGAGCTGGCAGAATCTAACACACATACACGCATTTTATGATACTTTGGACGTATTTTATTACTCTCCTTCAATTTATCCATCACAGCTGGATTTTCTTATTGCACCTTGCTTTCCAAATTCATGGGTATTAATATGGAGTTTGTTCCAACATTTTTCAACAACGTTGTTTGGATTTCCCTGTTCAGCCACAAGAGCGTTATCGATGCAGGGCACTGATGTCGGACAAGAAGACTTCGGGTGCAGTCAGTATTCAAGTTAATCCCAAAGGTGTACAGTAGGGATGAGGCAACTTGAGATCTTCCATGCCAGCATCTATAAACCCTGTCTCCTTTGCTTTAGGCATGGTTGCTGGAACATGTTTGGGTTTTAATGCCCTTGTATAGAAAAATATTCTATATAATTTTGTGCTGACAACTTTGTGGCAACAGCTTGTGGAAGAACCACATATGGGTCTGGTGTGTCTCTGAACCTTTGGACATATACTGTATCATGCATAAACATAAAATGGACAAAACCAGTCTGTTAGAAAGATGTAAATATTTTATGAGTACAATAAAGTCAAATGTTTCACTATTCTCAATAATCAGTTAAATAGGTAAAATGACCAGAGTGTTCAACCCCATGGGTGGGTTCAACGCAGGGGTGCCATGTTCTAAGGTATGTTGTACTTGCTGAATATTCAACATGCATTAAAGACAAGAAAACTAATTTTATAGCATATATACAGTACACTACCAAAATCAAAAAGATTGTAAAACAATGCTAAAGGCATTCAAATACGTGATAATCTCTTGATTATTTAATGTTGGTATTGGGATGTGTCTGCTATTTACTGTATGTAGAGCCTTTTTTTGTTTGTTTGTATTGTGTGTGTGTGTGTGTGTGTTTTCCCACTAATATTAGTCACATTTTTTTATTTTGCTTTTTAAAAATGCACCACAATTACATGAATGTGAATGGTTTTTCATATGTGCACTAATTGCAATTTTCTTGGCTAATACAGACTTCTGATTTATTTATTTATTTATTTATTATTATTATTATTATTTCTTTTAAATCTGACTCACTGATACTGTACATATTTCCCGCCGATTCTAATTTTGTTTTCTTTTTCTAAGAACTATAATTCACAACATAAGACATTTTCTCCAATGAAAAACGCAATTATATGTTTATAATAAAACACGGACTATTCAATAATATATAATAAAATTTTCTTCAAAAGATTACAGCACTTTCTCCAAGTTACTGGCCACAGCTTTTTGGGAAAAATAAAACCCAATTGATACTGTAATTCTACAAAATCAATCAGGTGCCGCACCCTTTACCAAGATGTTACCAAGGTGTAGGTACTATGGTAGTCTGGTGTTACCTGTACCTTTTCAGAGTACAGTACCATGGTACTTCTTTGCTAATATACTGTAGTACATGAACACACTGTGCTACATGTTTCTACCATGGTACATACTTTGGCACAACAGTATAATACATGATTCTATGATGTACAGTAGTATGGTCTATACAGTAAAAGACATACCAGGATACTGTCATTTTTTTTTTTTTTTACTTGTTTATGCACCACACTGTCAAAATTCAGCAGGTATCTACTATGGTACATAATGTACAGACATAACATATTACATACCTGCTGTAATTTGGTGTCCACTGTGGTCCCCATTAAGCACCATATATTCACCAAAGTATTGTGGTACACACCATAGTAGAACCATTGCACCCACCGTGCCACAGTACCTACAGTACCCTGGTACTCTATAAACTCCTATGGTGCCTACCCTAGAAATATCTGTCCCGAGGTATATCATAGTAAACTGTGGTGTACAACATTCAATAACATGGTGTGTAAAATTCATTTTGAGGTTATGGTGGCAGGAATAAAGCTGAGACAGGCATTAGCTACTGTAGCACCAGTATAATTAATGTAAGAGTGCACTCTTCCCCACTGAGCACAGCCAATCTGCTCCCTAGACTCCTGGCTCCAGATGGTCGTAGTGGGATTCAAATTCGCATTCTCCAAATCATAGAGTGAAGTCTTTCCCTTTGCACTGCAAAGAATCACATGTGCCACCAGTTATGTTCAATCCACTGACTGTTAAGTAATAGTGTTTAACTGTTTAATGAAATGTCACATACTGTATGTTTAAAAAAATATATATATATATTATTCAGATCTATATGTTTTTGTGTGCTTCTGCTCTTATAGGGCCATGTTGAGCGACATCGGTGACTATGTAGGTTCAGATATTGAGATCTCCTGGTTGCCTAACCTGGATGATTTAATGAAAGGCTACGCTCGAAATTTCCGTCCAGGGATAGGAGGTGAGTCATTTCACTGTACTTTCACACCCCTTACATTTACAATCTTTCTTAGCAGATGCACCAGAGAACAGCATGCATGTTATGCACCAATGCTGTCAGGTTTCCAGCTCGAGGCTTTAAAGACGGACAGATAGATAGATGGATAGATGGATGGATGAGCAGTCCAAAAGAATGGGCATCAAACAAACAATTTTCTCCATGCAGTCGCACAACAAACAAGATGAACCTGCATTTGAGCCTTATTTTGGCTGTTATATGTGATCGGCTCTATATTCACATACTGTATAGCCATATTTACACTCAAGGTCTGCCTCAGTAGGGACACCTCTACATTCCTCCAGTTTTGATCAGCCAATCACGGAGCAGCAGTACATTACAAGCGCTTTAGTTAATGTTCATGTCAGTAGGATAAGATCTGTTCAAAAATCCTATCTCAGACCTTTCTGAATCCGTTCAGGCAAAGTGTGTCCGTGCATAGAAAGGGCATAATCGAGAGGCGTTGACATTTCAGGCTTTTAAACACCCACCTTCCTACATTATTGCCACGGCTGTTAAGTGATTAGTGTGTTCGCGCAAAATGCCAATGACATAATGTTGAGTCTTTAGTGAGGATGAGTAGGAGTTAATGTCACTTTGCCTTGTTTCTCTTTAAAGGACCTCCAGTGAATGTTGCCATGGCTATCGAAGTAGCCAGCATTGACCATATCTCAGAAGCCAACATGGTATGGATTCAAATAAATAAATAAAATATGATTTTTAGAATGTTTTGGCTTCCCTGTGTTAAAGAGAAATTATTGCTTATATTCTGTTTGCACTGAAACACAGTTCAGCTTTGAACCATGCTTTCAATCTTGGGGTCAAAAATTTAAGATAGATTGGTAAAAGAGATGCATCAGGACGTAGGGGCAACACTGATGATGTGGATTTTTAATCAGTTAGTTGGACATTTTATCATGTCTTTTTTAGTTTCTCGTCGTGAATTTTATCCAATGCTAGGTAAAATTTTTGCATCAGGATTCTGCCAGCTGACACTCTTAGAGTGTCATTAATTAACATGAACACACCAAGCAGTTTTCCGTGTGACTTCTAACAAGTGTTTTTTAATTGTGTTAAAATTTTCAGCAAAAATACTTTCTGCAAAAACGCATCTTAAAATACATTCCTTCCACCAACACTTCTAGCACTGAATGATTGACATTTTGGTGGGATGAATAGTGAACATTTAGTCACATTTAGAAACGAGTTTTAATAAGCAACCTAAACAGCAGAATTCAGTCAATGCATTTCATCCTTAATGAACAGAAGTCAAGTAATAAACATGTTAAAGGTATTGATTTTATTGTTAATGAATGCTCTTAGAAGCATGTAAAGAATGTAAAGTATGTAAATGCAAACATTGTGCATGTGTGTGTGTGTGTCCTGGCAGGAATATACCATGACTGTGTTTCTGCGTCAGAGCTGGAGAGATGAGCGCCTTTCCTACAACCACACAAACAAGACACTGGGGCTGGACAGCCGTTTCGTTGATAAACTCTGGGTTCCGGACACGTTTATCGTCAATGCCAAATCGGCCTGGTTCCATGACGTCACTGTCGAGAACAAGCTCATACGGCTACAGCCTGATGGTGTCATCCTCTACAGCAGCCGGTTTGTGTGTGTGTGTGTGTGTGTGTGTGTGTGTGTGTGTGTGTGTGTGTGTGTATGTTTATTCATCATTTAGAATTTATAACCATCGAATTACTGAATTTTTAATGCATACATGAATACTAATTCTGCATGAAACAAATGAATTTTTATCATTTCCAATTGAAATCAAAACTTCACAGATTAAAGCAATTGCATATTTAAAGACAAACATAGCTAGAATAAATATTATGCTAGGTAGTATTAGATTTTAAATGTATTACAACTTACAGTATGTAAGCATATACTGCAACTCTGTGAAATTCCATGATTTAATTGTAAGTTCTATTGCAAAAGCAAACCATACAAAATCCTTTTATAAAAATTTATAGGAATAGTAATAGTCGTTATAGAATCAGCATTAGACATTTGACTAAACACTCACTTGTTGTATAATATGCAGGGTGTTCAGGTCAAACCAGGACTTCGGATATATTAATATATAATTATATATATATATATATATATATATATATATATATATATATATATATATATATATATAGTTATGAAAGAAAAGAAAAAACTCTCTTTATTTCCCTATTTAATGACATGTTACACTAAATTCAAATTAAGGTTGTATTTGTCACATACACAGCCATGCGCAGTATGATATGTAGTGTAATGCTTATACAATTCCCCGTGACCTAAAATAAAGATTTTCTCAGTGATTTCTCTTTCTATCTGCACTATCCCAACTAATACACTTATCCCAGAGTTTTACTGGTGCTTAGATACCATCAGAGTAGGAAGTGTAGTCAGTACACCAGCGCAGCGCCATGATTGAATGTAGAAATACCTTGGACTGTATGAATTGTTGGAACCAAATGTTCCTGTAATGTACATGCTTCACTCCCGTAAACATTCAAATGTAATACTGCGGCTAAGTGTCTCCTCACCACTCTGTAACTGTTAAATGGTTTTACGCCTTTATTCACGAGAAATTTCTTCACAAGTCCCGCTTTTGCTTGAACGCCCCTTGTACGTTACATTAATTTTCTGATTAAAACCTGGCGCCACAGCATAGTTCAATGATGATTAAAAAAGACATATGTGCTTATATGGAAGCCTTGCTGGTGTGTGTGAATGGCGAGGCTTCAAACTGTGTACAGAATTTGGGTGAGCAAAAGAACTAATGGTTATAAAATGTTCTGAGCTTTAAGGGCTATAAATGTTTTCCAATACCTTTTTTCATTAATGGTTTGGGGGATTCTGTTTCTTTTTTTTCCAGAATCACATCCACAGTAGCCTGTGATATGGACCTGACCAAGTACCCAATGGACGAGCAGGAGTGCATGCTGGACCTTGAGAGCTGTAAGTGAGAGAGCGCCAGAGAGAAATGGGACTTGATTCAATAGGACTTGCCATAAATGCACACAAAGTGATGCATTATATAGATAAAAAAAATAAAAATAAAAATCTGTATAGTTGCCCCAATCCTTCTTAGATAATCTAAACAAACAGCATCCTAAAGTCATTAAGATCAACAAGCAAAAGTAAGTGACTGCTCAGAGAAGATTAGTCAGATGAGCAAGCACAAGGCCAAAGGTAACTCTGAACGAGATGGAGAGATTCACAAATTGTTTCCAAGAAATGTTGGGCAGCTTGTAATCATAAAGTAAATCAAAAAGTGTTCTGGTTTATTAAGACTGCAACTGAACTTTGTGATTTTAATACTAAGTGCTACATTCCGACAATGAAGCATGGTGGTGGTTGCATCTATTTTGTTGAATGTTATCTGTGGCCTTTTGGTTGCTTCTCTGTCTAAAGCCTTCCTTACACCTTCGGTGGATGAGCTCTTCTAGTGTCATTGCTTTCTGTATTTTTTTTGTATGCTCTGCGTGATGTTCTGAGCGTGGGATATTTTTTTTTGTTGAAGACTCCTTGGTGGTAATGGTGCTGATTGTTTAGATTGGATTGATCTCGAAGACGTTCCAGATACTGGTGCATTTATACTGAGATCATAGTAGCCCATATTCTGTTTATGTCTATTGATGGTTATTGGTTGCAACCAGAATCATTTAATCATTATGAAATGTTTAGTGTAAATCTGTGACATACTGTAAAATCCCAATTAAAATCAGCTCAGTTCAGTTCCAGGTAGTGATATTACAAAACTAAATGTGGAAATGTAAATATTAAATATAATTTATTAGATCGGAAATGAATCAAAGCTCAGAATTAGGGAATTTTGAAAAAATCAGGATTAGGTCGTCTCGTGACATAAACAATCCTGCCTTATCACTCTGTACTGTTGATTTGCAGACGGCTACTCGTCAGAGGACATCATTTATTACTGGTCAGACAGCCAGAAGCATATTCATGGCCTGGACAAACTAGAGCTGTCCCAGTTCACTATCACAGACTACCGCTTCATCACTGAAATGATGAACTTTAAATCAGGTGAGTCAGATTGATGGATTTGATTTAATTATTATTATTATTTATTATTATTATGACTATTATATATATATATATATATACTGTATGATTGCAATAAAAGCCTCTATACAGTGTAGTATTTCTACCAGCATTGTTTAAGGCCGTCCCGTTTTCAAGAACTCAAAGGTGCTGGCTTTTAATTGTTTTTCATGTGTCAAATAGCTGGCCATTTCCCTCGGCTCAGTTTGCATTTCCGCTTGAGGCGGAACCGAGGCGTGTACATCATCCAGTCCTACATGCCTTCTATCCTGCTGGTTGCGATGTCCTGGGTGTCTTTCTGGATCAGCCAATCAGCTGTGCCTGCAAGAGTATCGCTAGGTTTGTCACTTGATTTGACACATAATTACAGTATACAGTAGGCCACTGTGCAGAATTTATGTGACTGGTATGCTATTTCAAACATCATAGACAATCAGATATTATTCAGCAATGCTGTTTTTTTTCACCCTATTATAAGACTGAAGTTTGATTGGTCGATACACTAAGAGAAGTGTAGCTTCAAATCACAGATTTACAGTATAATAATGGGCTTGGTTAAGTACATCATTATTTCCATTGAAACAGCTAATTTACATGATGAGTCTAATAATAATGGACAAAATAACATGTTGCTAATTAACAGGAAAAAAAAACAGTTTGAAATGAAAATGAGAGAAATTCAACTTTCTATAACACTTTTCCAAAGAAAAACACATTTTCATGCAATTCCCAAACAATTTTATCCATTTCGCAAACAATTAAAGAAATTCTGGCTGTAATGGAGCGGCCAGCACAGTCTCCGGATTTGAACCCTATTGAGCTGCTGTTGTGGGAGCAGCTTGACCGTATGGTACGGAGGAAGACTTCATCATGCCAATCCATCTTGTGGGAAATGCTCCAGGAAGCACGGGGTGAAATCTCATCAGATTATCTTGAACAATCGACAGCTAGAATGTCTGCCAGGCTGTAATTGCTGCAAAAGGTGTTTTTTTTTTTTTTAATGAAGGCAAAGTTTGAAAAACACATTCATCATTTCCATCAAAATCATAATTTCTAACTCCCACAATGTCAGCATGTCCTGTTCTTTTGCTATATTTTCTATCCAGACTAATATCGTGTGTGTGTTTCCTTGGAAGTGATCCCAAACCTTTGAGCGGTAGTGCATATGCAGTTGTTTGTAGCCCAAGTGGAAATTGTATGGTGCACACCTGACCAAAGTGCAGATCAAGAACCAAAGTGAAACTAAAACTGGTGGAGGGGGCCAATAGTTCTATATCGTTTGTAATGATTCTCATGATCTTCAACAATCTGCATTATTTAAAGGGTCGTTTTTTGCCTTGTACAAAATCACAAAATCACAACCATATTTTATTTTAGTTATTGCTCAACCAACAGTATTTGCATTAAATTGCAGATTTACTGTACATGCAGGAACCACAAGTTGATCATCACACTGATCTATCCATTATGAAAAAAAGAAGGTGGGAGGTGGAATTATGGCATTTTGCAAAAATTCATACTGAATTATGCAAAACAATTTTGATGTGATTTTTGCATTTGTGCTTTATGCATAACTTGTTTTTCTCAAAACTGTCAAAATGGAGTTTTGCACAGAAATATGAGATTAAAATATTAAATTGTTCACGTAATAGTTGATACTGTATTGTGAAGTCTTTTGTGAGGAGCCATTTATTAAGCATTTTTGGAAGCTGTAAGGAACATTCTGAAATGGAAAATTCTTTATGACTGTGAACAAATAATTATGCTTGATGTGATCACTGAATTTACATTTAAACTCAATGTGACAAATCGATCCAGCTTTGTTGCCTTTTCTTTTAAATGGTAATAAAATGCTATGCAGTATGTTGCATGTGCAGTACTGTATGTCCATAAGTGAATAGACAGTACGGCATATTAATGAAGTGTAACCTCTGACCTCAGGAATCACCACTGTGCTGACCATGACCACACTGATGGTGAGTGCGCGTTCCTCATTGCCCCGTGCCTCTGCCATAAAAGCCCTGGATGTATATTTCTGGATCTGCTACGTGTTTGTGTTCGCTGCCCTGATTGAGTATGCCTTCGCTCACTACAACGCTGACTACAGCAAGAAGGAGAAGGCCAAGGTCAAAGTGAACAAGAATACGGAGGTAAGAGAAAGAGGAGTAAAGATCAACTTTGTAGAAGTAGATTGTCATACTGATTTATTGGGCCTGCTCTAGAATATATTTTCATTATTGAGCATGAATGTACTTTGTATTGTTACGAGGCAGCTTTACAGAAATCCATTTATTGATTTAGATTTAGCTTTCTAATGAGTAAGGCTGAGGCACCAATCTCCCTTGAGCAAAACCAGAAAGGAAGCAGACTTAAAAAGGAACCTATTGTATGATACGTCACATTGAACAGTGTGATCATGAGTCATTACTCTTTATACATCACTGTATATTGTAATGTCAAAAGCACTGAGTGTCCTTAGAAATTAGCACTTAGAAATTAGTGATTGGTTCTTTTTGAGCGAGTCTTTAATGTGACTCAGAAGAACGAGTAGTCTCAGAGATTAATCTGTTCATTTTCTACTGGGCGCGAATTCGCGAAGCATCGCTAAACCTCCGTAGGTTATGTACAGGAAACTGAAATGAGTAGTTACCTTTAAGTCTTCTAGACCAAATCATTCATTCTTTTGTCACATGACTCCCATAGAAGCTCTGCAGTGCAGTAGATTCAAAAGAACGAACGACTCGGACAAGAAGACTCATAAGAAGAACTGCTCAATTCTGTTTCCTGTGTATTGCACTGCATAGCGTCTATGGGAGTCACGTGTCAAAAGAATTTGGACCAGAAGATACGAGAGGTGAGCTGCTCAATGTGTTTATCATAATAAACACATATTACAATCCTAAGCTCAATCCTAAGTCCTTAGCTGCATTGTAATATTTTCATTACTGGAACTACAGCCAAGATTTGTGCATGTAGACGTGTTCATTGAAAATGTAACATTTTATTTTATTTCTGGTCAAAAGTACAAAATGAACTAAATGACTCAAAACCAGATTTGTTTATTTTGATGAACGCGATTCAAAGAACAGAGTCACTAAAATGATCCGAACCTACCATCACTAGGTGAAGGAGGCTTTAAGCTAAGTAGAGTAACAAGTCACTGGTTTATCATTTTTGTCATTTGTGATAAATGAAACTAGTCATTTTGAAACTTTTAGCTTTTAATATATTTGTCTTTTCTGTAAGGTCATATAAAATGAATTAGAGCTCAAATTGCAAATTGTGTTTGAGTACAATGCAAGAATTTTAAGACCAAAAGAAATTTCAACTAGATTGGGCAGCAGAGTTGGGTATAACCTGCCTACGTAGGGAGCCTACTGAGTGAGCGAGGAGCGACAACAGGTTGAGGCGCACACCCATCACAGGCGCACGCAGTGAGAGATGTTTTCGAAGTAACTTTAAAGTAACGTAATTAGTAATCTGATTACTCACTCACTCATCATCTATACCGCTTAATCCTGTATTAATTATATATTCAGGCGGGGGGCCTGAAGCCTATCCCAGGAGACTTGGGGCACTGGATAGGTTGAGGGTGCCAATCCATCGTAGGGCACACTCACGCACACACTACTGACAATTTGGGAAGGCCAGTTAATCTAACCTACATGTCTTTGGATTGTGGGAGGAAACTGGAGTATGCGGAGGAAACCCACCAAGCATGGAGAGGACATACAAACACCATACACACAGAGACGGGAATCGAACCTTGACCCTGAACCCTTGGAGGTGCAAGGCGACAGTGCAAACCACTACACCACCGTGCCGCCTAATCTGTTTACTTTTTACACTTAATAATCAGTAATGTAATCAAATTACAGTTTTAAAGTAGTAATTAGTAATTTGTAGTAGATTACATTTTTGTGAGTAACTTCCCCAAACAGACACACTTTCCACCCACTAGTTTTAGTTTGAATGATTATAGCTAATAGTGATATTTACCCTCCCGCCCCCTTTTTTTGAGCCAGTCAAACAAGAGATTTTCATTGTAAAATTAACTGAGTTGTTTTAATATATTTAAGCCCTTAAAAACTCATAGATATAAATCTATGAAAAAATCGTGTTCATAAATATAACCCTTTTTCACAGAAACTTTTTTTTGAGCGATACCTGTTTTAAAAGCCTTTTTATCGGATTATGGGACTATAGGACTTACATAGTGCACCAAAAACCCTTTTGTTAAATAGAAATATAAAAGTATTAGAAATTAGAAAATGAAATATGAAATTATTGATTGCAGGAACTTTTCTTTCAAACTACGTACTGTATCACTGATGTTTCTTCTATACAGTGAAATACTTCAGCAAAGGCAAGATGTTTGCTTTTAGGCCGTATGTCCAGGATACCCTATCTCTATTGAGGGAGGTAGTATACAGTAGCCCCACCTCTTGGATCTTTCCCAAAACTGCAACTGCGTATTGACGCGACACATCAAATAAACACCTGCCAATGGCATCAGCGAAAGTCATCTCATTTATTCATCATTCATTCTAAACTCTCTTTGGGCTTTTTTGGGGGGGGGTTCTGGCCTGGGACCCCAAGGATTTGCCTGCCTTGCCTGTTGACAAGCACCACCTCTGCTCTTCATATCAGATGCAAGTCAACAAGGCAATTATTGGGCAACATTGATGTGCAGCTGGGGCTTCACTACTATCTAATTATACTAGAATGTGCACATCGAATATATCAGAATGAGGAATGGTGTGATTCCATTGATTATAGCCATGGCATGATTTTTGGTGCAGTCTGCTTTGAGTATTTAAAAAAAAAACCTCAACTGTAGAACTGCAAGTGGCAGCGACATAGTGAAATGACTAGACCTGTTCCACCTGGCAGGAAGTACTGCATAGTGTCACTTTAATTACCACTCATAACAAGTGTGGTGAGCAGAAAAGCGCCTCAAAAATCACAACACATCAGAGCTTTATCAGCCAAGAACAGGACTCTGAGGCTACACTGGGCAAATGTTTAGTCAATTGAGAGTGGAAAAAGACAGGATGATTTTTTTTTTTCAACATTTATGAAATAATTAGCTTAAATTTCAGTTTTGTCTGAAAGGAATAGATAAAAATGTATCTGGAACCTTGAGATCTTTTAATTAATTGTTATATTAATGATATCCCTGAGTGTAAGAAACGCACTATATGAATGAACGTATCATGTGACAATCTTCTTATGATTATTTTACAGTCCATGGTGAAGAACGGCAAGCAGGCCATGGTCCTCTTCTCACTGTCGGTGACAGGCATGAATCAAGGGCTTGTCGTCTCCAACCGGCAGAATCGCGGCCAGTGCCAGAGTGAGACACCCGCAGAGCCTCAGGAAGAGGCGGAAACGGCCAAGCAAGAGAGCGGCGAGGAGAGAAAGTGCTGCAAGTGCAAACCCATAGACGCTGACACCATCGACATCTACGCTCGGGCTGTCTTCCCTTTCACATTCGCCGTGGTCAATGTCATTTACTGGGTGGCTTATACCATGTGACATATACAGTGAACGCAAAGTCAGCTGAAATATTCATATTTTGGATTTTGACATTACGGGATGATCGCGATTATTAAAACTAGAATTCAGAATGTTAAATCCTTAAGATTCAACTCAGTGTGGCTCTACATCTAACAAAAGCACATCATGAGAAGAAGATGAGAACATCTGTTCAGGCAGCGCTTTTCCTTTCAACAGTCTTTCAGATGAAGGTGAGTGGACTATGAGGGACGGATGTGAGGACTGCTGAGTGTCTCGCCTCTCAAACATTTCACGTGACACTATTATGACATTTTATTTCGTGACATTTAATTGCAGCTCTTTCTCCCCTGAAACCTGGGATAATTCATTCGACCCACAGAACGTGAACTGCATGACTGCTGTTTTTGTTATCAGCAATATTTGTTTTCAATATTCTGCCATGGGTTTTAAGTTTCCTGTCATTCCCTAGGCTTTGGACTTAATTTCAGAATTTGCAAAACTGTACCCGCTGTTTGAGTTTCAGCATAATGAACAAATGAGATGGCCATAGTTTAAATAAGGACATCAAATAATTGCATGTTAATATATTTAGAATCTAACCTTAGTTAGCTGAACTCCAGTTTTATCACAGACCAAATGCATTTCTGTGTAAAGTTTTGGGATTTCAAATGGCCTCAAGACACTGACACTGATCTACCGCCCTGAACAGGGTTTTTATAGTCAGCTTTCTTAAACATTTCAGCACACTCTTCTTAATATAGTCTTAGGGCTCTAAATAATTAAGTGACGCGATTAAAGAGAAACTTGTCTTGAGTCTACATAGGGGCGATGACTGCTGCAATAAATTTGAGAGTGATATAAGAAACAGACTGTGTGTGATTTACTTCAGTGTGGTACAGTACAGACGATGACGATCCATGCAACTCTTCAAAAACATACTGTTCTGTGGGATGTTTCTCCTGGGAAAATTTAAAAAGAAGTTTAAATGTGTCTCTTTATGGAAGCCGAAGAGACCCCTCTCAACCTGGAAGTAATCGCTATGAGAATGGCACGAGAAACCTCAACGTGGCTACACTTCAGCGTTCTCCAGTGATCTCTGGGTTAAAAGTGAAATACTATCCAAGACACCAGCTTTAGAGAAACTGGAGAATTTCTTCCAGCTTAGATGCTATAATCACCACTTTGTCTGCAGGTGGAACCTCAGCTCCATTGCATTCCCTAGCAGAGATGTGGTCCTCAAAGACGTGGTCCTCAAAGTGCAACAACTACCGTAGCAACTAGGGTATCTGTGCAGTTAAGGATAGAGAAGAGAGAGCAATTGCGCTCCACCAGCTCAGCAGAGCATATCACAATAATCACCTGGCTTTAGCTCTTGGCCTAGTAGGACATTATCCAGCAGGTGCTCCACTCACCTGGCCTGTGTGCATCATAACGCCTGAGGGTCAGGTGGCTTGGAGGTTGGAGGCTTTGCAGACCTATCGCTTTACAATCTGGCACCGTGCAGGGAGTCCGCACACCAATTCTGACGCTCTGTTGAAGTGACTTTGCACTGAAGAAGCCTGCACATACTGTGGGACACCAAAAGGGACGAAGTGGTCAACGGTAGAGTGCGTAGTGACAACATTCAAATAAATGATGTTGCTGTGAATTTGGAGGCAAAAAGGCCTCTTGTGTGTTTCCCATTTCCCTGGGATCACCCCGGAGCGGTACTATTCCCTACAGCAAAGCCTGACACTGTGTGGCGGACTTTGGGTTGTGCACATTACTGGTTAATTGAGACTGGTGCACTATGTAGGAAAATGTTTAAAAGCTGTTTTTTAAACATTAAAAAAAAATGTTAAAAGTGAAAATTTGCAAAAGCAAAAGTTATGATGTATGATGTTTTCTTTTTTAGCTTAGCAAAGCTTGCTATAGCAGTCTATGTGTACGCACGGACCCGCTATCATCCATTCAGATGACCTTGTAGCCCATGTGCTTCATAGGCTTTAGTGCAAGAATCTTTAATGTATTATAATATAAATAATTGTTCTTAAGTAGATGATGGAAAATACACCATATATTTGCATCCATTGTTTTTAGCCCAATTAACCATTTAACATCCTCACTAAGAAAAAAAAAGCAATGGAAACATTTCTTATCTGCATTTTTTCTGCATTACTTTCGAACTGTATGAACATCAGTCAATATACCTGTATATACAGTATATTTTTAAACAGACTCAGTGTAGACATCTTCCAAATGGTGGAGATGTCGCTTCATGGTAAGACTATGCACACACACACACATATATATATATAAATACATTTTTTTAAGGCATATAAAATGCTAAAAGCCATCAGATCCACATTATTTCTTGTGGTATCCTATGAATTCATTAAAAAACGAGGAATGTTAGAGATGGCTCTACCGAGTTAAGATTAACACATTTTTCAAAATGATATTGTGGTTTTATCCATAAAGCTGAGTAAAACATTAAAGGGTTAATTGTGTAATTTGTGTTTAACTTTTTAATAAAAAGAAATAAATACATACATACATAAATGGATTATTAGAGAAAGCCACGTGACTCAACAACACACAATGCATTCTTAAAGAAAGTGTTTAAGTGCAAATAAATACTCAAAGATTCAAATATTTCGGTGCCCAAGCAAGCAGAGAGGATTGAAAGACTTAGCATTTCAATAGTGGTGAGGAACAGCAAGAAAAACCTAATTGAATTATTGGTGCAGCAAATAAATGCTGTGAAAATGAACAAAAATATAAAGGTCTGCACATTTACAGTAGCTGCCATTTTTGTGAAATCTCCTGCACAGGAAAAATTGGCATCCTGAATTGCACCATTAATTCCAAACAGCAAAGCAGCACCACTTAAAGTAGCTCATTAAAACAACTAGCTTGCAAAATAAATTAGGCTGAATGTCAAGTGTGTGCAGAAGGAGGAGAGATGGTTGCATTGTGCAGACTCAGCGTTTTTGACAGCAACCTTTATAAAGTAGACTCCTTGGCTTTCAAAATGATGTTTAAATAATGTCAAGAAATGCCACTGTGTGCTTGTTCCTTATCGCCGTCATCATCATCGTCCATGCCGCTTTATCCTGTATACAACGTCGCTCAGAGGCTCAGAGCCTATCCCAGGAGACTTAGCACACAAGGTGGGGTATCCCCT